>CAJQZP010000987.1:4481993-5163987 GCA_907164705.1 Parnassius apollo
TCAACGCTTAGCCCACCGCGAACCACGTATGGCTTCGTCATCGAGCGAACGCGCTAATGCTAGTGCTACACTAACGGGAAACGTCAATAAACGCAGCAATTATTGTTTTAATTTTAACGAGATAAGTTACATTTGAGTAAATAAAATAAAAAATAAAAAAAATAAAAATGTTTTATTTTTCAGGCATCGTAGGCCTATAACATGTTAGTAATACAAATAAAATTTAAGAACTAATGTTAGTACACAAAATAATTAAATAAAAATAGAAATAAAAACGAAATAAAAATTCACACAATTCATATAAATTTGATAGATTTATCAAGCTCACTTTAGTACATGTAGCTTGACAAAGCTACCTAGTGTCGGGCCATCGAGCCTCTCCGCAAAGACCCTCAGGATACTATTCGAGCTCCCTCTCACTCTGCGCATTAATGACTTCACCTTTTTACGCATGATCGCGAAGTAGTCATCAGTATGCCCATCGGCGAACATTCCTGATGCACTACAATGAGATGGAAGCCTCAACAATAACCTGAAGGCATTGTTATATTGAATACGCAGGGTATTGCTTGCCTTTTGGGTATGGTTGGCCCAAAGGCTACTGGTATAAAATGATTGGCAGTAAGGCTTGAACAGTATAATTTTAACTGGTACAGAGTAAGCAGCAAACCTTCGAGCCACCATATTACCTCTCACAGCTAGTGCCCTGCGTTCCCTTTCGATATCTAGATCATCCTTTAAATCATCTGTGACAATGTGACCCAGGTATTTAAAATGAGTTACTCTCTGTAACAGTAAACCATTAAGCTTTACTGGAGGAACACATATTGGACTTTTATTTCTACCTCTGAAAACTAACAGTTCACTTTTTTTGGCATTATATTTTAATCCATGCTGCTCAGCATAATTCTCACAAATGGAAAGCAACTTTCGTATTCCACATACTGAGGGGCTCAGCAGCACCATGTCGTCTGCATAGCTCGTAAAGCTACACTGATAGGTTCTATGGACAGCTGTACACATCATCGTTAGAGCCACACGCAAGTGTGAGTAACGATCCAAGAGCAAGTCTTATCCGGCACTATTCCAATGAATCCCGGACGTCAGTCTGAGAGAGATTAGAATGGCTCTCTGGCACCTTAAAAACGGCAAGTCCCCGGACGAGAATGGAATTCCAGCGGAGCTTCTGAAAGCGGGTGGAAAATCGGTACTTGCGGTCCTTCAGAAGCTCTTTAATTTCGTCCTCCATGGTGGCACTACTCCGGAGGCGTGGAGCAGAAGTGCGGTGATCTTGTTCTTCAAGAAAGGTGACAACGCCCTCTTGAAGAACTACAGACCGATATCCCTTCTGAACCGCGTCTACGTGCTGTTTTCGAGAGTCATTACGAATCGTCTCGCACGCAGACTCGACGACTTCCAGCCTCCCGAACAAGCCGGTTTCCGAAAAGGATTTAGTACCATAGACCACATACATACCCTTCGGCAAATTGTACAGAAGTCCGAAGAGTACAATCTGCCACTTTGCCTGGCGTATGTGGACTATGAGAAAGCCTTTGATTCCATTAAAATTTGGGCGGTGCTACAGTCTCTTCAGCGGTGCCAAGTTGACTGTCAGTATATCGAAGTGCTGAAGGGTTTGTACATCAGGGCTACGATAGCTATCCGAGTACAGAACCAGAGTACGAAGCCTATCCAACTGCAGAGAGATGTAAGACAGGGTGACGTTATTTCCCCCGAAACTCTTCACCGCTGCATTGGAAGACGTTTTTAAGCTACTGGACTGGAAAGGATACGGTATTAACATCAATGGCAAGTACATCACTCACCTTTGATTTGCCGACGATATAGTCCTTATGGCAGAATCGCTGGAGAACTTAAGCACTATGCTCAATGACCTCAATAGTGCCTCCCAACGGATAGGTCTTAAGATGAACATGGACAAGACAAAGATCATGTTTAATGTCCATGTCACGCCTATGCCGGTAGTTGTTGGGAGCACTAAGCTCGAACTTGTTGACGAGTACGTTTACCTGGGACAAATAGTCCGACTAGGTAAGTCCAACTTCGAACGAGAGGTTAATCGACGGATTCAACTCGGCTGGGCAGCGTTTGGGAAATTACGACGCATCTTCTCATCAGGTATACCTCAAAACATGTAAACTAAGTTGTACAACTAGTACCTATTGCTACGGAACCAAGACGTGGTCATTCACTGCTGGCCGTATGAGGACGCTCAAAGTCGCTCAGCGAGCTATAGAGAGAGCTATGCTCGGAGTTTCTCTGCGTGATAAACTTAGAAATGAAAAAATCCGCAGTAGAACCAGAGTGACCGACATAGCCCAACGGATTAGTAAGCTGAAGTGGCAATGGGCCGGCCATATAGCTCGAAGAACCGACAACCGTTGGGGAAAAAAGGTTCTAGAGTGGCAGCCTCGTACCGGTTGGTGAAGTGTAGGGTGACCCCCCACTATATGGAGTGACGACCTGGTAAGACATGCAGGAAGTCGATGGATGCAGGTGCCTCAGGACCGTGCTTTGTTTGCCTTGTCCCCCAAGCCTATGCTAGCCAAGGCATATGTTCAGCAGTGGACTTGTGAAGGGCTGTAATGATGATCATGATGAAAGCTACACTTGAACGCCAAACGTCATGAAATTTCAATGCCTTTAAAGTGGCGGTAATGGTCCTTGAAGATTTTATATTTGTTAAAAATGATTAAATAAAACCCATTAGGCTTTCTTTCGTCTTTCTAATTCTTCGATAGTTGTTTTGAAGGATAATAATTGATTGACTCGTCGCAAAGCATCATTTTGCGATGTACGATTCTTAAAACTTTTGAGTCTCGGATCTTACAAACATGGCTCTGTTTGCAGAATCTCAAGAAACGTAGTAAATTTTTTATTGTTCCGATCCATCGTAGCTATACGTGCGACCTTGTTGTGCTTATCGTGCACAGTGAGACAAACGTAGTGTGGCCGCTTCAACACGGTATAATCTCTTTGATGTACCGCAACTTTGCATCTTTACAAAAATAAGAAAGCAATGCCTTACTTCTGGCATTGTTTTTATAAACTTTTTCAAGACTTTAGTTGAAAAAAATAAAAGCGAAAAAATCATAAAATATTTTTAACTAAATTGATTATGTCACGACTTTTCCTGTCCACGAAACAGACACAATATTTAAACAATCCAAATGTTCATATATTATGATTCATAGGACGGGGAAAGTGTTAAATCTAAATACAATCACATTAATCATATCCAGGCAAAGCCGTGGCCGGGTCCCTAGTTAATCTACACATATAATAAATCTGCAGAATTTAAGATTATAAATTAAGTTTAATTTTAGGTCGAACAGTTGTGTAATTATTTATACGAGAGCCGTGTTAGCTCGCGGTAAGATTTCATAGCATGGGAGAAAAACATGTGGACCCATGAACCTCGTTTCGTTTCGTGTGGTGAGTGTAGAGAACCGGAGACCCATTTTACTGGAAACGAGGCATTCCATCTTAGTGTTAACGAGTGACAATGCATCTGCATTTTGATTCGTAATCGAGGATAGATGTAGACGTCTATGGGCTACAGCAACCACTTACCATCAGGTGGACTGTGTGCCCATTTGTCAACCCTATCCTATAAAAAATATGATTCTGTTAGTTTTAAGTGGGTTAACGTAGTGTTTTTTGAATTCTTTTTTTTATAGTATAAGGGTGATAAATGAGCACACAAGCCACCTGATGTTAAGTGGATTTTGTGGCCCATAGGCATCTACATGTATCTTCAATTAAAAATTAAAATGCAGATGCGTTGTCAGCCCTGAGGACCGAGATGGAATGCCTCGTTTACCAGTAAAATGGGTCTTCGGTTATCTACACTCACAATACGAAACACAGCACCATTAAGCTGCTATTATATGCTGGTATTCTGTGAGAGCGTTGTCCTTCCCCGGTCTAGCCGACCCATTCGTGCTACAACTATACTACTAATATAACTGCAGCATGGCTCTACCACGTAAAAAGAATTAAAACATGATTTTTTGAATGGATTTTGGAATGCAAAAATGAATGCAATATTTATAAATTAAGTTTAAATTTAGGTCGAACAGTTGTGTAATTATTTATACGAGAGCCGTGTTAGCTCGCGGTAAGATTTCATAGCATGAGAGAAAAACATTTGGACCCATGAACCTCGTTTCGTTTCGTGTGGTGAGTGTAGAGAACCGGAGACCCTTTTTACTGGAAACGAGGCATTCCATCTTAGTCCTCTCGGGTGACAATGCATCTGCATTTTGATTTGTAATCGAGGATAGATGATGATGTCTACGAGCCGCAGCAACCACTTACCAGCAGGTGGACTGTGTGCTAGTTTGTTACCCTATCCTATAAAAAAAATTCAGACATAAGTTTTTGGTGGCAAAACACAACGGTTTCACAGCGCACACGAATATACCTATTAAATAAATGAATAGGTTCTTGCGAAAACGTATTAAAAATTTCAAATCAAGCAAATTTCACTTAAACACTGGTTTATTTTAATTTTAACTATGAGTATAACTTCAGTGATACAACTTTGAAAGACTCTTTTCAAAGTCGGTAATCGAACCGAATCAAACATACCACCCGACACCGCTTATTTTCGCGATGAAGTAAAATATTGAGAGGAAACGTGCGTACTATGTACTATATTTATATGCTAAGTCCGTCATCTAGCGTGTGGATCAGCGGAGCTATTTCTTTTACCCCAAACAAACTTCTGCTTCTTATGCATGCTTTTTTATTTATATTTCGAAGATGTCATATTTTTGTTTCCATAACCATAAATATTAATAGTCAAGAGCCGTGGTAGCTCAGTGGTTAACGCTCGCTGTAAATATAACAGAACGCGAGTAACCCGGGTTCGATCCCCGCCGGCACCAATGAAATTGTTAATTGCAATTTTAAGTGCTGATTTAC
Source organism: Parnassius apollo (assembly GCA_907164705.1). Taxonomy (NCBI): domain Eukaryota; kingdom Metazoa; phylum Arthropoda; class Insecta; order Lepidoptera; family Papilionidae; genus Parnassius; species Parnassius apollo. Next base: position 4,486,944 of record CAJQZP010000987.1, read on the forward strand.
CACGTGCTCGGCGGTGAAGGAAAACATCGTGAGGAAACCTGCATGTCTGAGGAATAAGAAAAAAAAATATTTCGAAGAGTTGTGAAGTTCGTCAACACGCATTTGGGCAGCGCGGCGGACACTTCCTTGCCCTAAACCCTCTCAGAAATGAGGGGAGGCCTGAGCCCAGCAGTGGGACGTATATAATATAATAATAATAATATGATAATAATGTTTTATTTGCTGTAACAGTTTAAGTACTTAGAATATATGTGACCAGTGTCTCCTTTTAAGCTTGAATCAGCCTGTGCCAGGGGACACTGCTCTTCCTTAAAATAGGTCATTTCTTACAAGAAAACTTAATAAATAATAATTACGAAACAAAATAAAAATATATAAGTAACAATAATATATGTGGTCTAACAAAAATGACTTAATATACTTATTTATTTACATTTATAAATTTATAAATCAGCCAAAGCAACTTAAGCAACATAAGCCTGAATGCGCGCGCGCGCGCGTGTGTATGTGAGTGTGTGTGTGTGTGTGTGTGTGTGTGTGAGTGTGTGAGTGTGTGAGTGTGTGTGTGTGTGTGCGTGTGTGTGTGTGTGTGTGTGTGTGTGTGTGTGTGTGTGTGTGTGTGTGTGTGTTTGTTTGTGTGTGTGTGTGTGTGTGTGAAACTGAGTGGTGTGTTTGTGTGTAAAATTCTAAAATAATATAATGTAATTTAATTATTACTTCATTACTCTAGAAGAGCCTCAGTGTCATCGTAAGACTTAGGGAGTAGCCATATCTTAAGAAGTCTTCTACATTCAAAAAAGACTTTATCATATATTCCCAATACCTTGTTTGCTGTATTATATAGATGTCCTGACCGTTTATATAGGCTGTAACTTTACTTTTTTTAACTTTAAATATTAATAGTAGCAACGACGAGTAAATTTCATCACCATCATCATTGCAGTCTATCATAAGTCCACTGCTGAACACAGATTATATATAGATAGCCCATAGATTATCAAATAGGCTGGATATTTGCCGTAGTCAGTAAGCTTTGCAGGCGGGTTGACATCCGCAGATCTTTGTTATTGTGAACTAATGTCAGGAAGATGCTGCTGCCTATTTTCTGTTTCGGTTTAATTCTATCCCCTCCCCTAACAAGACTCACGAGAAGATATGAGGTAGTGGTTGTTTATTCGCCGTTACTAGAAAGAACATGAACGTAGCTCTAATCACGTTCACTGTAAATAGAACTATATTTATGATCTGTCTTTTGCCAAGTTTAAATTTTATTAAACAAAGATTTTATAAATAGGATTATTATAATATTAAGGAATTTATGAATGGGACTGGCTTACCAGTGGTAAATTAAACATAGGAGTGACTTTCAAATGGTATTATTTATAATCTATATTAAATAAAAAAGGTTATGCCGTACATTAATGGAAGACCATGAAATCCGACATTATTTGGACAAAATTAAATAACCTTAAATTATTAATTAATGTTAAAAGTAAATAGAAAATATCGCAATTTTGAATCCAAAACAATTTACTCCTCTTAAAGATACGTCGGAAGCCATGCCCGATATATAAAAAGTGATCGAGGTTGTTAGACCGATGTTATTAATCCAATCCCGAAAAAATCTACGTTCAATACTCTCTGAAAATTCAAAAACAATTCTGTGTTAAACAAACATAGAGACACAAACAACTCTACAAGTAATCCAACTTTGTTGATTTTGGTACCGAACAGTATTAAATGATATCCCTCAAGAGAAATCCACGCGAGTGAAGTTATGTAGTTCAGAAATAATATATAATATATTTACTGCCCAGAGATAGCAAGCAATGGATTTTAGAAATTGAACACCTGTCTAAAACAGACACCGTAGCCCTAGTTTTCAATTTACATTTCATGATCGTGAGAGATTAATTAAAAACGGAAAATCAGAGACTTGCATGCTCAGGAATGATTAAGAACCTCGGTGATACTGAAGTTAATTAATATTTCAAAGCTATTTTCTGTTTTACTTTTGCTGTAAAGGTTTCACTTATGTATTTTAATTAAAGTACCGTCAAGCTCAATGAAGTATAATTCGAAAATTTGACGATTTGGTTTTTAAGTACCTATATTTTACTAATAATTTTAACTAACCGTGTAGTGGCAGTGTAAGAACATCATAAGAGGCGACAGAGTCTACTTGCTCCCAAGGAGGGTCGCGTCCGTTTACGGCTTAAGGATCTCTCGTTAGATCGTTAAGCTAACCCCAAAAGGTGCTGTTTAGTGGGTAAAAGTCTCCACATTACCACGTAGCCGGCTGCGTGGTATGCTATGAGCATTCACCACCTCCCTCCCCCATTACCGGAGGGTTGCCCTTAATTGTTTCGGGCGCAAAAAGGAGACAGAGGATGGCTGTAACAAGAGATTAGCAGCAGCATGTTCCTGGTAAGAATTCAACATAATGTTAAACTGCGGATGCCAAACCGCTTGCCAATCGTGCCAACTGAGGTAAATCAAGTCCATCAGGAAACACTTGGGAGAGTCTGTGTTCAGCAGATGACTTTTAGAGGCTGTAATATAAAAAATTAAGGGGGTAATAGTTTTAACCACTTTTTACCACATTTATTCTTCATAAATAATTTGGTAATTAGTGTGAAGTGGGTTCTGATATCTTCAGTTTGAATACTTTTAATGGAGTAGTTTTGGTATTAAAAATGGAAATTGTTTATATTATAGTGGATTTATTTAAGTTAATTCTAGTGAATTTAAAAAACGATAGCGTAGCGTTCACTTTCAAGAAGCGCATTGTAAAAGCCAATTCTGAATAAAATATTGTACTATGACTTTGGACAAACGTATCTATATGAAGTATAGCTTTGTGTAGTGTCCGGCCTAAATTATACTCTATTTTTCCGTCCAATAATGTGTACTATTTATCGTCAGCGATAGGTAAGAGAGTGATCTTACACAGACGGATATAAAACAAAATTTTATAACTTTTTTGTTTAAAAAACTTAGTTCTTTCATATTAAGATAATGTAAAATGACACAAGACATTAATATGAGCAACTTGTTAACAGGCTATAAAAACAAAAGATAAAAGGGAGGCCTATATTCAGCAGTGTCAGTTAAAGCCAACTATTTAGTAAATCCAAAGGCACAAAGCGCAAGTCCGGTCTTGCAAGGAGTACTGCTGTCAGATATGGGCTGCTGCTGCGAAATGCCACCTAGAAGCCTTGCACTCAATGGAGAGACGTGCTTAGAGGTTTATTGGTAACTTGATTTGGTTGTAAGCAATCTTGTTTGCTCCGAATACAAAGAGGGCGTCATCAAGGCAAGAGTGAATAGGCCGTTGTTGCGCTAAGATTATCCATCAAAGACTTCATCGCTATTACCGCAAGGCGAGATTGTAGAAACACTAGCTTATAATTAAGTGAAAATATATAAAATAAATTAATAAAAAAAATATTTAAATACAACTTTCTATGTGAATAAAAACGATATCTGCAGGTTGTTCGTGAGTTCAAAGAAAAAAAATTGTCACTCAAAAATGTTTGTGCCAAAACTTTTTAATGGATTATTTCTCGAACGCTACTTGAAACACGCCAACCAGTATTCGCTCAATGTATTTGATATCGCACATGAAAAGAAGTTTTATATAAAGTAACCTTGAATATGCTTTATGTAGTTGTGCTGTAAAAATATATCACTCATATCGTCCCGTTGGTGACATAAAAGGCGTCGGAGGTAAACTAACCAGGAGATGGGCGGTCTCTTCCTAGTAACAACTAAAATGTATGGTTGCCAAACCGCCTATTAATCGTAGCAACTGTTGCAAATATCCCCCCAATGATATAATCTCATAGGGGATCCCTATGTTTTGCAAGGGATTTTTGATTGACTGTAACAGAACATTACCAGCGTATAAGTAAGCAATAATATCTTTTCACGTAATAGAGCCACACTGCAGTGACTTGAAGTTGGAGCTGCGATTTCACAGAATACCAACGTGAAATAGCAATATAATGCTTCTGTATTTCGTATCGTAAATGTTGAAAACCAGAGACTACTTTTACTGATAACGATTCAATTCAACCTAGGTCTCTAGGGTGACAACGTTTTTTATATAGTAAGTGGATGCTGTGGCGCATATGCATTTACATCTATATGTATCCTCGATAAAGAATCAAAATTCAGATGCGTTGCCACCCCTGAGCAATAAGATGAAATGCCTCTTTTCGAGTAAAAAAGGTCTCCGATCCTCTACACTCACGATACGAAACAAAGCAGCATTGAGGTGCTATTTACGCTGGTATTTTGTGAGAGCGTGGTCCTTCCCCGGACGAGTCGACCCATTAGTCCTGTAGCCATATTACGCCTTTCAATATTTCTTTTTCACAAATCACAAAGCCAAGGATCTGTAGGATCTATATTCAGCGTGCTTTAAATATAATTCAGACATAGTTTTGAGTAAACTATTACTGAAAAATAAAAACTTGAAATACAGCTATGCATTTAGTTATTAAAAATAAATGACTGTCCGTAAGATTACACTGTATTTGTGACTTACTAAAGTTCATCATCATCATTATCATTATAGGATATCGAAAAAAATAGACAAATGTTATAAAACGATACGAGTACATACACATGAATACACATTTACATTTTTGCTTCATTTTCTGAAGGCATTATCAGTATTACTAGTAAAATAGACGTCAATATAAGTATTGGTTAATGTTGCTCTCTCCCTCTTTTTTACTAAATGATAATAGAAAGGGACATAATTAATAGGTACTTAATAGTATGTGAATATCAACGATTATAAGTGGGGCCGTATATTTTGATGAAAGTGTTAAAATATTAATGTCCTTAGAAATTTCGTCCGTTCGTAAGCCCTTTCCAAAATTTGCTTTCCCTGCCTATAATATATTCAAATGTTTTCCAACAGTCCAAAATAATGGCGACGGTAATGTAAAATTTTTTACAAATATAATCCTAATATATTTCAGTTCATTTAATATCAAAACAGCGTTACAAAACGCGATTTCATAACTAAAGGATCTCCCGGGTTGTTAATGTAAACATTCAATCAGCTTATAACGATGCCTATCCACAAAGTTGTCCATGAACCTGCCGACGGAAACATCTGCATAGATACAGTAGACCAACGTCGTCAGTTAAGCCAGAGATTATGTGGGACGTATTGTCCCTAGTTCAAATTAACCCTTTCACAGTCCCGTGCACTAAATATAGGTCATTGCTATTATCTTACTATTGTGTCTGAAAACCGAACAGCCAAATTGTAACAATATGTGATTTCCCGGAGCTCTACAAACCAAGTATCTAACGTCGAAACATTAAACAATATGGATTTATTTCCCATAATAATAATAAACTATTTACATTTAATTGATTAAGTGCCGATTTTTAACGGCAGTTAAAAACATCCATCAAATAAATTATACGTATACTAGCGATCCCCCCCGGCTTCTCACGGGTGATTTATGGATCTCGACAACAGCGCCACTTAACGGGTCCAATTGTGAATTAAAACTATCTAGAAATCGATTGGGCCATTTTTGAGTTTTAACGAGATTAAGGGACATCAATAGACTTTTAGGTATAGAGATAATCTGACTGAAAATAAAAGCTACACAATGACACCATTTTATTAATGCAACTGTACTTTTTAATTTGTCTATATTGTGTCTTATTCTATAAATAACTTATCCGATTGAAAATCAGCCCTAATTTGTTATTTAAACCGACTTCAACCGATTTACTTAGGTCACATTAAATATTAGGTCATATAAAATAATATTATGTTACTTTGCTGTTTTTAAATGGTTTCATATTTAATTGTACAACATATTATACTGCAAAGTAATGTTTTAAAAGTCTCGCTTACCACCCCCGAGGACTAAGATGAAATACGTCGTTTCCAATAAAAAGGTCTCCGGTTCTCTACACTCACCATACAAAATAACACTATGAGAGCGCAGGACCACGCTTGACCCAGGTTGAGCCGACCTATTCGTGCTACAACCATAATATAGCTACAGCGTAGCTCTACCATGTACTGGCTAGCTGGGATACCTATAAAATACATAAATAATCCACTAACTCCTTTTTTAACTACATTCTTACCATATTATCCTGAACACACCATCCGGGATCGTTTTAAGAGGCTCTCATGCATAGTCTAAATAGATGGTCTATTAAATGCAATAATACTAATTCCCAAAATGGAATATTTATCTATCCTCATACACATATCTAATTATCATCAACTCATTACTAGATCTAATTAATGCATTTAAGATAATGACTTAGCTTTTTGTAATCCAAATAACAGAAACAGAATGAAACTTTTTTAATCTATATAATAATACTAATTGAAAGTCACTCTTATGTTTAATTTACCACTATTTCAGAAAATTGGACAGAGGGTCCTGGGAAAAATATGCAAGTAAACCAACAGGACATATTTTTCAAAAAAAAGTACAGTTTAACATGGATCACAGTAATTAGCAACACAAAACAAATTATATATAGCTTGATAGTGCTTACCTTATTCCTATGGGTTATTATCATCATATCCACGATAATATTATTATGGAATATTTCTTCTACTGTACAGTCCCGTAACAGTTTACTGCTGAATGTTTTTCTCCTGTTCTAAAGCCGAAAATATATGTTGGCCGAGCAAAGGCGAGCACCAACGTATAGACTGTCCATTTCTCCAGCCTTGCCATTGCTTGTTGACCTTTGCCTAGTTGACCGAGGGCAGGTGAACGCCAACGTGTATACGCTTCGTTTGGCGTGCCTTGCCGCCAATCGAGATCGCTCGCTACGACTCGAACACTTCGGAACAGTGTCGGTTTTTCTGCACAAATCAAAGGCGGTCGCCTGCACTCGTCAAGCCGCGTCCACATGTTAGTCGCCCATGTCAGTTACAGCTTCAAAGAGTATAGTAATATATATGGAAGTACAGCTTGGTGTCCGTCCCGGTGAGATATTGATTCAATTAAGTTGCAACTTTGAAATAATTTCACTATACTAACGAGGACATCTTTAAGTTTTTTAACTTTACTGCGGAGTACACTAACATAATAATTATATGCATTTACTAAATAAATAGCAGAAGCCGTAATAACTTTTACGTCGTCCATCATCATCATCATCATTACAGCCCTTCACAAGTCTACTGCTGAACATAGGCCTCCCCCAAGTAATGCCACAAAGCACGGTCCTAAGCCACCTGCATTCATCGACTTCTTTTTACCAGTTAGTTACTCCATCTAGTGGGGGGTCGCCCTACACTACGCCTATCGGTACGAGGCTGCCACTCGAGTACCTTTTTTCCTCAACGGTTATCGGTTATTCGAGCTATATGGCCGGCCCATTGCCACTTCAGCTTACTAATCCGTTGGGCTATGTCGGTCACTCTGGTTTTACTGCGGATATCCTCATTTCTGAGTCTATCACGCAGAGAAACTCCGAGCATAGCCCTCTCCATAGCTCGCTGAGTGACCTTGGGCGTCCTCATACGGCCAGCAGTGAAGAACCACGTCTTAGATCCGTAAGTCATTATTGACAACACGCACTGGTTGTACACTTTAGTTTCCAGAGATTGAGGTATACCTGACGAGAAGATGTATAGTAATTTCCCGAACGCTGCTCCTGAATGAACCTCAGTGGTATCTCCCAACGGATAGGTCTTAAGATGAACATGGACAAAACAAAGATCATGTTTAATGTCCATGTCACACATATAGCTGGTAGTTGTTGGGAGCACTATGCTCGAAGTTGTTGACTAGTACGTTTACCTGGGACAAATAGTCCGACTAGGTAAGTCCAACTTCGACCGAGAGGTCAATCGACGAATTCAACTCGGCTGGGCAGCGTTCGGGAAATTACGTCGTCCATATCGTACTAATTCTCAATGACGACTAATTACGGCCAACATGTAGATAACTCCACAAAAACTCGTGAACATTGGCCTTGAAATTGGTCACTTTGTAACTTGACCAACGTGTAGACTGTAGCACTCCTCTTGTATCAATTTACCTACGCTATGGTTGGCTGAGGTTCGGCCATCATGTATTGCCGGGGTCAGAAGGATTTGCCAGGATCGTCACGTTTAGTGGACAGATTAGTATGCAATACTTACCAGATGTCTCGAACCTTCGACATTGTTTTTTGTCGCAATTGATATCTGATTATGGCATATACGAGACCATATAATGGGCGATCAAACTTCGCTAAAACCTTAAAAAATTACAATTTTCTTAGAGATGACATCTATGTACATAAAATTGGAAATTAAAACATAATGTTGTTATTTTAATGTCATTATATAATATTTATTTTGAAGGAATTTATTTCATTAATTTAATTTTTTCACAAGTTATTATTATATAGACAAATATTATTATATAGTATTAGCAACGTTTTTTTATTATCTCGGATATGTAGCTTCATTTTTACCCTAAGAAGAAGTGCCATTGAAGAACTTTAACGATTCTCACGACTAAAGTTTTCCTTTTAGCACTCAAATTACCGGAAAATGACTCCGAGTTGTTACAAAAAGCGATGAAACTTTATATAATACGAGTATTGCGGTACCAGTTCGGAGAGAATTTGTAAGGCTGTAAGAGCAGTGCGGATTGTATGCGTTCATTGTGGCCACCTAGCCGGGAAACGTTAAGCTGCGAAGAGTGGACGGCACGCTAATGTTCCACACGGATATTGTTCCCAATGACGTTTTTTAATTAAATGTAAACGATAAAGAAACGTACAGCTAACCTGATGGTTATTGGTTACTGCAGCCCGTAGACACATACAACTAACTTCAAACGAAGGGAAAAACACTGATGTGCTACCTCAGGAAGTAATCTTAAAATTCCATACTACGTGAACAACCCGGGCTCGATCTCGCTGATTTACCACGCGCTTGGCGAAGGAAAACATCGTGAGGAATTTAACATATCTGAGAAATTAAATAAAAATATTTCGAAGGCATGTGAAGTTCAGCAATACGTATCGGGACAGCGCGGCGAAAATTTCATTGACCGTAGCTCTCACAGAAATGACAGATTGTCTCGTTTAAACATTACATAAAGTAAGGGTGACAAACAAACACACAGTTCACTCGATGATTAGTGGATGCTGTGGCCTAGATATCTACATCTGTCATAGATAAACTATCAAAATTTAAAAGTTTTGTTTATCGCTGAGGACTAAAAGAAAACATGTTTATTCCATTTAAAAATCTACATCATCATTACATCCCTTCACAAGTCCACTGCATAACATAGGCCTCTCCCAAGGAATGTCACAAAGCACGGCTCTGAGCCACCTGTATCCATTGACTTCCTCTATGTCTTTCCAGGTCGTTACTTGATGTGCTCAACAATAAGACGAGGTTGAACTTACGAAACGTACGCTTGAAACTCCTTCTTCCGTAAAACTTTTACTTTCACGGTAGGGTGATTTTTGGTACTCGCTCTTTGTTGGGTCGTTAAGAAACAATGAAAAGCGTTGAATAATTTTTTTAATATAATAAATACTCAAAAGAATAATAGTACCTATCATAGCCCAACAGACTATGTAATGGAGACAATTCGAAATGGAAACATGGAAACATATCGAAGTACCAACAACAAATGGGAAAGAAAATTTCTCATGTGGCAGCTACATGCTAGCAAGCGCAGTGTTAAACGAACCCCCATAATGGAGTGACGAATTGACGAAACACGCAGGCAGTCAATGGATGCAGGTGGCTCAGCACCGTACTTTGTGGCAATCTATGGGGGAGGCCTATGTTCAGCATTGGACAAGCTGCTGTATTTCGTATGGTGAGTATGGGCTACCGGAGACCCGGTTACACAGTATAAAACAAAGTCACTTCCCGCCGTCTGTACGCTTGAATCTTTAAAGTACGCAACGGATTTGAATGCGGTTTTTATCAATAGACACAACGATTCCGTGACACCCGTGCGAAATATCGCTAGTACCGGATAAGAGTCATTTCAACTTAATCTTCTAGAGTGACAACGTATCTGCATTTTGATTCTTTATCAAGAAGACATGTAGATGTTTATGAGACATAGTATATCTATTTACAATCATGTGGACTGCGTGCTCGTTTGTTTTTGAAAAAATTGCTGCTAAATAAACGGCTCTTTGTTCCAATTTAGTCGTACTCATAATAAACAGCCATCTTATACCGAGAACTTAATGGCTGAGACGTTTATCTCTACTTACAAAGCGAAAGTTTAATTGCTTGGATAAGCAATCGGCTACCAGTTCTACGGTATTCGAAACGTAGTAAATGTTAAATGTTTTTGGGTATTCATATTTTTATATTAAAAATGGCCAGTGCTTCTCGGTGCATGAGAAATAAATAAAATTAATTTGATACTCTCCATATTGACATGACTATTTAATAAGTATGTGTTAAAAACAACGGGACGGACGCAAAAACAACAGAGGGAATAAGAAAAATAGAAGTTATTAGAAAATACGTTGTCTTCAAAAGTTTAAATTAAATACAATAATAGTAAACAAAAAATAAGACGATTATTTATTAGTGTCATCCTAGACAAATTTTATAGCTTAAAACAAATTTATAAGTAAAATAAAATTGCAGCCTATATATTTTTATATATAAAAATTACGTGTCATATTGTTTGTCCGCGTTGGACTCCTAAAACCACAATTTTTATGAAATTTTGTAAATGTGTATTGCTAACTCTATCTTTAGAGATAGGATATTTTATCCCAATAAGTGACCTTGAATATTTTTTTATCGCCATTTCAAAGATTTTTAAGGGACAAAGTGTTATCGGAAAGGGTAGAACAAAGTCTGCCTGGCTAGGCAGTACACTATAATTTCTGGGAGGCTTACAGAGTAATTAATTTACCGCCCTATGTGTTGTCGAACATGCAGGTTTTCTTACGATTTTCTGAGCCACTAACTCTGAGCTAATAATAAAACCTGTTAAAATAAATATAATTATTTATCGTTTTTCTTGCTAAGCCTACGTGGAAACTTAACGTTGAAATATTTTCCCGTAGAAGCTACGACTCTGACCAATCAAGTTGGTCTGACTAAAGCCGACCCCGTAGTAATCTGTTCTTCTATGTGATTTGAGTTTTGTACTCCACTACTCCATATCATCCAGTGGGTGTCGTAAGAAGCGACAGAGGGCAACAAATAAGGATTATGGGCAGTAGCGTTTCCCTAACAACGCCTAAATATTTAAAAAAAAACTGTGGTTGCCGACCCGCTTGTGAAGTGTGTGTCAAGCAGCTATGGACCTATGTGGTAATATATGGCCTGAGTGCAATAGGCTGTACCGGTAATGATAAATAGACAAAATAGTCTAAAAGTTAATTGGGAAGTAAGATGATTTTAACAAACAAAATAAATTCTTTAAGATTTTATTGTAGAGACTTTTATGTCAATTCGGACGAAATGACTGCAAACTCTTTTATTCATTATTTTATCAAGCTTTTTGAATTTCAGCACAACCCAAACAAACGTCGAAAGTGCGCTGTTTGCAAAAGCGGCAAATTTTACAATTTGTTTGAGAGTGGTCAAAATAAAAGTATATTTTTAACAAAGCACAAAAGACGAGCTTGTGTTTTCGATGCTTTTGATTTTTATGTATGTTCACCAATGTCTCAGAAATAGATGAATTGATGTAATTCATTAGTTTTTTATTAAATAGGTTATATATTTTTCAGAGGTGGTCCAATATAAATTTAAAAAAAGCAATTCCATCTAAGATTTTAATGTAGACCACAGACCTTTCCAAGTACTCTCACAAGGTCACTCATTGCAGCCCAGTCATAAGTTCACTGCTGGACATAGGTCTCCCCCTACGAAACGCCACAAATCAAGAAAAGTGTATTATATAAATAAAACATTTACAAGTATAGTAATATATTAAAGCAAAAGTGTTAATTTTTATCTCGACTAAAATATATGGAACTTTGAAAGATTAACTATATGAAATAAACTAAAATAATGACGTCGGAATATAAATGTGTGGTTCAGTTTATTCGTACCAAAAAGCGGTATTAAATGTTTGTCAAACTTATCCAAATGTTTAGACGGCTCAGAACGGCGATTTAACTTTATTATGTAACCAAGTAATGGCGGTGTCAGAATATCCACTGAACCACATCGTCCTGTGGGCATCGTGAGTGGCGACAGAAGAGAAAAAATCAGGAACTGACAGCAGCAGCTTCTTTAATAACATCTTTATATAAACGAAATACAGTGCTCGCAGACCATGCTTTTGGTATAGGTACTTTTGGGGGATGTTCAGCAGTGAACTTGTGAAGTGCCGTAATGATGATTGATGTTATCTCCTAGAAGTGTCTATTAAAAAACTATTTCTGTGCAAAATGAAACATGACATTTTGTTGGCACGGAGGGCGAGGCAACGAGTGTGAGATTACAACAGTAATCTCCCACTCGTTCTGGCAGTATAAAGTATCGAAGACTAAGAGGGATCAGTCAACCAACTATACATTGACTTCTTATACTCTTCCTAGTGATTTCATGCCGTGCCGTACAAATTCGGACCTACAGTCCGAATTTGTACGGCGACCATTCTCAAAGGAGAGTAGCCATCTGGATTATATTACACAAGTGTACGCTCAAGCGGAGGGGCATTACCTAATTTCTTACTATCATAGTCTGATGGGACGGAAATCCAACACGATTACGACAGCCACGATACGAGAGAGATTAGACGCAGGCCAGCGATTTTATGTGCTTTCAGGGACACTGCCAACACTGCCACTCACTGTGGGCTACCACACGTGACCTTGAGGTCTCTAGTTCGAATCATGAGATCAACAGTCACGCTTACAACCATTAGATCAAAGAGGTAGTCATCTAAATTCTATAAAACTTTACTCAAAGTTGGACCATAGGCTGTAAATACATTTCTTTATATGGAGCAATTCAATATATCTTTTCTCTTTTCTGTTTTTATTTTCTACCCTTTTTTTAAAACGTTTTACCCCTTTAAATTAGGATTTTCTCTAGTATGGTGGAGGTAGAGATTTCTTCATATGGGGGATTTTGTCATAGCTGCTGCTGGCCACCTGCTTGGTGTGCTTCCCTCTGACGCCTCTTACGACACCCATGGGACGACGTGGGGCACCCCCACGAGATCAATATAGTGAAAGCATGCAATATTAAATCAAAATGTACTTACAATTCTTTATATTTTCTTACCAACAAATTAAAAATTTGATTTTATTTGAATTTAAGTACCATTTACTGTAAAATAAACTATAACGAACTTGTGATTTAAAGTAAAATGTTTATGTATAAAACATTATTACATCAAGGGATCAAAGTCCATAATATTATTATCAATTGAATTTCTAGCAACCTAAAATTTTACTATTATTTCTTTCGTATTAGGCAATAAATATCGTTTTATTTAAATATGAATTACTACTTCTACTGAAACCAGTAGAATAAACATTTCAATTGCAAAATTATTTCTGTTAATCCATTCTTCAACGATCATTAACTTCTTAGACCAGTAATCAAATTCGAATTCTACCTATATATTAAATAATACTAACTTATTAAAAGTAATTTTGATTGAACGATATGAGTTCACTATAGATTGCTGCTGTCATAAGCAGAATACTTGAAATAGTGGCCACGCTTGCCATGGCAGGGCAGCTTTTAATTTTTAGTTTTTTTAGGGACTAGCTTCTGGTTTGTTTACCTTTGGCACTTCCTTCGACACCCACAGGATGACATGGGGTAGTGGATATAATTTGAGTTTGCTTCTGAATATCATCATCTTCTTCACAGCCATTCACCATTCCACCGCTGAATTAGGTCTCCCTTAAGAAATGTCACAAAGCACGCTACCGAATATACTAGCAAGTATATAATATGTAAGTATACCTACGTTATATTTTATACGAACATGTCTAGTTCAGTTTTTATACGTGGTAGAGTCATGCTGCAGCTATATTTATAATATAGTTGTAGCATGAATGGGTCGGCTCGACCGGGTAAGTAGCTTGCTGTCACAAGATACCAGCGTAATATTTTTTTTTATATAGAATAGGGTGACAAACGAGCACACAGTCCACCTGATGCTAAGTGGTTGCTGCGGCCCATAGACATCTACATCTATCCTCCATTAAAAATCAAAATGCAGATGCGTTGTCACCCGTGAGGACTGAGATGGAATGCCTCGTTTCCAGTAAAAAGGGTCTCCGGTTCTCTGCACTCACCATACGAAACACAGCAGCATTAAGCTGCTATTTTACGCTGGTATTCTGAGAGAGCGTGGTCCTTCCCCGGTCGAGCCGACCCATTCGTGCTACAACTATACTACTAATATAACTGCAGCATGGCTCTACCACGTATAAAATACTATATAGCAAGTTAATGACGCGGTGTTTCATATGGTCAGTGTAGAGAACCGTATCCTTTAGACTAGAAATGAGGCTTCCTTCTAGTCCTCATGGGTGATAACCAATGTGCATTTCGATTCTTAATCAAAGATAGATGTATATGTTTTTTATTGGAGTGGGGGCAACGAGCCTACGGCTCACCTGATGGTAAGTTATAACCGCCGCCCATGAACGAAGGGAATTGCAAATGCGTTGCCCACCTTTTAAAAAGGAGTAGGCTCTTTTCTTGAAGGTCCCCAAGTCTTACCGGTTCGGAAAAATCTCTGGTGGTAGTCGATTCCACAAGGAAGTTGAGAAATTTCTTTTAAATCGCACCGTGGTGGACCGTCAGTCATCCAGATGGTATGGATGGTATCGCGAGTTTTGTCGCAATGTGCGATGATGCAATTGTGCGGCTGGGATAAGTCTGAAGAGCACTCCCCGTGGTAGATGCGATAAAATACTCAAAGAGTTGCAACATCTCTTCGCAGTGCCAGTGAGTCAAGCCGATCGGAAAGAGCTCGGTCACTGACGATTCGAACAGCTCTGCGCTGGATGCGATCAAATGGATAGAGCTCGCACTGTGACAGCTCAGAGATGGGAACAGTATTCCATGTGAGGCCGAACCTGCGCCTTGTAAAGTTGCAGGCGGCGTGCCGGCATGAAAGCTGTCCCGCTCTGCTGAGCACGCATATCTTTTGAGAGACCAATTTGGCCTTTTCTTCCAAGTGACTATGAAACTACACGTTACTAGATACGCTGAGGCAACAAGTGGTGTGCCTTGAAACTGAGAAGATACGACAAAGGGGTTCTTTTTAGGGGTAAACGCGGAAACTTGTGTTTTCTGGGGATTGAACTGGACTAGACTAGTAGTATCGTGTGTCAGTCTTTCTTTTATTAAGTTTGCCTTTTTTGGCACACTGGTGGCCGTACAACAGTAATATTGTAGAGAGAAATAAAGATTATTTTGTTTACTTTCACATCTCGGCTTTTACGGTTTACTAATAGCATGAGCGTAAGCAAAGTGCATATTAGTGCTGGATTTGATAAGATCTTGTGAGCTTACCTTATTCAGTTTCCTGTGTATTAGGTTGTTTGCATAGTGTAGTTGTGGTTTGTCTTTCAGTTTACACGAACTTCTTAACTATTCTGCATGTATTTAGTATTATAGCTTTCTGTAACAGTTTGTAGGTGCTGGGTCGTATTATTACAAAAATTATGGGCAATTCTAATTTATCGATATCGTTGATAATATTAGCATTGATTGCGTGATAAGAGATAAATGTGGTATGCAAGATGATGTTGTGACCAGGATTAAGAAAGGAATGCTTCGGTGGTTTGGTCACGTAGAAAGAATGAATGAGGAAAGAGTGACAAAGCAAATTTATATGGCAGATGTGAACGGCAGAGTCGTGAAGTGACGCCCTAGAAAAAAGTTAATCGACCAAATTGGCGATATTTTGAAAATGGGCCACGTTAAAAGTACCCTTAACCGACGAGCATGTATGCGTAGATATATGGATGTAGAGGCGAAAGAGGTATGTCAGGATCGTGTCAAATGGAAGTCTTTAGTCTCTGCCTACCCCTCTGGGTGACAGGCGTGAGTGTTTATTAGCATTGATTACGCACAGTACATGAAAGTCAATTTCGCGGTCAGCCTGGTTATTTTATAATTATTATGCTTTTAGCTATTGTTACAGCCACCACACCACACCAGATAATGAAATGAAATAAAATAAAGTGAATTAAAATATCTGCCACATGCAGATAAACTCCAGCTTACAATTATAGGGAATATAGGTAAGGGCAACACGTACAGATTATATATTTCTAGTCTTTTTAGGAATACTGGACCAGAAGATGAGTAATAATTTCCTGTAGTATTATTAAACATGCTTATTCAGTTAAAATATTATGATAACACATGTTAAAACTTATTTTAATTTATTCGCTGCTAGCAAAGCTTAGAAGTTTGTAATTAAATTTGTGACTACTGTCAAATAGAACAGCTATTATTTTCCTAAAGTTCGCTCGGAGTTCGCTAGAAACTGACGATAGTAGTCCAGCTAGCTTAATAACAAGTTATATTCACTGTAAATTTAGGAGTAATTCACTCTAACTGGATTGATTTTGTGGCGGTGCTGGCGTCGCGCCGCAAGCGAAATGCACTGAAGCCTAAATCACGCTATCAAAAATTCCGGATCATAAACAATATATATATATATATATATATATATATATATATATATATTGTGTGTGGCGCCGCCACATCACCCCCCTGCTCAGACCGGAGGTCGATAGTGCATCCTCGTTGCCAACGAATGTGTAAGTGCCAGGAGATTGCCTTGTAGTCTGCGGTGAGTCGAGAAGAAGGCACGTAATCTGCGAGAGTGCCGTGAAGTAGAGGCGTGTAGTAAGGCTCCGAGCCGTGCCGAACACTGTAGCGCAGAGAGTAGCTTGAAGGAACAGGAAGCATTATTATTCCAGTGCTGCGATGAATCTTGTGAAGCTAGATGGCTTGCAGGATATGAACACTGCAGACGATATCTGCTTGGGAGCGAATGGGTGGGGTATTCTATGACTGTGATGAAGCTTGAATTTCCGAAGGTAGTTGGTTGCGTGTTCAGATCACGTCGGGGTCACCACTGTGGCCGTGGTAAGAAAAGGAGAGATCTCCCGCCGAGCAAGGTGTTCTGCCCGGGGAGCGGCCAACGCTCCATGTGATAGTTCGGAGATGTTCTATATATATATATATATATATATATATATATATATATATATATATATATATATATATATATATATATATATATATATATATATATATATATATATATATACTTGCCTTCTTCTCGACTCACCGCAGACTACAAGGCAATCTCCTGGCACTTACACATTCGTTGGCAACGAGGATGCACTATCGACCTCCGGTCTGAGCAAGGGGGTGATGTGGCGGCGCTGTCGTTGCGCCGCAAGCGAAACACACCGAAGCCTAAATCACGCTATCAAAAATTCCGGATCATAAACAGTATATATAGAACATCTCCAAACTATCACATGAAGCGTTGGCCACTCCCCTCTTCCTACCACGGCCACAATTTACTCTAAGTGATATAAAAGCTATTTATACTGTGATATTGCATCACAGTATAAATAGCTTTATTTTTAAGACTAGCCCGTGTAGATTTTGACGTTTCTAAGAGCTTTAAACAAGTCTAAATTGAATTAAAAGTTGTAACTTTTAGTTTTATTTTAAGGACTTGCTGTTATTCTCGTATAAAGAACACACAACCTCATCAGCATCGTAATTCCTTGCTTCTTTTTATAGAATAAGAGCGATTAAGAATAAATACAAAAACGTTGTCACCCCTGAGGCTAAGATGGAATGCCTAGATTTCAGTAAAAATGTTTTGGTTCTCTACACACACCATAAGCGTTATCTATGTTTTTTAACGTTTAAAAATAAAGACAAATATAAAATAAAATTAAAAATATCTTTGTTTGTGTGTTTCATATAATATGCGTAATTGTGTAATTATATGTATATATGTATATACATTTCCCTATATGTGCTAGAAGGTATAGCATTTCGACTATTCGATTTTATATTTATATCGTCCTTACGCACACGTGTCAAATAAATAATAATAATAACAATAGTCTAATTTCAGGATGACTTTCATACATTTCAAATACCTTTATGTTAAAATTTAAATGAAAATATAATTATAAAGCTACAATAAATAAAAAAACAATTGGACTGCAATCATAATTTAAGGTTCGTAATATTTGTTCACAGAAGTAGTATCTAATAAAGAAGAGCCGTGAGCTAGGTGCTGCAAATTATGCAGTGCGCGAACAACCTGCTTTTGGTCCCCGCCGATACTGATTAAATTGTTAATTGTAAATTAAGTTGCTGATTTACACCGTGCTCGGCGGTGAAACAAAATATCTTGAGGAATTGTAAAGTTTGGAGAAATAAAAAATATTTCGAAAATGTCAAGTTCAGTTTTTATACATGGTAGAGCCATGCTGCAGCTATATTAGTAGAATAGTTGTAGCATGAATGGGTCGGCTCGACCGGGGAAGGACCACGCTCTCACAAAATACTAGCGTTAAATAATAGCTTGACGCTACTGTGTTTCGTATGGTGAATATAGAGAACCGGAGACCCTTTTTATTGCAATCGAGGCGTTCCATCTTAATCCTCAGGGGTGACAACGCATCTGAATTTTTATCCGTAATCGAGAATAGATGTAGATGTCTACGGCTCACAACTCAACTACTGTAAGATCTCCTTCTTCCTGTCTTTATCGTAAGATATTTGCAGTCGGCATAACATATCCTCCTTCCTCTTATATTCTCCTCTATTAGTCGATATCTCTTCACTCAATCCTTTCTAACGCATAAGTATCATCCCTAATACAGTCCATTCATCTTTTGTTAGGCCAAATAATAAAAAATTAATTAATTACTTCGCAACCTTCCGCTAATTAAATACAATGATGTGTCTTACCTGGATTGAAGAGCACCTCCCGCCCTCCCTCAATTGCATCAATCAACTGCATCTTAGCGGTCAGTCGCCGTAGAGTCTACATCACCTGAGGATGCCACGTGTAGAGGCGAAACACGTGTCATATTGTCGCTGATGATGTGTCTTACCTGGAATAGTGGTCTTGGAAGTAGTGGTGCCGGGAGTAGTGGTGCTGGAACTAGTGGTGACGGAGTTAGTGCATGCAATTGAGGGAGGGCGGGAGGTGCTCTTCAATCCAGGTAAGACACATTATTGTATTTAGTTAGCGGAAGGTTGCGAAATAATTAATTATTTTTTATTATAATGGATTTCCGCAAAGTAACGTCTGATTCTATCAATTATTTTGTTAGGCTGTCCTCTGCTCCAATATTCATCCACTTTCATAGCCAACTACTGCCACCGTTTATATAAATAGTTTCGTTGAAAGTTTACCGTGAGCGAATAAATAAAACATTCGGTCGTTATCTGACATAAAGAGGTCTGTAATATTTTCAGCTGACTTCTAAAAATTAGGAGGTTCTTAAATTCCCATTATACCAGACATTACGCGATATCTTAGTAATTTGTAAACCTATTTTGTTCATTAAATGGTATTACTTCAGGTGTGTTCTAAAGAATGCAAAAATAGGGAATGTATTTTTACGTCAATCTAGTTGTTGAGCTTGTGAAATTCGTTAGTCAACGCAAAGGAGTCAAAATTAAACTTTTAATACAAAGTAAAAGCCCACTTTAAATAATAAAAACGAAAAAAATAATTTCCATAATATATACTGAAGTCGGCTTTTATACGCAATTTCATAGCACGTTAGTTCTTTAGTACCTATTATGTGAAATTTATTCATATAAATAGGTTCTTTGAAGTCTACATAGGCTTTTTATTAAACGCTATCACTCATTAATCATTATAGCCTTTATAAAACCACTGTTAAAAATAGGTCCACCATAGATTACCTCATAGTGATTGATTGATTTTAAATGTTTATGTACTTAATTTAAACGGTAACGAAGCATTAATATATTCATATTTTAATATATAAAAATTAATATTTATTTGTCGTAATTTATGCGCTGCCATACCGTCTATCGGATTGCGCTAAAATTTTCTCAACTTATTGCTTGCATTTGCGTGAAGATTTTAAGCATAATGTAATTATCTTACAAAAATTTATTTCAGTTATATATCCTATTATTATCCTTTCCAGTCCAGTAACTCGAAAACTTTTCCAATGCAGCGGTAAAGAGTATCGGGGATATAACGTCACCCTGTCTTACACGTCTCTGCAGTTGGATAGGTTTCGCACTCTGGTTTTGTACTCGGATAGCCATCGTAGCCCTACTGCACAAACACTTCAGCACTTCGATATACCAACAGTCCACTTGGCACCGATGAAGGGGCTGTAGCACCGCCCAAATTTCGACGGAATCAAAGGCTTTCTCATAGTCCACATACGCCAGGCAAAGTGGCTGATTGTACTCTTCGGTCTTCTGTAGATTCTGCCGCAGGGTATATAATATGTGGTCTAAAGCATTGAAGCCTTTTCGGAAACCAGCTTGTTCGGTAGGCTGGAAGTCGTCGATTCTGCATGCGAGACAATTCGTAATGACTCGAAAACAGCACGTAGACGCGGCTCAGAAGGGTAATCTGTCTGTAGTTATTCACGAGAGCTTTATCGTTTTCTTGAAGAACAAGACCACCGCACTTCTGCTTCACGGCTCAGGAGTAGTGCCGCCATGGTGGACGGAATTAAAGAGCTTCTGAATGACTTCAAGTACCGGTTTGCCACCCACTTTCAGAAGCTCCACTGTAACTCCATCCTCGTCCGGGAACTTGCCGTTTTTAAGGTGCTGGAGAACCATTCTAATCTACTTCAGACTAACGTCCAGGATATCATCAGGATAGTGCCGGATAAGACTTGCTCTTGGATCGCTACTCACACTTGCGTGTGGCCCCGATGATGACGTGTACAGCTGCCCATAGAACCTCTCAATTTCAATCAAAATCTCAGGTATCCCAGAAACAATGCTGCTACACTCGGTTTTTAGCTTCAACAGTTTGCTCTTTTTGACAGACAGAGCGGAACCAAGGCTCCAAATTATTCGTTAGGGAATTTGAAGCCTTGGTTCCGCTCGATCGCTTCTTCAATACGAGCTATACTGAAGTTGCGTAAGTCCCGCCGCATGTATTTGGAGATCTGTCTGTTCAGTTGCATGTATGCTGCCAAATCTGCTGAAGACTGCAGCTTCATTTCCCGTCTAACAGCCGTGAGATTAAGAGTATGATCAGAGAGTTTTTGTGTTCTTCTGCAGCGGATCTTGCAGAACTTAGCTCCGACCGCATGGACATCTTCCACGAGCTTGTCATTCATATCGTCCACTGCATTGCAATCTTCTAGGCGCTGAAAACGGTTTTGTAACTCGAGCTGAAACGTTTCGCAATTTTGGATCAGAGCACGAGGGGAACGGAGCGTTGACTTCATTAGAAGAAACCTCTCCAACTTAACTTTTAAGTTCAGTGTGCCTCGAACCATTCGGTGATCGCTGCCAGTTTTCACCCTCGCGATTATTGAGATATCACTGAAAAGTTGTCGTCTGGTCGTCATAATTTTTTGTCGAACCATCGGGGCTCGACCAGGTCCACTTCCTGTGGGGCCGCTTCTGGAAGAAAGAGTTCATCATAAAGAGTCCCCTTTTTTCCATGAAATCAGCTAGTCGCTGGCCCCTTGTGTTCCGTTGCCCTATTCCGATTTTCTCTAACTTCAGCTCACCGCTTTCTATTGTACTTAGTTTTGCGTTGAAGTCTCCCATCAACACCGTATAGTGGGTTTAGAGATATCCTTATACATTTCCTCCACCTCCTCATCGGGATGTGTCGAGGTTGATGCGTAAGCCTGTATGATCTTCAGCGTATACCGTTTTGTGATTCTGAGTATCAGGTACGTGACCCTCGTTGACACACTCTCAAGCTTTAGAATGTCGTTGATGAGAGACTTGTAGACGATATATCCGACACCTCCTTGGGACAGATGGTCGGCCTCCTGGTGATAGAACAAGTTGCCGGATTCGAGGATTACCGTATCCTCCCCATCTCTTCGGACCTCGGATAAACCTATTATGCCAGCGCAACTTGTCTACTTCTTCTTCCAGCTCCAGGATCTTCTCGTCAGTCCTCAGGGTGCGTGCGTTGTATGTTGCTAAGTCGAGTGGCAACCGAACCTCTACCGATGATTCTTAGCACCCCTTCCCCGCCATTATCATGGTCGCCACCGTAGCCAGGTATAGCGTGACCGCCAGGGACTGGGGGCCGTTTGTTTGTTTCGTTTCTGTTTGCTATAGTTGCTCGCTTGGCGAGCGGGTTTTGAAAATTATTCCTCCCTATCAACTTTATAAACCTGCAAAATTTTGAAATGCTCTCCAATTACGATAGCTTCCGATTAAAGTGGAAATAAAATATACTATGAAAGGCTTTCAACAGATACGGAACATATATAATAATTTTATTTCATGCTATCTTTAACTATTTCTCTCTACATTTTTAATTATTTACATCGTACTTTCGTGTTACCACTGTTACTATTCAAAAATAATTAAAGATATTAATTTTAAGAGGGTTGTTTCTTTTCTCGTTCAAAGCCTAAGCGCAGTCGTTTAGCGAAGACCGTATGATAATATAAGTTTTTAGTTTAAAATTAATATTTATATGTTTTATTATGGTTATTAATATTGTATATATTTGAATATATTGATAGTGATTTATATTAAGACGTAAGAAATAAAATTAATATTTCAATAACATTATCGAGAGTATTTTAAATAATTTATAAACAAAAGACTAGATAATAAAAGATATGGACATAATATAATTCCGAATTTTAATATTTAATTACCGCCAATTAAATATTAAAATTCGGAAGGTTGAGTAGTGTTTTAATTATGACTATTACATATTTGTTATTATTATTTTCCAACTTTTGGCAGCATAAGCGAACACATTAATATATATCGTCTCATAGTGTATCACTAAAGTGTAGTTTAAGGGCTTTTAATAGAATGAGGGTGACAAACAAGCACGTCATTCACCTGACTCAGTGGATGCTGTGGCCCATTGGCATAACATATCCTCAACTAAGCATCAAAGTTCGTCTCCTCGTTTCTAATTAAAAGGGTTTCCGGTTCCACACGAAACACAGCAGCGTCAACCTGCTATTTTACGCTGTTATTCTGTGAGAGCAAGTTACTTACCCGATCGAGCCAGCCATTGGACTTATAAATGGCCTGCAATAATGATAATGATCATGCTATTCAGTAACAAACTTAAATTATGTGTAGTGGCGAGGTCCTACCCCGGTCGATCCGACCCATTCGTGCTAAAACCATAATATAGCTGCAGTGTGGCTTTACCTGGCCTCTTCTAAGGTATCACTTAACCCTGTCTTTGGCTTTAATCCCGTTACTATTAGCTACCTTCCAAAAATTACCGCAGTATAGCTTCGAGTGGTCCAACATTATATTTAGTCAATCTATCACATGCCAAGCTTATTGAAAATACATCCTACTTTTGTAGAGGCAGTCTGACAGTGTGGTTACGGGTTTTATCGTTTGGACAATCTATACAGCGATTGTCACTTTTGCGTCTTTTTCAATTTATACTAGAAATAAAATGCTAATATCGGTAGTTTGGAGAAATGTTGGTTGCATAAAACGTGTATAACTGCGATTGGTATTCCACCTGACCAACAAGGCGTTTAGAGGAAAACAACCACTATACTGTCACAAAATAATAATTTCCTTCTTATGCCATTCTCTTCATAAATACCTAAGCTTAGTCTATTTTTAGTTATCTCATATTTTAACGTAAGATATATACAAATATAAGACTTTGAAATCCTATAAAGCTAGAAATTTAATTTTATCTTAGAACGAAATTCTAACTTTTCATAGGTTGAGATAAACTTGTTGCAAATGCATTCATTCTACTGACACAATGCGGTTGCTTCATATGCAAATCGTATTTCTTACCTCGACGTTTTACGTTATTTCTTTAGTCAGGTAATTTTATTTTTTTACTTTGGTACTCTATGGCAAACATCGTTTCTTCTTATATAGAATAATGGTGACCAAACGAGCACACAGTCCACCTGATGGTATGCGGATGCTGCTACCCATAGACATCATCATCTGTCATTAATGAAGAATTTAGATGAGTTGTTACACCTGAATACTAAGATACTGGAAATTTCACACATGTCGTTTTTGGTATTTCGATAAAACCTTCTATTATTTTTCTATTCCTTTCTCTGACTATGATAATTTTGGTTGCTAATTGAGGCTGGCATATAATTCATGACCAATCTTGTATGTAATATACCAATCTAATATGTAAGATGGAAAAAATAAAAAAGGTGATGTAAAGCAGCCTCAATAGTTTTAACACTATGTATAGTATGGTTGCTTACTGCTTTGTAGTAGAAATCAAATCCAAACAATTATCCACACACAAAAATATGTATGAATGTCGGGAGTTAAGCTTATAAAGAATAACAGCTTGTGTAGTAGTGAGTAAAGAGAACCTGAGACCGCCTTTACTCGTAACAAGGCATTCTACGTTAGTCCTCGGAAGTGACAACACACCTCTCGACCTCATTGCAGTGACAGCTCTTTTTATGTACATCCCATAATATGATCAAAGGTGAAACGTACAGACGTAACTCATTCACTCCTGCCTTGAAGACATCTACACTGTAATCGCTTAGAAAGACAGATGCTTGCAAGTTATTCCACTCCCTTGCTGTATGCAATACGAAAAAAGAAGCAAACCGTTTGTTGGTATATCGATAACAAAGAGTAGGGATTGCCCGAGCGTGTTATTATCCGATTACGGAAGGGATAGGGATTTAATTCCTGAGTACACTCTCCGAAATATATTTTGTATCTCTAGTGTGTCTCTTTGTCAACTAATTGAACATAGGTGGTTATTAATTATTCTTATCAAATAAAATTGAACAATTTATTCTTTTGTAATTATAATGTAGGGTAATAAATAATACACGAGTATTTATGTTAGAATAGAATATAATATTGTTTATTCAAAATAAATCATATGTAATTCTTATTTAAATTCATTCTTTCACTTTACCACTGGTTCGGAAAAAAACCACTTTCCACCACCAACCACCCAACAGACAAAATTTTTAATATGGTTAAAAACTATTTACAAAATTTACTTTAGATTTTAGAATCAGCTGCATACAAACAGCTATCCATTAAACATTTATAAAAATAATCTTCTAAGTCCCTTACAATCAGGTTTTCGTCCTGGGCATAGTACAACCAAGCCCTCCTTAAAGTTCTTGATGATGTACGAGAGGGTATGGAGGAATTAAAATTAACGGTTCTCATATTAATTGAGTTCTCCAATGCTTTCTGTACAGTTGATCATGACATTCTTCTTGCTACCTGTAAATACATGGGTTTCTCTTCGTCAGTTTTGGATTGGTTATCAACTTATCTTCGTGGTCGCCAGCAAAGAGTTGAAGTCAACCAACAGTCTTTCTCTGATTGGTCTGATCTTACTACTGGCGTTCCACAAGGCGGAATTCTTTCTTCTTTATTATTTTCTATTTTCATAAATCTCATAACTGTAAATTTTAAATGCTCCTACCATCTGTATACTGACGATATACAGTTGTATGCTCGGATTGATCCAGCAGAGGTTAACTCCGTGATCGGAATTTTAAATCTAGATCTTGAAGCCATCTGTGACTGGTGCAGAAATTATGGAATTGCTGTCAATCCTGGTAAATGTCAAGCGATAATTCTCGGTAGTCCTCGCCGTATAGCTAAATTAGATTTTAATTCACTGGAACCTATCGTTTACAATAGCATAATTATTCCTATTAGTCATGTAGTTAAAGAACTTGGGTTAAGGATGCTAATTTAAGTTGACAATCTCAGGTGGCTGAAATAAGCCGGAGAATGACAATCACCATGAGTGGCCTTTATCGTTTCAAGAATTTCCTTCCAACCGAGACTAAGGCTATGTTGGTACGAGCGCTTGTTTTACCAGTATTTGATTATGCTGATGTGTGTTACTCTGATATGAGTCATGTACTTCTGTGCAAATTGGATCGTTTATTAAATATTTGCATCCGTTTTATTTTTGGCCTTTGTAAATACGATCATGATTCCATATATCGTTCTAAGCTTAAATGGCTCCCTATCCATCAGCGTAGATGTATTAAAATTCTTCGTACGCTTTTTTCAATCCTATATGATCCATGCACTCCCCAATACCTGAAATGCAAGTTTCAGTATTTGGGTTTTTCTCACAATCGTAACCTGCGATCCTTTGAGGGAACTACATTATGTATTTTTCCTCGCCGTACCAAATTTATGTCTCGCCGCTGAGGCCATAAGGCTATGGAATATATTACCCCCTCATGTCAGAAAACCGACTTCTGTTACTACCTTTAAGAGGATGGTGACTGATCACTACCTTTCTTCTTCCAGCAACTAACTTTCATATTTAATTGTTTCTGCTTATATGTGACTTGAGATTATAAATTATTTAAATTGTTTTAGTATAATATGTTCGTATGTAAGTATGCTTAAAATGTATGTAGTATGTACTATTTAAACATTATGTATGTAATGTATCAGGTATTGAGTACATTACTAAGGTTAATTGTAGTTGTGTATATTTATTTTTGTATTTACACTTATGGTATGTGTATTTTTATATTTACATTCACGTATAAATTATCCTTATAAACATAACAGAGAAAAAAAGCTAAAGTTCCCTGTTATGTAAATGTAAATGTCTCTGTCTGTCGCTGTTCTCTGCTTAGCTCGTGATTGACTGGTAGAGGACGCCTAAAGGCATTAAGTCCGCCAATAAAGTTTTCTATATAGTTTTCTAAATCCGCGACTGTTTGACTACAGACGATTAAGTGTTTGACAACGTCTTTAGATTAATAACATACATAGTACTCACACGTTGTGATTATATACTTCTTGTACTCACTCTGTGTGACGTGAAAGTCAACAAACCTCAGCAAATGTCTAATTTGTTTAAGCGACAAATATATGTTTTACATTAGCAGTAGGAATGTAAACAAGTTATGTAGATATGTAGTTTGCTGTATTTGTAACATGTATAAAGAGCTCTGTTCGTACAATATGCTATAATACGGGTACAAAGTTTTCCCTTTACGTTTACGTTTCCCTAATATATATACTGGGGGAAACGTATATTTATATATATATATATATATATATATATATATATATATATATATATTAGTTTTAGTTTTCCCTTTACGTTCCCTATTATATAAGTGAAATGCGTGTATTTTTTTATTATCTGACATTATACGAGTAATTATAAAAAGAATAAATTTTTCAATTTTATTTTAAATGAATAATTAATAACGACCTATGTTCAGGTCAGTTAACAAACAGACACACTACGGAGGATACAAAATTTATTTCGGAGAGTGTACTCTGGAATTGTATTATTTAATTCATCCCTATCCCTTCCGTAACCGGATAACAAACGCTCGGGCAATCCTTACTCTTTGTTACCGATATACCCTTCGATCGATAGTACTATTATTGATCGAAGGATGTACCAACAAACGTTTTTCTTTTTTTTTCGTATTGCGTACAGCAAAGGAATGGAATAACTTGCTAGCATCTATGTTTCTAAACGATTGCAGTGTAGATGTCTTCAAGGCAGGAGTGAATGAGCTACGTATACACACACACACACACACACACACACACACCATATATATATATATATATATATATATATATATATATATATATATATATATATATATATATATATTAATTTTAATACCATTAAAACTGTCATATAATCCGGTGTATACGGTAAGTTCAAGAGTTTTTATTTTTAAAGCTAAGCCGTTCAAAAACCGTTCCTTTCCTAATCATTCTCATTTAAACTCGGAATCCGTGTAATCCCGTCCTAATTGGAGATGTTTGTCTTACGTATTTTGAGGAAATACAAGGATTCCAGTTAATGCCGTTTTCAGGAATATGCCCCAGCTGATTTTATTTTTAAATGTTTTGTAACAGGAAAATTACTGATATCACTACTTTTATTTAATACCGACACTTAAAATTTCTTGCTGAAAATCTCAACCGCAAGATAAAAATATAAAAATGAAATATTATTTTATTCGACGCATGGTGCGAAACTGGGGGTGGTGGTAGATTTTACGCCGCTACCACACGGCGGAAAGCCTATTCTATTTTTTTTTGGCTTTGTCGCTCGTTTAGCACCACCCGGGGGACACGTGTAGGGTGGGCCTAAGGTTTGGTGGTCGAAGCCTACGGACGCGAGCGACTCATCCCCCTATCAAATACAAAACAGCCTATAATTAATGCTATAAGAGACGAGAATGGATGTATTCTGAATGATGAAGTTTCGAATTTAAACAGATGGAAGGAATACTTTGAAAGCGTGTTTATGAGTGAAGAGTCGTCTGAATTAAATGAACAAGAAATTCCGAAAGAAATGGAAAGGGGTATGGAGATAAGTGTAGATGAAATAATGAAAGCAATGAAAAGCATGAAAGCAGGTAAGGCAGCTAGATATGATAGAGTATCACGCGAGATGCTAAGGGCTGGAGAGGGAGTGGTGGCAGGCCTGCTGTACACCTTGCTTAATTTATGTTGGGAATTAAAACGGGTACCGGATGACTGGTGTAAAGCAGTTATAGTACCAATATATAAAGGAAAAGGGTCACAGCAGGACTGCACAATCTACCGTGGTATCAGCTTGCTTAGTATTGTGGGTAAACTGTATGCTAAGGTGTTAATTGAAAGAGTTATGAAAGAAACTGATGGAAAAATTTGGGATGTGCAAGCGGGTTTTAGAAAGGGAATGGGGTGTACAAATCAAGTCTTTTCCATGCGCATGATTGCGGAGAAGTTTTTGGCTAAAAACCAGAAAGTTTTTTGTGCGTTCATGGATTTGGAAAAGGCTTATGACAGAGTGGACAGGAATGTGTTATGGCAAACACTGAACTCATATGGGTTGATTGCTGGTTTGATACAGGCATTGAGGTCTCTTTATAGGGATTCTAGTGCTTGTGTCAGGATCAATGGGGTCTACTCGGACTGGTTTGGCATCCGAAAGGGTGTCAGACAGGGCTGTGTGGCTTCCCCTTGGCTGTTCAACCTATTTATGGACAGGTGTTTGCAAACTTTGAAAGATGAAGAATGTGGGTTAAGAATGGGCGAGTTAACCGTCAAATGCCTTTTGTATGCTGATGATCAAGTCATATTTGTGTCATCGGCGGCTGAGTTGCAAATGATGGTTACATTAATGAACTGGGCATTAAAAGAAAAGGGAATGAAAGTGAACGCAAGTAAGACGAAAATGATGGTTTTTGAAAGAGAGGAAAGCAAAACAGTATATGAAATAAGAATAGAAGGAGAGTTAATTGAGCAAGTGGATGAGTTTGTGTATTTGGTATGTGTATTTAGCAGGGATGGTAGATTTATGATAAGGATATAGAACGACGAGTAAATGCAGGGAATAGAGTGAATGGGGCACTACACTCTATTGTGAAGAACCAGAATGTATCAAAAAAGGCACGTATGGTAATTCATAATGCTGTGTTAGTCCCTACTTTAATGTATGGTAGTGAAAGCTGGGTGTGGCAGAAGAAGCACGAAAGTAGAATAAATGCTGTAGAAATGCGGTCTTTAAGGAGTATGCTAGGGTTGAATCTGAATGACAGGATGAGAAATTGCATGATAAGAGATAAATGTGGTATGCAAGATGATGTTGTGACTAGGATTAAGAAAGGAATGCTTCGGTGGTTTGGTCATGTAGTAAGAATGAATGAGGAAAGAGTGACAAAACAAATTTATATGGCAGATGTGAACGGCAGAGTCGGGAAGGGACGCCCTAGAAAAAAGTTTATCGACCAAATTGGCGATATTTTGCAAATGGGCCACGTTAAAAGTACCCTTAACCGACGAGCATGTATGCGTAGATATATGGATGTAAAGGAGGCGAAAGAGGTATGTCAGGATCGTGTCAAATGGAAGTTCGTGGTCTCTGCCTACCCCTCTGGGTGACAGGCGTGAGTGTTTATGCTATGCTATGCTATTTTATTCGAATCCCACCACTGTGATTATAAATGAAATTATTGATGGTAATGGAGTTTCGATTTTGAATATGGAGCTGAGCGCGTTGCTTGATTATTCAAATATCAAGTAACGATAATGAAGAAGCTTCATCTTGTACTTTCTAAAAAATATCTAAGTATAAAAATATCTAAGTATATTTAAGTAAATGTATACAAAAATTCATATGTTTATGTGTACCTATGTTTATTACTAGAACATATTCTAGAATCGAAAACGTTCGATATCTGGTTTTAGGCTCGAGTCTAACGCCAATACAAGGAAAGTTCGCTTATGAAGACGTACAAAGTCAATTTAAAAGAATACAAAGTGGGTACATACCTTTTCTCATATATTTAAAAAAAGCAATAGTGGAATAGTATTTGCTATTTACCAGACTGTCCCAGAAGGAGGGTAATGTTTTTCGATAGTAATTATGTAAACGCGTTTGTTTTTCTTTGGCACGCTCTTTAGCCTAAAAGGCTTGATAGATTTTGACATATGAGCTGTCCTTAGATTCCTCTTAATAATGAGAGTGACATAACCTATGTATATATTGAATTTACAATTTCAAAAAAAGGGAGGGGAAAGATTTTTCCAATATACTTTTTAACGCAATCGGAATGTTTTTTATTTATTATTTTAACCATTAATGTATCTGGTCCACTGTTGGTTTTGAACCTCCACTTTTTTTAAAGAATTAAATGTTTTCAACGAGTATGCGAGTGATAAAGTCACGTAATAGTTGTATTATGGTTGCAACACAACTGAAATGTTACCATGCAACGTTTGTAAGAAATGTTTCTCTTCTCTAATTTTTGTGTTAAATCAAACATGGCTTCTAATCGACATAAAGCGCGCGCGTCGGCTCGATTCGGAAATTCCATTATAATCATTCCTTTTTTATGCAATCTTTTAGATTTTTGTGTATTATACAGAAATATTGACAGTAGTTCAACAACCACTCGCAATCATTTAATATTGTTATCCAAATAACTCTCGTTTATTAACCGAATTTCATCGATATTATTACACGAGATTCCTATACAGTAAGGTAGGTAATTTGAATTATTTATTTTAGAACATCCGTTCTTTAAAATATATTATTTTCTTCTTTTAGTTTTAAGTACAAAACAAATTCTTGAAAAGTTGGATAAAGAGAGGATGATTTCAGTGCTTCTGATATCGACCTTTATGAGCTACCCGAACGACGGGTCAATTCTGGTTTAGATCACCGTAATAGTTTCGAATTAGAAGAAAGCATGTACGAATCTGATGCCAACCGATGATCACCACCACGATCGTCTCTAGCCCGTATATCTTCTTCATTGTAGTAGTACCAGTTACTCGACTCCACCGAGTCAGTAATTCATTCTTGGGGCGATGTATACGCTTTTACAATAAAATCCCAGAATAACTTGTCATATGCAGTTCAAAAATTTTATTAAACTAAGTATGTATAAAAAGGGTTATTATAATATTAAGGAATTTATGGATGATAATAACCCCTGTAAAAGTGAGCGAAAGTCGACGTGCAATTGACAAAATGTGGAAGATAAAACCTTTGTTTGATCGTATCTGTGCAGGACGTCACATTCACCAAAAGTCGGAGCAGATCACGATTGACAAGATATTTTTATAGTATAAGGGTGACAAGCGAGCACACAGTCCACTGTTACTGTGGCCCATAGACATCTACATCTATCCCCATATGCGAATCAAAATGCAGATCCGTTTTCAGCCGTGAGTACCGAAATGGAATGCCTCTTTTCCAGTAAAAAGAGTCTCCGGTTCATAATATTCACGATACGAAACACAGCTGCATTAAGCTGCTATTTTACGCTGGTATTCTGTGAGAGTGTGGTCCTTCCCCGGTCGAGCTGAACCATTCCTGCTAAAACTATGCCATTAATATAGCTGCAGAATGCTATTGACTTTCAGATCAATGCGATAGCAATCAATATTGCCCAAATAACCCAAACCCTGTCGGTCGTAAAGTATTTCTTTTGGCCAATCCTAACAGATATATTTGTGTCATAAAGGTATACCAAGGAACAACAAATTCCCAACATTGTGATAGTTTATAATTTAAAAGATTCTGCCGTATTAGGCACTATTTGTATTTTGACCGTTACTTCACCAAAGTGAAGTTAATGCAAGTATTAAGTAACCGTGGGTTTAATGCTACTGCAACTATAATGAAGAATCGCGTTCCCTGGTTACTAGCATTATGTCGCCTGATAATTAGTTCTTGAAACAGAACCGTTGGAACTACTGTGATTTTAGCTTCTCCAGATGGAAAAAATGCAATTACGAAACGGTTAGACAACAAGGTGTTTCACTCACATCAACTTGTCTAGCTAACAAAAAAATCTTATATGTGCAAGCATTGAAATAAGCTTAGTACGAGATATGTGCAAATTCTACGACTTGAAGTAATTAAAATGTACAACGCCAACATGGGTGACGTTGACTCGGCGGACAGGATGATAGCGGTTTGTCCGATACGGACGCGGACTCAACATTGGACAATCAGGTTTTTTTTGCACATGATTAATATAACCGTATCAAACTACTGGATAATATATCGTGCTCAACATCAACTTTATAATATCCCCTTGCATAAAGTACCTCAGTTTTGTGAGTACAAGTTAAAGTTGGACTATAAACTTACGGAAGAAAACAGTACAGTATCGTCGGATAAAGAATTTTCTGATGAAAATTTAGAACTACCGAGCCAGCAAAAAAGAAACGGATTACAATAAATCCCTTACTACATCTGTAAAAAAGAACCTCCAATGCTTAACATATGCCAAAATTTATTTAAAAAAACACAGCAGAGATATCGCAAAGAGGGCTGCAACAAGAAAACTACAGCCAAATACCGGTTATACCCAGACCTATATAAATTCTCTATGGTTACACCACGTGTTCCCACGTCTGAATAGTTCTGGGAATTGTTCCATTCAATTCCATGGATACACCGCTGACGCTGAATTCAGATTAATTGTTTTCATAATATCCATTTTGAAACACTGTGAGTCTGATAAAAAAATAAATTAAGATTAGAATTAAGGTTAATTATGAAAAGTTAATGTTACGTTTTTGAGATATTTATGGGCTTTTATATTTTCCTTTATTAGTTATTATATCAAAAAGGCATTCATAATACTTTTAATCCAAGTAGAAGTCTAAATTTCCGGTTTTTGACGCGGTGAAGTGGGCGGTGGCAAGACTCACACCTTTCTTGTGCACTATTAGGTAACTACGTATGTATTGCCGATTTACCGCGTGTTGACCGTGCCAATTGCTGTTTAGTGTTTAGTAGTGTTGAATTAAATATATTTTGTAGATTAAGGTGTAGCTACTTCGGCGGCTTGTGGTACACGGTAAAGTTTTCAATAAGCTTATGTTGTACCATATTATATCCTCTGTATCATGTATAATATGTTAAATAAATAAATAAATAAAATGATGTATCAGTTAAAATACAAAAACACCTTACTTTGAATAAATGTATCATCATCATCATCATCATCATATCAGGTTTTCACAAGTCCACTGCTAAACATAGGCCTCCCCCAAGGAATGCCACAAAGCACGGTGCTGAGCCACCTGCATCCATCGACTTCCTGCATGTCTTACCAAGTCGTTACTCAGTCTAATGGCGGAAAGCCCTTTACTTCGCCTGCCGGTAAGAGGCTGTACTCGAAAACCCGTCTTCTCCATCGGTTATCGGTTCTTCGAGCTATTTTGCCACTTCAGTTAACTAATCCGTTGGGCTATGTCGGTCACTCTCGTGCTACTGCGGATATCCTCATTTCTAAGTCTATCACGCAGAGAAACTCCAAGTATAGCCCTCTCCATAGCTCGCTGAGCGACGTTGAGCTTCCTCATTCGATCGGCAGTGAAGTATCAGGTCTCAGATCGATAGGTCATCACTGGCAGCATGCAATGAATAAATGTATGATTACGCATAAATTGTTTCATTTATTAGAGAAAGAATATACTAAATTAAGTATAAAAAAATCTGTATGCTATGAAACGGATGACCGAATAGTACATCAAGAAAACAAGTTTTACACACAAAAAAATTGAAAATTCTTGCTTTTATATCATGTAGAAATATAGTCTTCATAAATTCAGGAAAAATCGAAAAAATCATACCCTTAGACTCAGGAAGCTATACAAGTCTCTCCCCTCTCCAACTCCAATTAAGAATCGAAATGAAAATGCGTTGTCATCCTCAAGGTATTAAATGAAATACGACGTTACCAGTTAAAAGAGTACCGGTTCTCGTCACTTACAAATTACAGAATTATGCTGCTGTTTCACGTAGGAATTCTGTTCGAGTTTCGTATTTCTCTGGTCGAGCTGATCCATTCGTGTCGCAGCCATAACACTTCACAGATGGTCTATCCCACATAAAGAAACAACTACTCATGTTTTTGGGAGCGTAATAAAAACTCTCTAACGCTTTACGGTTTGAGTTAGCAGATTTCATTTACCCTCATATCCTCATGAGAATTGGAATTCACATTAATTCACGTTGCCTGCATTCTTTGACTATATTAATACGCGCGCCTTGCCTTTATACCAATAATACTTCTCACTTTTATCGTTCAATTACGCAAACTTAATTTGCATAACAAATTATGAAATAAAACTATTAAAGAATGGCTCATTTAAAATGTAAAACGTGCCTGTGTTATTATGACAAAATCTGGCTCCAATTATGAATGTAAATTTGACACTTTGAATTTTACCTTTCAACAAAATGAAACACAAAGTACATGCTTTTACTTACAAAGTAATTAAATCAATATAATTTAATACGCTCATTAGTATTAAAATACGTGTTAGTAGTAGACTATAGACTAGATATTGAATATTCATTTCTTCATCCGTTTAAGCCGATCAGACAACACCGCTGAACACAGGCCACCGCTATTGATTACAGAACAAAATCAAGTTTTTATTTAAAAATAAAAACCAACTTCAATCGACTAAAAATAATTAAATAATATTCTACCCCTTTAATTTTTTACCCTATTAAATTGAAATAATACGTATAGTTGTAGCACGAATGGATCGGCTCGCCCGGGGAAGGACTACGCTCTCACAGAATACCATCGTAAAATGGTAGCTTAACAATGCTGTGTTTCATTTGGTGAGTGTTGAGATCCGGAGACCTTTAGCGAGATAAGTAGTCTATACAAATAATTCCACAACACTGACCCTTTTTTTCTGAAAACGAGGCATTCCATCTTAGGACCCCAGGGGTGACAACGCATCTGCGTTTTGATTCTTAATCGAGGATATATGTAGATGTCTTTGGGCCACAGCATCCGCTTTCCATCAGATGGAATGTGTGCTTGTTTGTTACCCTCATTCTATAAAAATTTCTTTTAAATTGTTACATTACAACCTTTATTCCCTCTTTTGTCACCCTTAGGTATGGCGTTTTTGCTCCAATATTATGTAGGAAAAAAGAGTCATGAAAATTGATTTACAATGTATGAAAATATCGCGTAACATGATAATAAATTCTTCATGGAGTTTCGGTCAAGGCGGAAAGTCTCAAAGTGCACATGAAAGGATTATAGTGCACGAGTGTATACGCTACCACCATTCCATTGTCCAACACGATCAGAGAGAAACAAAGCGCAGGTTCAACGGTTTTACGTGCTTTCCGAGGAAACGGTATGAAACATTGCCAACTTCCTACCTCCGGGCAGTTACTGAGAATTCCTTGACAGAAAAACCTACTACTTGATTTTAGTCCAACTAAAATTCGAACCCAGGACGTAAAATTAATACACAAAAAAGCAAAAAAAAAAAAAATATAACTCCTTTTTTGAAGTTAGCTTGATAATATTGCCTATAGTATCTCAAAAAAGTTTGAATACGGTACATTGAAATTCAGCGTACCATAAATACTGGCCAAAAGTTATCTCCGATCGTGTTGGCTTTTCGTTCCATCAATCAAATACAAGTGAAAATGATTAAGTGCTTCTGCGTTTGTACAAGAATTTACGACGGTTTCGTGAACATGAAATAGCTTTTGGCAAATTCTGTGTGGGTGGCTGTGTGACTTCTGAAATTTCTTTTATAAAATTATAAACATTCTAAAAGAACTTTTTTTTAACCAAAATTGCTATATTTTTCGAAAAATATGTGCTTTTTTTTTACAGTTGCCAGTACTGTTTCCTTGCCAAAACTTTGCTGATTTGCCTGAATATCTACAACTCACAAGATTTAATTATCTTTAGGTCGTGATCTTCAAAAATAGATCTGCCTATTTAATTTTCTAAAATTCATACTTTTATGTAAGCACCATCATAAGAACCACAGAGGCTTCCTAAAAATACTAATACAAAGCATAAATTAAAGCCACTAATTCCGTCAATATACCACGCAACGAGGGCTAATAATTTTACACTCACTAGATATTGTTCGTTGAGAGTGAGGTGAACTTTTTTGTTCCACAATGTCATTATTATACGAAATATAGAACAATATAGAAATTACGTTTTAAATAAAATCTTACGCACAAAACAATGCCTCACTGTATCGCTCTTTAATTTTTTGCAAATAATTTAAACCTTTTTTAATTTTTGCACTACAAGAATATAAGTAATTTCGTTTAAAAATATCAACCTATATACGTCTCAATGCTGAGCACAGACCTCCTCACATTTCTGAGAGAGTTTTTAGGGCAAGGAACAGTTCGCCGCGCTGCCCCAATGCGTGTCGCCGAAATTCATATGTCTTCAAAATATTTTTTTTTCTTATTATTCAGGCATGCAGATTTCGTCATGTTTTTTTCCTTCACCGTCGAACACGTGATAAATCAGCACTTAAAATCGCAATTTTCAATTTGATTGGTGCCGGCGGGGATCAAACCCGGCTTGCTTGCTCACTGTGAAATTTACACCGAGCGTTTTGGTTTATCCATTTATAATCTAAAGTAGTTAGTAAAGTTACAGCCTATATACGTCCCACTGCTGAGCACAGGCCTCCCCTCATTTATGAGAGGGTTTTAGGGCGGGGAAGTGTCCGCCGCGCTGCCCCAATGCGTGTTGGCGAACTTCACATGTATTAGAAATATTTGTTTTTATCTTATTCCTTAGACATGCAGGTTTCCTCACGATGTTTTCCTTCACCGCTGATCACGTGGTAAATCAGCACTTAAAATTGCACTTAACAATTTCATTGGTGGCGGAGATGGGGGATCGAACCCGGGTTACTCGCGTTCTGTTATATTACAGCGAGCGTTAACCATCTGAGCTACCACGGCTCTATTCTCATTTATAATCTAATTAATATAAAATATAACCGATAGGGTTCGCTTCGTTCCTTTTAATTCATACAGCAAAGGCGTAGAATAATTTGTCAGCATCAGATTTTCTATACTACACAATGTCGGTGCTTCAAGGCAAGATAAAACTGCGGCACTGACTAGGTTAACTAAAGCTATTTACTTAACTTTAGTATATGAGTTTCACCATCATTGCTACACCAATAATAGTTAAAAATTATGTCGACGTATGAATATTTCGCAACAATAGCAAAAATCCCGCCTGGGATGTAAGCAATGGGGGAGGCCTATGTTCAGGCTGTAATGAGTTAATTGTAAAAACGCTGAATTAAAAATACTCTTGCATCATGTTTTAAAGCGTCGAACTGTTATTTGCAGTAATTTATTTATATTAAATAGGGAAGTTCTCGATTAAGAATTAACTTTTCAAATACTATACTCAACGTTGATAGGATTGATACAGGCCGAAAACTGAAAGAGTTCAGGAGACTCCACAAATCCTCCACTGAACTTAGGTCTCTTACTAGGAATACCACTAAGCAGGATTCTGAGTCACCAGCATCCATCGATTTCCCGCATATCTTACAAGGTTGTCACTTTATATGGTTGGAAGCTGCTCTAGACTTCTTTTACCAGTACTGGAATGCCATACGAGAACACTTTTTCTCCATCGGTCGTTGGTTTTTCGAGGTATATGGCTGGCCCATTGCCGCTTCCGTCTGTTAAGCTATGTTCGATATCCTCATTTCTTATTCTATGAAGCAGAGAAACTTCAAACATAGTACTTTCCATAGCTCGGATAAAAAAGTTAAAGAAGATATAAAAATATATTATTATGAATAATCGATAGTAGCCTAAGAGTTAAGAGTATGAACTACTAAACTAAGAGTTCGTGAGTTCGAACCCTTCATTCAACTACCTGTCGTGAACCACTCCAGACATATGTATTTTTATTTTAACTGCAGGTATAAGCAATAAAATTAATAAAAAAATATGCAAACAATACTTGGTCATGTTAAGTAAGCACTAACTTAAAGATATATCTGTTTACTTGACAAGGCTGTATCATGAAACAACAAACAAACGCTAATTTTGGCGATTTAGAGAAGTTAAAACCATTTAATGGCTATTACAAACCTGCAAGAGTTTGAAATATATGCAAAGTAAGGATGATTTATTTCCGATATGTCCTTACTTAATCTAGAGGATCGCACGATCCTAATTAACTTCCTTAAATATTTTTATTTCAAAATATAACAAAAATATTTTGGTTTTTAACACGTTACTAAAATTTGAGTATTCAAATAATCTTCAAAGAAAGTTTCAATTCACGTTGACAATGGATACGACAGTGTAAATTTATTTAACGGGGCACTGAAATATACGTCGGTTGAAGTAATGCTGTGTTTACACAATATGTTTCGTAGTTTTTAAAAAACCAATACCTGATTGTAACCTCACCTGGTTAATAGTTTGAATTATTCTTTTTATAAATGCTGTGCTGTGTAGTACCAGTCACCAACTTCGCACAATTTACTATTAGTTAATAATATAAAATAATTTTTAAAGTTATGAAATAATTGAAATATATATTTATTCGCATAGGAATATTATTTTGATTTGGAGTATTTAAATGGTATTCTCATCAGGTGAGCCGTATAAATTCGGCGGTTCCAGTAGAGCCTGGCGCGGTCATTTTCAAGCACGGCTTCCGGCTAGTACGAGTAATAAGGCAATTTCCGATCCACGAGACCGTATTTCAGAGCGATCTGTTGGCTTAGAAACCTGGATACTAAATTGTGTCTATGCAAATACTTAGAGTTAGAAAGCGCCGAATCACTCAACATGACATGCTTACGTGACTCACCGGGATGGCAACAAGCTAGACAGATATCGACGGTGCTATCGCTTAGAGCACATCTCCGATAATTTTTGGTCGTAATAACCTGATTTTGTATCGCACAGACAAAACCCTCGGCGCCCTCAAAGTGATCTTTCGGGAAACTGAGGGCACCTCATAGAATTTTCGGGCGAGCACAGTGTAACGCACCACGAACCCCTTCAACCAGTAGTGGTGCAACCCGTCAAGTACCGAACTTTTCTAGCTCGAAGCATTACGGACTTCCTATTTTGATATTATTGTGATTGTGAGGATGTGAAACACAAGATTATGATAATGCTTATAGTGAATCTGAGGTAGTGTTTGGAAATTTTACTACAACTCTCGTTCTCAAGTAAACGACGGAACCTTGAAATCGGATAGCCTTATTTGCACATGACAGTATCTAGAGTAACGTGTGAGAATGACAAAATACCGGTGGCTCGAGGCCGTGGCCTGTTGCAAAGCCCTGTGTTCAGTAGAGGATTTATAATGGGCTGTAAACTTTTGAAACTTAAGTTATTTTAGGTGATAAACACGCACTGTTTGCTGCTTTGTTTTAATGCAATGTTATTGGTAAGTTATTTATAGGACTAAATACAACATTAGCAAAATGAGCTACAAATTTATGAAAATTGTTCAATTGTTTCACATATTGTATTCAGTCAGGTTATAATTAATTTGATGAATAACTTTTAATAAAATTAAATGCAGATTCGTTAATATTACATTTACCAAGAGACAAATTATTCTAATGGACACTTTAGTCAGATTAAGTACCATGACAACGACGTCCTGATGTCGACTCAGACGAAGATATTAAAACGAGGTAAATCGTCAACTTAGCCATCCGTCCCACCTGACCCACACTTTTTTTTTTTGCGGATGGAAAATCATCTAATGACCCCTTTCGCTCTGGGTGGAGCGTAAGGGAGTGTCAGACTTTTACTGACTAAAAACCATCCGTGTTCCTTCAGTGCCCTTACGTTCCGGAGCCGCGGTATCTCTTTCGAACAGCCCGCAGCCCCGGCAGGCGTCGGCCCTTGCGGGCCCCTTCACGCTGCTGACAGCTCTTTGAGGCGCGCGTGGAACAAAACGCGCCGTCGACACGGCCTGTCGTCATTAGACGGACGGACGACGAGCTACCCATTGCTCGCCGTCCACAGGCCCGCACCTACGGTGGCCGGGGGCCACGACGTAGCCCCCGACGCCCGGGGCGTCTCCCGGGGCGGCCGGGGAGGAAAGCTGCTGCTCTCTCCTTCTCTCGCTCCGCCACCTCCTTCGCTAGCATCACTGCTTCGCAGAAGGTGATGACGGCATCCCATTCCGTCTCGCTCCGGACCATGACTTCGACCAGGGCCGGACGCGAGAGGTCGCCGCCGCCTATCGCCGCTACGAGGACACGGCGGTGCTCCGCCCAAGCAGGGCACACCTCCACGGTGTGTTCCACCGTGTCCTCCGGTCCATCCTCGCAGTGGGAGCACCCGGGCGTTTCCTCCCGCCCGATTCGGTGCAGGAACCTCCCAAACACACCGTGTCCGGTGAGGACCTGCGTCAGGCGGAAGGTGAGGATGCCGTGGCGTCTCTCAAGCCACTCCTCAAAGAGGGGTCTTATCGCCGCTATAGTGGCGTGCCCAGCACGGGGTTGCGACAGTCGCTGTCTCCATGTCGCCATGAGATCGTGCCGGAAGTCTGTCCGCTGCGCGACAACTTGCCGCGGCAGCGTGGTTTCCCCACGGCACTGTGCCTCCGCACGCCATTCGTGCAGGCGCGCGAGGACTATCGCCTCCAGATCCCATGGTGGCAATCCGGCAAGGAGGCTCGCCGCCTCGCGGGAGATCGTGCGGTAGCCGCGAACCATTTTCACGGCTATCACCCTTTGGGGCGCGTTCAGGTGGTGGACGGCAAGCCGCGCCAAACCACGCGCCCACACCGGGGCCCCGTAAAGGGCCATGGACCGCACGATCCCCGCGTAGAGCCCCCGGCAGGAGGCGTTTGGCCCTCCCAGGTTCGGCAGGAGCCGCCTGAAGGCAGCCCCGGTCCGTTCCAGTTTGGGAGCCAAACGTCGGAAGTGCTCAACGAAGTTCCATCGGCCGTCGAGGACGAGTCCTAGGTACTTCAGCGTCGACTCGACGCCGATGGATACCCCTCCTACCATCACTGAGGATCCCGGTGGTGGCCTGTTCCATGAGGACCATGGAAGTGCATGGCCTCGGACTTGTGCAGAGCCACCTCGAGACCCAGTTGCCGAATCCTCTCAACGACTATCGCAACCCCGCGTGTCATATTTTCCGCCGCCGCCTCGTACGACCCCCCTTGTGCCAGTACCAGCGTGTCGTCAGCGTAGCAAACTACGCTGACGCCGGTAGGGAGGTCGGCGCGCAGCACCCAGTCGTAACCGATGTTCCACAGAGGTGGCCCCAGAACCGAACTCTGTGGGACGCCGCACGACATCTCTCGCCGGTTCCACTCACCGTTGCGACCGGGGTAGATAACGGCCCTGTCCGTCAGGTAGTCCCCGACTATTCGACGGAGATAGGTCGGCACCCGGTGATACCGGAGTGCCTCCCTAATGCAGCTCCAGGGCATGGAGTTGAAGGCGTTGGCGATGTCGAGAGACACCGCCAAGACAACCCCCCGTCTGGCCACTGCATCCCCCGTCGTGAGGGCTCTCACGCACATGATGGCGTCCACCGTAGAGCGCCTCTTGCGGAAACCAAACTGGTGTTCCGCAAGATCCGGCCCCGTCCCCGCAAGGTGCTCGGCGAGGCGGTTTGCAATGACTCTTTCAAAGAGCTTGCCCACCTCGTCGAGCAGCACCACGGGCCGGTATGCGGACGGAGAGTCCGCAGGGCGCCCCGGCTTCCGAATGAGGACCAGCTTCCCCGTCTTCCAACGAAGCGCGAATTGGCCTCTCTCCAAGCCTGCGCTTAGGAGCCCCTCCAGTCGGGGCCTGAGAGCCTCCGAGGCCAGGACCCAGGCTTTGCCAGGCAAGCCATCGGGTCCTGGGGCGGTATTCCTGGCCTTGAGCCTACGTACTGCCACTCTCAGGTCTACCCCGGTCCCTTCCGGGATGTCGTCGTCGTCGTCCTGGTGGTCCGCTTCCGGCACCGCAGGTGGCGGAGCCATAGGCGGGGCGGATGTTCCCGTCGCGCAGGGAACAGAGCGCTCACCACGTCCTCCACGAGCTGGGGCCGGAGACTTTTCGTCAGCGGGGGGCCCAGGTGCGGAGTTTATCCCGCACCATCTTGTAAGGGCGCCCCCACGGATCTCTGTTGAGAGCCTCCAGCATCTCCTCACGGGCCCGATCCCGGGCCCGCAGGACAGCCTCCCGGAGGGTGGTTTTCGCCGCTCTGTATCCCTCGTACAGCTCCGCCTCAATGGCTGCCGCATTCGGCGACATACGCCTCGCGCAGAGACGTTAGCTCACGCGACCACCAATACACTTGACGCCGGGCGCTTCCTGGCCGGACGCGGGGCATTGCCACGTCACATATCTCGGACATGGCCTCCTGGAACCACCCTGCCTCATCATTGACGTCGGCAGGCCTGTCCGGTGATGACACCCAGGCCTGCACGATCGAGGCTTCCAGGAGGAGCTCCCGGTCCAGCTGCTTCAGCGCCCAACGCGGAACACTCGGGGCCTGTTGGACTGGCGCACTCGAGGGCTGGGTGGAGACATCGAACCGGATGTACCGGTGGTCGGAGTAGGTCTCCACCCCCTCCATGACACGCCAGTCAATGGCACGCGGCGACAGAGCGGGGCTAGCGAACGAGATGTCCACCACCGACTCGCCCCGCATCCGCACACACGTGGGGACAGAACCCCGATTTAGGACGACCAGGCCTGTCTCCAGAGCCCAGTCTTCCACCATCCTACCCCGCACATCTGTACGACGAGAACCCCAAGCCAAGTTCTTGGCATTGAAGTCCCCGAGGACAAGTACGGGGGAGGGGATAACTTCCGACGACGACTGCTCTCAGCTCTGCCAGAGAGTTGTGGAGCTCGGCGAGAGATCGGTTCGGGGAGAAGTACACCCCCACAACGACGAACTCCCCGAACCGTGCTGCTACGCACCCCTGACCCCTCCTGACACCTTCAAGGGTCGGGGTACCGGCGGCGGCCGAAGAGATGATGGCCACTGAGCCGTTAAGGTCCGCCACCCAGTCCTCCCTAGGCCAGACAAAATACGGCTCAGCGACCACAGCGATGTTAATCGACCACTGCGCCATGCTCTGGAGCAGCAGATCCTGAGCGCAGGCGCAGTGGTTGATATTCGCCTGGAGGAAGCTTAATGGGGCCGTTATAGGCATTTCATTTCAGCTTCCTCCACGGGGGGCCCCCTGCGGGCGTCGGTGTCGCGGCGGCGGCGGCGGCGACAGTGACAGCGGTAGCGGTGGCAGTTGCGGCTGCGGCGGAGGCCACAG
Organism: Parnassius apollo; assembly: GCA_907164705.1. Classification (NCBI taxonomy): domain Eukaryota; kingdom Metazoa; phylum Arthropoda; class Insecta; order Lepidoptera; family Papilionidae; genus Parnassius; species Parnassius apollo. The sequence goes on from CAJQZP010000987.1 coordinate 4,530,705, forward strand.
AGGCGGTGGCGGCTTTGGCCCCTACCCTACCCGCGGCCTTGGCCAAGGTGGGTGGCACGCAGGCCTTGCTTCCGGTGAGCGGCTGGCTTGCCGGTCGCCGCACATGCATCACAGTGCGGCGTGGCGCAGCAGGTCGCCGATATGTGTCCGGGCTGACAGCAGCGGAAGCAAAGGCCACTGCGGTCAACCTCCGAGGCGCATCTCACTGATACGTGGTGCCCCACGAGACAGCGATAGCACCTCAGAGGTCTGGGCTCCAGCAGCTTAACCTGCGCTGAGACCCAGCCCACCAGAAGCCTTCGGCCCTCCACTATGGTTTTGGCCGCCGTAACAGGGCAGCGCACCGTGGCGGCATGCATACCCCCTGTTGGTCCGGGCGTATGGCGCCTGACCTGACCTGGTCAGTAGTGCACCCCCCGGACCTGGCGACGGCGGCCACCAACTCCTCCTCCAATACCGAGTCGTCCAGACCCATGATGCGCAGGTCTGCGCATCTGACGGGCCTTGACACTCGGGCCTCGTCCGCGTCCAGAGACGCTCTGAGCTTCGCAGCCAGAGCGTCCGCGGTCGCGCCACTGGATTCCCCGGGGACCTCCAGCATACGGGCCCCCCGTCTGGGTGACTTTGAGCCGGAGGCCCCCAGTGATCCCGAGCTCCCCGAGATCCACCGCCTCCTTCGCCTTCGCGAGCAGATCGCGGTAGGTAACGCCCTTCTTTTCCGCGTCCGGCTGTAGTGTAATCACTACAGCTGTGGTATTCGGGGCGCGGAGCCTAGCGGCGATCTTGCGCGCCCTGAACTGGCGCTGCCGCTCCTGCTCTTTGGCCTTTTTGGCTGCCTTCTTCCCCTTCTTTTTATCCCCGACCACCTACCAACCGGCTTCAGCCGCGGGAGGTGTAGGGAGCTGTGGGGGGCGGTGACGGCGGCGGCAGCTGGCTTGCCGCTGGCGCTGGCACATTCGCCCGGGTGGCGCCCCTCCTCGGCAAGCTTTGCCGCTCGTTCGGCCATCTGATTATCAGAGAGCCCCTTCCCCTTGCCTCTCAGCCCGCCCCGCCTGTTGGTGGGGATTTTCCGGGCCGAAACCTCCTCTTCACCGGATGACGGCCCCTGGTCGCCATCCCGCCTGGACCGCTTGCGGAAGAACTTACTGGTCTCCGCGGTCCCAGGCCCCACGCGTCGGGAGCTCTCTGAGCCTCCCACGCTGCTCGATGCGGCGTCGGACTCCGTCCCCGCATCGTTTCTCCTCTCCTCTACGTTACCGTTGCCGGCGGTTTTGGTTTTGTTTTTGTTTTTTGTTTTTGGTGTTTCCATTTCTGTACCCACGAGTATGGGGGAATTAAAGGTCCACCTTGGCAGAGACCCCTGTACCAAGGTAAGCAGATTTAGAGGATTTATTACTCGCCAGGGGGTCTGCAGGTACCCTGGCGAGGACCGCACTTGCGGCTGATTTGTTCATAGAACCCCGTCAGCCATCCATCCCCTCGCGGTGCGTCGCCGCTTGGGATTCGGGGTAACTTTTTATAGAGGTTTTCTCCGTCGCGGTCCGGGCGATTAAGCCAAGACCCTCGGTCCTTATCAAAGCCGCGAGACATGATCCACGACACTTCGACTGGGATTACGAGACCGGCGGTGACAGCAAAGGATGAATCCTTCACTGTCTGCCCGGAGGCAGGGTAAGTGCACACCGAGCCCGCCCTCGCTCCTCTACTATGCCCTCTGCTGATCAGAGGGTCACGCAGAGGAACGCACTGTTGGCCCGGGATGGACCCCCCTATGTCAGAATAATTAGCCGCGGCAGCAACATTCCCCAAGGAATAAGAATTTCTTCTCATTTCTCGAGGAAGATTACCGCCGCGCCCAGGGTGCACCTGCCCAGTTGCTGCTCTTCCCTCCAGACGTATCGAGAGGGACCCGCAACTACCAGGCACACGTGGAGGACTTCTGACTTCGCACCCCTTTTTTATTATTATTATTTCCCTGAACTTGAACTTAAGAAGGATCTCTTGTAATATTAATTAATAATAACAAATATAAAATCCTATGTGGTGATAGGACTCTTTATCTACCCAGTAGTCCATCTAGGTGGATACTACCCCATTAACTATTTCTGCCACCAATTAGCAGTACTGTAATACAGTCTGAAGGATATAGAAAATCAGCAGAAAGCTAGACACTGAGGTATTCCATTTAAGTCCTCTGAGTTAAAGAAAGTGTAGCCTTTTTATCTAAAGTTGACTGCAGATATCCATGAGCTGCAGTAGACAATAACCACCAGGTGGACTGGACTGCAAGTTCTTTGTCACATCAGATTTATAAACACAAACCATTTTCCATCTCTTCATGATAGTCTTTTGTGGACTTAGATTCAAATACTAGTAGATCATCTTCCACGAATCCGTTGTCGCTGTCAATGTACAATACAATTAACCTTTTACCTTTTCCTGTCGGAGCTTTTGGACCGGCTGATAAGCCATCTAGAAAGGCTTGTCTTTTACTTTTTACCATTGTATCCAACCATGCTTTTGTCTTCACGTGTCCGGCATTTAGCCACATTTCGTCAAGATAGTAAATGGTTTTATTAGCGGCTCTGTATTCTTTTATTTGCCTCAGATATTTTTTTTTGATTCGCCTCCATAAAACAATATCCTCTCTTTCGACTAACAATGTTCTGCTATCCTGTTTATTGAAATCGAAACCAAGTTCGTGCATTATTTTATGAAGTGTGGTACGTTTGAAAACAGGAATACCTTCGGTAGTCGTTATTTAGATATATTGAGTGAACTTTTCTCCTTATTGCACATTTGTCTAGTTCATCTAATTTATCGACCGTCCATAGTCGAGCTCTTTTTTTCACGGGTGATTTTAATGTGTTAGTATCCTTTTGTTCTTTAATAATTTTATAAACAGTATTTTCGGAAACACCACATGTACTTGCTGTTTTATTACTGTGCTCTCCACAGTCGCATTTAAATCACACAGTTTAAAATACTTATAAACATTGTAAATTACGCGTCTCTCTCCGCTATGGATTATTGATCCACTTTTATTCTTTCGAATAGGTGAGGTATTCATTTTCAAAATTTAATGTTGAACGAATAACACGCAAAATACACAACCGTTTTGTTCGAAGGCCTAACTTCAACTGGTCACTGTGAACTCGACTTTCTAATTTCTTGCATTTTAATTGGTGGGGAGGCGTGGCCAGGCCGGCGGATAACGATGACTCACTATTTTCTTAACGCGAACGGACTATAGAGGGATATTTAATAACAACTTCAAACGTGAAATGGAATAAAATATTATTCTGTGCTCTGAAATCATATCTAAATTGCCACTTCAGAATAGTTTAAAATCATTTGTTGACACTGCCCCTCTATATCTTTGTTTGCAAAAATAATTGAAAGGAATTTTCAACTATGATAGACGTGAAAAGACACAAACATTCGTGACGACCAGGACCTAAAAACAAATCGAAACACAGCTGACCGGAAATTATGTATAAGTTTATTTTATAAGAGAGGTGCGCCGACAAGCATGCCGCTAACATGATGGTAAGTGACTACCGCGACAGACACTATAGACTACCGAGACAACAATTTAGTAAGTTCAATGCTTGTGAAATTTTGTTTGAAGTAAATCTTAAAATACGAATTTGATTTCAATTTCAAAAAGCAAAGGATATAAAAAGTTTACCATAAAAAAATTATAATAAAAATTTATTCTTTTTAACTGACTTCAAAAGAGGGGAGGTTCTTAATTCGGAAATCTATATTTTGCGGTACACCCTCATTTCTGTCAGTGTTATGTTGAAATCAGACGTAGATTTTTTTTTAATTTCAACACGTGTCTTTATGTAACTACTATTAGCAAGTGCTAACTTACTATGATACCTGATGGTAAGTGGTTATTTAGTCAAAGATGGTAAAGCAAACTGACATAGCTTAGCAAATGCATATTGCTAGGCATTAAACTCTTTCTTTAACTTGACACTTACATTATAAAGAATAGACATGGGCAATTGCTTGCGTTAACTCAGTAACTTTGATGCAGCATTCTTCTTGGGCTCATTGCATTAACTCCAAATTGCGCCATGGCGTAACAAATAAACACATCTGTCAACTCAGTCATCTATCAAAATAAATCCGTGTGACCACTGAGTACAATGAAATGTAGAAAATAAAAATTACCTACATATTAGGTACTATGTATCACTCCTTTTTAATTTCACGGATATGTAGCTAATAAAAAAAAAATAAGAACATCTTAACACCTTTCGAATTTCCAGGTCTCGCGCTGTGCGCTAGTACAAATTGAAAAAGTGAGTTAACACATCGGCGCAGTGAACTGAGTGAGCGTAATTGAGAGGTGCAGCGTAGTTTTACACATGAGAACAGAGTGTTCTTATTCAACTGAAGTAACAAGCGAATTTACAGTCCTGAAGGCAAGTAGCTACTGCAGCTCATAGATACCTTCTAAACAAAGAACGCTACACAAGCGTTGTCACCGCTGCGGACCAAGAATGCCTGGGATTATACCAGCTCTCTATATTGTTAAGACAGAAATTATTTCATCCCTTTGCTGGACGCATTATCATGAAATTTATAATATTACTAAGCATTAAAAAAGACGAAATAATCCGTTATATTTCAATAAGAGCAACCATTAACATGGGAAACATTAGCATAGGTAAGCGTTTCTCTTAACTGTGCTTACCGTGAATTACTATCATACGAGTACATAATCATTTTTGTCATTTATATGTACATTTCATCAATATTTATTCTATTGATGTCGCGACTATGGAATATATCAGAAAGATCATTTGATAAATTGTGGTATGTCCAAATGGTTCATCTAGTTGTTGTGAGCGCAACTGCTGATCCGAAGTCCAAGATTTGAAACCGAGGAGGTTAAAAACTTGTATAATATACAACTAACTTGGGAGTTAGCTGCATATTATCCCAGTACCACAGAAAACACGTGCATCCACTGGCCCTTAGCTTGATCCCTCTCCAGTCGTTTTAGATTACCGTCTCGTTGGGCTATGAGAGTAAGGGAATAGAGAGAGCACCTTTCATTGCGCACACACGCTAGGGCTATAACGTTTTTCTGTGTTAATTACTAATCGGCCGTACGAAATTAAGGGCGAAATTATTATCAAACTTATTTAGGACAGATGTAAAATACCTATACCAGCGATAGGGAAAGGCGTCAAAGTGCGAGACCTCGGTACTGCGACCATAATAAATGCAATCTATGTGTCAAGTATGACGAATAAACCGAGTTTTTTGTAGACGTAAAGAGCAAATGTCTAACGGTGGACTTTTCCTAGCTGCTAATGTAGAATAAAGAGTACCCGGTAGAGAGTATAATTTAATTCAACTACTCTATACGGAGCTTGATGTTAAAATAAACACATCGGTTTTGAGCCTAACCACAATTCCGTTCTAAGCATTTAAGCAGAATTGTAATGAAAAGGACAGAATATTGTTCTAACGATCACATACAAATTCTGAAGAGTTACTAATTAACTCCGTAGCCGTAACCTGCTTACGCAACGCATTCTCGCCTACATACAACTGGCTACGAACTCACTAAGTCTCTACAAACAGCGTAGCCGTCAGACTTTCATTATTTTAATTTCATTCAGAATATCTGAACCAACTTTTGTCGTTAAAAAATTTAAAAAGTTACAGCCTATATACCTCGCATCTCTGCTGGGCATAGACCTCCTCTCATTTATGAAAGGGTTTTAGGGCAAGTAAATGTCTGCCGCACTGCCCCAATGCGCGTCGGTGAACTTCACATGTTATCAAAAAAAATTTTCTTAGTTCTCAGATCCAGGTTTCCTCAATATGTATTCCTTCACTGCCGAGTACGTTGTAAAACAGCACTTAAAATTGCAATTAAAAATTTCATTTGTGCCAGCGGGGATCAAACTCAGGTTGCTCGTATATTGTTAAATTTACAGTGAGCTCTAATAATCTGAGCTACCACGGCTCTTCATACTTTGACTTTTTTCGTGCCTTAATGTATTTTGTGTGGCGTGTTAGCGAACATCACACGTCATCGAAATATTTTTTCTTATTTCTCAGGCATGCGGCTCTCCTCGCGATGTTTTCCTTCTTTACCGAGCACGTTGTAAATCAGCACTTAAAATTGCAACTAATAATTTCATTCGTGCCGGCGGAGATCGAACCCGGGTTGCTCGTATGTGGAAGTGTGAAATACAGAGTGATCGCTTACCATCTGAGATACCAAGCCTCTTCGTATTATGAATTTTGTCGTGCTGCAATTTAATTTTAACAAAATTGAATATTTTTTGAAACCTTAGTCATATAGTTCAAGTACAAAAGTGTGACAGGTGTTATGTAGACTTTTCTCCGGTCTAAAAAAATATAGTGTTTGGTTATCCTTAACAACGTACTGCCCTTTAAACAATATTTTCTGTTTAAAGTTTAAGTAAAATTTTCTGTTTATATTTTATCAATATTTTCTGTAGGTTTGTTTTGCATTAACAACACAAGAATTACCAATTTTATTTTGAATAAATATATAGAGCCAGGGGTTTCATACTTTACCGCAAACGAGAGAGGAAAGCTCTCCCTTTTACGTTAAGGTAGGCTGGACTGGGCCCTCTTCACACAGGGGACATGTCTAGCCCGTTTGCGTTAGCAACTACATCCTATAAGTATCTATTGTCAAGCCTACCTAAATAAGGATGTAGTTGGAAGACTAAGTCATCGGTGAAAGGATCTGTAATAGATATTCGAATCGGGAATACAACCTCTGTATAATTGTGTAGTTTACATCACCGTTAATAAATGATTATATCCTATATTATAGATTTAACACTTTTATCTTAAGTAGGATTAAATACATTAACATCTAAACTGGGATTTTCTCCCGTATCGTAGAGACAGTTTACAAACATAAATTTGCACGAGATAAGCACAAGGATAAACATCCAGACCCAGAATAAAAATATTTTAATAGACTAGTCCATACCTCATTCTGATAACAACTGAGGAGGCAACGTTTCTTTTTTTTCATTTGTACTTTAATGACTACTTATCTCCAGGATCAGCGTGCCTGAGTCTTTCTTCCTCGATTGAACTAAACGTAAATTATTGGCATTTAGCTTAGACCACCGATTCTTCTTCGTATTTTATCGCACATGTGTTCCTACTTATTATGTCTAATATTGGGTCTAGTTTATACAGATAGTTATTTTTGTAATGTGAGACTACTGACGCTTCCAAATAATTTCAATTTTCTAACCATCCGTAACACATCTTACTCGAAATCTAATTATCCAGTTGTTTGATAGAGGATCCACGTTTGCTCAGATACAAGACTCAAGTGTTCTCCGGTAGAACATCCTAGGACTGCCTTCAAGTACGGACTGACCATATTTTAAGGCATTCCATTAAGGATAAGATAACTACGTATCCTCCACCCATATTGCCGCTACTATTTGTAAGTAAGCCAAAAAAGCCAAATGCTTACCGATTACAGTCCATATAAACTCCAACATAAATTCTCTATGTATGTCACAGTAGACAGCGCTAATGACGCTCAGAATTGAGGTTAATAAACTTTTCAAAAGTATAATTATGGCTAAGCATTACAACAGTCATACATTGTTTTACGTGGTAAAGTTACGGTGCAGCTATATGTCTGTATTACGAAGGGCTGACTTGGCTGGGAATGGACCTCGTTCACATTGCGTAATTAGCAGCTTGACGGTGTAAGAACATTAACTAACCCATAGTATCGTCTTATGCGTATCGTAAAAGGTGACAGAAAACATTGCTTATGAAGGTATACATATATTTAGAAAAATTTTCTATGAACTAAGAGGAGGCCCGTGCCTGGCGATGGAACGTGTATGCATATCATACAACTTTATTATTTTCATCATCGTCATCACCATTACAGCCCTTCACAAGTCCACTGCAACATAAACTTCCCCCAAGGAATGTCACAAAGCACGGTCCTGAGCCACCTGCATCCATCGACTTTCTGCATGTCTTTCCATGTCGTCAATCCATGTAATCCTCGGAATAGGAAGGATAGTCAGCTTGAGGTTAAAAGCGACTCAATAATAAATCTTGAGGGATGCCAAAGTCAAACAGGAGGCCACAGATTGGTGATGATAACGATTTTGTCAACGTAGTACGATGTTATACAGTACTGATTGACAAAATCGGCTTTAAAAGCAGAAAATAGAATTTAAATTAAAAAGAAACGCCCCCGGGTGGGCTCGAACCACCAACCTTTCGGTTAACAGCCGAACGCGCTAGCCGATTGCGCCACGGAGGCTATGTCATATATCACCAAATAAGTAAATGATAATAAATTGGGCATTTAGATTAAAATTTTCTAATATTATACAGATAATATATTTGCTTAATTGTAAATCTAGACCTATACCGGATGTTTCACATTTAAAAACTAAGAAATTAAAGGTCATTGAGTCTATTTAAAAATCAATGCCTAGTTTAAACGACAATCTACGCAAAGGTAGACTTTGGGTTTGTTTGTTATCCTTACACTATAAAAAATTGACTCGTCGACGACTTATATGCAAGGCCTCGAGGTGGAACGTACGCCGTATTTCCCGTAAATGTAGGGGGAATGCAGAATTCCAGCTTCACTCCTTATCCAGAAGCTTGTAAAAGCTTGTGCCGTCAAGGCTTTAATATGCGACAAAGTTTCCGTAACCCATGCAAAAGCGAAGCTATGAACTCCGCGGGATTATAGCCGGTAGGAGTCCGGCATCACCTATCTATATGAGAATTTTGCCACATACAAAAATGGAGAATAATATTTTGTATTATTTTTTTAAGAAGTTTTAATGTTATGATCCATAATTTAAGATTTACAATTTCATAATAGAATTCCTTAAAAAATATAAAATAGATCAAGATAAAAAAATATTTAAATGTAAATAAACCCGTTTACAAAGCTTATCGCATATGCGGGGCAAGGTGATTGAAGCACGAACACATAGTCGATCAAGTCACATCAATCTTTGTCTGTCTATGATTTAATTACCTCGATAGCGGCTTCCGTCATTAGGGTCTTTTATGTCTGATTTTATCTATCAACCAAATAGACTTTATACAGGAAAATCAAAAATGCAAATTTTCTATTAACTGTTTCGATTACGCTATATTATCCAAAGATAAAAATCTAAGTGGGTACTAAATGATATCACTACAAATACTTGTAAGGCTTGTTTGCTGTTGCTATACAGCACTCACGTTCACGAAAGGTGACGATAAGTAGACTATGGTGTTTGACGTTTCTTTTTACAGATGGATCTTCTTACGCCGCCAAGTGAATAATTACTGGAAATAATTAATAATACGCCGGCAAATATTTTTTATAGCATGAGGGTAACAAACGAGCACACAGTACACCTGATGGTAAATGTTGTGGTAAATGTTCTGGTACAGTCATCAACAAAAATTCTCAATTAAGAATCTAAATACATATGCGTTGTGCACATGAGGACTAAGAAGCAATACCTCGTTTCCAGTAAAAAGGGTCTCCGACGTTCTGATATTATATTTAATCCATGCTGCTTTCAGCTGTTAATTAATAATCCTTAAACTCATATAGATAGATGTAGACTGCATGCACGCACGCACACATACACACAAATAAGCACGCGCACTACACACATTGAGTTAAAGTAAGTTAATATTATTCTGACACTAGTTTCAAATTGAGAATTTGTTGTTAACTAACTAAAACATAAAAAGTGTTATAATAGTTGGAGAAAACTCTGATTACTGAGCTACAAGTTAACGTACAAAAATAAGCAAGCATACCACTGCAAGACTTCATGATACTATAAGCTCGTTTTGCGTAAATTGGACCAAAAATTAATATTAAAAAAAAAACTGAAGGTATCCGGACTAACTATGACATGGGACGTCAAACATCTCAGTCCCCCCCCGTGACCATGGGTGCTGTAAAGCACCCGAAACGTCGGGATAATAATAAAAATAAATTAAAGTAATTAAACGCGATAAAATCCGTAAATAATAGTTTTATTCAATGTGTAGTGTTCGCGTAAATTTAAGAAATCATTATATTTTTTTATTAATTATGGGATCCCAGTGCGTGTTGCCATTGATTACTTATGGATCTGAAACGTGATCTCTCACTTCCTGTCGTATCAGCGACCTATGAAGAGGGCTATGCTTGGTTTTCCTCTAAACTTAGAAGTTCCTCATTTACCCATGTATTGTATCCGCAATAGATGTATCATGTATCGTGTATCCGAAATAGAATCAGAGTTACCAGCATAGCCCTACGGATTAGTAAGCTGAAATGACAATGGGCCGGCCATATAGCTCGACGAACTTACAACCAATGGAAAAGAAAGGTTCTCGAGCGGATACCTCGTACCGGTAGGCAAAGTGTGAGGCAACCCCCACTAGATGCAGTAATGACCAGGTAAGAAATACAGGAAGTCGATGGATGCAAGTGGCTCATGACCATGTTTTGTGGCTTTCCTGGGGGAAGTACTGTGTTCAGCAGTGAACTTGTAAAGGGATGTAATGATGATGATGATGATGAGATCCCAAGCAAGTAATAGCACCCAGCCATCTTCTCTATTTAAGATAGACTCTCGAATCGAATTATCCTTGGTTGAAATCGGTATACTTTTCCAAGGATGAGGTAACGATGGGGGCAATCTTGGACATGTACACAGACTGCAGACTTCCAGAATGTTAGTCTTTCGCATCAGCTGTATATGTAATCATCTAATTCTATTAGATTAATTATAAATAAAAACTAAAATAACTTATATTCAATTTTTAGCAAAGCGCCATTATAGAAGTTATTTTTACAAGAGATTTAGGTAAGTATTTGCTCTGACCCATTGAAATCTATATCTATTATCGACTATGAATTAAAATGCAAATGCGTTGTTACCCGTGAGGACTAAGATGGAATGCCTCGAATTATAGTAAAAGGAGTCACCGGCTCTCTACACTCACCATACGAAACACAGCAGTATTAAGGAAGGAAGCTGCTATTTCCTCGGTCGAGCCGACACATTCGTGCTACAAATATACTACTAATATAGTTGCAGCTTACTAGTTTGTTGGGCTACGTCGGTCACTCTGGTTTTACTGCGGATATCCTCATTTCTGAGTCTATCACGCAGAGAAACTCCGAGCATAGCCCTCTCCATAGCTCGCTGAGCGACCTTGAGTGTCCTCATACGGCCAGCTGTGAAGGACCAGGTCTCAGATCCGTAAGTCATCACTGGCAGCACGCACTGGTTGTACACTTTAGTTTTCAGAGATTGAGGTATACCTGATGAGAATTTGTGTCGTAATTTCCCGAACGCTGCCCAGACGACTTGAATCAGTCGATTGACCTCTCGGTCGAAGTTGGATTTAACTAGTCGGACTATTTGTCCCAGGTAAACTTACTCGTCAACAACTTCGAGCATAGTGCTCCCAACAACTACCAGCATAGGTGTGACATGGACATTGATCAAAGAACATGATCTTTGTTTTGTCCATGTTCATCTTAAGACCTATCCGTTGGGAGACACCATTGAGGTCTTTGAGCATAGTGCTAAGGTCCTCCAGCGATTCTGCCATAAGGACTGTATCGTCGGCAAATCGAAGGTGAGTGGTGTACTCGCCATTGATGCTAATACAGTATCCTTTCCAGTCCAGTAGCTTGAAAACGTCTTCCAACGCAGCAGTGAAGAGTTTCGGGGATATAACATCACCCTGTCTTACACCTCTCTGTAGTTAGATAGGTTTCCAACTCTGGTTCTGTACTTGGACAGCCATCGTAGCCCTACTGTACAAATATTTCAGCCCTTCGGTATACCGACAGTCAACTTGGCACCGCTGAAGGGACTGTGGCACCACCCAAATTTCGACAGAATCAAAGGCTTTCTCATAGTCCACATATGCCAGGCAAAGTGGCAGATTGCACTATTCGGTCTTCTGTACAATCTGCCGCAGAGTATGTATGTCTTCTATGGTACTGAAGCCTTTTCGGAAACCGGCTCGTTCAGAAGACTGGAAGTCATCGAGTCTGCGTGCGAGACGATTCGTAATGACTCTCGAAAACAGCATGTAGACGCGGCTCAGAAGGAAAATCGGTCTGTAGTTCTTCAAGAGAGTGTTGTCGCCTTTCTTAAAGAACAAGACCACCACGCTTCTGCTCCACGCCTCCGGAGTAGTGCAACCATGGAGGATAGAATTGAAGAGCTTCTGAAGGACTTCAAGTACCGGTGTTCCACCTGCTTTCAGAAGCTCCGCTGTAATTCCATCCTCGCTCGGGCCTTGCCGTTTTTAAGGTGCTGGAGAGCCATTCTAATCTCGCTCAGACTGACGTCCGGGATATCATCGGAATATTGTCGGATAAGACCCGCTCTTGGATCGTTACTCACACTTGCGTGTGGCTCCAACGATGATGTGTACAGCTGCCCATAGAACCTCTCAATCTCACTCAAAATCTCAGGTGTCCCGGAAACGATGCTGCCACACTCTAGACTTTGGAGCCCCGGTTCCGCTCGATCGCTTCTTTAATACGAGCAGTATTAAAGTTGCGTAAGTCTCGTCGCATGCTTTTGGAGATCTGTCTGTTCAGTAGCCTGTATGCTGTAAATCTGTTGACGATTGCAGCCTCATCTCCCGTCTAACAGCCATGAGATTAAGAGTGTGATCGGAGAGTTTTTGTGTTCTTCTGTGGCGGGTCTTGCAAAACTTAGCTCCGATTGCATGGACAGTTTCCACGAGCTTGTCATTCATATCGTCCACTGTATTGCAATCTTTTAGACACTGAAAGCGGTTACGTAATTCGAGCTGAAAGGTTTCATCGTAAAGAGTCCCTCTTTCTCCATAAAGTCGGCAAGCTGCTGGCCCCTTCGGTTCTGTTGCCCTACTCCAAATTTCCCTACCTTCAGCTCACCGCTTTCTCTTGTGCCTAGTTTTGCGTTGAAGTCTCTGAATTAGTAAGCTGAAGTGGCAATGGGCCGGCCATATACATAGCTTGAGGTACCGATAACCAATGGGGAAGAAAGGTTCTCGAATGGCAGCCTCGTACCGGTAGGCGTAATGTAGGGCCCCCACTAGATGGAGTGACGACCTGGTAAGACATGCAGGAAGTCGATGGATGCAGGTGGCTTAGGACCATGCTTTGTGGCATTACTTGGGGAATCAGTGGACTTGTGAAGGGCTGTAATGGTGATGATGATTGTGATAGTTGCAGCATGTCTCTACCACGTACAATATAGTTGGTAAATAAAATAGTTGCTGATATGAACCATAAACGCTTACCTTCTTTTATTTTTTTATAGAAGAAGCGGCAAACGGGCATGCGGCTCACCTTATGTTAATTGACTACCGCCACCCATGATCAACCGCAACACCAGGGGAATTGCAGGTGCGTTGCCGGCCCTTTAGAAAGGAGTAGGCTCTTTTCTTGAAGGTGCCCAGGTCGTATCGGTCCGGAAAAATCGCCGGTGGTAAACTATTCCACAGACAGGTCGTACGCGGAAGAAAACTCCTTTTGAAACGTACAGTGGTGGACAGCCAAGCATCCAGATGGTGTGGATGGTATCGGGACGTTTGGCGCGTAGTTCACGTTTATTCCGAACAATTCCTCAGAGCACTCCCCATGGGATATGCGAAAGAAAATGCAAAGAGATGCAACATCTCTTCGCAGCGCCAGTGAATCGAGCCGATCGGAAAGCACTCGGTCGTCGACGATTCGAGCCGCTCTGCCCTGGATGCGGTCAAGTGAAAGGAGCTGGCTCTGGGGAGGCCCAGCCTAGAGATGGGAACAGTATCCCAGTTCAGCGGCGGCAGGCGGTGTGCCGGCATGAAATACTGCCCCGCTCTGCTGAGAGAGACCTTCTTTTATTATCTGTGCATATTCACCAAACCTTTTAGGTCCATGACCTAAATGACTACAAATAACTTTTTCTAGTAATGGCTTATGGCCAGTAATCGAAAATCGATATGCAAATACCCTTTGTCTTTGACAGACTAGAAAGAAAAAGAGTGTAAGATAAATAAAATCGCCGTTGTCACCAGAGACTAATTTTAAAAAAAGTCCACTATTAAAAAAATTGCGTATGGGTAACAAACGAGCACATAGTTCACCTGATGGTTAGTGATTGTGTACCATAGATATTTACATTTGCCCCCGGTTAAGAATCAAAACGCATATGCGTTTTCACCCCTGAGGACTAAGATGGAATGCCTCGTTTCTAGTAACAGATTCTACGGTTCTCTACAAACACAGCAGCATTCTTTTTTTGTATTTACGTACTAGAGAAAATGATAATATTGTAGCGGCGCTGTTGTCGCGCCACAAGCGAAATACACCGAAGTTAAATCACGCTATCAACATTCCGAATCATAGACAGTATATATAGAACTTCTCCGAACTATCACTCGGAGTGTTGGCCGCTCCCCGGGCAGAACACCTTGTCCGACGAGAGATCTCCCCTTTTCCTTCCACGGCCACAGTGGTGACCCCGACGTGATATGAACACGCAACCAAACAACCTTCGGAAACTTCAAGCTTCATCATCGTCATAGAATACCCCACCCATTCGCTCCCGAGCAGATATAAACTGCAGTCTTCATATCCTGCAAGCCATCTAGCTTTACAAGGTTCATCGCAGCACTGGAATAATAATGCTTCCTGTTCCTTCAAGCTACACTCTGCGCTATACAGTGTTCGGTATGGCTCTGAGCCTTACTGCTCGCCTCTGCTTCACGGCACTCTCGCAGATTACTTGCCTTCTTCTCGACTCACCGCAGACTACAAGGCAATCTCCTGGCACTTGCACATTCGTCGGCAACGAGGCTGCACTATCGACCTCCGGTCTGCGCAGGGGGGTGATGTAGCGGCGCTGTCGTCGCGCGACAAGCGAAATACACCGAAGCTTAAATCACGCTATCAACATTCCGAATCATAGACAGTGTATATAGAACTTCTCCGAACTATCACTCGGAGTGTTGGCCGCTCCCCGGGCAGAACACCTTGTCCGGCGGGAGATCTCCCCTTTTCCTTCCACGACCACAATATTTTATTTAAAACGCAAATTTTTATTAATATTGATATTGACTGTACGGTCGCGCATTTGGAATAAAGGGACTGGCGGACGATACGAGCGATATCAATGAACACCGCCGTCTTCATTTAGGCCCGGAGCGGACTGTCACCAAACGGAGACTTAGTCGCCTCTGATGGCTAAACAGGCTGACTTGGATTAACCCTAGCCCACCTACGTTAATTTCAAGTAACGTTATCACTAACCATTCATAACTTTTACGACGGATTAAAACATCAATAATTATTTATATAATCAACTTTATTTATAATACGACCTTTATTAGCAGTCTTAGTTTAATCGTAATCAAATAATATAGTCTGTTTTGGAAATAAGCTACACTAAACAATGATTGCACATGGATACAATATGCTCCCTGCAAATTGCTTCTTTGCAGCCCTTACAAAAGTTAGTAGTCATACGAAGTTTCTCTACATGACAGTAGCTGCAAATTTTGTGGTTTCTGGGAACTTCTTGACTAGAACCTGATTATCATCAATTTTCAAGATCTCCGCGATGATAAGCTTCAAATATTAGTGCAAATTTACAGTCTGATATCTCTCTTTCAGCCAAGGATTTATCAATTCGTCTGCCAATTCTAATCCAAAAGGCCTTCTTTTCATGGTTTTTTCCATTTGGAGTCACATTAGAAACGTGAATAACATAAGAATTCACTGTAGACGGATTTAGAATATCGTAGAATAAGCACAGTGGCCATCGATTGGTCTTAAGGCTGGTACTCATGATCGAGCACATCTGGTCTACAGTATCAGCCGCACCCTTTGTGGAATTATAGAATTCAATAATTTCGGGCTTTTTATATTGATTGGAGGTTGATCATATATAGTAGAAATAAGGTAAATGACCTTATTTGACTTCGGTTTATATGACACCAAAGTAATTTCTTTATAGAAACCTAACATCGAAGTACCTACTTGTCTATTTCTAGAATTCTTCATTTCATTGGGAATCTCTTGCTTATTACTTTGTAGAGACCCCTGTAAACTTATGTAGCGGTTTCAACAGTTCAGCGGCCAGAGGAACCGATGTGAGCAAATTATCCATGGTTATATTCCGATTCGACCCATGGTACGGCTTAGATAGCTCCTTCACAAAATAATATGCTAAAGGTTCGTTACCTGTGTTCGTGTTTTTCCCCATATAAGGCACAGCATTGCATATGTATTTTGTACTAGAATCAGCCATCATCACAAGCTTCAAGCCATATTTGTTGGGCTTATTAGGGATGTACATGCGAAAGGGACAGCGTTCTCTAAATCCGACCAGTTATTCGTTCACGGTTATGTAAGAACCTGGTTTACACCATTTCCTCTGATCCTGATTCCTCCATCCTCTGATGGCAAAGAATGTGATTGATTATCGGTGATTGACTCCGTTTTCGAATCAACTAACCATTGTACAATTTCTTCATCTAGACTCCTAAAATCCATCTAAAGGTATAAAAAACAAAAACTAAATACATTTCAAATCTAAAATAAAACAACAAAATAATACAAAGTTGCAAATAACATCGAAATATATTATAAATATAGTAATTTTGGCACAAAAATAATGTGTTCTAATAGTAATTATTGAAAATAGTTGACAAAAGATTGTTAAATATGCGAACGGGACAAGTGAAACTATACTTAGTTGAATACGCAATGCCCTTTATTCGAATGTACCTATTATTATAAGATGGTCGCAGCCATCACTATACCTACATATCTACGTATACATAACATCTCCTCCCTCTAATTCTACTCATAAAATTTAATCATACATCTATACAGAAAAAAAGGCTTATAATTAACTTTAGGTATTGGACGTGATACTCTTCCTGATGAATCTGACCTCGAAATCTGAACGTGGTCATTCCGAGGCCCTGATCTTTCCATACTCCCCTTATCTGCGCTGGCCGTTGAGTATTCTTCACCCTCTGACTGTTCCGGCGGTGGCACGCTTTCCATCGATTGTAATTCAGTGGATGATGGAGACTAATGAAATCCTCTTTCCCCTTCCATATTTTGGGTCTTCTGGGCGACTTCATCGTCAGAGGGCGCTTGTTGTGCCGACACGTTTGTCGGACGTAGGTATGTGTTAGTAATATCTGGTGTAATGTCAGATATTTCGACAGAACTAAAGTTGTCGTATTTGTTGTTAACTTTTGTTCCCATATAGGGCATTAATTGATTTTTGTGCTTTTTAAACACTAAAGAAGTTACAAAATCTTTGATGAAATATATTTTTTTACCAATTTTTTTTATTACAGTGCCTCTTTCCCATACGAAACGTTTATTCATATTATTTTTTTTTATAAAGAACACTGTCCCCTTCTTTGAAATATTGTTTATTTGTCCCTCTATACGCTTTAATCTGCAAAGACTGATTGCGTTTGACCACTTCAACGAGAGTGTCAGATGATTGATTAACTCCAGGCGCGATCGAAGTTTTCGGTCAAATACTAACTGCGCAGGTGAAATCCCTGTTGTAATGTGTACTGAGTTTCTATAATCGAAGAGATATTTTAACAAAAAAAGGTCTTTTTTTTAAATTGTTGTTATCTAATGAACAAGACTTAATACCCTTCTTTATACCTTTACATAGTTTTCTGCCTGTCCATTACTAGCCGGATGATAAGCTGGCGATGTCACATGCGATATTCCGTTTGACGCACAAAACTGCGGAAATTCTTCTGACAAGAAGCATGTAGTAATGTCACTAACCAGAGTATGAAAGAGACCGAATCTAGACATAAATTCGTATAACTTAGCTATCACGGCAGATGAAGAGGTACTATTCATTTTATATGCTTCGACCCATTTTGAATACGCATCTACGATTATTAAGTAAACTTGGTTATAAATGGGACCAAGAAAATCAATGTGTGTCCTATAAAATGGTTGAGGTGGATGTTGTCACACAGCGAGTGGTGCCCGTACCGGTGATGGTCGGAGTTGTGTGCATACCACACAACTGCTGATCATCTCTTCGATAGCTTTATCTATACCAGGGAACCAAATCCTACTTCTAGCTTCAGCTTTACACTTCACAATACCTAAATGTGATTTATGAGGTTCAGACATGACTTTTTTACGCAAAGTTAAGGGTATCAACACTTTATGGCCTCGCATGACTATACCGTTTTCGTAAAAAAGTTGAGTTTTACACAAAAAAGTATGGACGTATTTTTTCATCCGTTATTTTTTTTGGCCAACCTTTCTGATGTATTGAGCTACCTTATTTAACCTGTAACGTTACAAAATTTACGTGAGGAAACAAAAATCTTTTTTTTTGTTTCCTCACGTAAATTTTGTAACGTTACAGGTAAACTAGAGTCTATCACAAAATTAACATATGAGGTCCTATCCTCAAAAAAGTTCGCCGCCTTGCATATTTCATGGCCCTCCACGGCGCGTGACTCAACACTACTTACGCTCGCGCGGGACTGATAATCGGCGCAATTATCGACACTACGAACTTACTCAATTTTAAAATTATATGCGCTTAAAAACATTCCATAACGCTGCAAACTATTAGCCGATACCTCTGGTATACCACGATAAGACCCAAAAATAGTTATTAACGGCTTGTGATCGGTTCGAAATATGAACAGAACAGATCTTCCGTAAAGGTATTGGTGAAAGCGACGTACACCAAATATAATTGCTGTTGATTCCCTTTGTATTTGCAAATATCTCCTTTCGGCTGTATTTAAGGTACGCGACGCGAACGATACCGGACGCTCCACTCCATCGTTACCGACTTGAGACAATATTGCGCCTAATCCACTCGGTGAGGCGTCAGCCGTTAAAATAATTTTCGCATTGGTGTTAAAATGAGCCAGAACTTGATCGGAAACGAGAATATTTTTAATCGTATTAAATGCATTGTCGTGTTCAGCGTTCCACTGCCATTTACAATTTTTTCTTAATAAATTATACAGAGGACGAAGAATTGAAAATGCATCGGGGACAAAATTCCTGTAATAATTAACGAGACCAATAAATGATTTAATATCCTTTGGGACCTGTGCATTTAAGACAGCATTTACTTTTTGAGCGGATATTCTTAACCCGTTTTCATCAATCACGTAACCTAAATATTCTACCTCATCTTTAAAAAAGTCGCATTTCGTTTTTTGTAGAGTTAATCCTGCATCTTGCAGCCGTTAGAGAACAATGTGTAACCTATTTAAATGTTCTGATCTAGTAGATCCTGTTACCAAAACATCGTCTAGCAAGTACAACATTCCTTCCAACCCCGAAAGTACACATTCCATTACGCGCTGAAAAATAGCAGGTGCTGGAGCTAAACCGAAAACTAATCGGGTATATCTAAATAATCCTTTATGAATATTAATGCAAGTGAGTTTTTGTGACTCTTCATTTAAAACACATTGTGCATATGCTTGAGAAAGATCTAGCTTACTAAACTGCTGCCCCCCGTGTAATTTTGTAAACAACTCCTGAGCTGTAGGCAATGGGTACTGATCAACTAATAATTGCTTATTTATAGTTACCAAGTAATCTGCGCACAGCCAAATCGAACCGTCACGCTTTAACACCGGCACAATGGGTGACGCATAATCGGAGTACTCGACCGGTTTCAAGATGCCCACGCGCACTAATCGTTCTAACTCGTTATCTATTTTATCTCTTAGTACAAAAGCTACAGGGCGTGGCTTAAAAAATATAGGTTTCGCTTCTTTTTTTTGTATTAAGTTTTATCTTATACTTATTAAATGTTCCTAGCAGTCTGAAAAAACATTAGGGTATTGGGCTTGCAACTTTTCAATGAGGTTTAACGAATTATGGGAGTAGTTTACGGACAACAATCCTAATTTATACATAAAAATATAAACACTCACGCCTGTCACCCAGAGGGGTAATAATATATACGTTTTATTTGTATAAGTAAATGGCAGTCCTGCTATACCTATACAGTGGATATTATTGCCAGTATACGTTAGTAATCGCTTATTGGCTTGTGTCAATGGCACATCCTTAAAGTACTTTAAATACGTTTGTTCGGAAATCGCAGTGACAGCCGATGCGCTATCAATTTGGAATTTCATCGGAATTTCTAACTTTAGCTATTACAGTCATTGGCTCTCCCTTAAATGTGCGAATGTTATAAAACTCACCGTCATCGCCGTTCTCATCAACACGCTCGCTGTTTATAAAATTTATTTTTTTACACATACGACGCAAATGTCCTTTTAAGTTGCACTTTTTGCATTTATAGTTAGCAAATCGACACTGTGCTGCTGTATGATTTTTGAAGCCACAGAGAGTACACACCACTTTATCACTAGCACCGTTTTTGGAGTTAATCTTGAACAGCTGCTCGGCTCGGAGTGGCCCCGGCATCTGTGCCGGCAGCGCCCCCAAAGACGACGCTGCTCCAGCGCGCGCACTTCGCACACTCTCCGCTAACTCCACTGCTTTTGCCAGAGTCAAATCTTTTGGATCCTGAGCGAATAATTTTTCACGCTTCGCTCCCGGTAGTATTCCCATTACAGAATGGTCCCTTAATGCTTCTTCCACGTTTATGAATCCACAGTATGCTGTCATCCCACGCAGTCTAGCAGCCCATTGTGTGTAGCTCTTGCCCTCTTCTTTCACTGCGTGATAGAATTTATACCTTTCACCGAATCCACATTTTTTGGGCGTAAAGTGATTGTCCAAAAGCTTCAGTATATCTTCAAATGGTACTGACTGGAGGTCTTTCGGCAATGCTAAATCTGTTGCTAGCTTATAAGTGTCTTCGCTAAGTGCACTCAACAAGATTGCTCGTCGCTTAACACCAGAACCATTTGTAGTTCCGCTGATATCGTTCGCAATAAACCATTGCATAAGCCGACCTTTGTACACTTGCCATGTCCGTGAATTACGGTCAAAACTGGTTAATAGTCTAATTTTTTCTTTAACGCGCGAGTAGAATCGTCACCACTGTTAAGTATGCGAACGGGACAAGTGAAACTATGCTTAGTTGAATACGCACTGCCCTTTATTCGAATGTACATATTATTATAAGATGGCCGCAGCCATCACTATACCTACATATCTACGTATACATAACACAATGCACAACTTTGAAAAAAAAGTTACGTAGATACTAACCTTTCGTAAATTTTACGATGATCACACGATATATCCCGATCTAATAAGTGTGCAGCCACAAGGGGTGATTGTGGGTCACTAGCGATGCGAATAAGGAAGGTATTGGAAACGGGCAGGGTGGTGGGATTCTGGATCTTACCGAAACACTAAATACGTAAGGTACGAGTCGTCATTTTGACGAATGTTTAGTGACACAGGGTTAGGAGACTGTTTTGGCCTATCGCCACGATATCAAGTTTATTCGCAAGAATATTCCTGTTAGTGACTGGAGCCGGTCTTGGAAGAGCCAATTATTAATATTGTTATGAGGTATTTCTCTTGTGTTTTCATCTGATTGGGGTACGTTAATATTTATAAAATATATTAAAAACATAAATAATATGTTTTAAGGAATAAAATATATATATTTAAGATAATACATGCAATTAAATAAAGTTAAATAAATAGAAAAAGCCCAACCAAAGAGAAGCCTTCACCAGTGGAGACCAAACGGCCGAGGGTTTTGGGCTTGTGGATAAGGGAAAGAAAATCAGCCGATGATGTGGACGTTATCCAGAGCGATCTATTACGGAGTTCCAGTCCCAACTGACCAGAATTAACCCGTTCGCAGTATTATTATTATTATTAGCACAAATACTAACAAAACTAAATAAGTTATAGTGTAATATGAACCCATCATCAATTGAATATATTAATTGTCAATGATGATGATGATGATAGTAATGATTTATCATAAAGGGAAAATAGGGGTCGTTTCAAATTGATTAATGGAAAATCAATTTAATATTCGCCGACCCAAGTGCCACAAACATCGACTGTCATTTCAAACTCTAATCAGGTTAATCCTCTCCAATATAATTGTGACGTTAATAATAGTATTTGATTGAAAACAATTTATGCGGTTCGCAGTTTCTACATGGTTATTGTTATTTGATTGTAGTTTACGGACCGTCTGGGAAAACCATTAATGTTCCATTTTGTCACAAGAATCATTATATGTTTGTCCATTTTAGTGATTTATCGATAGATATTATAATCTAACAATGGTGACCAGGAAACATTTATTATGTCCTTGGTTAAGAATCAAAATGCAAATGCCTTGTCACCATTAATGAATAAGATGGTAAGCCTCTTTCCAGTGAAAAGGTTATTGATTTCTCATCACTTTAGAAGATTTCATCAGGTTTATATTAATTTTTTGCTGGTCTTTCTAAAATCAAAGTGACGCATTTTCACCATTATACAATTGAAACGTAGCTCCAACAAAGCTAAAACATAGCTAAAACAAACAAAAGTTTCAACTATGGGAGAAAGCAATGAGTTTTCATGCTGACATTGTAAATCTACTCATTGGCTTTACAATGGCAGCTTACTTTAATGATATTTTTTAATTTTTCAATATTTTAAACGTACATTATCCCCTTCATTTCGTTTAGTTTGTATATAAAATATTCAGTAAAGCTGTTAAATTTACTCACTAATAAAAAAGAGTCCGAATTTGAAAAACAGACTGCGTTCTCACCTCTGCCGTTCAATGCACATCCCATAATACGCCGCATTCACGTCCTTTGATGCACGGATCTTTTCATTCCCTCTTTTCATGTTGACATGTCTCCGGTTACGTTGACGTGCCCTTTTAAATCTCCAGACGATTCTTTCATGTGTTTGTTATAAAAGACCTTGACAAAAATAGCGTAAACAATTTTTATGTATACTCCACATGTATCTTTGTCCAGTGGTCGTAAATGCGGTTGCAGATCATGAGATCCTGAGTTCGAATCCCGGGTCTGGCCATAAATCAGTTATTTAGTTTCCTATCATGAATTTTTAGTAGCACATCAGAGTCAGGAAGTTGGCGGTCTCTCACCCTCGTGCATCGGGAAGCACATAAAACCGTAGGTCCTTCGCCTGATTTTTACCCGGTCGTGTCGGATTGCCTTCCCATTGTACCATACGAATTGAGGGAATAGAGAGTGCACCTGTACTTGCACATACACTTAGACACTATATCCTGTTCTGTGCAGATGGCTAGTCTCCGTCAAGACTGACCGCCGTGACCAAACATCGGTACGGAGGATATTATTATTACATACATCCCTAGGATAGAATATATTTCATAAAAAGTTGGTAGTGCGATAGGTAACCCACTTGCTAAGCATGTTTATTACAGCAAATTTTCTCTACTATCAGAAGCCTATGTCCTACAATCTAGTGTCAAGCAGGACCCTTTGTTGGAGCACGGCTATGATTAGTGTACATTGTAAATACTTTCGTTAAAAAATTTGCTTTACTTCAATTAAGAAATATAGCCTCTTTAAAAATAAAAAGAGATCTAGCAGAATCGAATCGTAATTTGATTTAAAAGAATCTCTGCACAGGGAGGACGACTCACTGGCCCATACCGCAAAGGAGAAAGCTGATCTTCTAGGCTCTTTCTTTGCGTCCAACTCGACCCTCGATGACGGGGGGCCGACCATCCCGCGGTGTGAGTGCTCCATGCCGGAAGTGCAGTTCACACAGCGCTCGGTTCGCAAAGCACTCCTCTCCCTGGACATCCACAAGTCGAGTGGGCCTGACGGAATCCACCCAATTGTGCTGAGGACGTATGCTCCAGAGTTGGCACCGGTTTTAACGCGTCTTTTCCGCTACTCCTACTCCCTAGGCGTAGTCCCAAAATCATGGAAAACGGCTTTCGTCCACCCGATCCCTAAAAAAGGCGACCGCTCAGACCCATCCAACTACCGGCCTATCGCCATCACCTCCTTGTTCTCCAAAACAATGGAGTCCATTGTAAACTGCCAGATCATGAGGTGCCTTGAGGATCACCAGCTGATTAGTGACCGCCAATACGGTTTTCGCCGTGGTCGGTCAGCTGGTGATCTTCTGGTTTACCTAACTCACAGATGGATGGAGGCAGTAGAGTCCAAGGGGGAGGCATTGGCAGTTAGTTTGGACATTGCGAAGGCCTTCGATCGGATTTGGCACAAAGCGCTTCTTTCGAAGCTCCCTTCCTACGGGCTTTCCGAGAAATTGTGCGATTGGATCACCAGCTTTCTTGCAAATCGGGGCATCAAGGTCGTTGTCGACGGTGCAAGCTCCGATTGCAAGCCTATTAACGCTGGTGTTCCACAAGGCTGAGTGCTATCGCCAACGCTGTTTCTTCTGCATATCAATGATATGTTGCAAACCCGTAACATTCACTGCTATGCAGATGACAGCGTTGGTGATGCTCTTTACTCCGGCCGAGCCAATATTTCTCGGGAAAACGTCTCCGAGTGCCGGGACAAACTTGTGTCTGAAGTCGAGTCTTTGCTAAACAGAGTCTCGGATTGGGGGCGACTAAATCTAGTCCAGTTTAACCCCCAGAAGAAACAAGTTTGCGCGTTAACCGCTAAAAAGAACCTCTTTGTCGTATCTCCTCAGTTTCAAGGCACTCCCCTTGTTGCCTCAGCCAGTATCGGAATCCTCGGCGTCGACATATCGAGTGACGTGCAGTTTCGTGGTCACTTGGAAGAGAAGGCCAAATTGGCCTCTAAAAAGCTTGGCGTGCTCAGCAGAGCGGGACAGTATTTCATGCCGGCACATCGCCTGCAACTTTACAAGGCGCAGGTTCGGCCGCACATGAAATACTGTTCCCATCTCTGGGCTGAGGCTCCCCAGTACCAACTCCTTCCATTTGACCGCACCCAGCGTAGAGCGGCGAATCGTCGACGACCGAGTGCTTTCCGATCGGCTCGATTCACTGGCACTGCGAAGAGATGTTGCATCTCTTTGCATTTTCTTTCGCATATACCATGGAGAGTGCTGTGAATTGTTCGGATTAATCCCAGTCGCCAAATTTCGTGAACGCACTACGCGGCAAACGTCCCGATACCATCCACACCATCTGGATGCTTGGCGGTCCACCACTGTACGTTTCACAGGGAGTTTTCTTCCGCGTACAACCTCTCTGTGGAATAGTTTACCACCAGCGATTTTTCCGGACCGATACGACCTGGGGACCTTCAAGAAAAGAGCTTACTCCTTTCTAAAGGGCCGGAAACGCACCTGCAATTCCCCTGGTGTTGCGGTTGATCATGGGCGGCGGTAGTCACTTAACATCAGGTGAGCCGCATGCTCGTTTGCCCCCTCTGCTATAAAAAAAATCTGGAATCAAGGTGTACTCTTGCAATCTAGTAGGTAGGTAATACTGTCCTGCACAGAACTTACTTCTGGATTTCGCGCACAACGCACAGATTGATTTAGAAGAAGGAAAAGAAATGCTTATATTATTTAACTTTTAATTATACCATCAGTAACATCAGCATTACATCCTGCTGAACATTGGTCAAGTAAACAACAAAGCACGTTACTGAGTCACCTACATCAACCAAATTCCTGCACTAAACGGAGCAGTAAGCTATATATCAAGACTATAGCTTACTGCTCCGTTTGGCTATGTCGTTACCTGTAGTTTTTTTTTGCTGAATATTGTCGTTACATATTTTATCACAAAGTAAATCTCCGAAAAAATCCTCAGCAAAGCGTGCTGTGCGATCTTAATCTTCTTCGTACGACTGAAATTTTTATAAAATTTGTAGCATTAAAATAAAAGTAATACTGAAAGCTAAGCCTACCATCGATATCAGGATTTGGATATATGACATTGTTAAATGAAGATCAAACATTGTCGTTTATGAATTTCTAAGAATTTCTTTATTTTATGAAAAACACATGATACATTTTGATGTTTATTTCATCTCCAAATGACGTCATAATGTAGATTAAATAAAGTGAAGTTAGTTTATGGTGATTTAAAAACCATAACCATATTGCCTTACTTGTAAATTTGCTATCGTCTCGATTTTGTTTACGGAATACGAATATTTTAGTCGCTTGATTTAGAATAGATTTTACAATAACCCTTGACGATAGCTATTTCTACTACCAGCAACTGTCTTATCTTTCTAAAGTTTGAATTTATTTTACCTATCAATCCGTATGTGCGAGATTATTCCATCAATGTTTATAAATATCATCGGTGAAGTAAACATTTGATTGACATAAAAATCGGGATCGAGAGAAGTTTGTATAAGTATGTAAATAAATACTTTAGTGTCACTCAAAGACATTCAATATTTCGAAAACGAACTGTTCCTGTTGGTATTTTTGCTGTTAAATAAAAATATTATATTATTCTATTCTATTTTAGAACGTAAAGACCTGTGTATCAAATTAGAAATAATGAAATATAATGGAGCCCACAACTGCGTCCTCGTAGATAATTATTTTAAAAATTTAATTTTATATCCTTACGTCTGTTTATTTATGTATCTTTCTAAAGAGCAACATGGATCGCCGGCATCTGAGGGGATTAGCAGACGTTCTCCTCTGTCAAAGTATAAGTCCACGCTTACAATAATATTAGTAGGAGTCAGTCCTACAAATATCTCAAATTGTTCAGTTTGTCCTGCAAAAGAAGTCTGCCACTTTCAATTTACAAAGAGATGGTGGTACCTTTCATATACAACATGTAACATAATTAACGCACTTTGAGAAAGTAGTTTGTTTGGAATCGTTCACTGAATCGATTCCTATCATTTTTAATATAGGTAATTTTTTATCCCAAAATAATTAAAACTACGTAAATTACAGTCACACTAAATCTGTACAGTCAGAACAAACTGAAATGGACCTTAACTTAAGGCAATAAGACTTTAAGAGTGCAGTTTTATTTGTATTATTACTAATTCTGTCATTCAATAAAAATAAAGAAAAATGAACCTTATTTCAAGCACGTTAAAGTCTTTGCGTTCGTGGATTTGTACTGTGACCACAACATTCTTCCGGAATTACTATAACTAATTTGATAAATAATCAGTGCATAAAAATGTTTAACTAAAAATTCAGTGTATGTATTATAATTATAACATATGTACTAATTGGGGTGTCTGAGGGTGTGCGTTAGTTACGTTACATATTGTATATAAGTTATTTTTATCACATTATAGCTAGTTTGTTCTTTTTAAACTTAAAAATTACAAAAACTTTTCGTAAATCTAAATGCGCATGCCTTAAGTGCTATACATTAATTTTTAATGTATTTTAAATACACATTACTTTTACTAATAACCTTATCTTTGTATTTCGATTCGAATTTTTCCGTTTAAAAACTTCCGCGCGCGCCCCTTTCTAATCTTACTCCTCTCGGCACGTGCCTAGTTTGCCGTAAGGATAATCCGCCACTGTCCGGAAGTAAGGTCTCATCAAAACTAACATAACAAGCATAATCTCAACGTATTTAGTTCTACTCATCGAGGATGCGCCCAAACTTAGCACACCTATTACTATTACTACTCTTCGATTAGTTCCCGTTGCATTTACCAAAGTATGCATCCAGGTCACTCCGTCAAGGTCTGGGGGTAAGATTTCATCATAACTAAGATAACAAGCACAATCTTGGCACACCTGGTTCTACTCGTCAAGGATTTCCAGTAGCAGATACCGAAGTACACCTTCAGGTTACTCCATAAATTTCAAGACGTATAAGTATATTTATATAAAAATCATATGTACATTGGGCGAAATAATATATTGTAATAAAAATCTGTGATTATAAGAAAAAATCTCACCTGGGTCAAGTATGTAGGTACTTATTAAATTCAAATTTGGTTTTTGTAATATTTCGTTTTTCTACAGCGATCGATATTTTTCATGACGAGCCACTGTAAACATACAACTTTCAACTTAAATGAGATAAATTAAAAAGCTATCGTCTTCTGCACAAGTACCTACTGATGAGGTAAAGTGAAAAAAAAACCCTCTGCATACCTACAGAAGATATTGCAAATAATCAAACGACTTTAAATTGAATTTTCAGATTATTACATTACTTATAATTTAAGAATTTTTGAACGCAGCATGCATCGCCTCCGTGGCGCAATGGGCTAGCGCGTTCGGCTGTTAACCTAAAGGTTGGTGGTTCGAGCCCACCCGGGGGCGACCTTCGTTTTGTCCCTTCATTATGTTCTGCTGTTGACGATAATGTTTCCATTAAATATTTTCTTTCAATAAACTATAATAATTACTTTCTCTGTCTTCAAGGCAAGGCCGAATAGGTTTTTGTTAAACCAAAGCAATGCGCTTTCTTTGGCTGCTTGACCACTATTCTTAGGTGGATCCCCAGTAGCCAAACATTGGCTTTTAATAGGTAAGAAAAATCACGCCCGACATGAAAATTTTTTTAAATGAATTTAGAAAAGGTATCTATAGTATAATTTTTAATTAGTCTTGGGTAGTTGATATTTTCGTTGATAGCTATGAGATTTAAATTTATTAAATTATTATGTTCTTTTTACATAATAATTTATGATTAGGTGTGATTTTTTATGGTGTCGTACTGTGTTGCTGTAAGAAAAATAAGTATACAGATCTTATTTGACAGCTGTTATAACCTCAAAAACGTATTTAGTTGATAGCAATTTTCCTTACCCTGTATGATAAGTTACTAGGTTTATTATAAGCAACAACTGTTTTATACAACCTTATTTGTAGGTAGACGCGGCCTGTAAATAGAATCAAATGACAGGGTCAATCAATATACGAAGAGTGGGCATTATATTTGCAAATCTAATAAAATTTCATTCCGGTGCCAACTTTCAAATCTAGTCTTTAAAGTGTCCAGTGCCATATGTGTAGTTAATTATAAGAACGGAAGTTCTCTTTCGACTTGGGAATTCCTCTACACTATAACTGATTGTGTTTTGCGTATATTATAATCCATATAAAAATAATAAACGTAGCTCCTATTTCAGAAGCTTACTTTAATTGAGTTTTCCATTTTTTTTTCAGAAGAAGAGAAGAATATTTATATTTCGATATTTGTTTATCGGACATGCTATCATTTTTCTATTTTTATTATTAGTAGTTGTTTACAGGAAATAAAGTAAATGGGGCTCTATTGTGAAAAGTCTGAATGTGTCAAAAATGCACGTGTAGGAATTCGCAATGCTGTATTAGTCCCTATTTTAATGCATGGTAGTGATAGTTGGGTGTGGCAGAAGAAGCACGAAAGTAGAATAAATGCAGAGAAATGCGGTCACTAATGAGTATGTTAGGGTTGAATCTGAGTGACAGGGTAAGAAACTGTGTGATAAAAGAAGAGTGTGGTTTGCAAGATAATGCTGTGACCAGGATTAAAAAAAGGAATACTTCGGCGGTTTGGTCATGTAGGATACAATGAGCTAAAAGTTAAGAGGAATTTAGCGCTTGTTTCATATATCTTTAAGGTGATGAGGGGAAAGATTCTCAATCCAGACAAGTTGCAACAAGTACGCATATCTGTTCCGGTCAGATACGTGTCGGCGGCGGCGGCCGCAGCTGCTAACTGTGCCGCGCGGCCGCACTAAGCTGGTGACTGAAGCGTCGTTTACGTGCGCCCTCCGTATCCTCAACCGTATTACAAAGACATAGGGTGCGTTTGGCAGAAAAAAGCGCTAGCAAGCGATTGTAAGCAAAATGGCGATCGTAAGCGGTAAGCGCTGTCAAATCGTAAGTAGCTATTTTCCTCCAGGACACGATGTTAGTTTTAACCGGGGGAACCTAACCTAATTTAAATATATGTTTGTAAAGTATTCATATTAAAAACTTACCAATCATGAATTTTTAATAACATGTATATGTTTATTCATGTCATTATATTACTTAAAACGAATATTGCGCAAAACAACTTATAAACTCTACTTCAAAACAAACAAATTAAATAAGCAAAATGGCGGATTGTGTCAGCGCTACTGAAGTAGCAATCGTGTCCTGGCCGAAAACTATTTCAGCGCTAATAAGCGCTTGCTAGCGCTTTTTTCTGCCAAACGCACCCATAGATATATTTTGTTGTACTCTGGGTGGGTTCATAGTAAGTTTGTGTAGTTTGCACTTTGGATAGTTTGCAGTCTACGTAAATTTGTTATGTGTGCTGATCCCCATACCTCAATTAAATAGTCAATATGTGGTTTGACAAGTGTATTATATAAAATGTATCGAACATTCAGTGGGAGACATCCTACTATATTTCGCACACTTCCTAAAAAGAAGACAATTTTAGAATTTATTTTCTGAATGTGTGGCTTCCACGACAGCCTGTTATCTAATATAAGTATTTTTCCTTACTTGCTTTTTTTATATGTGCACCATTTATTGCGAGAGGCAAAAGTCTGGTATCTTTTTGTTTTTTGCAGAAAAGATGACATAGTTAGTTTTTGACACATCAATAGTTAACAAATTGCATGAGAACCATTCTTGCAAGAGGTTAAGGTCTTTTTGAACTTCTTCTACGATTAAATTGATGCTGTGTCCGAAATAAAATAGGAGGTATCATCCGCGTAATTAAAAGCATAATAAAACTTAGAATCACATATTCACTTCGTAGTATAAAATATCAATCTACCAGACCATCCATAGAATTCAACATATCTGTAAGCTTTTGACCACCTCCATTACATTGAATTGCTTACAATTTATCTATTAGGTTGTTCTTATTCCAATTTCTTCTTACAACATTATACCATCAAGCAATATAAAGGAAACTTGTTATCGGCGATACTTTTACTTTGTTTGATAATTACTGTATACGCTGTTAGTGTTCTAAATTAATTGAAAAAATTAGCTTTCGTTTCCTTTTGCTTTTCCTTTTGTTTTCGCAACCCTTCGAGCGATTTGTACCCGTGGTCACGGGGGAAGCGGGGCTCTGCTTTGTACAATTTCCTGATGTCATAATTAGCCCGATTAAATACTGAAAGTAGTACCTTCAGTATTTAATTATAACTTTTTGGGACGCACAGGATTTTTAAGCGTTCTTTTGAATTTATTTAAAGTTAAAGTTATAATAAAATCATTTATTGACAGACAACAAAGGCCCGTAAAAATATTGAAATAAATTAAAATAATACTGAAAAACAAAAATGTTAATACAATTAATGCCATCAAATAAATTAAAACTTATAACTTAACATGCTAGACCAATATTTAAATATTTCACTAAAATTTTGCGTTAAAGTTTGTGTAATCGCGTTTCCAGATTTGAGAAGATTACATCTAAATCCAGTCACGCGATGTCTTATAAAATCATCGAGTGCCGGCACGTGTGCCTCAGCGAACATTGTAGCTGCACTACGGTACCTCAAAAAATGAAATAATATTCGGAACGAATCGTTATACTGAACCCTAAAAATTCTATAGTTTTCCTTTTTAAATTTAGTCCAAAGATATGGCGTGTAAATCGATTGGCAATAGGTTTTAAATAAAGTCAATTATTTTCTTGTATAAGTTAAAAATAATGTTCGGTACTGTTAGTATCAGTTATAGTTATAGTTTGTGTAAGCCCAACGGATTAGTAAGCTGAAGCGGCAATGGGCTGGCCATATAGCTCAAAGTACCGACAACCGATAGGAAAAAAATGTTCTCGAGTGGCAACCTCGTACCAGTACGCGTAGTGTAGGGCGACCCACCACTAGCTGGAGTGACGACCTGGTAAGACATGCAGGAAGTCGATGGATGCAGATGGCTCAGGACCGTGCTTTGTGGCATTACTTGGGGAAGGCCTATGTTCAGCAGTGGACTTGTAAATGGCTGTAATGATGATGATGATGTCACTGTTAAAAGCCGTTTGTCAAGCGTAACAACTATGATAGATAGGGGGGACCCTATGAGGCAATCTGTGGGGGAGGCCTATGTTCAGCAGTGGACTTTAAGAGGCTGTAACGTTAACGGTAAGGTCATAGGTTTGGGTTTATAATGTCCTTTAGGCCGAATCACGGTCACGGCAGCGAGCCACAATGGAAACTAGCGAACGGCGTGTGCAAAATGCGAAAATAAGAACGGCGAAGTGGCAAAGTGTATGCGCAAGAATAGATGCACTCTCTATTCCCTCACTCTCATAGTTCGTTGGGATGGTAAGCTGAACGCGGTCGGAGAGAGGTCAGGCGCTGGACCAAAGGCTTCATGTGCTTTCCGAGGTACGATGGTGAGACACCACCAAATTCCTGACCCGGGTGACAGAGAATTTTTTGATGGAAAAGCTCAGTAACTGACTTTATTTTGGCTTGACCCGGGATTGAAACTCGGGACCTCATGATTAGTAGCCGCACTACTACAACCACTGGACCAACGAGAATTGAGTAAATAGTAGTTTGAAATCATACGGACTTATTTTCATAACTCATTTAAAAAATATTTATTGAAATTTATTCTTAAGTTCAATTTCCCACTGGCTCGGAATATACCTCAAAAAACAGCAAAAAAACCCAGCGGGACCTTCATTTCCTAAAAAAGGGACAATTTAGAATTTTAGTGTAGCCAACACAACAATATATATATATATATATATATATATATATATATATATTAGTACGGATTTTATCGCGTTTAATTTGTTTGATTTTTAATCCCCGATTCCCATGGGTGTTTATTCTACCTTATTCTACCTTGATAAAACCCTTAAAGTAGTTTTAGTCAATGTGTACTGTTCGCATTAATATAAGAAGTCATTAGATTAATCTAATTTAATATCTAGTAACAGACCCACGTCCCTCATTTGACACTTTGCCAACATTTCGTGGCGACCCGTCGAGTTGGTGCGGCTACCGAGAGTTCAAATTCAAATATTTTATTTCAGTAACTAAGTCAATTACAATTATTAGATGTGGCAACTCCCCTTTAGGCAAATTATCGTCTGTAGTGGGAAGAACCGCTGTTTTTGCAAATAGTTACATAGAAAACTTACATACACTAAAACAAGCAAGTTTACATGTATTGTGGGGTATCTATATAGTTTTCTCATCTGGTTGGTTTCCATGAATATATAAATGTGAATGAAAATGATAAATATACATAAATAAATAAAAGCGCAACCACAAGGGAGCCCTCGGTAGGGGGACCAAACGGCCGAGGGTTAGGGCAAAGGGAAAAAAACCGTCGGACGATGCGGGCGGTATCGAGGAGCACCGTCTTCTGCATTTGAGCCCGGAGCGGTCCCAGTTGCCTCAGACGACCCGAGAGGCTAACCGGGATTTGTCCGTTCGCAGAGACGACTACAGGAATAATTTCGGTCGGCAGACCACCCCACATTTCGGTCATCTCGTGAGCCAGTGTGTGTGTGCGTGCGTGCGTGCGTGCGTGCGTGCGTGCGGTGGTGCGTGCGTGCGTGCGTGCGTGCGTGCGTGCGTGCGTGCGTGCGTGCGTGCGCGTGCGTGCGTGCGTGCGTGCGTGCGTGCGTGCGTGCGTGCGTGCGTGTGTGTGTGTGTGTGTGTGTGTTTGTGTGTGTTTGTGTGTGTTTGTGTTTGTTTGTGTTTGTTTGTGTGTGTGTGTGTGTGTGTGTGTGTGTGTGTGTGTGTGTGTGTGTGTGTGTGTGTGTGTGTGTGTGTGTGTGTGTGTGTGTGTGTGTGTGTGTGTGTGTGTGTGTGTGCCGCGCGTGCAAATGTGCGCGTGTGCGCGTGTGCGCGTGTGCACGTGTGCGCGTGTGCGCGTGTGCGCGTGTGCGCGTGTGCGCGTGTGCGCGTGTGCGCGTGTGCGCGTGTGCGCGTGTGCGCGTGTGCGCGTGTGCGCGTGTGCGCGTGTGCACGAGTGCGCGTGTGCGCCTGTGTGCGTGTGCGCGTGTACGCGTGTGCGCGTGTACGCGTGTGCGCGTGTGCGTGTGTGTGTGTGTGTGCGCGTGTGTGTGCGCGTGCGGGCGTGTGTGCGTTTGTGCGTGTGCGTGTGTGTGTGTGTGTGTGTGTGTGTGTGTGTGTGTGTGTGTGTGTGTGTGTTAAACGACCGTTCTTCGGCATCTAGCAAACTAATTTAAAAAACCTAAAAAAAAGGAGAAAAAACATACGGACAGAAAAATATATAATTTGAAAAAAAATAAATAAAACGGTGCACTTTTGGAGGATAGAAAATGTGTACACGAGAAGTGATTATTTTGTCAATATCTTTTCAAAAGTTTAATCAATTCGCGCTGCAGTTGCCACTTCCGGTTGTCTTGTTCGGTCTTTCGGACACAACGCGACAGTAAACACAGAGTAAGCAGACCAGAGAGAGACCAGAGATCTTCCTAACAAAGTCGAAAATGTTTGCCTATTTTAATAGGGTTGTCACCTGATGAATGTGAGAATTTAAGGAAAACATAACAATATTATATTTATAGTATAAAACGACATGTGATTACATTGTAACTTAAATAAATATAATAACATATCCGTTTATTGTAACTTATTTTGAAACTGCAAATATTGTATATTTTGCTAATTTTCGTAGTATTATGGAATTAGCTGTAAGGTAAAGCGGCGAATATTAAGAAAATATTAAAATTTATAATTAAAAACCGCGCGAATCCGTTCGAGAGACTTTTAAGAAAATAAGTATTCTCACAGAAGCTTCATATTATATTATTATATTTCTATCAATATCATTTTCGTAAGACAACGTATTCATGAGTACATAAAATCGGGTGGTACCGCCAATTGATTTTTTGTTTTTGATTTTGTAATGGCTGTGATAGTGGTAGTGGGCAGTGGTGGTGGTTGTGATGTTGATGGTGGTAGTGGTGGTGGTAATGACTGTGGTGGTGATGCTAGTTGTTGCGGTGGTATTGGTGGCGGCGGTGTTGGTCGTGGTCCACTACCCACCACCACCAACGACACTACAAGAACCACCATTAACATCAGCACCACTACCACCAACATCAGCACCACTATCACTAACAATACCTTCACCACTGCCTGGTAATTGTATTATTTTCTCTCGAATTTTTATACATACTGTACAACTGTTAAGCATTAACAGAACACTAATTAATTACTTATATAAATTTATAATGTCTTATTTTATAATAAACAATCTCTAAACATAACTCTAATAGTAAAAAATAAATAAAAAAATTGATTTATAAAATCAGGAAATCTTCCATATATTTAAATGCGCCCGACTAACAGCCCCATGGATCTCTACCTGAGCCGGCGCAAACCGGTTTGTACCCCGACGGAGCGTCGGTGAACCTGTCGGTGAGAGCCCACGCACACATCGCTGCGCTATGTATGCGTATAGTCGCAGCGAGCCATCTGCATGTAGCTTCCACTCTGGTCGTTTTGTTTACTCATGTGGTAAAAGGTCGAGTAAAACAAATTTTGAAGTTCAAACAGCCCGGATATCCTCTTAAATATTTTTATGTAAATTTATTCCAAGTCCAACTTAGGCCTCCATCATAGACTGTCGCAAATCACGGTTATGATTACCTACATCTATCGACTTGTATATTTATCAGTCGACACTCCATCGAATCAAGTCGTGCTATAATTCAATTAATTCGAAGTTTTGATCATACTTATTATTATGGCACTGAAATCACCCAAATACTCTACGCTTAATGCGAATATTAAAAATTGAATTAGTGATTTACTCGTATATACCATGTGATAGTGGTGTATGAAAATCCACTATATTGAACCATTCCGTTGATATCGGAGGAACAACTTTAGTAAAAGTTGGTTTATATCAGGCGTAAAATATCCAATTCGGTGACATGGAACAGCGTCAAAAATGCGAGACATCTTAAATTACAACCATCTATCCAATCCACTTGAAAATCATTTTGATTAACGTAAAATATCCAGTTGTAAAGTGTTACTAGTCAGGCCGAAAGTATACATACATCGCCATGTATTTCGTTTTTTCCTTTACAGGAAATAAAATTTTGCGTGTTATTAATATTTATATATAAGTAATATGTCCATGGCACAAAGGAATTCCATAACGGCCCAAAGTTTTCATATTGAAACTCCGTCGTTTTTTTAAAACTGATTCAGCTTTAAATAACAAACATTCCGAAGATAACGACAGACATACATATTCACTTGCCACTTGCCACTAAAACAAACTTATTTTATGGATCTACATTTAAAGTCTCATAGTAGAATAATTTTTTAGGTATCTATACATAAGTTTCATCATAAAATAAAGTATTTATTTGTATCGATTCCTATTGAAATCATGTTTGATTCCGTTTGCAGCATAACCTAGTGCATATGGACATGATCGTATAATCGATTTGACGTGCTAAAACCGTGATGTAGTTTTATGGTTGTGGTACGAATAGACGGCCATTCGTACCACAACCATAAAACTACATCACTACTACTTTTCCTTCGGGAAAGGACGCTTAATACTGCAGCTTCAAATTGTGAGTTTAGAGAACCAGTTCATAACACTTCTTACCGATAATCAACCATTCTATGTTAGTCATCAGGCGTGACAGTGCATCTACATTTTGATTATTTTTCGAGGATAGATGTAGACAGAAGTCTACGGACCATAAGATGCACTTACCTTCCTCTGGACTGTGTGCTTGATTGTCACTTGATCTATAAAAAACAAAAATCCTATTTTATATTTGATTTCCGTCAGTAAAAAATAGAAAAACAAAAATTTTGTTGGATAGAACTGTAGGTTTATTAACCTTGGATAGACGATGTTATCTGTCACGCGAGTTTTTGAATTAATGTTATAATCCACACGTTAATAAATCCACTAAAACTATAGGGTAGTTGCTGTTGCGTGTAAGAAAGGCTGAATATTTTTGTTTTCATTCAAAATAAAAGACAGTTTTCAAATGGTTTTTACACTTAAAATTACGTTTATATTAGATAATATAACATCTTCATTAAATTATTTAGAGGAATGTAAACTTATCGTGCAATTTTAATTGGAAGTCAAATGGAACTAATAAACAGATCTAATAAATAAATAACGTATTTTATACAGATGGATGACAAACGCGCACGCATTCCGCCTGATGATAAGTGGTTGCTGTGGCCCATAGACATCGACATCTATTCTTGATTTAGAACTAAAATGCGGATGCGTTTTTAGCTTTGAGGACTAGTCTGGAATGCCTCGTTTTCAGAAAAAAACGGTCTCCGGTTCTCTACAATCACCATATGAAACTCAGTAGCATTAAGCTATCGTTGTAAGTCGGTATTCTATGAAAGCGTGGTCTTTCCCCGACTAATCCGAGACATTCCTGCTAAAACTATAATAATGCACTACCACTTATAAAGTACATCTATACATACATACATATAAATTGAGGGGTTTGTCTGTAATATTGAAATAACTGCCTTTTATTGAGCTAAATGGGGTTATTTGTATGCCATTAAATATAAATAACCATTTTTAAAATTTCTGTCAGTCTGTAGGTTTCGGGCAAACCTTCGAAATAACGGAACTAATTTTATTTCAACTTTACAAAGAGATTGAGAGCAATGTTAGGAGTAATTTGGGCTATATTTTATCAGAAACCCTTGGAGGTTTTGAGAAATCGTCAAATTGCTAAAATTAATGGTTTATGATTATAATGTTATACCATAATTGCGATAAATTAATAGTTTCCCTGTCCGCGAAAAAGACAATATTTAAACGATCAGTTAAATTGTTAACAGATTCTGCCTTCGCCAGGGAAGAATCTATAGATCCATATAGGGATCAAATCCGGGCTACTTGCTTTCTATGAAATTTACAGCAAGAGCAAATATCAGAGTTACTCCGACTCTTATAGACAAAAGTTAATATATATATTAATAAGCACCGCAATATCAATTAAAGAACATTTAACAAAATTCTCTGTCACCCGGAGTCAGCCTTTTCGGTATTATGACCGCCTTTATATTAATTTTTTAGACAAATTAAATAGAAATAATATTTTCAAATAATTATTTAAGTACATAATAACAAAGTAATGTAAAAAATAATAATCACAATGAAAAATTCGCAATATAATAATGTCAATAAAATTTTAAATAAATAGTCAGAGGCAAATGTTGCCTTACTTAAAGTTACTACGTTCATTAGACTTCAAGCTGTACTATTTACACACTCACTTGTTTTAGTTTTAATTAATTTAGAAATACGGAGTTGATTTGAAATTTGCACTAGCGCCTTCTGTCTCTAAAATCTTTAGTCGAAAATTTCAATTAATACCCCAAGTTTGTATTTGCCATCGCATCAAATAACTTTAAATCATCTATACAAATAAATGGACTGGCCGGCGGATACCGAGGTGTTTCGATTTCTGGTACAGAACACCAAAGACAATCTGTTAACATAATGATTTCTTATATTTACGTGAACACTACACATGATTAAAACTACTTTTACGGATTTTATCGCGTTTATTTTTACTTTTTATTTACTTTTATTTTTAATTCCCGACATTTAATAATTTTTAAACGTCGGGAATTAAAAATAAAAGTAAATAAAAAGTAAAAATAAACGCGATAAAATCCGTAAAAGTAGTTTTAACAATCTGTTAAAGTAAAAAAATTACATTAAAATATAAATACGTATGACCTTCCTAGACCTATACGCCATT
This sequence comes from Parnassius apollo, assembly GCA_907164705.1. Classification (NCBI taxonomy): domain Eukaryota; kingdom Metazoa; phylum Arthropoda; class Insecta; order Lepidoptera; family Papilionidae; genus Parnassius; species Parnassius apollo. The sequence goes on from CAJQZP010000987.1 coordinate 4,569,320, forward strand.
TGTCAGGGTTATCTACATCTAAAGTCGGATTGCGTCGTTTTCTCCGAATAAAACGAATACAGAAATTAATTTATTAAGACACCGATTTCTGTTATCATACTGAATAAGAAAACTGGAAAATATATTTAATAACAAAATAATTCTCGAAAAATTTGAAAATTTTTTCATCGTATACTACTCAGCACAAAAATTATATAACTTTTATAATTTGAACATCATGAGATTGCTCCTAAAATTCTCTTTCAGACCTTGTACATAATTTTTTCAATTAAAAGTAGATTTTTTTAAATATAAAGCTGTAATAAATAAGCGAACCAACAGTCCACCTCTAGGTGAGTGAGTACTGCAACCCACAGCCACTTGTAGTCTCAATAGTGGCTCCCAACGGATGGATTTTGAAATGAACATGGATAAGACAATGGTCATATGGAGCATCCATGTCAAACCTAGGTGGTTGTTTGGAGCACTACGCTCGAAATTACTGATAAGTATGATTACCTAGGACAAATTGTCAGAATTAGTTAAGTCCAACTTCAACTAAGAGGTCATCACGGCTGGGTAGCGTTCGGGAGATTGCCACAGATCTTCTCGTCACATGTGCCTTACAACAGTGTGAGTGTGAGTGCGAGAGTGGTTCTTCGTGATGGCCGTATGAGGAAGCTAAAGGTCATTTAGATAGCTATGGAGAGTCTATCGAAGTTTAATCGAAGTGTATTATTATAAATGACTATTATTATTATTTATTAAAGACGTGTGTTTAGGATATAAGGATGATATTATCTTAGACATATATGGGAAATGCACATAACACACAACAATTATGCATATATGAAACATATACACAAACATATTCTTAATTTACTTTAATTCTTTTTTAAAGTTGTCTCCATATTATGTTTTTCTCCTGTACCGGATTATTGGTGACCCGAATGTGGTTAAAAACCAACCTTACCAGCTTTGAACACAGGCGCAAAGTAGCTATCCTTTTGGTTTTCTAATGGTTTCAAGTGTGAGCGATTGCATAATTTAATTCCTTCCTCTCCCTCAGTTTCCATCCTTTCGTTGCAGACTTACCACGCATTCAAACCAAACATCGTTTGATACATCGTTCATCTTGCGTATGGAAAAGGAGTGTAATAAGTTGCAATAAGTTTCCACCCGATTACAATGTGGGTGTCTTCAAGGCAAGAGTGAATAGGCTTGTTAAGCTAGTGCGCTTCCCCATCTTAAGCTACATCACTACTATGTAAAACTTTTAAGCCTATTTAGACTTGTGTATAGCTCTTAGAAACGTCAAAATCCACTCCGGTTAGTCTTAAAAAACAGCTATTTATACTGTGATGTTGCTTAAATCACCTAGTGTAACTTAAGCGAGTTAAAGTGAATTACTCTAAAATGTAATTATAACTTAAGTTGTAATTATGTTAGCTAGACTACTATCGGTCTTTTCCTAGCGGACTCCGTGCGTTCTTTGGATAATTAATAGCTGCTCTATTTGACAGTAGTCGCGAATTTAATTAAAAACTTCAAAGCTTTGCTAGCAGAGAATAAATATGTAACATAATATCTTATCATGAAACTATAAATGAATAACCATTTTTTTTTAAATGACACTACAGGAAATTATTACCCATCTTCTGATCCAGTGTTCCTCAAACAAGAAATAGATAATCCGTACGTCTTGCAAATTATGACCTATAAGCCAAAGCTAAAAGCTCAAAGAGGTATGGAAAGGGCTAAGCTCGAAGTTTATCTGCGTGGTAGACTATCTCATGGCGATATCCGCAGCAGAACTAAAGTAATTGACACGTCTCAATACTAGATAAAGCGAGAACCAGCACTACTATATATTGTTGGTTACACTACAATTCTGTACTGTATGTTGGCTACACTACAATTCTAAACTGTCCTTTTTTTTAAAGGAAGGTTCCGCTGGGATTTTTGCTAGCTCTTGAGGTATATTCCGAGTCAGTAGGATATTGAACTTAAGAATGACTTTCAATAAGTATTTTTATTAAATTAATTATGAAAGTAAATCCGAACGATTTCAAACAATACTTATTACTCAATTCTCGTTGGTATAGTGGTTGTAGTAGTGCGGCTGCTAAACATGAGATCCCGAGTTTGAATCCCGAGTCAAGCCAAAATAAAATCAGTTATTGAGCTTTTCCATCACAAAATTCTCTGTCACCCGGAGTCACGAAGTTGGCGGTGTCTCACCCTCGTGCCTCGGAAAGCATGTGAAGCCTTTGGTCTAGCGCCTGATCTCTCTCCGATCGCGTACGGCCTACCATGCCATCGGACTATGACAGTGAGGGAATAGGGAGTGCACCTATACTTGCGCACACACTTTGGATTGAGTGACCGTGATTCAGTCTGAAAGACATTATTATCCAATAGGTACCTTTAACCTTTAACCGTTACCGTTACCGCTGATTAAATACCACTGCTGGACATAGACTTCTCTCATAGATTTCCATATACGGAAATATTTAGAATAGTTGCCACGCTTTGCAAGCGGCTTTAAACAGTATAGAACATAAATTTTTAACTAAAGCAAGAAATGAATTATTTTTTAACTTTAACATTAAATAAACTCAAAAGAATATTGAAAAAATCCTGTCCTAATGATTGTTTGAGATTATTTACAATTGATATCTTTACCCATCTTCTGAGTCAATCATAAGGAAGATGACATCATCACAGTCAACTTAGTCTTCATCCTCCGTCAAACGAAATTCTCTAAATATATATGTGGCCGTGGTAGGAAAAGGGGAGATCTCCCGCCGGGCAAGGTGTTATGCCCGGGGAGCGGCCAACACTCCGTGTGATAGTTCGGAGATGTTCTATATATACTGTTTATGATTCGGAATGTTGATAGCGTGATTTAAGCTTCGGTGTATTTCACTTGTGGCGCGACGACAGCGCCGCTACATCACCCCCCTGCTCAGAACGGAGGTCGATCGTGCAGCCTCGTTGCCGACGAATGTGCAAGTGCCAGGAGATTGCCTTGTAGTCTGCGGTGAGTCGAGAAGAAGGCAAGTAATCTGCGAGAGTGCCATGAAGCAGAGGCGAGCAGTAAGGCTCAGAGCCTTGCTGAACACTGTGGCGCAGAGTGTAGCTTGAAGGAACAGGAAGCATTATTAATCCAGTGCTGCGATGAACCTTGTGAAGCTAGATGGCTTGCAGGATATGAAGACTGCAGTCGATATCTGCTCGGGAGCGAATGGATGGGGTATTATATGACGATGATGAAGCTTGAAGTTTCCGAAGGTTGTTTGGTTGCGTGTTCAGATCACGTCGGGGTCACCACTGTGGCCGTGGAAGGAAAAGGGGAGATCTCCCGCCGGGCAAGGTGGTCTGCCCGGGGAGCGGCCGACACTCCCAGTAATAGTTCGGAGATGTTCTATATGTACTGTTTATGATTCGGAATGTTGATAGCGTGATTTAAGCTTCGGTGTATTTCACTTGTGGCGCGACGACAGCGCCGCTACATATAAAATAATTAAAAATCTCAATAGCATAGAAATAATGTAAGTAGCTACTACTACTTACATTATTTCTAAGTACTAAGAAAGTAGGTACTTATCAGTAATTAAAACGAATTGAAGCCATCCGTCTTAAGATTCCACAATCACGATCAATTTTTGGATGTACGTTAGTTCTATTGAGCTATTTCAACTGACAGTACGCTCGAAGAAATCCTTCGGTCGCCGTCAGTTGTAAATTTCAACTTAAGATTCCACACCGTCAGTTTTTGGATGTACGTCAGTTCAAACGATCATTTTAACTGACCGTATGTGGGGACCATTACCCGTAGGCGAACGAGATTCGATTCGATTTTTTACGGAAGTAGAGGGCTGGTAAAACACCCGACATTTATTGTCAGCGCCGACAAATCTACGGTGTCGGATAAGTGTGACCAGCTTCATATAAAATGTTCTGCCACTAGAGCAGCCGATTTTTGTCGGGCCCGACAAGTGGGAACGGGCTCTTACTTGGAATATTACTTTTTAAACTTATAATAAACCAATGATTGACTACAATCCCATCCGATGCTAAGTTAGGTGATAAAGCTCTTGATGACAATTCTCACCGTTTTATCGTAACAAAAACCATAAAGGCACTCTCACTATAATCGGACGCAAAGACAAACGCTGGCAACAATTCCTCTCCTCTACGCAAACCGTTTGGTTCGAATGCGTGGAATATCGCCGACAAAGAGATATAGATCCGCCGACAATAGTGAAAAGGTGAGGGTGGAATTAAAATAATGTAACTCCTGTGCATACACTCTAGAATTTATTGCTACTCTGCACCTATGCTCAAATCTACAAGAATGGTTTCAAGCTACTCAAGGTCACCAAACTTAAACGCCTTCACTAAGTCCAACCTGCTAGTTGGCATTTTGCCTTATTCATATAAGATAGCAGTACTCCATTCACGAGCGGACTTCCGAATTATTGTAAGAAGTTGTGCCTCCACACCATGAAGTACGCAGCATCCCTGAAAAGACACCTAGTTTTCTTGCGGTTTCTTTGGCTCTGAACTCAATGAATCGCTCAATCAATGATACATGACGAGGAACAAAAGCAAACTCACTTTATTAGTATAAACGTAAAAGGTTTTTTGTTGGAATGTTTGTTATTTAATCGAGACTGAATAGTTCGACGCATTCGTATATAATTAACAAAAACAAAAATAAATAAAGTTCATTTTTCGAAGCGGGTGGATATAATGAAAAATATATAAAATATAGTAAAGAGTGATAATTTAATCGAACGTATACCTGTTAGGATGTCACAAAAGTACTTAAATTATCTTCTTTTGTATTTATATGCGACGTTATCTTGTAAGTCACATTATTGTGAGCCCTCAAGAGAAGGAATCGGAAAACCTTTTAAGAATATAAAACGAAAGATTTGTCAGCCAAAAATTTCTCCAACAAAAAAGTGTCTTTGTAAAATTAAGTAGCGTAAAAACCAGAGTAAAATACATTTAAAAATTGTCATAACTTCTAGGTTTACATAGATAAAATCATATTATGTTAGGTTTTTTAAACTAGAAGTTCATATTTGGAATGAATTTATGTAGCAAATAATAAAAGGATTGTTGAATAGTCTCTATGATAAGCTTAAATAAGCATAAATCTTCGGAGTAAACACAGTAAATGGTTAGCGAAAATTAGACAAACACGGTTCTTCGTTAATTGCACATGTTCCAGAATTTCAGTATGCTAATGAATAATTAAATATCTTATCATGTATTTTAATTGCATTAGGAGTAAACAACTACTGTTAATAAAAGTAGAAAAATAGCACTAATATATAAAATATCGAAATATAATAACCGATGATATTGTGCTAAATTCAAATGGATAACTTAATTAATGTAAGCTTCGGAAATGCGAACTTTACTCGTTACTTTTATATGGAATAAAAAAATTAAAACCAACTCAATGAGTTGCTGTAAAATTGTTTTCTTTGTGCCTAAAAATAATTTTTTTTATCCTTTCGTCGTTTTTCAATCCTACTTTGTGTTACTTATTATCTTATTTTAACACGTTAAGTTAGCCTTTAAGCATGATGTATATTAAACATTAGATTAATCAATTAAATTTATAAACACTTTTGTTTGTACAATATCATGTTGGCTTCCTAATAATACATATGCAAAACATATTCAGACATAGTGCAGAGAAATTCCCAAGTCGAAAGAGAACATCCTTTCTTTTAATTAACTACATATATGATACTGCACACGTTAAGGACTAGGTTTTAAACTTGGCATTTGCATGATATTTTATCAGATGTGCCCACTTTTCATATTACATATACATCAATTGATCTGTCACTAGATTTGTTTACAGGTCTCGTCTTCTTACAACTAGTGTTGCATAAAAAGAGTTATTTTTCATATAATAACATATCATAAAGGCTTATCAAAATATATGAAAGATGTCAATGAACGAAATGTGTCACTTGTTCTAGATCTTGACTTATACTGCTTCATTTTAAACTAAACAATAATATTGGCTCCTTACATATGAAATTAGCGTTTTATCGTACTGACCACTTTGATCTTAAATATCTCCTCTTTGGTTAAGAATTCCAAATTCAAATTTATAAATTAATTTAGCTGGTACATTTGAGTTTTGAAAACATGGCCTGAATGGCCAGGTTCTCTGTGAGGCCAGTCTTCTCTGGAGGGTAATTCCACTATATACTTTTTATCAAAAGTGTTTAGTGGACGCATGATATCTGAGATCATGCATAAGACCGGTGATTCCTTAATTGAGTCGAGCATGGATCTCAATCTGTAGGAGAGCAAGCTCAGACCACCCTGGGCGTTAATCCTATACAAAGTAGCCCTCGCCTCCTTGTCTAGATAGAGATCAGTTGCCATTAAGCAGGCAGTCCTTGGTAGACTATTTAGTCTGTCCACAGTAGTCTTTTGGTTGGCCTTGTCACACCAGACAATAGAGGCGTAGGTGAGAATCGGCCTCACTATGCTGCTGTACAGCCATGGGACCATACTGGGACGCAAGCCCCAGTTATTCCTGACCAAACGACTGCATGTACCTAAAGCAATTTTTGCCTTATGGCATACGTTGCTAGGGTAAGAGTTCCACGTTAGTTTTTGGTCGATTGCTAAGCCCAAGTACTTAACTTCCGTGTAAAGTGGTACTTTTTTGCCATTAAGTTTTCTCTTTTTGGTAAAGGGTATTATAACAGTTTTATCAGCATTAACTGATAAACTGTTATCCCTACACCAGTTATTTATGGTGTTTAGGGCTCTTTGTATTATTGACGATAAAGTACTTTGGCAAAAGCCACTCGCAATTGTCACAATGTACACATCATCGTTGGAGCCATACGCAAGTGTGAGTAACGATCCAAGAGCAAGTCTTATCCGATACTATTCCGATGATATCCCGGACGTCAGTCTGAGCGAGATTAGAATGGCTCTCCACCACCTTAAAAACGGCAAGGCCCCGGGCGAGGATGGATTTACAGCAGAGCTTCTGAAAGCGGCTGGAACATCGGTACTTGAAGTCCTTCAGAAGCTCTTCAATTCCGTCCTCCATGGTGGCACTACTCCGGAGGCGTGGAGCAGAAGCGCGGTGGTCTTGTTTTCTAAGAATGGCGACAACGCTCTCTTGAAGAACTACAGACCGATTTCCCTTCTGAGCCGCGTCTACGTGCTGTTTTCGAGAGTCATTACGAATCGTCTCGCACGCAAACTCGACGACTTCCAGCCTCCCGAACAATCCGGTTTCCGAAAAGGCTTCAATACCATAGACCATATACATACCCTGCGGCAGATTGTACAGAAGACCGAAGAGTACAATCTGCCACTTTGCCTGGCATATGTGGACTATGAGAAATCCTTTGATTCCGTCGAAATTTGGGTGGTGCTACATTCCCTTCAGCGGTGCCAAGTTGACTGTCGGTATATCGAAGTGCTGAAGTGTTTGTACAGTAGGGCTACGATGGCTATCCGAGTACAGAACTGGAGTTCGAAATCTATCCAAATGCAGAGAGGTGTAAGACAGGGTGATGTTATATCCCCGAAACTCTTCACCGCTGCGTTGGAAGACGTTTTCAAGCTACTGGACTGGAAAGGATACGGTATTAACATCAATGGCGAGTACATCACTCACCTTCGATTTGCCGACGATATAGTCCTTATGGCAGAATTGCTGGCGGACCTTAGCACTATGCTCAATGACCTCAATGGTGTCTCCCAACAGATTGGTCTTAAGATGAACATGGACAAAACAAAGATCATGTTTAATGTCCATGTCATACCTATGCCGGTAGTTGTTGGGAGCACTATGCTCGAATTTGTTGACGAGTACGTTTACCTGGGACAATAGTCCAACTAGGTAAGTCCAACTTACGACCGAGAGGTCAATCGACAGGTTTAACTCGGCTGGGCAGCATTCGGGAAATTACGACACATCTTCTCGTCAGGCCTCCTTCTCCTAAATACCTCAATCTCTGAAAACTAAAGTGTATAACCAGTGCGTGTTGCTAGTGATGACTTACGGATCTGAGACGTGGTCCTTCACTGCTGGCCGTATGAGGACGCTCAAGGTCGCTCAGCGAGCTATGGAGAGGGCTATGCTCGGAGTTTTTCTGCGTGATAGACTCAGAAATGAGGATATCCGCAGTAAAACCAGAGTGACTGACGTAGCCCAACGGCTTAGTAAGCTGAAGTGCCAATGGGCCGGCCATATAGCTCGAAGAACAAATAACCGATGGGGAAGAAAGGTTCTCGAGTGGCAGCCTCGTACCGGTAGGCGTAGTGTAGCTCCCCCCTAAGTGGAGTGACGACCTGGTAAGACATGCTGGAAGTCGATGGATGCAGGTGGCTCAGGACCGTGCTTTGTGGCATTACTTGGGGGAGGCCTATGTTCAGCAGTGGACTTGTGAAGGGCTGTAATGATGATGATGATGATGAATGATCGCAAGGTCATCAGTATAACCCAATGTGTCAATGCGTAGGTCTGCCATTTAGTACAATAGTTGGTCAACCGCAAGAGTCCAAAGAAGAGGTGTCAACACACCTCCTTTTGGGGTTGCAACCTCAATCGAAGTTTGAAACAGCGCTATTTTTGCCATTCTGTTTGAGAGCATCGACTTCACCCATCTGATGGTTGTGGGGTCAACATTTTTAGATGTTAGGCCCCCAATCAGCAGTGATGTGGGGCTACTGTCGAAGGCGCCCTCAATATCTAGAAAGGTACAAAGAGCTATTTCTTTACCCTCCAGTGCTTTTTCGACCCTGTCAATGACACTGATCAGGGCTGTTTCCGTAGATTTGCCTCTGCGGTAAGCATGCTGGTTGTAATGTATGGGCCTCGTAGCTAGAGTTACATCCCTTATATATCTATCTATAACCTTTTCCAATGTCTTTAGAAGATTGGAAGATAGGCTTGTACGTTTAAAGGACTTTGGTAAAGCGTAGTCCTTTCTACCAGCCTTAGGTATAAATAGAACCTTGACAATTGTCCATCGTTCTGGAATATATCCCCATGCAAAACTTGCTCTAAAGATTTTCACCAGATAAGGAAGAAGGATGTCGATACCCCTCTGTAGTTGGATGGGAATTATTCCATCCTCCCCGCTTGATTTAAATGGTTCAAAGGAGTCAACAGCCCATTGCACCAGGTTGGGCCTTATTATCTTTGCAGCCCTACACCAGTCCTCATTGCACGGCCTTCAAGGGCTCTGAAAGAGTTCAAGGCTGAAGTCTTGTATGACCCTGGTTAATGGGTTGACACTAGTAACTCCAATGTTTCTGTTTCACTATTAGTGAAGTTACCATCCGGCTTTTTAAGAAGCCCGATCTGATTAGGTTTAGCTTTCGATAGCATCTTGTGTAGTCTTGCACTGCGAGGCAAAGACATAACTTACTCCACGATGCTCTCATGGCTTTCCTGATTTCTTTATTATATTCAGTCAGGGCTGCACTATAAATATCCCACTCTCTGGTTTTCTTAGCCCTATTAAATAGTTTCCTGGTCTTTTCTTTAAGTTGTTTCAGCTTAGAATTCGACCAAGAAACTTTTCGTGTTGAGGTCTTGGTTTAGACGGGACAACTGTCCTCGAAGGCTTCACGGATACCTACGGTTACTGTCTCCGTCGCTAACTCCAGACCTTCAATTGTTTTGATGCTTTTCCAAATTCCTCCTTGGGCCATCTCTGTAGATATCTCAGGAGGTCGCTTTCGGATCCCTAAAAGTAACGGTCTCAAAGGTTGGTGATGCTCCAATCACAAATTTAATGTGCTTGTGATCAGACATCGAGTTTTCGCTACTAACATGCCAGTCATTTATCCGCCTGGACATGTTATTGGTAGCAAAGTTTATGTCTAAATCTTCTTGCCTAGCACGCGTTACAAAGGTTGGTTTACAACCAAAGTTTAGGCTTACCAGGCGGTTGGAGAGGAGAAAATCATAAAATAACTCACCTCTTTCGTTGATGTTGGTGCTTCCACAGGCTGTGTGGTGAGCATTAGCTGCCGAACTCCGCCACTCGCGCTAACTCGATGGTAGGATCTGCGTTCTCGCCGGGAAGATAGGCTGAGCAAATGATTACTCTGGCCCCTGTGCATCCCTTGAGATTTATGAAGGCTGTCTGAGTATTGCATCATTGCAGTACTCTGGAACAGCTAAAAGTTCAATATTTATATTATAAATTATACAAGCTCTGGGTCTACCGCCTTTAGTATTGACAAAAAACTTACCGGCAGCCGCCAATCCCAGAACTTGACCGTTGGCCACCCAAGGCTCTTGTTTAAGGGCGAGGTCAATGTTGTCCTCTGCAAAGCAAACCTCCACCACGGCAGAAGCAGCTGTTGCATGGTGAAGATTTGCTTGGAGGACCCTCGTCTTACCCTTGGGTTTAGACATTTATGGGCGTGGGGGGGGGGGTCTTTTCCGCCTGTTGAGGACGAGGACGTCCTTTGCCTGCGAACTTGACCCCCGCCTTACCTTTCGTCAAACCGCTCCCACCTCCTCTCCCCCCCTACCCTGGACGACACCACCGTCGGGAGGTTGCTCGCTCACCGGTGGCGTTCCAGCCTTACAAGGCCCATTAAACTATAATAATTACTATCAGTGTCTTCAAAGCCAGGCCGAATAGGTTTGTGTTAAACCAAATCAATGCACTTTCTTTGGCTAATGCTTTACCACTATTTTCAGGTGGGATCTCCAGTAGTCAAACAGAGCTTTTAATAGGTAACAAAATATTATTAACTAGGGAAAGAACGTTCTTACGTTTATAATAATACGTATTAAGAGTTTAATATACTCACTGTGGTATATTTAATCCGCTTTGAAAAGAAAATTAATCACGCCTGAAACGTAGAAAACTTTTTTAAAGGAATTTAGAAAAAGTAACTATAGCATAATTTTTATTTATTCTTGGGCAGGTGATAGTTTCGTTGGTAGCTCTGTAAGATTTACAGTTTCATCATATTACTATTTGTATTGTAGTAATATGATACATTTACATTAATTTAATATGTTACATTATAACTTAAAATAAATGATAATAGTAATATAAACATAAAATTCAGCGATTGTTAAAATACAATACCATAAAATACTCTTTACTGTACATCAACGAAACATAAATACGGCAAAAATGAACAAACAATGAGGGAAAAACAAAAGGCGCTTTTATTGCTAATTAGAAATCTCTTCCTGGGTCGTCTACCCAAAAGAAAAAAATCAATAAAAATAAGAATAATAATAATGGGTAGTGTGCACTAAATTAGAAAAAAAAAATACAAATTAATGTACTAAAATCACAACATATTTTAGGTAGATCATTGATCATAAATAAGAGGAGGAAGAGAGAGGAGTTAAAGAGACAAATAGTGTTCCCTAATCTGTTTCTTGAACATATTAAATGATTGAGCACTTTTAATTGACTTTAAATGATTGACACTTAATTGAGGAGTTCCTAAGTCTTATTCCAAGAACAGCAAAAGATTTATCATAAAATGTTGAGGAGTGTACAGGACATTGCAGCGAAAGATTTTCTTTGGACCGTAAGGAAAAGTAGAGACAAGAGCTAAGAAATTTAAAATGTTCTTTTAGATAGGGAGGACTTGATACATTAAATAAGAGGCAGTAGAGCGCAGAAAGTATTTGAGTATTCCGACGAAGGTGGATTGATAGCCACTTGTTATCTTCGGTAATAGTTTCAGAAACGAATTTACTGAGTTGTTTAAATTAAGAACTGTATAGTTTAGAAATAATAATAATAATAAATTAATAAATAGAAACCCTTATTTATGCGTGTAGGTAACTAAAATAATATAAAGTAACGTCCAATCTTGACCTGAAAATTTTCTAACGTGTCTAGTGATGTAAAATATGAATTATCAAATGAATAAATTCAATTTTCAAATGAAGCCAGAAAATAAAGGAATGTTGCTATGTTTACCATTCTTAATAGACTTTTGGAGACGGAACGAGTTTTACAATGGCTCAAAGGTCCAGAAGCCATGTCGAATTATATTATAAAACACGTGTTTTACACGTTATATTTCCCAGACTACGATTTTTTTGATTCATCATGTAGTTTATGAATGTTCAAAATAACCAAATGTTTTTTTTTTTTACAAAACTTATCAATTTACGATTATTTTTAAATTTTTTATGGTTCTATACTCTGCTATATAAAGATTAATAAGTATACAGACCTTATCTGCCAGCTTTTATAACCTCAAAAACTTATTAAGGTTAATAGCATTTTCCTTGTAGTGTAGCCCCACAACAATATATAATAGATCCTTACATATGAAATGGGCGTTTTGTACGGGAGTATTACAAAGTCAATTTTTTTTGTAAAATGCATTTAATTAATCAAAGTATGGACTGTTGTTATCTATGCACTTTTGCCATCTCATGGGTAGTTCCTTGATCCCTTTATTAAAAAAACCATGGCGGCGAGAATTAATAAACTCTTTAAAGGCGGTTTGGACTGCAGCATCAGAGTTGATTTTTTTTCCTCGTAATAAGATGTCCAAATTCCGGAAAAAATTATAATCTTTTGGAGCAAGGTTCGGGGAGTACGGTGGATATCGCAGACATTCCATTCGTGAAGCAGCAGTGGCCTAGAGCTCTAGGCCACTGCTGCTTCACGACAACGCAAGACCACACACTGCACAACAAACAACCACTAAGTTAGATGACCTACAATTGGATATTTTGTTACCTATTAAAAGCTGTGTTTGACTACTGGAGATCTCACCTGAAAATAGTGGTAAAGCAGTAGCCAAAGAAAGTGCATTGATTTGGTTTAACACAAACCTATTCGGCCTGGCTTTGAAGACACTGATAGTAATTATTATAGTTTAATGGAAGGAACCCTCAGCCCTCCACCTCTCGGGGTAAGGCTGGAACGCCACCGGAGGCCCAAACTTCTCACCTCGGTCCGACGGCGACCTGGTGTCGTCCAGGGTAGGGGGGGAGAGGAGGTGGGAGCGGTTCGACGAAAGGTAAGGCGGGGGTCAAGTTCGCAGGCAAAGGACGTCCTCGTCCTCAACAGGCGGAAAAGACCCCCCCCCCGCCCATAAATGTCTAAACCCAAGGGTAAGACGAGGGTCCTCCAAGCAAATCTTCACCATGCAACTGCTGCTTCTGCCGTGGTGGAGGTTTGCTTTGCAGAGGACAACATTGACCTCGCCCTTAAACAAGAGCCTTGGGTGGCCAACGGTCAAGTTCTGGGATTGGCGGCTGCCGGTAAGATTTTTGTCAATACTAAAGGCGGTAGACCCAGAGCTTGTATAATTTATAATATAAATATTGAACTTTTAGCTGTTCCAGAGTACTGCAATGATGCAGTACTCTGACAGCCTTCATAAATCTCAAGGGATGCACAGGGGCCAGAGTAATCATTTGCTCAGCCTATCTTCCCGGCGAGAACGCAGATCCTACCATCGAGTTAGAGCGAGTGGCGGAGTTCGGCAGCTAATGCTCACCACACAGCCTGTGAAAGCACCAACATCAACGAAAGAGGTGAGTTATTTTATGATTTTCTCCTCTCCAACCGCCTGGTAAGCCTAAACTTTGGTTGTAAACCAACCTTTGCAACGCGTGCTAGGCAAGAAGTTTTAGACATAAACTTTGCTACCAATAACATGTCCAGGCGGATAAATGACTGGCATGTTAGTAGCGAAAACTCGATGTCTGATCACAAGCACATTAAATTTGTGATTGGAGCATCACCAACCTTTGAGACCGTTACTTTTAGGGATCCGAAAGCGACCTCCTGAGATATCTACAGAGATGGCCCAAGGAGGAATTTGGAAACGTATCCTAAAAGCATCAAAACAATTGAAGGTCTGGAGTTAGCGACGGAGACAGTAACCGTAGGTATCCGTGAAGCCTTCGAGGACAGTTGTCCCGTCTAAACCAAGACCTCAACACGAAAAGTTTCTTGGTCGAATTCTAAGCTGAAACAACTTAAAGAAAAGACCAGGAAACTATTTAATAGGGCTAAGAAAACCAGAGAGTGGGATATTTATAGTGCAGCCCTGACTGAATATAATAAAGAAATCAGGAAAGCGATGAGAGCATCGTGGAGTAAGTTATGTCTTTGCCTCGCAGTGCAAGACTACACAAGATGCTATCGAAAGCTAAACCTAATCAGATCGGGCTTCTTAAAAAGCCGGACTATAACTTCCGCCGCCGGACGGTAACTTCATTAATAGTGAAACAGAAACATTGGAGTTACTAGTGTCAACCCATTAACCAGGGTCATACAAGACTTCAGCCTTGAACTCTTTCAGAGCCCTTGAAGGCCGTGCAATGAGGACTGGGGAAAGAAATAAGGACCAATTCTACAAAATACTAAGGCTGGTAGAAAGGACTACGCTTTACCAAAGTCCTTTAAACGTACAAGCCTATCTTCCAATCTTCTGAAGACATTGGAAAAGGTTATAGATAGATATATAAGGGATGTAGCTCTAGCTACGAGGCCCATACATTACAACCAGCATGCTTACCGCAGAGGCAAATCTACGGAAACAGCCCTGATCAGTGTCATTGACCGGGTCGAAAAAGAACTGGAGGATAAAGAAATAGCTCTTTGTACCTTTCTAGATATTGAGGGCGCCTTCGATAGTAGCCCCACATCACTGCTGATTGGGGGCCTAACATCTAAAAATGTTGACCCCACAACCATCAGATGGGTGAAGTCGATGCTCTCAAACAGAATGGCATAAATAGCGCTGTTTCAAACTTCGATTGAGGTTGCAACCCCAAAGGGAGGTGTGTTGACACCTCTTCTTTGGACTCTTGCGGTTGACCAACTATTGTACAAAATGGCAGACCTACGCATTGACACATTGGGTTATACTGATGACCTTGCGATCATTCATCATCATCATCATCATTACAGCCCTTCACAAGTCCACTGCTGAACATAGGCCTCCCCCAAGTAATGCCACAAAGCACGGTCCTGAGCCACCTGCATCCATCGACTTCCAGCATGTCTTACCAGGTCGTCACTCCACTTAGGGGGGGAGCTACACTACGCCTACCGGTACGAGGCTGCCACTCGAGAACCTTTTTTCCCCATCGGTTATTTGTTCTTCGAGCTATATGGCTGGCCCATTGGCACTTCAGCTTACTAAGCCGTTGGGCTACGTCAGTCACTCTGGTTTTACTGCGGATATCCTCATTTCTGAGTCTATCACGCAGAGAAACTCCGAGCATAGCCCTCTCCATAGCTCGCTGAGCGACCTTGAGCGTCCTCATACGGCCAGCAGTGAAGGACCACGTCTCAGATCCGTAAGTCATCACTGGCAACACGCACTGGTTATACACTTTAGTTTTCAGAGATTGAGGTATTTAGGAGAAGGAGGCCTGACGAGAAGATGTGTCGTAATTTCCCGAACGCTGCCCAGCCGAGTTAAACCTGTCGATTGACCTCTCGGTCGTAAGGTGGACTTACCTAGTTGGACTACTGTCCCAGGTAAACGTACTCATCAACAAATTCGAGCATAGTGCTCCCAACAACTACCGGCATAGGTATGACATGGACATTAAACATGATCTTTGTTTTGTCCATGTTCATCTTAAGACCAATCTGTTGGGAGACACCATTGAGGTCATTGAGCATAGTGCTAAGGTCCTCCAGCGATTCTGTCATAATGACTATATCGTCGGCAAATCGAAGGTGAGTGATGTACTCGCCATTGATGTTAATACCGTATCCTTTCCAGTCCAGTAGCTTGAAAAAGTCTTCCAACGCAGCGGTGAAGAGTTTCGGGGATATAACATCACCCTGTCTTACACCTCTCTGCATTTGGATAGATTTCGAACTCCAGTTCTGTACTCGGATAGCCATCGTAGCCCTACTGTACAAACACTTCAGCACTTCGATATACCGACAGTCAACTTGGCACCGCTGAAGGGAATGTAGCACCGCCCAAATTTCGACGGAATCAAAGGATTTCTCATAGTCCACATATGCCAGGCAAAGTGGCAGATTGTACTCTTCGGTCTTCTGTACAATCTGCCGCAGGGTATGTATATGGTCTATGGTACTGAAGCCTTTTCGGAAACCGGATTGTTCGGGAGGCTGGAAGTCGTCGAGTTTGCGTGCGAGACGATTCGTAATGACTCTCGAAAACAGCACGTAGACGCGGCTCAGAAGGGAAATCGGTCTGTAGTTCTTCAAGAGAGCGTTGTCGCCATTCTTAGAAAACAAGACCACCGCGCTTCTGCTCCACGCCTGCGGAGTAGTGCCACCATGGAGGACGGAATTGAAGAGCTTCTGAAGGACTTCAAGTACCGGTGTTCCAGCCGCTTTCAGAAGCTCTGCTGTAAATCCGTCCTCGCCCGGGGCCTTGCCGTTTTTAAGGTAGTGGAGAGCCATTCTAATCTCGCTCAGACTGACGTCCGGGATATCATCGGAATAGTATCGGATAAGACTTGCTCTTGGATCGTTACTCACACTTGCGTATGGCTCCAACGATGATGTGTACATTGTGACCATTGCGAGGGGCTTTTGCCAAAGTAC
Source organism: Parnassius apollo (assembly GCA_907164705.1). Lineage (NCBI taxonomy): Eukaryota > Metazoa > Arthropoda > Insecta > Lepidoptera > Papilionidae > Parnassius > Parnassius apollo. The sequence continues at coordinate 4,585,870 of CAJQZP010000987.1, forward strand.
TTTATCGTCAATAATACAAAGAGCCCTAAACACCATAAATAACTGGTGTAGGGATAACAGTTTATCAGTTAATGCTGATAAAACTGTTATAATACCCTTTACCAAAAAAGAGAAAACTTAATGGCAAAAAAGTACCACTTTACACGGAAGTTAAGTACTTGGGCGTAGCAATCGACCAAAAACTAACGTGGAACTCTCACCCTAGCAACGTATGCCATAAGGCAAAAATTGCTTTAGGTACATGCAGTCCTTTGTTCAGGAACAACTGGGGCTTGCGTCCCAGTGTGGTCCCATGGCTGTACAGCAGCATAGTGAGGCCGATTCTCACCTACGCCTCTATTGTCTGGTGTGACAAGGCCAACCAAAAGACGACTGCGGACAGACTAAATAGTCTACCAAGGACTGCCTGCTTAATGGCAACTGATCTCTATCTAGACAAGGAGGCGAGGGCTACTTTGTATAGGATTAACGCCCAGGGTGGTCTGAGCTTGCTCTCCTACAGATTGAGATCCATGCTCGACTCAATTAAGGAATCACCGGTCTTATGCATGATCTCAGATATCATGCGTCCACTAAACACTTTTGATAAAAAGTATATAGTGGAATTACCCTCCAGAGAAGACTGGCCTCACAGAGAACCTGGCCATTCAGGCCAGGTTATCTGTGAGGTCGGTAGCCTCATATGGTATATCGATGGGTCTAAAATGGGCCCCGAGGTAGGCTTTGGAATTTACGGGGAACGCCCCAATTTCAAACTTAGTATGAATTTGGGTAGATACACCACTAACTTACAGGCAAGAATTTTCGCCATATTTCGGTGTGCGAAAATCAATATGCAAAAACACTACGTCAACCATAAATTTTACATAAACTCTGATAGTCAAGCAGCACTGCTAGCGCTGAGATCAAACTTAGTGAACTCAAAGCTAGTTGGAGACTGCGTGAACCGTTTAAACGCCCTGGGATGTAACAACAGGGTCGTTTTAAGATGGGTTGCGGAACACGAGGGTATTGACTTCGGCAACGAATTGCCGACAAACTTGCACGGGAGGGCTCAAAGTGCACACAATCTGGACCTGAGCTCTTTTGTGGAATCTCAAGAAGCCTAGCCCGATTGAACCTTGAAACTCTTTATCACAATAAATCACTTAAGATCTGGTCTGACACACCAGGCTTAAAAAAATTCTAAAAACTTGATCCGGGCTTCTGATCGTAAATTCGCTTCAGAAGCCCTGGGATTAAGTAAAAAATGCGCATTCTGGCAAGAGCCCAAACTGGACACTGTTGTCTTAAAAAGCACATGTCCATCCTGGGACTAAGCAACTCAAGGATGTGTCGGTTCTGTTCCATAACGGAAGAAACGCCTCTACACATCCTAACTGATTGCGGACCCTTAATGCGCAAACGTAAATCTCATCTGGGACACTATCTACTCCGCCCAGAAGAAGTGAAATTGCTCACGGCTAAGCAAATACTTGGATTCATTGAAGACATAGGGCTTAGCCGTGAACTATAGCCATAGCAACGATCACAATAGATCTTTTAGGTCGCAGTGATACTGGTCTCTTTACCTAGACCTGCATAGCTGCTCGCATATAATTAAAAAAAATAATGCAAGGAAAACAATTAATGAAAATATTATCTTCAGGAGGCGCACATAATGAAAAGACAAAACCAACGTCGCCCCCGGGTGGGCTCGAACCACCAACCTTTCGGTTAACAGCCGAACGCGCTAGCCGATTGCGCCACGGAGGCCGTGCATACAGTATCTAAAAATGCTTTAATTATAAGTCATGTAACAGACTAAAAACGCCAATTAAAGTCATTTGATGATGTGCAATGTCTTCTGTATAAGTACAAAGGGTAATGTCTTTTTCTTCATTTTACCTCATAATAGATTTGTATGGAGGATGATAGCTTTTTAATTTATCTCATTCAAATTTGAGCACATGGTGGTGATGTCTTATAATTTTATCTAATTTAATGGAATTTAGTCGGACGGTAATGGATTTTCAGATTTATTTCATTTGAAAGTTGATATCTCATCTTTAAACTTCCTATTATAGGTTTATATTTTTTGAAAATGACACATATGTAGCTAGTATTAAATATTATCAGAATTGAATTAAACTTATGAAATTAATTATCACTATCGAAGTTATTTAAGTATATAAATGATGCTATATAAAGTACATTATGGCTGTAGCACGAATGGGTTGGTTTGACCGGGGAAGAACCATGCTCTCACAAAACACCAGCGTAAAATAGGAGCTTAATGCTGCTGTGTTTCGTATGGTGAGTGTAGGAAACCGGAGACCCTTTTTATTAATTTTTTTAATTTTATTTATTTATTTGCCTTTTCTACTGAAAACGAGGCATTCCATTTTAGTATTCAGGGGTAACAACGCATCTGTATTTTGATCCTAAATTTAACACGTTGAACGCCAGTGCGTTTTTTTCGTTTTCCATTTGGGCCATGGGGGGCACCATTTGGTCGACACTTAACTGTTCCACATTCCACAACAGGGACAACATATGACCGCGAGTCAGAGGCGAATTTAAAGGTCTCTATTGGGCCGTCGGGCACAGATATGAAGCTAATATGTATTTGATGTGACTCCCACGGCCCTGCAGACAAACAGATTGTATTTGGTTTTTAGTAAAAAATATGTCTAATAATTTCGGGACAAGACTTATTTGAAAGATTTTAAGGAAAAAGTGTGTATGATAATGTGTTATTTTATATTTTTCCATAAAATTACTATTTATAATGTGTTGTAAAATATTGTATACTGTTACTATTCTGCTATATCTGGTGAAAGTTGTACTACATAGCTTTATTTTTTTAATTTTTCGAGGATAGTTTGATGAATTATAGGTTTGTAAATCAAAAATATAATAATTATTTATTAATGTTATTATTTATTACAGTTTTTAAATGAAAAGAATTAAATCAGACTTCAGATTCAGATCAATATCAACGTTACTACACCTAAATATTTTAATGAATTTTATGGAAACAATCAAAACAAAGAAATGGTTTGTTAGGGCAGGTTTCACAAAAAGTTACAACTAAAAAAAGGCCCCGGAAGGCCCACAAAAAGAATGTTTCGTTAAAAAAAAATAAAAAAACAACTTGTTTTTGGCTAATACTCGTCCCATTACTTTAATAATTGTCTTTGTGACACTGCTGACATGTTCGTCGACAATTTTTGCCTGTGCCGTCTGTCCTGGCAAGCTTATGCTTCATTCTTATTTTTCTTGAAACCTGACTTGAGGTTTCACTTCTCATTAACAGGCCCTTCAACACCTGTTTCCTAAATTCGACAATGTTCAACAGCAAGTTTATGGCAACTTTTTTGTACCATTTTACCGATTTCCTTAATGGCATGGAATAAGCCCCCATTTGGTCGGACAAATCGACAGCTCCTTTTGCGCTATTATAGTCTAGCACGAGTTTTGGCTTCGATACCGATTTTCCTCGCTTTGTAATTGTCTGGAAACGGTCGAAATGTTTGGTCGAAAGAACAAGTCCCTTTTATCTTTCCACTCCATGACAGTTATTCCATCTTCGCTCTCTCTAGCTATATATTCACCTGTCTTCAGTTTAGCATTAGCAACCTGTTTTGGTATATTTCTTCTATTTTTTCTAATAGTACCCACTGGCTATAAAGTCGGTTTTTAGTTATTATTAAACGTTTAATTTTTTGTTATTCGTCTGAATAGTTACATTAAAACATCATCTCCTATTTTACACATAATACTTTTCTCCGAAATTTTATGAACACTGTTCCTATTTTTGACGTCGGTTAAGAATGAGTGAATTACATGCCATTATCTCAATTTAGTAGAGCCACGTTTCAATTGTATGGTGGCGGCAATATGTCGCCTTGATTTTAGGAGACCAGCAAAATAGCAATATAATTCTGATGAAAATTTCCTTTTTACTGGAAACGAGTCTTACAATCTCAGTCATCCATGGTGACAAGGCATTTGCATTTTGATTCTTAATCAAGGACATAATAAATGTTTCCTGGTCACCATTGTTAGATTATAATATCAATCGATAAATCACTAAAATGTACAAACATATATAGATTCCAGCGACAAAATTGAACATTATTGGTTTCCCCAGTCGGTCCGTTAACTTCAATCAAATAACAATAACCATGTAGAAACTGCGAACCGTATAAATTGTTTTCAATCAAATACTGTTATAAATATAACAATTATACTGGATAGGATTAGCCTGATTATAGTTTGAAATGACAGTCGATGTTTGAGGTATTTGGGTCGTGGAATGTCTAATTGATTTTCCATTAAACAATTTGAAACATCTTTTTTCCTTTTATGATGATACTGTACTATCATCATCATCATCATTCACACTTAATATATTCAATTGATGATGGCTTTATATTACACTGTAACTTATTTACTCTTGTTTGTATTTGTGCCAATAGTAATACTGTAAACATCAAAGGAATGCCGTTGTGTTTCGTATGGTGAGTGTAGAGAACTGGAGACCCTTTTACGAGAAACGAAGCATTCCATGTTAGTGCTTAGGGGTGACAACGTATATGCGTTTTGATTCTTAACCGAGGATAAATGTAAATAAAGTGTCTATGGGCTAGAGCAATCACTTACCATCACGTGAACTGTGCGCTCGTTTGTCAACCATATTTAATTTAAAAAAAAAATAGTGTACTTTTAGTCTCTGATGGCAATCGTGATTTTACTTATCTTACGCTTATTGCTTTTCTAGTCTGTCAAAGGCCCTTAGGTCGTTAATTTCTTAGTTTTAAAATGTGAAACGTTCATCTAGAATCTAGATTTACAATTACGCAAAAAATATGTAATCTATATAATATTACAAAATTTAAATTAATATGTCAAATTTTATATTATTTACTTATTAGGTAAAGTATGATACTGCCTCCGTGGCGCAATCGGCTAGCGCGTTCGGCTGTTAACCGAAAGGGTGGTGGATCGAGCCCACGCGGGGGCGCAACTTTTTAATTGAAAGTTGATTTTCTGCTTTAAAAGCGGATTTGCCAAAATCATTGCAGTATAGTGTATAACATCATACTACGTTGATAACATACAGAAATCTTTATCGGCATCCCTCAAAATTTATTATCCAATTGCTATTAAACTCAAGTCAACTGTGACTCCTATTCTGAGGGTGCGTGTTAATTTACCTCAAGAAAAATAATAAAGTTACTAGTTGTATAATATGCATACACGTTTCATCGCCAGGCACGGGCCTCCTCTTGTTTCATAGAGAATTCGTCTAAATATAATGTATATCTATATAAGCAATGTTTTCTGTCACCTCTTACGATAAGCATAAGACGATAGTTTATGCTACTAATAAATATTCACTAACCCGGGTTAGTGAATATTCTTACACCGCTACTAAACGAAAAACTACCAGATAGGCAGCGCCATCTTCCTAATAACAAGTCAAAATTATTAAAACCTCTAGTTGCCAGCCCGCATGCCAAGCGTGGCAACTATGGATCCTTTATACTCTATAACAGGTGGATCTATGGCACATATCGCTTTTTTTACACACAAACATCAACATCAAAGGAATGCGAATTACAACTTTAACAAAAACCCCCCACGAAGCAATCTGTGTGGGACGCCTATGTTTAGCAGTAAACTTTTATAGGCTGTAATGGATGGAATGAAACCTATGTTTTCGTTAAATTATTTTAAGCGGTGTTCTTTAGAGAACATAAACCTTTTACGTTAGGCAGATTAAGTTATGGGCACGATAACCACCCTTAAAATTGTAGCATAATACTATATTTGAAAATACTTAACTATTAAGTATTTTTTGTAATATTACATAAGCTATATTCGTGAGCTATGGTTGTAGCATGAATGGGTTGGCTCGACTGGGGACGACGACTCTTATAGAATACCAGCGTTAAATAGCAGCTTAATATTGCTGTGTTTCGTATGGTGAGTGTAGATATCTGGAGACCCTTTTTTACTGGTAACAAGGCATTCCATCTTAGTCCTCTGAGGTAGTAACACATCTGCATTTTGATTCTTAATCCTACTAAGTCACAGCATCCACTTACCATCAGTTGGACTGTGTGCTCGTTTGTCACCCTTATTTTATAAAAAAGCTGACGAACTTGAAGTTCAGCAAAAGTTAAGTAGATTTTTCATCCCATGAATACCCGTAGTCAATACAAAATAACGGAGGTTATGTGTTTTAGAGAGTCGCGGCGACTAAGTAAATAAGACTATCACCGTCAAGAAAGACTCCTTCTAAGATCACACACTGTACGATATAAAGCAGCGTCAAGCTGCTTATTACGCCATGTGAAAAAGATCGATTCCTAGCCGAGCCAAACAGATAACTAGATCCTACAGACATATAGCTGCAACGTAACTCTACCATGTAAGATACGATGGTTGTGATGATTAGCCATAATTATAATTTGAAAAGTTTATTGACCTCAATTGTGAGCGTCATTAGCAATGTCCATATCTACTGTGGCATACATAGAAGGTTTATGCTGCAGTGAATGTGGACTGTAGTCGGTAGGTATTTGGATTTTTGAGCTTACTTACAAATAGTAGCGTATACCTTAACCTTAAAGGAATGCCTTCTAATGTGATTAGCTTATGCTTAAAGGCAGACTTATGCTCAAAGGTCTTAGGTTGTTTCTACCGCAGAACTCTTGAGTTTTGTAGCGGAACAGACACGGTCCTTCTATCAAACGACCGGATGATTAGATTTCGAGTAAAACGTAATACGGATGGTTAGAAGTTTGAAATAATTTGGAAGTATCAGTATTCTCAAATTACTAAAAATGAAACTCTATCTGCAAAAACTAGACTCAATATTGGACATAAAAAGTAGGAACACCTGTGCAATATAATACGACGAAGATTCGGTGCTCTAAGCCAAAAGCCAATAATTTACGTTTTGTTCAATCCAGGAAACAAGACTTAGGCACGCTGATCCTGGAGGTAAGTCATCATTAATGTACAAACGAAAAAGTTTAATGCTGCCTCCTCAGTTGTTATTAGAATGTGATATGTAGTTATCCTTATGCTTATCTTGTGCAAACTTATGTTTGTAAACTACCGGAGAAAATCACAGTGTAGAAGTAATGTATTTAATATAACTTGAAATAGAATATCAACCAAATTTCAAGTCACTAATAAAAGTAGTTGATAGAATCTATAGGATATAGTTATTCATTTACGATAATATAAACTACACAATTATACTGAGATTGTATTAAATATCCGTTCACCGACAACTCAGTCTGCCAACTACATGCTTTATTTAGGTACAGTTACTAATATAAACGGGCTAAACCTATCCGCCGTGGGGAGAGGGCCCATTCCAGTCTACGTTAATGTCAAAGGGAGAGCTTTCCTCTCCCGCTTGCGATAAAGTATGAAACCCCTGGCTCTATATATTTATTCAAAATAAAATTGGTAATTCTTGTGTTGTTAATATAAAACAAACTTACAGAAAATATAGATAAAATATAGGGAAAATTTGTAGAAGGGTAAAAAGTCCGCCCCCGGGTGGGATCGAACCACCGACCTTTCGGTTAACAGCCGACTGCGCTAACCGATTGCGCCACGGAGGCTCTTCCTTTGGGAATGAATATTGTATACATTAAAATATTTCTTGCCATAAAAAATTTTCTTGCCCTTTCAGAAATGTGAATAGGCCTGTGTCAGAGTAGTGGGACGTACATAGGCTGCAAGTTTAACTTTTTTTAAAGACACAAGTTGGTTCAGATATTTTGAATGAAATTCAAATACCGAAAGACCGACAGCCACATTGTTCGTAGCGACTTAGTGAGTTCGTAGGTAGTTGTATGTAGGTGGGAAACGTTGCGCGTAGCATGCTATGACTACGAAGTTAATTAGCAACTTTTCAGAATTTAAGTAAATTCCTGTATTAGAAAATACTTTGCGGATCGTCAGAACATTGACCCGTGCTTTTCATTACAATTTTTTTATAGGATAGGGTGACAAACAAGCACACAGTCCACCTGATTATAAGTGATTGCTGTGGCCCATAGACATCTACATCTATCCTCGATTACGAATCAAAATGCTGATGCGTTGTCACTCGTAAGAACTAAGATGGAATGCCTCGTTTCCAGTAAAAAGGGTCTTCGGTTCTCTATACTCACCGTACGTAAAACAGCAGCATTAAGCTATTTTACGCTGGTATTCTGTGAGTGTGTAATTAGTAATACATACTTAGAACGGAATTGTGGTTAGGCTCAAAACTCATGTGTTTATTTTAACATCAAGCTCCGTATAGAGTAGTCAAATTAAATTATACTTTTACCAGGTACTCTTTACTCTACATTATCATCTATGAAACGTCCACCGTTAGACATTCACCCTTTACGTCTACAAAAACTCGGCTTATTCGTCATACTTGACACATAGATTGCATCTGTTATGGCCGCAGTACCGAGGTCTCGCACTTTTGACACCCTTTCCCATCACCGGTATGGGTATTTTACATCTGTCCTAATTGAGTTTGATTATAATGATGTCCTCCAGACCGGATTTCGGTTATAGTGGCCAGTCACAACAGAATCTAGTTATTTGCACAGGACAAGGTTATAGGGCAAGAGTGTGTTCGCAATGAAAGGTGCAGTCTCTAATCCTTTACTTTCATAGTGCAATAAGACGGTAATCTAAATCGACTACAGAGAGATTAAGCGCAGGCCCAATGGATGTAGGTACGTGTTTTCCTTGGCACTGGGATAAAATACAACCAACTCGAGAAGTTGCTCCAAGCTTTTATAGATAATTTTATGACAGATAATCCTAATAACTTTTTGTACTCGGCAGTGAAGGAAAACATATTGAGGAAACATGGATCTAAGAAATAAGAAAATAAATTTCGATGACATGTGAACCACGCATTGAAGCAGCGCGGCAGACATTTCCTTGCCCTAAAACCCTTTCGTAAATGAGAGGAGGTCTATACCCAGCAGCGCGAGGTATATAGGCTGTAACTTTTTAAATTTTTAACGACAAAAGTTGATTCAGATATTCTGAATGAAATTAAAATAATGAAAGTCTGTCAGCTACGCTGTTCGTAGAAACTTAGTGTGTTCGTAGCCAGTAGTATGTAGGCGTGAACGCGTTTCGCGGGTTACAGCTACGGAGTTAATTAGTAACTTTCCGGAATTTGTGGATCGTTAAAACACTCCTCACTAGACATATGTAACACTATGCTGCACTACTCAATTGCGCTCACTCAGTTCACTGCGCCGATGTGTTAACTCACTTCTTCAAATTGTACTGGCGCACAGCGCGAGACCTGAAAATTCAAAAGGTGTTAAGATGTTCTTATTTTTTATTATTTTTACTAACTGAAACACCGTGAAATGTAAAAGAAGTGATACATAGTACCTAATATGTAGGTAATTTTTATTTTCTATATTTCATTAGCCCCTCAGTCCCCTTAAAATTCCCATGCAGTCGCATGCGCCCGGCAAATCCCAGCAGCCGCATGCGACAGCACTAACCCACAGCTATTTAAAAATTTCATATTAATTCTATAATGCCAAACTTTTTCATATAAAAGTAGTCTCTAAATATAAGTTTAATGGTTTAAAGTGCTGTGGGTGTGGGAAATTCGACCGCTTGAATTTTGAGGGAATAGCGCCGCGGTCGAATTCGACCGGTTAGGGCTTGAAGGGTTAAACACAATGGTTACACGGATTTATTTTGACAGATGACTGAGTTGACAGATGTGTTTATTTATTGCGCCATGGCGTAATTTTGAGTAAACGCTAGATCCAGTGCAGAATGCTACGCCAAAGTTACCGAGTTAACGCAAAGAACCCTTGTCTATTCTTCACAATGTAAGTGTCAAGTTAAAAGCAAGAGTGCCTAGCAACTGACTTGCGCTAAGCTATGTCAGTTTGCTTTACCATCAAGTCAGTCAAGTTAAAAGCAAGAGTGCCTAGCAACTGACTTGCGCTAAGCTATGTCAGTTTACCATCTCCGGCTAGATAAACACTTACCATCAGATAGCATAGTAAATAAAGCACTTGCTTATGACATGTTTTCAAATAAAAAGATTTCTACGATCCATTCCAATATAACACTGACAGAAATGAGAGTGCACCGTGGTATATTAACACATCTGCATACTCCTATAGAGGTTAAAGGCATGATGTTATATTGTGTGATTGCGTAAAAATGCATAGATATGCATTTTACATAGTAGCAATCGCAGTTGATTTGCTGGCATTTATCGAAGAGTTCCGCTGTCTCTCTCCGAAACTCATCAGATCTTTACGATATTTAAGTGGTACGATTTCGTAATAAACTTCTTTAGAACCAAAAAAATTCGCAAAATGTATATATGTATATATGACGGAGTTATGGCCGAACATACATGAAAGATATAAAAATCCGAATTAAGAACCTCCCCTATTAGAAGTCAGTTAAAAAGAATAAAATATTATAATTTATTTTCAAGCAAAATTTTTCTATCTTTTACTTTTTAAAGTTTAAATCAAAGTCGTATTTTACGATTTACTTCAAACGAAATTTCACAAGCATTAAATTTACTAAATTGTTCTCTCGCAGCCGTATACAAATCAAATTCCAACCATGCAAATCATTCTATGCAAATATAACATTTCAAGCAGTGTTTGAATTGTGGGCTAGTGGCTTTGTATTTGTTAAATAATACAGAAAGGGGAAACATTATTTAAATAATTACATATATCCTCACAATCATTGTTATCACTTTTATTATGACCCATTATAAATTTATTGTTAGGTATTTATGTTTCTGGGTATTAAGTTCGACCGCAAAATATAACATTTTATTGTATTAATTTATTATACTTATAATATTTTATTTTATTTTATGCCGTTAGAAATATTCTCTTTGTCTAAAGTTTATAGGTTCAACGAGCTGGGTGATTGTCACATTTACTAATTCATTTTAAAAAGTCCGTAATTTTGATTTAAATTTACCTGAAACATTAGTCATATTTCCGTTTAATTTTTTTATTTTATTTTATAGAATGAAGGTGACTAGCAAACACATTTCACCAGATGGTAAGTGGATGCTGTGGCCCATCATCATTACAGCCCTTCACAAGTCCACTGCTGAACATAAGCATAAGTCTAAAGAATGCAACAAAGCACGGTCCTAAGCCAACTGCATCCATCGATTTCCTGCATGTCTTACTAGGTCGTCACTCCATCTAGTGGGGGGTTGCCCTACACTACGCTTACCGGTACGCAGCTGCCACTGGAGACCCTTTTTTCCTCATCGGTTGAGGGTTCTTCGAGCTATATGGCCGGCCCATTTCCACTTTAGCTTACTAATCCCTTGGGATATGTTTGTCACTCTGGTTCTACTGCGGATATCCACATTTCTAAGTTTGTTGCAGAGAAATATAAACACTCACGCCTGTCACCCAGAGGGGTAGGCAGAGACTACAGACTTCCATTTAGCACGATCCTGACATACCTTTCTCGCCTCTTCCACATTCATATACCTACGCATACATGCTCGTCGGTTAAGGGTACTCTTAATTTGGCCCATTTTTAGTATATCGCCAATTTGGTCGACAAACTTCCGCCTAGGACGTCCCTTTCCGACTCTTCCATTCACTTCAATGATTTGCAGAGAAACCCCGGAAAAAAAGAAAAGCTGATTGGAAACCGCAGTTTTTTGTTATATAGATGCTGTTTTTTGGAAGATACTGCTGTCCATCTCTTGCCTGTTTCCCTCTGTCACCTTTTATGATACCCAAGAGAAGATATGGGGTAGTGGATATTCTTAACCACCGCTAGACGGCCACATAGACATCTATATTTATCCTTTATTAAGAATCAAAATGCAGATGCGTTGTCACCCCTGAGAACTAAGATGGAATGCCTCGTTTTCAGTAAAAAAAGAGTCTCCGGATCTCTACACTCACCATACGAAACACAGCAGTATTAAGCTAGTATTCTGTAGAGCGTAGTCTTTCCCCTTCTTTAACAGTTTTTAAACCAAATTTTATTTGCAGTTTGCTGACTTTAATTGAGAGAGAGAATCATAATTTTTTTTTAACTTTTCCATCATCATTCGAAGTTGATGCGGCAATGCCCATTTTTTTTAAGTTTGTCTATACCCATATCTAGTCAAGTTTAATCCTCAAAAGACACAAGTTTACGCGTTTACCGTTAAAAAGAACCTCTTCGTCGTATCTCTTCAGTTTCAAGACACCTTGTTGCCTTAGCCAGTATCGTAATCCTTGGCGTCAACATATCGAGTGACGTGCAGTTTCTCTTGAAAAAAAAAGGCGTTTAATCTTAGAAAAAAGGCCAAATTGGCCTCTAAAAGCTTGGCAGTATTTCATGCCTGTACTGTTCCTCTCTATCTCTGGGCTGGGGCTCCCCAGTGCCAGCTTCTTCCATATGGTAGCAATAAGTGCAGAGCCGTCTGAATCGTCGAAAACTGAACTCTTTCGAATTGGCCTGACTCACTAGCACTGTGAAGAGATACTGCATCTAATTGCGTATTTTATTGCATTTATCAAAGGAGGTGTTCTGAGGAATTGGGACTAATTCCAGCTGCACAATTTCACCCTCGCTCATCGCCACAAAACTCACGATACTATTAATACCATCTGGATGATTAGCGATTCACCACTCTACGATTTAATACTTTAAGTTTTCTTCGTCGCACAACTTCCTTGTGGAATCGACTACCACCAGAGATTTTTTCCGGACCGATACAACTTAGGGACCTTCAAGAAAAGAACCCTCTCTTTTTCGTGACTTTTCGTGACTATCATAGTCACAGAAATCTAAATAATAAGGCAATAGAAGTCGTAAAAGCGCGTGACCTTGTCGCCGCACATGTAACTCATAGGCCACAAGTGCGCGAAGAGCGTTTTTTTTTTCGATCACCAGTGTTGTTGCGGAAGCTGTGACATCCGACTGCAGAAATTCTTCCATAACTTGTAAATTTTCAAATAAAGGGATAAAATTTCATAAATAAGTACTTAATGTTGTTTTTAATGAAATAAACTTAAATAAAATTGTTCACCTCCAGTACTACGATTGTCTCCGAAAATGCAATTATTTAAACATTAAATAAACAACATCCATTGATTCTTAAGCTAGTTCACGTCTACGAGTACAACAGCTAAAAGCAGCGATCGATTGACGAGTATGGACAATAAATAAAATTGTTGCGTACGTAAATTTCCTAGAACACGGCCGCATGAATCGAAAGCGAGCCAGTGACGTGACACTACTATTTTGTATCGATAATTTATTATGTTTGGCTTACCTAGTTTTACCGAAATGGGAATGAATGTGATTTTTCGTTAAATATTTATTCACACTTTTCTGTTTTTATTTTTTATTCCTAATTATTTTATACCGTTATTCGTTTATCAGCGATTATCTTTTTATTTGTACTTTCAAATTACTTGGCTACGCCCCTGAGATTTTGCGTTTTTATAAAATATTCTCTAACGCAGTAGATTTTAGTTTAATATTTGTTGCATGAATGCTAGAGATACGTGTAGGCCGTAAACCGCAATAGTGTATTTATTGTTTTTCTATGTGTGATAGCTCTAAACCAGCGACATGTGTCCCGATATTAAAAGGCAGTAGAAGGCATTTCTAGTGCCTTATTATTTAGATTTATGTGATCATAGTTAAAAATGTCTCTTAATTCTTTGTACTAACGAAATAAGATAGAGATAGAGGGGCAGTTTTTATAAAAGATTATAAACTATACTTAGTTGCAATTTAGAGTTCAGAATGATCACGTTCGAAGTTGTTATTAAATATCCCTCTATATTTACGGTACAGGTTCGTTTCATTTCAGTAGAAACTTGTATGAGATAAGTAATTTCATACAATTTTTTACTAATAATGTAACGAACTTACCGAGTACAGAAAAAAGTTGCATACACGTTACAATTTGCGCGTCTTGTTATTTATTTACGTTTGTTTTACCAAACTACTACATATCTCCTGACCTGACCCTGAGGGCTAAGTAAAAAAGACCGTGCTACAACTTAAAAGTTCTACAGTTCTCCGGTCCTTCAGCATAAATATAAATGGTCCTAATTTAAGTTGGTATTCTGTGCGAGCGTGGGTCTTATTCGGTTGACCCGATTCACTCGCTCTGTAGCCATACGGCTGCGGCGAATTTAATTACTACTTGTTTACTTAATACTTGACATTTTAATTTAAAAAGAAATTTTCCTGGCGTTTCCTAAACCACCTTTTTAGAGATATCAAAAGAGTGTGACTTCCTCGTAACTTACTTATAAGCGTAAAATAGTTTGTGTTTATAAATCTGATGTGACAAAGAACTTGCAGTCCAGTCCACCTGGTGGTTATTGGCTACTGCAGCTCATGGATATCTGCAGTCAACTTTAGATAAAAAGGCTACACTTTCTTTAACTCAGAGGACTTAAATGGAATACCTCAGTGTCTAGCTTTCTGCTGATTTTTATATCCTTCAGACTGTATTACAGCACTGCTAATTAGTGGCAGAAATAGTCAATGGGGTAGTATCCACCTAAATGGACTACTGGGTAGATAAAGAGTCCTGCCACCATATAAGGTTGTAAATTTATTATTATTAATTAAAAGTGTTGGAGATCCCGCTTTTGTTCAAGTTCAGGTAAATTAAAAGTTGTTAAGGAAGAACGAATAAAATATAACAAAATCGATTTTTGGAAATATTCATAATCAGTCAGGTGGGACGGATGGCTAAGTTGACGATTTACCTCGTTTTGATATCTTCGTCTGATTCGACATCTGGACGTCGTTACCGTAGTAATTAATCTGACTAAGTGTCCATTAGAATAAGTTGCCTCTTGGTAAATCTAATTAACGAATCTGCATTTAATTTTACTATAAGTTATTCATCGAATAAATTATAACCTGACTGAATACAAATGTGAAACAATTGATCAATTTTATTCATAAAACTAGTTCTATAAATAACTTACTTATAACATTACATTAAAGCAAAGCTGCAAACCTAAGATATCTAAAGTTTAAAAAATTTACTTCCTATCATAAATTCTCTGCTCAACACAGGGCTTTGCAATAAGCCACGGCTTCGAACCACCAGTATTTTGTTATTTTCACACGTTATTTCAGATACTGTCATTAACAAATAAAGCTATCCAATTTCAAGGTTCTGTCGATTACTTGTGAACAAGCGGTGTAATAAAATTTTCAAACAATATCTCAGATTCATTATAAGCATTATCACAATCTCGTGGTTCATATCCTAACAATCATTATAATATCAAAATAGGTAGTCTATAATGCATCGAGCTGGAAAAACCCGGTACTTGACGGGCTGCACCACTATTGGCTGAAGGGGTTCTTGATGCGTCACGCTGTATGCGCCTAACAATTCCCTCGGTTTGTCTGTGCGATACAGGATCAGGTTATTACGACCAACAACTATCGGAGATATACCCTAAGCGATGGAACCGTCGATATCTGTCGCATCATTAAAGCATGTCATATCCAGTTATTCGGCGCTTTCTAACTCTAAGTACTTGCACAAACACAACCCAGTAGTCAGGATTCCACACCAGGAACTTGCTCTGAAATACGGTCTCGTAGATAGGAAATTGCCTTATTACGAGTACTAGCCGGAAGCCGTGCATGAAATTGACCGCGCCAGATTCTATTGGGACCGGGCCATCTTGCTGAGTTTTATAATATGTATTTATACAGCTCAACCAGATGAGAATACTATTTAAATACTCCAAATTAAAATAATATTCGTATCAAATGAATATCTATTTCAATTATTTTATAACTTTAAAAATTATATTATTTTACTGAATTATTAAATGATAGTAAAATGTGCACCGCGAGATTGGTGACTGGTGGTAACACAGCACGGCAGTTATAAGAAGAAAAATTGAAAATATTAACCAGGTGAGGTTGCAATCAGGCACTGGTTTGTTATAAAATACAAAATATATGATGTAAACATGGTATTACTCAAACTGAAATTTATTTCAGTGCCCTGTAAAATAAGTATACATTTTCGTATTCATTTTTAATGTGAATTGAAACTGAGATTATTCGAATACTAAAATATTAGTAACGCCTGTGATTAAAACCCAAAATGTTTTAACATAGTTTTAAAAAGAAAATAATTAACAAAAATAATTAGAATCTTGCAATCCTCTAGATTAAGTAAGGACATATCTGAAAAATATTTCACCCTTACTTCTATATTACCATTAAGTTATATTGCCATTAAGTTGTATTAGCTTCTCGAAATTGCCAAACTTAACGTTTGGTTGTAGTTTTATGATACATCCTTGCCAAGCAATCCTTGCAAATAAGTTTAAACTTTAAGTTAATATTTACTTGACATGATCAGGTGTTGTTTAAACATTTTATTGTAAAAAAGGAATAGTAGCAGTACTATTTATTACCCATTAATATTATTGCTTATCACTCCAGTTAAACTAAAACTGCATATGTTGGGAGTGGTTTACGACTGGTAGTCGAATGAAGAGTTCGAACTCACAACGTCTTTTAGTTTAGTAGTCCATACTTTTAACCGTTAAGCTACTATCGATTATTTAAAATTTAATTTCACTAAATTATTTTTATATCTCGTTAGCTTTTCTATGCGAGCTATGGATAGTACTAAGTTTGCAGTTTTTGTGCGTGATAGAATAAGACATGAGGATAACAAACATAGCCTAACGGACGTAGGCGGATATGGGCAAGCCATATAGCTCGAAGAACCGATCACCGATGGGGAAGAAGAATTCTCGAATGGTATTCTAGTACTGGTACAAAAGCAAGATACCCAAGAGGGACCTCTTCCATTTTCCTGTATCAATCCTATCATCGTGAGATAGTATTTGAAAAGTTAATTCTTAATAGAGTATTTCTCTTTTAAATGTAAATAAATTACTGAAAATAACAGTTTAACGCTTTAGACCATGATGCAGGAGTGTTTTTAATTCAGCGTTTTTACAATTAATTTATTACAGTTGATCGAAAGCCCAGTGCTCCACATAGATCTCCACCTTTGATTGCATCCTAGGCGGGATATTTGTTACAGTTGCCGAATATTTATAAGTTAACATAATTTTTAAGCTGGTGTTTCTGTAGCTGAAGATGGTGAAACACACTGGCTTAGGTTAACAATAATGTCTTAGTCCTACCACTGTTGATCCATCCTAGTTCTATTGCAACCATAATAACACAGCTACTGCGTGACTAACACTCGCGTGCTCGTTGCTCACACTTAATTCTTAAATAAAGTGAAAAGTGAAAAACCAACAGTGGACAAGTTGAAAGGTTAAATAATAATTTTAAAAACTCGATTGCGTTAAAAAGTACATAGAAAAATACCTTTACCACCGTTTTTTTTTTAATATGAAAATGCAGTATATAGGTTATGTCATTCCCACAATTAAGACGAATCTAACGATACCTCATATGTCAAAAACCATTAAAATCTTTTAGGCTAAAGAGCCTGCCAAAAATATTTATATAATTACTATCGAAAAAAATAGTGAATGCTATTCTACTGTTGCTTTTTTTTTTTAAAAAAATTAAAAAGTTTATACTAATATACGAGTATGTTTATCATATTTTTCTAATAGATCCCACTTTGTATTCTTGTAAATTGATTTTGTGCCTATTATTAGACAAACCTGCCTTGTATTCGGTCTAGACTTGAGTCTATAACCAGATATCGAAAGTTTTGAATTCTAGAATATGTTGTAGTTATAAACATAGGTACACATAAATATATGAATGCTAGCAGGCATGTACCTAACACTTAATATATATTTAACTGATATACACTTAGAAAGATCTTTTTTAGAAATACTGGATCAAGCTTCTGTCATTGCCGTTAGTTGATATTTGAATAATCAAGCAACGCACTCCGCTTCATATTCCAAATCCAAACAATGTTACCATCAGCAATTTAATTTATTGTCACGGTGGTTGGGATCGAATAAAATAATATTTCGTTTTTTATATTTTGATCGTCGGTTGAGATTTTAGCTAGAATTTTAAGATATTTGGTATGAGATGAAAGTCGTGATATCAAAACATCTCAAAATAATATCTGCCGAGGCACATTCTTGAAAAGTGCGTTAACTAGAATCCTTGTATTTCCTCAAATTAGGTAAAACAAACATCTCCAATTAGGACGGGATTACACGGATCCCGAATTTAAATGATTAGGAAAGGAACGGTTTTTGAACGACTTGGCTTTAAAAATAAGAACTCTTGAACTTACTTACGAGTACCGTATACACCGGATCATATTACAATTTTAATGGTATGAAAAATTAAGGCCATCTTTTTAGAAAGTTATATAAGTGAATATATAAAAAATATATATATTATATATATATATAATACACTTCATATTAATTATATAGAAGCTATGTATGAAATGGAAGGTATAGAATACAATTTATTAACATTATTCAAAATGCCCTCCTCTATTTTGAAAACATGTCCTTAATCGACGAGGCCAATCATCAATCGCAACACGCACCACGCTCATATCTATTTCTGCCGCTGGTATAGCCTAAGATGCTTGGAGAGATTTCAAATTCTGATTTAGTTTAGCGCAGACTTTCTCCTCCAAATATTGCCATATCTTATAATCCAGTGGGCTTAAATCTGGAATAGAAGAGGGCCAGTCTTCATGTCCGATAAAGCCAATTCCATGGGTGGTCAACCAGTTTTGCGTATTTCGTGCCCTATAAGCAGGTGCAGAGTCCGGTTGGAATATCCAATGTCTCTTTTTAGAACATTTTAGATAAAGTTTTTTTTATTATTTGATTTAGTTTAAGAAAGAGGTTCCACTATGTTTGTTAGGACGGTATTTTGGTACACTTCGGCATTGGTTTTTACACCTTTTTCACAGAAAAACACCTCAGTTAAGCCTGAATATGAGATTCCAAGCCAAACCATGAGTGACGATCCTTCGTTCGTTAATGGTTTCGTTGAACCCTCGGAATACGTGCGCTGGCTTCTTCACCGATGTGGGCATACATCTTATCATTTTGTTTATTATAACTTACTTCGTAGTAAAAAAAAACATTCATCCGAAAACAAAATTTCGCGATATTTTCCCCCGTTTACCGCCGTAACAAAGCTCGTTCGAAAAATGTCCGGTCTTCTTACGATAAGCTCGTAGTCCCAGGTCTTCATTGAAAAAGAACTTTTTGCATAAGCTCTGGTAGCGCTGAGGCATGGCGCCAGTACGCGAGCTAAGTGTCAATGCCACTCATACTTTTATTATTATCATCACTCATAATTTTATTCTATTAATATCTATCTCTCTCTCTTTTTCTCTTTTTTCTCATTTAGTAAATAAACCGCTGATTATCCCGACATTTGCAATGGATCAGTGAGCTGAAGTGGCAATGAACCGCCCATATGGATCTTAAATCTTATGCTTCGACGGAGGTGGGGATGGCAGAGGAAGAAAACGACGAGTGCCGCCGCCACTTGTCCAGTCGCAACGCAGTGTCCACCAAACAACGAGGCCTAAGTAAGAGACCATCAGCAGATGAACCTCGGTAAGTACCTGTTTCTATAGATATTGAGCTGTATCTTTGTTTTTTTTTTCTGTTGTTCTTTTCTTGGCAGCTTATATTTTCCATCGTACCGGATAAATAGAGTGAACTAAATTATTGCAAGTGTATTGTCCAAGACCCGCCACGCGTCACGTTGGCCATTTTGTTTGGGTTATAGCCAATCACGCCATACAGTCCACTTTCCTTATTCTCGCACCCAATAAATTTGAGGCCATTGTCCCCGGGAATCGAACCCGAGACCTCATGGCATAACCATTTTGTTGTTCCATCGCTCCGGATTCGAAGAGCAACTCAGTCGCCCCACCATTTGTGACCATCCGTTTCCGGATTCGAACCCAGGAATCCTATAGCTCCACCAACTTCCATCACTTTTATTTAAAAATTACCCTGATCATTTGTATGGTGCATTATTTAAAATTATAACTTATGAATTCAATAGAATATATACTTCCAAAAAATTATCAGCTAAAACAAACACAAGCTAGTGATACCAGTTTCTCGACTCCACAGAGTGAGTTATTCAGTCTTAGGACAATGTATACGCTATTACTACAAATTCCTAGAAAATCAAGGTACTCTGTATTACAAAGTTTAAATATTTAACTAAACAAAAACTGTAGAAAAAAAGGTTATTATAATATAAATGAATAAATGGTTGATAATAACCTCTGATAATGAGGTGATCGCTTTCAAACAGTTTATATTGTAATATTGTTAATTTTATAAAAAAAAAGTACCACTTGGTTTCTTGCTGGTTCCTCCCAGGACAGAGGTTTTTTTCCGAATCGGTGGTAAAGTAAAAAATGAATTTCAATAAAAAATACATATGATTTATACTGAATAAAAAATATTCTATTCCATTCCATCTTATCATTGCGAATATGAAATGTGTATTATTTATTATCTAACATTATAATTATAAAAAGTAAAAAATGTTCCATTTTATTTGATAAGAATAACTAATAATAAGGTGTGTCAGTTCAGTTGACAAAGAGACACACTCCGGAGGACACAAAATATATTTCGGAGAATGTACTCATGAATTGAATTAATTAATTCATCCCAATCCCTTCCATAATCAGATAACGAGACACCCGGCCAATCCTTACTGTTTGTTATCGATATACCAACAAACGGTTTGCTTCTTTTTCGTATTGCGTACAGCGAAGGAGTGGAATAGCTTGCAAGCATCTGTCTTTCTAAGCGATTACAATTACAATGTAGATGTCTTCAAGGCAGTTGTTTACTCAATATCCTGATCCTGGATGTGGCAGGAGCTCTTGGGTGATGTATATAATAAATTGTTATAGTCGAATTTCCAAAATTAAAATCTTTACTTTATATTGAAAGATAATTACAAATATACATAAAGAATGAACTATTGCGTAAAGTTGAACTGAGACATTGTGTCTTGAAGAAGTCCAGAACCGTTATTATTTTAATTCGAATTTTTTGACTGGTTTACGATAAAACTCAACATGCTCCCCGGCGTTCAAGTGGTCTAGACCGCTTGAATTAGTAATGTGTCGAGGTGATTATAGGCGCGAAGAAGATGCCCGTTTTAAGTTCAGATACTCTCCCAACACCATCATTTCCCGGAATGAATTTGGTAACGCGCCACAGAAGCCATAACAGTCGGGGAAGATTGTTTTCCTTTACTAAAACCATTTATCCTATAGTCAGGTCCCCGCAAGAGATGCGCCATTTCTCTTTTGTCGTAAGAGATGAATATAATCATTAACAAAAACTAAAGTAAAGTAAAGTTCCCCTCCTCTGATTTCTGAGAGGGTTTTAGGGCAAGGGATAGTCGCCGCGCTGCCCCAATGCGTGTTGGCGAACTTCACATGTCTTAGAAATATTTTTTTTATTATTTCTCAGACATGCAGGTTTCCTCACGATGATTTCCTTCACCGCCGAGCACGTGGTAAATCAGCACTTAAAATTGCAATTAACTATTTCATTGGTGTCGGCAGGAATCGAACCATCTAAGTTACCACGGCTCATCATTAACAAAACGCTTCCAAAAATGTTGTTTTAGCTTCTTCAGTCATCTAATCTCTCTTCAAATCTAACTAGTGAGTGGATATGCTTGTTTTCGATTTGTCGGAACTGAGGTAGTTGTCCATCCAATAAGAAAATGGGAGGGATTTAAATATGTTAGATCAGTGCGATCAGATAAAAAGGGTGTAAGAAGTTTGGAATTTAGGACAGCTTCAATCTGAGTCAGACAAGTTGAAAGCTCTTTAAATGTGAAGTGAGTGAGGCTAATAATGCGTCTTAGATGATGTTTGAAGGACTTTACGGCAGCTTCCCGCAGTCCGCCAAAATGAGGACAATAAGCTGGGATAAATTTAAATTCTATACCTTTTTCTCCGGTGTCTGAAGTTATGTGATCTGCCGTGTGCCTAAGAAAGGAAGAGATTTCATTGCAGGTACCTACAAAGTTGGTACCGTTATCTAAATAAATGCGCTGAGGTTTTCCTCGTCGAGCTACAAACCGACTTAAGGCTACGAGATATGCCTCCTTCGTGAGATTCGTGACGAGTTCTAAGTGAACAGCCTTCACTGCTAAACAAACAAAAATACGAGTGTAAGATTTTATTTATTATTTTTTGTATTTATGTATTATATTATATTTATTTAAATGCTATCAAGCAAAATTTTTACGTTGATGATTTTTTGTACAGTGGCTCATCCATAGAATCCGTAATAAAGACTTGCTGAGGTGTCATTAAAACCTTAGAATCTGCGAAGTTTTATGTACGTAAATGGGAGTCAAATTGCGGCGAAATTTTGAAACCAATTTCTTCTGTTAAACGTCGAAATCTTCTTTTTCTCTAAATCTTGATCGCTCATTGCGCAAAACTTTAAGTTTATTTATATTGGCGTACTGAGTTAGACAATCTTTTTTACACCAGCAACACAAACAGCAACATAAGAATCACTAAACGCAGCATCTTGTCCCTTATTAGCCAGGTGTTTGATCCATTGAGCCTGTGTGTGAGGCTGATAATATTGGTTTTAAAGAAATCCGGCTAACCAATAAGCCTTTTAACACGCCTTTCCGTTGATTTCAAAGCTGCTAGATGGCATTTTGCAGCACCAGCTCATAAATGGCAGCAATACTTGCGCTTTATATAAAGTAAGCAGCTGTCCCGGCGTGAAGTATTGCCGCACATTTGCAAGGACTCCTTGTTTCCTTGCAACTGTTTTAGCCTTGGACTCAAAGAGCCGCCCAAAGTTCAGATTTAAGGATATCTCAAGCCTCAGTAACTGGAGGTAGTCGGTGTATTCCTGTGATATATTTTGGAAAGAAGAAGCCAAGGTGATCTGTCTCCTTTTCGCAGTGAAGAGACACGCTTGTGTTTTGGTGGCGTTGAATTTCACAAGATTAGCATCGCTCCATTCGGAGACAGCCTGTAGCGTGAGATTCACACGATCTACCATAGCTTCTCTTTCGGACTGGATTTGATCTCGACTAGCCCGAGTACTTGGTTGGTATCTCTCCACAACTGTACTATCATCTGCGTACCCATAGATACCGGGCATAAGAATATTATTAATATGCAGCAGGAAAAGAGTTGTCGAGAGAACGGACCCCTGAGAAACAACGGCATTAGACATCACAGGACCCGATGAGCACCCATTGACGACGACCCGGAGAGATCGTTCACTTAGAAAGTCCCTTACCCAGTCAACCAGATCAGGGGATAAGCCGTACGATAGAATCTTAGCCAAAAGGCTAGCGTGCCTCTTTCAAAGGCCTTCGAGACATCAAGGGAAAGAGCAAGTGCTTCCCCACTGTTCTCGAGTGCCTCGCCCCATACGTGAGTGGCATACGCAAGAAGGGCTCCAGCTAATCGATTTCGGCAAAACCCATACTGCCGGTCACTAAGGAGGTCATTTTTTTCTAGGTATGCCATTAAGCGGGCGTGCAATAGACGCTCCATAATCTTGCAGATTATGGAGTTAATTGAGATTGGCGGATAATTGGCAGGCACTAATAAAATAAAATAAAATTAATTAAATTACGTTACATTTTACGTGGTAGAGCCACACTGCAGCTATATTAGGGTTGTACCACAATGGTTGGTTCGATCTGGTAAGTAATTAGCTCTAACAGGACACTAGCGTAAAATGCTGCTGCTACTGCTGTATTTCGTGTGGTGAGTGAGGAGAATCGTAGACCCTTTTATCTAGAAACTAGGCATATAAACGAGTAATAATGCATCCACTTTGGATGCTTAGTTGAGGATAAATGTTTATGTCAATGGGCCACAGCATCCACTTTACATCAGGTGGACGATGTGCTCGTTTGTCACCCTTATTCTTTTAAAAGCACTTAAACTACATTTTAGTGATACATTATGAGACAATACATAGTAATGTGTTCGCATATGCTGCCAAAAGTTGGTGAAATAGTGGTAACAAATGATAGTCACGATGAAAATACTGCTCGACCTATCGAATTTTATTCAATATTTAATTGGCGGTAATACATAATGACCAGTCAGGTATACCTCAATCTCTGAAAACTAAAGTGTACAACCAGTGCGTGTTGCCAGTGATGACTTTCGGATCTGAGACGTGGTCCTTCACTGCTGGCCATATGAGGACGCTCAAGGTCAAGGTCGCTCAGCGAGCTATGGAGAGGGCTATGCTCGGAGTTTCTCTGCGTGATAGACTCAGAAATGAGGATATCCGCAGTAAAACCAGAGTGACCGACATAGCCCAACGGATTAGTAAGCTGAAGTGGCAATGGGCCGGCCATATAGCTCGAAGAACCGATAACCGATGGGGAAGAAAGGTTCTCGAGTGGCAGCCTCGTACCGGTAGGCGTAGTGCAGGGCGACCCCCCACTAGATGGAGTGAAGACCTGGTAAGACATGCAGGAAGTCGATGGATGCAGGTGGCTCAGGACCGTGCTTTGTGGCATTACTTGGGGGAGGCCTATGTTCAGCAGTGGACTTGTGAAGGGCGGTAATGATGATGATGATGATGAATACATAATGAATACATTATATTATCTCCATAATTTTATTAACCACTCCTTTGATTACAAATTATTTAAAATACTCTTGACAATGTTATTGAAACTTTAATTTCATTTCTTACAACTAAATAAAAATCATTGTCAATATATTCAAATATATACACTATTAAAAACCATAATAAAAAAGCTTAAACTAAAAATTTATATTATCATACAGTCCTGCTCCCTGCAGTATAGTGCCAAGAACATTTGCTGCTTTTTCTCGCTGAACGGTTGTACTTAGGTTTTGAGCGAGAAAAGAACAAGCCCTCTTATAATTAATAACTTTTATTATTTTGCGAGTAATAACACTGGTAAAATGAATTTACGATGTAAATAATTAAAAATTTAGAAACGTTTATTCAAAGATAGCATGAAATTAAATCATTATATCTGTTCGGTATCTGTCTTTCATAAAATATTTTATTTCCACTTTAATCCAAAGCTGTCGTAATTGTAAAGAATTTATAATTTTGCATATTTATAGAGTTGATAGTGTGGAATCATTTTCAAAATGACGATAGCTGATTTTATTTAACGCGCGTGACTTCCGCAGAAGAAATAATTGTGGAAATGTGGTTTTAAATTTGGAAGAGGATTTTGTTGAATTGGGAATGATAATATATTTATTAAATGTCATCATCATCATTTCGAAATAAATTTGTTGATACGATACGTGTGCCACCTAGTGTAAGATAATTGCATTATACCTAAAACATTCACTTGCGCGAAGCAATAAGTTGAGAAAGTTTTCGCGTAATCAAATGAATGGTATGGCTGTGCATAAAATACGAAGAAACAAACATTATTTTTTATATATTAGGAGAAAAATATCAATGCGTCGTTACCGTTTAAATTAAGTATATACTCGTAAACATTTAATATTATATCAATCAACCAATAATTAAGAGGCATGTCACACTTGCCTTAGAATGATTGGCCCTTTATTATGATAAATAATTAATAATTAATTTTTATACAAAGCAGTCAAAAATATTCTTAGAAAAAAAATATAAACAATAAAAATACATTAATAAGCATAAAATTAAAATAAATACATTTCAGACAGTCTTATAAATTGAAAAATTCATTAATTTTTTTGTTAATATAGTCGAAATGTGTCAAAATTTTAACAAGTGGAAAATATTATTTCTGGTTTCGTCTGGTGGAAAATATATTCTGGTATTTGAAAAGGACGAAGAGAGAACGAAATGTGAAATATGGGTAAATCAGGAATGTCTAGAACAGGTAAATGAAATTGTATACTTGGGGAGTGCTTTCAGCCGGGATGGAAGATGTGATTTAGATGTGGATAGGCGTGTCGCTGCCGGAAACAAAGTCAATGGTGCCCTGAATGCATTACTCAAAAGGCAAGGTGTGGTAAAGAGTGCACGCCTTGCAATACATAACGCAGTGTTGGTACCGACTTTGTTATATGGCAGCGAAACCTGGGTATGTCAGAAGAAGCATAAAAGCAAGTTGAATGCAGTGGAGATGCGATCTCTTCGTAAAATGTGCGGCGTTACCATAGCCGACCGAAAGCGAAACGAAGAGATTCGCAATATGGCAGGATTGAAAGATGACCTTATCACAAAAATTGATAGCGGCGTACTCCAATGGTTTGGGCACGTTGAACGAATGAGTGAAGACCGAATGGTGAAGAAAATATATAAAGCGAAAGTAAATATTAAAAGGTGTCGAGGTAGACCGAGACTAACATTCGAAGACCATGTGAGCAAATTGCTCGAAGAGGGGAGGGTCAAGAGTACTCGGATACCTAGACGTGCATGTATGAAGAAGTTAATGAACCTGAAAGAAGCGAAAGAAGTATGTAAGAATCGTGACACTTGGCGATCTGTTCTCTCTGGCTACCCCGTTAGGGAATGTGCGTGAAGATAAGTAAGTAAGGAAAATATTATAAAATAACATTTGTAATAATTGGAAAATGATTAAGAGTCATGAAGGAAGTTCGTGTATGAAAGAAAATTGTCTAAGTAATTGAGTGTGTTCGTGTATAAGAAAATTCGGAGACACATACTATAAAGGTTGTATCATCATCATTATCATCATTCATCATCATCATTACAGCCCTTCACAAGTCCACTGCTGAACATAGGCCTCCCCCAAGTAATGCCACAAAGCATGGACCTGAGCCACCTGCATCCATCGACTTCCTGCATGTTTTACCAGGTCATCATTCCGTCTAGTGTGCCTACACTACGCCTACCGGTACGAGACTGCCACTCGAGAACCTTTTTTCCCCATCGGTTATCGGTTCTTCGGGCCATATGGCCGACCCATTGCCACTTCAGCTTACTAATCCGTTGGGCTATGTCGGTCACTCTGGTTTTACTGCGGATATCCTCATTTATGAGTCTATCACGCAGGGAAACTCCGAGCTTGCTGAGCCACCTTGATCGTCCTCATACGGCCAGCAGTGAAGGACTACGTCTGAGCTCCGTAAGTCATCACTGGCAGCACGCACTGGTTGTACACTTTAGTTTTCAGAGATTGAGGTATACCTGACGAGAAGATGTGTCGTAATTTCCCGAACGCTGGCCAGACGAGTTGAATCCGTCAATTGACCTCTCGGTCGAAGTTGGATTTACCTAGTCGGACGATTTGTCCCAGGTAAACGTACTCGTCAACAACTTCGAGCATAGTGCTCCCAACAACTACCGGCATAGGTGTGACATGGACATTAAACATAGTGCTAAGGTCCTCCAGCGATTCTGCCAAAAGGACTATATCGACAGCAAATCGAAGGTGAGTGATGTACTCGCCATTGATGTTAATACCGTATCCTTTCCAGTCCAGTAGCTTGAAAACGTCTTCCAACGCAGCGGTGAAGTTTCGGGGATATAACATCAGCCTATCTTACACCTCTCTGCAGTTGGATAGGTTTCGAACTCTGGTTCTGTACTCGGATAGCCATCGTAGCCCTACTGTACAAAAACTTCAGCACTTCGATATACCGACAGTCAACTTTGCACCGCTGAAGGCACTGTGGCACCGCCCAAATTTCAACGGAATCAAAGGCTTTCTCATAGTCCACATATGCCGGGCAAAGTGGCAGATTGTACTCTTTGGTCTTCTGTACAATCTGCCGCAGGGTATGTATGTAGTCTATGGTACTGAAGCCTTTTCGGAAACCGGCTTGTTCGGAAGGCTGGAAGTCGTCGAATCTGCGTGCGAGACGATTCGTAATGACTTTCGAAAACAGCACGTAGACGCGGCTCAGAAGGGAAATCGGTCTGTAGTTCTTCAAGAGAGCGTTGTCGCCTTTCTTAAAGAACAAGACTACCGTGCTTCTGCTCCACGCCTCCGGAGTAGTGCCACCACGGAATTGAAGAGCTTCTGAAGGACTTCAAGTACCGGTGTTCCACCCGCTTTCAGAAGCTTCGCTGTAATTCCATCCTCGCCTGGGGCCTTGCCGTTTTGAAGGTGGTGGAGAGCCATTCTAATCTCGCTCAGACTGACGTCCGGGATATTATCGGAATAGTGTCGGATAAGACTTGCTCTTGGATCGTTACTCACACTTGCGTGTGGCTCCAACGATGATGTGTACAGCTGCCCATAGAACCTCTCAATCTCACTTAGAATCTCAGGTGTCCCGGAAACGATTTTTTTCTAGTTGCCTGTATGCTGTCCAATCTGTTGACAATTGCAGCCTCATCTCCCGTCTAACAGCCATGAGATTAAGAGTATGATCGGAGAGTTTTTGTGTTCTTCTGCGGTGAGTCTTGCAGAACTTAGCTCCGACCGCATGCACAGTTTCCATGAGCTTGTCATTCATATCGTCCACTGCATTGCAATCTTCTAGGCACTGAAAGCGGTTACGTAACTCGAGCTGAAAGGTTTCGGGATTCTGGATTAGAGCACGAGGGGGACGGAGCTTTGAATTCATTAGACGAGACCTCTCCAACTTAACGTTTAGGTTCAGTGTGCCTCTAACCATTCGGTGATCGCTACACTGGTAGCGATGGTGAAAACTGTTTCACCCTTGCGATCACTGAGACATCACTGAACGGTTGGCGTCTGGTCATCGTAATGAAGTCAATCTCATTTTTTGTCGAACCGTCGGGGCTCGACCAGGTCCACTTCCTGTGTGGCCGCTTCTGAAAGTAAGAGTTCATCATAAAGAGTCCCTCTTTCTCCATAAAGTCGGCAAGCTGCTGGCCCCTTTGGTTCCGTTTCCCTACTCCAAATTTCCCTACCTTCAGCTCACTGCTTTCTCTTGTGCCTAGTTTTGCGTTGAAGTCTCCCATCAACACCGTGTAGTGGGTTTTGGAGGAATGCATGGCATGGAAATATCCTCATACATTTCCTCCACCTCCTCATCGGGATGGGCCGAGGTTGGTGCGTAAACCTGTATGACCTTCAGCGAATACCGTTTGGTGATTCTGTGTATCAGGTACGCGACCCTCGTCGACACACTCCCAATCTTTACAAAGTTGTTGACGAGAGACTTGTGGACAATAAATCCGACACCTGCTTGGGAGAGATGGTCGCCCTCCCGGTGATAGAACAAGTTGCCGGACTCGAGGATTGCCTTGTCCTCCCCCTCTCTTCGGACCTCGGATAATCCAATAATATGCCAGCGCAACTTGTCTACCTCTTCTTTCAGCTCCAATATCTTCTCGTCAGTCCTCAGGGTGCGTGCGTTATATGTTGCCAGGTTGAGTCGTCGTAGGTGGCAATCGAACCTCCACCGGAGATTCTTAGCACCCCCTGCCCCTCCGTTAACATGGTAGCCACCTTAGCCAGGAATAGCGGGGCCGCCGGGGACTGGGGGCCGTCTGTTTGCGTCGTTATTCATGGGGGGATATTTGCCATAGTTGCCACGCTTGGCGAGCGGGTTGGCAACCGGTCTGGTCCAGTATTCCTAAAAAACTAGAAATATTTTTTTATAGGATAAGAGTGACAAACGAGCACCCAGTCCACCTGATGGTACGTGGATGCTGTGGCCCATAGACATCTACATTCGATTAAGAATCAAAATGCAGATGCGTTGTCACCCCTGAGAACTAAGATGGAATGCATCGATCCCAGCAAAACGGGTCACTGGTTCTCTACACTCACCATACGAAACGCAGCAGCACCAAGCCACTACTGCACGCTGGTTCTCTGTGAGGGCATAGTGCTTCCTCGGTCAAGCTGATTCATTCTTGTGACAACAGCTGTATCCGTGGCACTACCATATACAAAATATTGCATTTAAAATTTTTGACGGCTCTGCGGTGCAGTGTGGAAATTTGCAGCGCAGGGGGGCCTGGGGGGGGGGGACGAATCACACACGGAACAAGTATTTATACGACCTACAAATAATTATTTCGGGTCTGGATATTCGTCCCCGTGCGATTTATTTTGAAACTGCCTCCACGATACAGAAGAAAAACTTAATGGGCGTGACGTTTTAAAAAAAAGACAAAGATTAAATAAAATTAAGAATATCTTTGTTTATATATTGCATATATTGTGTGTATTTGTGTTTGTGTTTCGTTTAGGTATAAACATTTGCCCTATTTGTATTAGAGGGTACAGAATTTCGACTTTTCGATTTTATATTTATATCGTCCTTATACACACGTATACAATAAATAATAATTATAATAACAGTCATTCATTTCAGGAATTTCCCCCTTTCAAATATATTTATGTTAAAAATTATATGAAAATATAATTATAAAGATACAATAGATAAAAGACAATTGAACTGAAATCATAATTGAATACTAAAATTGTCCCTAAAATGGGTGTACCGTTAGGTTCGTTCAGAAGATAGGTGGGTTCTTAAAAATAGTCAATATTTAGGGTAAAATGTTTTATTATTTATCTTTCTTCCGCACATATACACGTTAGGTTTAGGAAGGGGATCACTGGCCCGACATAAGGAGGCGAAGTCCAGGCGAAGTTTTTGAGGGTCGCAGACAGCCAGCTAGCGAACGGAGCCGATGATAACCCAGATCCTACGGTGATGATAGCTGTTGGCAGGAAAGTAGGTCAACAGTCCGTTAGCACACAACATGACAGCAAGTAAGCCTTATGTAGGTGGATGGATGGATCCTGGAATCCCAGACGGAGGTCAGCATTAGTGAAATTTCCAATAACACTATATGCGCCCTAGTCAAATTCAGCGCCCCTTCTAGCAAGTTCTAAGTGCTAAGCAGCCCCAGCAAAAGAGATAGGAATTAAGCAGAACAGTTACAATGTTTACTATTGTTAAAATATATAAATAAGAACTCACCCTAGCGGGATCAATTACATTTCGAATAATTTAAATTTTGAATTTAGGTATGCAAGTTCAACGGTCGTTCGTTTAGGCTCACGCGCATTGCGAACTTCAAGCAGTCTCAGGTAAAAATGAACGAAGAATGGCCCGAACGGGGACTCGTGCGCATCTTCGAATTGTCCGAGTACATACTTCCGATTTAGAGATCGATGAGCAGCGGTTTAACGGTGCGCGGATTAAATTAACTATTTTAAGGTTCCGTAGAATAATATTTTAATTAATAATTTGTAATAATTGATATGTTTTTATTTTAAATTAGAATATATTTATATAAGATTAATTAATAATAGTTATTTGTAAGGATGTATTCAGATGCACCGTTACAGTACCCCGACAACTGAAGAAGGAATTCACGTAGTCTTTAGTAGTAAAATCCATCTATCTGAGAAATTTTTGCTCGTTAGAATGAAAAAGTGAAGTAGTAGTTGGGTTTCGAAAATAGTTGGAATTTCATACCTAAAATGAGTGGTGATGTAATTGACGGGATAATATAAGCTTTTAGGTAATTAAACTGGTTTTCGAAAATAACAGAAATATTAATATACCCAACGGCAGATAATTTATGACCACCAGCTTAAATAAATGATTGAAGGGTGTCGGGTTTGACAATAGGTAAGTTCGAAACCCGCACATAGGTTTGTATAGGTGTGTATAAGGACGATATAAATATAAAATCGAAAAGTCGAAATTCTGTACCCTCTAATACAAATAGGGAAAATGTTTATACCTAAACGAAACACAAACTTAAATACACACAATATATGCAATATATAAACAAAGATATTCTTAATTTAATTTAATCTTTGTCTTTTTTTAAAACGTCACGCCCCATTAAGTTTTTCTTCTGTATCGTGGAGGCAGTTTCAAAATAAATCGCACGTGGACGAATATCCAGACCCGAAATAATTATTTGTAGGTCGTATAAATACTTGTTCCGTGTGTGACTCGTCCCCCCCCCCAGGCCCCCTGCGCTGCAAATTTCCACACTGCACCACAGAGCCGTCAAAAATTTTAAATGCAATATTTTGTATATGGTAGTGCCACGGATACAGTTGTCACAAGAATGGATCAGGTTGACCGAGGAAGCACTATGCCCTCACAGAGGACCAGCGTGCAGTAGTGGCTTGGTGCTGCTGCGTTTCGTATGGTGAGTGTAGAGAACTGGTGACCCGTTTTGCTGGGATCGAGGCATTCCATCTTAGTTCTCAGGGGTGACAACGCATCTGCATTTTGATTCTTAATCGAATGTAGATGTCTATGGGCCACAGCATCCACGTACCATCAGGTGGACTGTGTGCTCGTTTGTCACCCTTATCCTATAAAAAATTATTTCTAGTTTTTTAGGAATACTGGACCAGAAGATGAGTAATAATTTCCAGTGGTGTTATTAAAAAAATGATAATTTATAGTATTATGATAAGATAATATGTTACCGATTCATTCGCTGCTCGCAAATCTTAGAAGCACTGTAAAATGTTATGTATTAATGTTTTATTTTTATACATATACATTTTACTTAAAATCACAATGATTTCTTGTATTTACGCGAACATTGCACATGATTAAAACTACTTTTACGGATTTTATCGCGCTTATTTTTACTTTTTATTTTTAATTCCCGACGTTTCGGACGCTCTCCAGCACCCATGGTCACGGGGGACTGAGATGACGGGACGTCCCGATGTCATTGTTAAACCCGGAGTACCTTCAGCTTTTCTAATTATTGTTTATGGTCCGATCTATGCAAAATGAACTGACTATGTCTTGAGGTGTTGCAGTGGTATGCTTGGGTTTAGTTTTAATTTTATTGATTATAGGATCTCAAGCAGGTGGTAGTACCCAGCCTCCTTCTCTATTGAAATTAGGATGTTTTTTTAATTTCAATAGCCTCACGTATCATCCTTGGTAGGAATCGGTGTTCTTTCGCGAGGATTTGTGGCCTATCAAATCTGATGTAATGGTTGGGGCCGTCTAGGATATGATCACAAACTGCAGACTTCCCGGAACGTTGATGCTTCACATCAGCTATATGTTCTTTTACGCGGGTCCTAATTGATCTTTTGGTTTGTCCTATATAAGAGAGACCACATTCACAATCAAGCTTGTAGACTCCTGCATCTTGTAGAGGAATATGACACTTGACGGATGGTAGGAACTGACTAATCTTCTTCGGCGGCTTGTAGAATGTTCTAATAGAAGCTCGCTTTAAGATATAGCCAATCTTGTCTGTGACACCTCTGACATATGGTAGTACAGCAGGCACACGCTCGACTGTGGCCGGCTTCACTCGGTCACTGTGACGTAGGCGCGGGACCCGAAGCTTGTTGTCGTGCAGAACTTGCTTGACGTGCTGAAGCTCGGCGGCCAGGTGTTTGCTGTCACAGATCCCTCGTGCTCTCTGTAACAAAGATTTGCCCACGGTAGCTAACTGTAAAGGATGGTGGTGAGATTCACCGTTTAAATATCGGTTAGTATGGGTCTTTTTCCTATACACAGTGTGACCTATGGTGTTATTAGGATTTCGGATGACTAATACATCTAGGAAAGGTAAGGAATTATTTGCCTCTAACTCGATAGTAAATTGAATTTTAGCGTTTATGGAATTAAGATGTTCTAAAAATGCAGTTACTTTGTCTGATGGTAAAATTGTGAAAGTATCGTCTACGTACCGCTTGTAGATCCTTGGTGTAACAGGTGCAGTAAGGAGGGCACAAAATCACAAGTTCGTTATAGTTTATATTATCCAGAAGTAATATTTGACAGTAAATGATAATGAAATTCAAATAATATCAAACTTTTAAATTGTTGGTAATAAAATATAAAGCGTAGTAAGCGCATTTTGGTTTAAAATTGCATGCTTACACTAAATTGATCGCGTAGTGGTGCCCCATGTGGTGCCGTGGACGTCGCAAGCGCAGCAAGGAGATGGGCAACAGCGGCAACAGCTATGGCAAAGGTCTCCCATATGCAGCAATCCCTGCCTCCACGATACTAGGGAAAATACTAATGTGAAAGGGCAACGTTTGCATTACTCCATATAAAGAAATGTATTTTTATTTTGGTCCAACTTTGAGTAAATTTTTATAGAATTTAGATGACTACCTCTTTAATCTGATGGCTATAAGCGAGACTGCTGAACATGCGGTCACCTATATATTACTATTTTTTAAAAATCTTAGTAATAGCCCGCGGTGAGAAAGTTGGCAGTGTTTCACCTCCGTGCCCTTAACAGCAGGTAAAGCCGTTGGCCTACGCCTAATCTGTCTCTGAACGTGTCGTGTCGTTTCCGTCCCATCGGACTATGAGAGTAAGATAATAGAAAGTGCACCTGCGCTTGAGCTTACACTTGTGTAATATAATCCTGTCTTGTGCAGATGGCTAATCTCCTTTGAGAATGATCACCGTGTAAATTTGGACTGTAGGTCATTATTAAAATAACCGATTACTATTGTAAGGGATGAGAGCAAAGTGAACTGTATTTATGTATCTTACAAGAAGAAAAAACTGAACTAAATAACTTACTTTGAAATCTGTCTGAGTAAATATTTAATAGAAATTAATTGCTATTTTATTCTGCTAGGGGCTAAGTTGAAATTAATGAAAATACGAAGTTAACACTTATTTTATTACAATATTTACAGCATTGCGGTAGTTAAATATTCTAACACTATTATACAACTAATGGTAACCTAATATGGAGGGTGATGGGTCTTTTTACTTGCTTGTTCTCTTCTTGAGACACAGAGTACTTTGAATAATCCGAAATAGAGTTGGCAGTTGAGTAATGCGAATCCAGCGCCTACTACAGTTCTGTGTCCGAACTAAAAATATATTGAATATACATATAACTACTTATAAAAACATGAATTGGATACATAGAAATATTATATCTATGATTATATATATGATGATATATCTATGATTGGATATATAGAGATTTAATTTCATTTATTTTATTTCATTAGACGCACAATGTTTTAAGTCTAAATTGTACTTAAAACATTATGTAATGGTATTTAGCATGAATAAAATTCAAACTGCAATAAAACTACATAATATATTCATTTGTTGCGGAGTTTATTTTTTCTTTTAAGCAATAATTAAAGGCTTGAGATTGCATTAAGTCATCTTTATTTTATATTTTTAATATTTTATTTATATATTATTGGCCTAACTATGTAGAAAGAACCTGCAATTAATATATAATATATCTTCTATAATTTCATTTTTATGTTTCACACAAGTTAGGAAATTTAAATCGCAAACTATACACATAATTGTTTTAAAATAATTTTTAATGTTATCCAAATTTCTATTTGTCCCGATAGAAGTCACGACATTTTGAATGGACAAAAATAAATGTATAAATTCTTGAGATGGACGTATCAAACTCTTTTGTTCTTTGGAATAATCTTTTAATCTAATGTACTCATTTCTATGTACTAAATTCTTTTCATCACACAAATTTGTCAAGCATGTTTTACGTTTCAAAAATGATTTTTTTAATTTTTTTAGTACATATCCACTAATATATTCTAATTGTGCCTTAATTTTAGGATTACTTAGGAGCCGTGGTAGCTCAGATGGTTAGCGGTCGCTGTAGTACGCTGTAATACGCGAGCAAACCGGGTTCGATCCCCGCCGGCACCAATGAAATTGTTAATTGCAATTTTAAGTGCTGATTTACTACGTGCTTGGCGGTGAAGGAAAACATCGTGAGGAAACCTGCATGTCAGAGAAATAAGGAAAAAAAATATTTCGAAGACATGTGAAGTTCGCCAACATACACTGGGGTAGCGCGGCGGATAATTACTTGCCCTAAAACCCTCTCAGAAATGAGCGGAGGCCTGTGCCCAGCAGTGGGTCGTATATAGGCTGTAACTTTACTTTTTACTTTACTTTTTAGGATTACTTAGTTTAATATAGATATATCAGTCAAGATCTCGTGGTTATTAATATGATCAATATTTAATTCAGTTGTTACATTATTGGTTTCCGTTTTTTATTAAAAAAATAATTTGTACAATGGTTGGCAAGAATCTTTCTCACAATTGGCCCCTGGTGAATGCGAGTTATTTAAATTATTTACTAACAATGATGCAAATGCAATCTCAAAACCTGATGATGTTGGATTGACATTCCTTGCTCCAAGGTTCCATATAATTTTATGTCTGTTTGTATCTGAAGTTTTTTGCATGTCCATAAAAATTTTTTTTCATAAATCACAAAATCCGTTGAATCTATATTCAGCGTGCTTAAAAAATATTTTAGGCATAATTTTGGGTAAATTATTCCTAAAAAATAAGAAATTGGAATGCAGTGATATTTTTTATATTAAAAGTAATTACTGTTTTTATGATGATCACATAGCACTTCTGACTTCAATCATTATCATTACAGGAAATCGCAAAAAAAATTAAAAACGTACGAGTATATCACATGATAAAATTAAATTAAGGGGCATTCGGAAAATATACTTAAACAAAATTAAAAAATAATTCCTATCCTACTTCTTCAATTAAACTTAAAATTACTTAAATATTGTAATCCACTACAACATTTTCTGTTACGATACCTTACATTCTTTATCAATGCAACCTAAACGCGACAAGTTCAGCGCAGAAGAATTATTTTTTATAGGATAGGGTGGCAAACTTACACAAACATACATTCCATCTGATTCTCTCTGTAAGTGGTCCCAGGGTCACACAAGACCTCAGCCTTAAATTCTTTCAGAGCCCTACGAAGGCCTTGTAATGAGGACTTGTGTAGGGCTACAAAGATAATAAGGCCAATCCTGTTGCAGTGGGCTGTTGACTCCTTTAAACCATTTAAAACAAGCGGGGAAGATGGAATAATTCCCATCCAACTGCAGATGGGTATTGACATCTTTCTTCCCTATCTGGTGAAAATCTTCAGAGCAAGTATTGCCTAGAGATGTATTCCAGCACGATGGACAATTGTCAAAGTTCTATTTATTACCTAAGGCTGGTAGAAAGGACTACGCTTTACCAAAGTCCTTTAGACCTATAAGCCTATCTTCCTTTCTCCTTAAGACATTGGAAAAGGTTGTAGATAGATATATAAGGGATGTAGCTCTAGCTACGAGGTCCATATATTACAACCAGCATGCTTACCGCAGAGCCAAATCTAAGGAAACAGCCCTGATCAGTGTTATTGACAGGGTCAAAAAGCACTGGAGGATAAAGAAATAGCTCTTGTGCCTTTCTAGATATTGAGGGCGCTTTCGACAGTAGCCCCACATCACTGCTCATTGGGGGCCTGACATCTAAAAATGTTGACCCCACAACCATCAGATGGGTAAAGTCGATGCTCTCAAACAGAAAAGCAAATATAGCACTGTTTCAAAGTTCTATTGAGGTCTCAACTACAAGAGACTGTCCACAAGAAGGTGTTTTTTCACCTCTTCTTTGGACTCTTGCGGATGACCAACTATTGTACAAAATGACAGACCTACGCATTGACTCACTTGGTTATGCTGATGACCTTGTGATCATTGCAAGGGGCTTTTGCCAAAGCACTTTATCGTCAATAATACAAAGAGCCCTAAACACCATAAATAACTAGTGTAGGGATAACAGTTTATCAGTTAATGCTGATAAAACTGTTATAATAAATACCCCTTACCAAAAAGAGACGGTTGCACAAATTAGTCCCACCAAAACTTAATGGTAAAGAAGTACCATTTTCCACTGAAGTTGGGCGTAATAATCACTTTAGCAACGTATGTCTTAAGGCAAAAATTGCTTTAGGTACGTGCAGTCGTTTAGTCGGGAACAACTGGGGCTTGCGTCCCAGTATGGTCCCATGGCTGTACAGCAGCATAGTGAGGTGCCAATTCTCACCTACGCCTCTATTGTCTGGTGTAACAAGGCCAACCAAAAGACGACTGCGGACAGACTAAATAGTCTACAAAGGACTGCCTGCCTAATGGCAACTGGAGCTATGCGATCGTCGCCTGGTGCGGCTCTTAATGCACTTCTATGCCTAACGCCCCTTGATCTCTATCTAGACAAGGATTCAAGGGCTAGTTTGTATAGGATTAACGCCCAGAGCGATCTGAGCTTGCTCTCCTACAGAGTGAGATCCATGTTCGACTCAATTAAGGAATCACCGGTCTTATGCATGATCTCAGATAACATGCGTCCACTACACACTTTTGATAAAAAAGTATATAGTGGAATTACCCTCCAGAGAAGACTGGCTGAATGGCCAGGTTATCTGTGAGGTCGGTAGCCTCATATGGTATACCGATGGGTCTAAAATGGGCCTTGACGTAGGCTTTAGAATTTACGGGGAACGCCCCAAATTCAAATTTAGCATGAATTTGGGTAGATGCACCTCTATCTTCCAGGCAGAAATTTTCGCCATACTTCGGTGTGCGGAAATCAATCTGCAAAAACACTACGTCAACTATATAATTTACATAAACTCTGATAGTCAAGCGGCACTGCTAGCGCTGAGGTCAAACTTAGTGAACTCGAAACTAGTTGGAGACTGCGTGAACCGTTTAAACGCCCTGGGATGTAACAACAGGGTCGTTTTAAGATGGGTTCCGGGTCAGGAGGGTATTGTAGGCAACGAATTTGCCGACAAACTTGCACGGGAGGGCTCAAAGTGCACACAATTTGGACCTGAGCCATTTTATGGAATCTCAAGAAGCCTAGCCCG
The DNA here is from genome assembly GCA_907164705.1 of Parnassius apollo. Taxonomy (NCBI): domain Eukaryota; kingdom Metazoa; phylum Arthropoda; class Insecta; order Lepidoptera; family Papilionidae; genus Parnassius; species Parnassius apollo. Next base: position 4,624,511 of record CAJQZP010000987.1, read on the forward strand.
ATTGACCCTTGAAACTCTTTATCACAATAAATCACTTAAGATCTGGTCTGACACACCAGGCTTAAAACATTCTAAAACCTTAATCCGGGCTTTTGATTGTAAATTCGCTTCAGAAGCCCTGGGATTAAGTAAAAATAAATTGCGCATTCTGGCAAGAGCTCTAACTGGACACTGTTGTCTTAAAAAGCACATGTTCATCCTGGGACTAAGCAACTCAAGGATGTGTCGGTTCTGTTCCATAATGGAAGAAACGCCTCTACACATCCTAACTAATTGCGGACCCTTAATACGCAAACGTAACACTCATATGGGACACTATCTACTCCGCCCAGAAGAAGTGAAATTGCTCACGGCTAAGCAAATACTTCTATTCATTGAAGATATAGGGCTTAGCCATAAACTATAGCCATAGCAGCGATCACAATAGATCTTCTAGGTCGCAGTGATACTGGTCTCTTTCCCTAGACCTGCGTAACTGCTCGCACTTAATTAAAAAAAAGTGGTTGCTGCGGTCTATAGACATATATGTACATCTATCCTCGATTACAAATCAAAATGCAGATGCGTTGTCACCTGTGAGGACTATGATAGAATGCCTCGTTTCTTGTAAAATGGGTCTCCGATTCTCTATACTCACTATACGAAACACAGCAGTATTAAGCTACTATTTTAAGCTGGTGTTCTGGGAGAGCGTGGTCCTTCCCCGGTCGAGCCGACTTGTTCGTGCTAGAACTATACTACTAATGTAACTGCAGCATGGTTCTAACACGTTTAATTACCACGTATATTGTTAAGTTCAAAACCGACTATGTCTGACACGTTACAGTCTACAGTGTCTTTTGTGAAGTACGAAGTACTTCTTGAATATGAACCTATAATTCCGCGAATGTGGTTTTTTTTTGTTTAAAACTAATATTTCAGCCAAAATCATAAAAATAAAATATTGGAAAAATAGATTATTATAAGACAATACATATTATTTTTATAAGTCTGTAACTTACGGTGTAATGAGTATAATTCATTTTTGATGAAGGTATTCCTACGTAAATTTTCACATAAAACTTTACTCCTTGATTGTTTAGACACTTTATTTCTTTAACCAAACTCTTAAATATGACAAAATCTGTAATATTAAGACGAGGAAAAATAAAACTAAAAATAAATTTGTATTATTTTAGTGGCTCAGATGATAAGCGATCGGCTAAAATTTTACAGAACGCGATGAACCGAATTTCTATCCTTCGGTAAAAGTTAAATTGTTAACTGCAATTTATATACTGATTTACCTCCCGCTGGACATTGAAGGAAAACTCCATAACGAAATCTGCATTTCAGAGGACATGTGAAGTCGGTCAAAACAAAAAAAATATTAATTTTAACTTTTTATTAGTGTGGGCAAAGTTTTGAATTCGGTTTTTATTTATTTATTGGAAAAATTATTTTATTTTTCAATTTTTAGTGTTCAGCACCCATAGTCACAGGAGGGACTGAGATGTTGACGTCCCAATGTCATAGTTAGCCCGGCTACTTTCAGTTTTTGAATAACAATTTTTGGTCCAATCTATGCAGAACGAGCTTACAGTATCTGGAAGTCTTGTAGTTGTATGCTTGGGTTGGGATTTAATTTTATTAATTAGATACAGGTTTAATAAAATGAGAGATTTAGAGCAAACAGACATTTACATTTTTATATTTATATAAATTTATATGATCTAACCGAAAGAAATACTTTTTACAACTTGCATATTGAACAATAAGACATTTGGTTGTCCGATTTAGAGAGAGGCATCAAAATTTAATAGCTCTATTGTTCTAACGATGTATTGTATTGATTTGTTTCCACCTTAAGGTTTTCAGTTGGTCAGACAGGTTGAAATAACTTGCAGCACATGAAAATATGAAATAGAGTATACATAAGTGTACAGCTTGCTTGGTCTAAGATCTTAAGTATTTTAGTTAATATGGGTAGGAGATAACGACATTTGGAGCAAACAAATGACTGATAGATCGTATGAGAAAAATAAGGTTGAAATTTCAATAACTATTCCAAAAGAGAGTGATGAGCATCGTGCTCGTAGACTTTCACACAATAGAGATTAAGCGAATTCCACTAGAGGTAATGAAGTCCAGGATACTTCAAACACGAGAGTTTATCAAATGAAACTGAAGAGTAACGTTCTCACTGGTTCTCACTGACTCGGCTTGATACAAGAGCGTTTATCAAATGAATCTAAGATTTATTCTGTATAACACGGTGCGGTAGGCTACTTTTAATTGCGGTGACGTGTTAGGTCAAAATGTTTATGAAAGGGCTATTAATATCTTCGCAGATTTTCTATGTACTGTTTTTAATATAGCGTAATATCCACAATGCAGTGTAATTTACAAATTGCACAAAATATCATCTAAATTGTTGGAGCCGATTTCAAGGAAATATAAAAATTTTATTTTTTTGTTGTATTTATATATAGTGCTCTCTTCCGCTTGGGCTATATAAACATATAAAAGAAATTGATATATTAACATAAATATTAGTCGTATACAAACATTAGAGTGAAACTAAAACATTAATAGATTTTACATCTGACCTTAAGTTTAAACTCAAAGAGGTCTAAAGTCCTCGTAAATATAAGTCATAAGAGCCGAAACACGCTACAAATTTTCGATATGAAACTTTAAGGAGTTCCTCTCGATGACCTTCAGTTCCTATTACTAGATCATCTTGAGGTTACCATAATAATGTTAATTCATGTAAAATACGCCTATGTGCCAACATTAGGTACTTAAACAAATGTGGAGTATTTGACTTTTTCCCCTATTTCCAATCTCACGGGTGGTTTTCTTTTAAAATGTAATGAAACTACCCTGGTTTTAAAGCCTATATATTAAAAAATGGATCATTGAAATCGGTTTATAATCCGAAAATATAAAATTCTTTAAACAAAAGTCTTACTTTCCACCCTTAGGGGCGGAATACATATTTTTTTAATTTTAGTGGGGCCACCTTGCTGTATAGCCTATTTAATTAAAAAGGAATAATTAAATCGGTTGTAGTCGGTTAAAATTACAAATTAGGGTCTATTTTTAACCGTCAGATAAGTTATTTATAGAATAAAACACAACATAAACATATCATTTGTATCAATAAAATAGTGTCATTGTAACTTTTATTTTCAGCCAGATTATCTCTATATATTAAAATCAATTGATGTCCGTTTGTCTTGTTAAAATTTAAAAACGGCCCGACCGATTTTGATGAAATGTTTTGTAGTGTTTGAACGGGTTTCTGGCTGGTTTAAATTCACCATTGGACCCGTTAGATGGCGCTGTTGTCGAGATCCAGAAATTACCCGTGAGAAGACAGAATAATTTATTTGATAACTAACGGTTGATAAATCGGCCCTTTATCAACCGCCAAATCCATATTTTCATATCATTATTGTTAAATAAATCCATATTTTCTACTTTAAGAACATCATTTATTTATTAATATTATTGGTTAAACGCTTCGTTATATACTTGATATAAGGGAAATCACACATTGTCACAATCATCTTGACACTTTCATTGTCCGGTTTTTAGACACAATAGTAAGACAATAGCACTGACCTATATTTAGTGCACGGGACTGTGAGAGGGTTAATTTGAACCAGGGACAATACGTCCCGCATAATCTCTGGCTTAACTGACGACGTTGGTCTACTGTATCTATGCAGATGTTTCTGTCGGCATGTTCATGGACAACTTTGAGGATGGGCAACGTTATAAGCTGCTTGACTATTTACATTAACAACCCAGGGGATCCCTTAGAGCAGCAGATCCCTTTAGCAGAGAAAACAAATTTTGAAAAGGGCTTACGAACGAACGAAATTTCTAAGGACATTAATAATTTAAGAATTTCGTCAAAAATACGACCCCACTAATGATTGTTGATTATCACATACTTAAATTAAGTATTAATTATGGCTATAACTGTCTGTGGAATTATACTTTTGAAATTCATTTAAGCCTATTTTCCAAATGCCCCATGATGTAATGTTTTCATTTGTATGTACCCGTATATTTTTAATACATTTGTCTACTTTTTTTGCGATTTTCTGTAATGACGATGATGATGAATTTTAGCAAGTCAACTGTTGTATACACTGTTGTATACATATATTGTTGTATACAAATACAACCATACGAAATACGGCATCGTTGACTGCTGTGTTTCGTATGGTGAGTGTGGAGAACCGGAGACCCTTTTTACTGCATTTTTATTCTTAATCGAGGATAGATGTAGATGTCTATGAGCCTCAGCATCCACTTACTATATACCACACAGCATCCACTTACTATAAATCACACAGCATCCACTTACTCTATAAAGAACGCGTTGTCACCCTAGTGAACTACGATTGAATTAGTCGTTATCAGTAAAATTTGTCACCATTTTTTTTTTACATTTACGATACGAAACACAGCAGCATTATATTCTATGAAATCGCAGTCCTTCTCTGATCGATTCTGCCTACTCGTGCTCTAGCTCTTGTGCGCAAACCACTGCAGTGCGGCCCTAATACGTCGAAAGATAATTATTACTGCTTACTTGTACGCTGGTAGCATTCTGTTACAGCAAATCGAAAATTCAGTGCTTTACACAGGTCTCCCCTATTAGATTATATCATACGGGGGATATTTGCCATAGTTGCTACGATTGATAGCTGTTCTGGCAACAATACATTTTAGTTGTTATTAGGAAGAAACTGCCCATTACCTGGTTTGTTTACCTCTAACGCCTCTTAGGACACCAACGGGACCGATATTTACAGCACCACTACATAAAACGTATTCAAAATAACTTTATATAAAACTTCTTTTATGTGCGATATCTCATAAATAGAGCGAATACTGGTTGGCCCGTTTCAAGTTGTACTCGAGGAATCATCCATTAAAAAGTTCTGGCACAAACATTTTGAAGTCACAATTTAATTTTCTTTCAATTCACGAAAAACCTGCAAATATCGTTTCTATTCACTTAGAAAATTTTATTCAAATCATTTTTTAAATTTATGTCATATATTTTCATTTCATTATAAGCTAGTAATATGAGCACAATGTCGCCTTGTGGTAAGGGCGATAAAGCCTTCGATGGATAATCCCGCTGTCTGAGCGTAACAAAGGCCTGTTCACTGTTGCTTTGATGGCGCTCACTTTGTGTTCGGAAGGAAAGACAAACGCCTGCAAATTATTCCACTACTTTGCTGTAGGCTTTACGTAAGGCGAAGCAAACCATTCGGTTCGTATAGTGGGATATCGATAACAAACGGGTGTAAGACCCGCCGATCGCCTAATTGTTTAATGGTGAAAAGGATGGGAGGAATGAAATGAAGAAGGATGTAAATCCTACGTACACTCTACGAGATGTATCTAAAAGAATACTGAGGGACTGGCTACTCTGCACTTATGCTCTCGGCTAACAAGATTGGTTATAACTAAATCATAGTTACCAATAAACCTCTAAGCACGTATCTCCAAAGCTTCTAGGTGGAGTTCCTCTCGACGACCTTCAGTTCCTATTACTAGATTAGCTTGAGGTTACCATAATGTTGTTAAGTCATGTAAACTACGCCTATGTGCCAAGTTTCATTAGAATTGGTGTAGCGGAAGAAGTAGAAAATCAAACATTAGGTACTTAAACAAATGTGGAGTATTTGACTTTTTCCCCTATTTCCAATCTCACGGGTGGTTTTCTTTTAAAATGTAATGAAACTACCCTGGTTTTAAAGCCTATATATTAAAAAATGGATCATTGAAATCGATTTACAATCTGCGAAGATGTAAAATTCTTTAAACTAGAGTCTATAAAAGCTACTTTCCACTCTTAGGGGCGGAATACATATTTTTTTTAATTTTAATGGGGCCACCTTGCTGTATAGCCTATTTAATTAAAAAGGAATAATTAAATCGGTTGTAGTCGGTTAAAATTACAAATTAGGGTCTAGTTTTAACCGTCAGATAAGTTATTAATAGAATAAAACACAACATAAACATATCATTTGTATCAATAAAATAGTGTCATTGTAACTTTTATTTTCAGCCAGATTATCTCTATATATTAAAATCAATTGATGTCCGTTTGTCTTGTTAAAATTTAAAAACGGCCCGACCGATTTTGATGAAATGTTTTGTAGTGTTTGAACGGGTTTCTGGATGGTTTAAATTCACCATTGGACCCGTTAGGTGGCGCTGTTGTCGAGATCCAGAAATCACCTGTGCGAAGCCAGAATAATATATTTGATAACTGCCGGTTGATAAATCGGCCCTTAAACAACTAAATGAATTTTTTATATTAGTATTGTTAAATAAATCCATATTTTCTACTTTAAGAACATCATTTATTTATTAATATTATTGGTTAAACGCTTCGTTAGATACTTGATCTAAGCAAAATCACATATTATCATAATCATCTTAACACTTTCATTGTCCGATTTAGAAACACAATAGTAAGACAATAGCAATGACCTATATTTAGTGCACGGGATTGTGAGAGGGTTAATTTGAACTAGGGACAATAAGTCCCGCATAATCTCTGGCTTAACTGACGACGTTGGTCTACTGTATCTATGCACATGTTTCTGTCGGCATGTTCATGGACAACTTTGTGGATAGGCATCGTTATGAGCTGCTTGACTGTTTACATTAACAACCCAGGGGATCCCTTAGAACAGCAGATCACTTTAGCAGAGAAAGCAAATTTTGGTAAGGGCTTACGAACGAACGAAATTTCTAAGGACGTTAATTTTTAACAATTTCGTCAAAAAATCGGCCCCACTAATGATCGTTGGTTATCACATACTTAAATTAAGTATTAATTATATCTATACCTGTCTCTTTCTACTGCCATTTAGTAAAAAAAAGAGAAAGAAACTTTAACCAATACTTAAATTAACGTCGGTTTTACTAGTAACACTGATAATGCTTTCAAAAAAATCGAAAAAAAAATTGTGATGTTCAAAGACAATAATGCACGGAAATACAAATATTAAAATTATTTTCTAAAAAATTGATTTTGTCCGAAACGTACGGTATGAGGTCGAGGTAACAACCCTAAAAGCAGATGTTTCCAAATTTAGATGGGTTTGATTAGAAAATCCTTTAAGACTGATTGCATTAAAGCGTGTTAAGTCCAAAATTTTTGAAATTAATAATAATTCTTCTGTTCTAAGCTTGTCAGGTTCAGGTTGCATCGATAAAGAATGTGTTAGGGAAAACTGTGAATATTGGTTGGCCCGTTTCAAGTTGCACTCGAGGGATCATCCATTAAAACGTTCTGGCACAAACATTTTGAAGTCACAATTTAATTTTCTTTCAATTCACGAACAACCTGTAAATATCGTTTCTATTCACTTAGAAAATTTTAATCAAATCATATTTTAAATTTATGTCATATATTTTCATTTCTTCTTTCAGTGATATGTTTGATTTACCATAAATGCCAAGATTGGCTAACGGGGTTGCATCCGTAGTTTCATATTATTTTGAATTCTTATCAGGAAGATGCTGCTGCCCATCTGCTGTTAGAGCTTTCCTCTGTCGCCTCTTACGATGTTCTTACACTGCCACTACACGGTTAGTTAAAATTATCACGAAGATGCTGCTGCCCATCTGCTGTTACAGCTTTCCTCTGTCGCCTCTTACGATGTTCTTACACTGCCACTACACGGTTAGTTAAAATTATCACGAAGATGCTGCTGCCCATCTGCTGTTACAGCTTTCCTCTATCGCCTCTTACGATGTTCTTCCACCGCCACTACACGGTTAGTTAAAATTATCACGAAGATGCTGCTGTCCATCTGCTGTTACAGCTTTCCTCTGTCGCCTCTTACGATGTTCTTACACTGCCACTACACGGTTAGTTAAAATTATCACGAAGATGCTGCTGCCCATCTGCTGTTACAGCTTTCCTCTGTCGCCTCTTACGATGTTCTTACACTGCCACTACACGGTTAGTTAAAATTATCACGAAGATGCTGCTGCCCATCTGCTGTTACAGCTTTCCTCTATCGCCTCTTACGATGTTCTTACACCGCCACTACACGGTTAGTTAAAATTATCACGAAGATGCTGCTGCCCATCTGCTGTTATAGCTTTCCTCTGTCGCCTCTTACGATGTTCTTACACTGCCACTACACGGTTAGTTAAAATTATCACGAAGATGCTGCTGCCCATCTGCTGTTACAGCTTTCCTCTATCGCCTCTTAAGATGTTCTTACACTGCCACTACACGGTTAGTTAAAATTATCACGAAGATGCTGCTGCCCATCTGCTGTTACAGCTTTCCTCTGTCGCCTCTTACGATGTTTTTACACCGCCACTACACGGTTAGTTAAAATTATCAGGAAGATGCTGCTGCCCATCTGCTGTTACAGCTTTCCTCTGTCGCCTCTTACGATGTTCTTACACCGCCACTACACGGTTAGTTAAAATTATCACGAAGATGCTGCTGCCCATCTGCTGTTACAGCTTTCCTCTGTCGCCTCTTACGATGTTCTTACACCGGCACTACACGATTAGTTAAAATTATCACGAAGATGCTGCTGCCCATCTGCTGTTACAGCTTTCCTCTGTCGCCTCTTATGATGTTCTTACACCGCCACTACACGGTTAGTTAAAATTATCACGAAGATGCTGCTGCCCATCTGCTGTTACAGCTTTCCTCTGTCGCCTCTTACGATGTTCTTACACTGCCACTACACGGTTAGTTAAAATTATCACGAAGATGCTGCTGCCCATCTGCTGTTACAGCTTTCCTCTGTCGCCTCTTACGATGTTCTTACACCGCCACTACAGGGTTAGTTAAAATTATCAGGAAGATGCTGCTGCCCATCTGCTGTTATAGCTTTCCTCTGTCGCCTCTTACGATGTTCTTACACTGCCACTACACGGTTAGTTAAAATTATCACGAAGATGCTGCTGCCCATCTGCTGTTACAGCTTTCCTCTGTCGCCTCTTACGATGTTCTTACACTGCCACTACACGGTTAGTTAAAACTATCACGAAGATGCTGCTGCCCATCTGCTGTTACAGCTTTCCTCTGTCGCATCTTACGATGTTCTTACACTGCAACTACACGGTTAGTTAAAATTATCAGGAAGATGCTGCTGCCCATCTGCTGTTACAGCTTTCCTCTGTCGCCTCTTACGATGTTCTTACACTGCCACTACACGGTTAGTTAAAACTATCACGAAGATGCTGCTGCCCATCTGCTGTTACAGCTTTCCTCTGTCGCATCTTACGATGTTCTTACACTGCAACTACACGGTTAGTTAAAATTATCATGAAGATGCTGCTGCCCATCTGCTGTTACAGCTTTCCTCTGTCGCCTCTTACGATGTTCTTACACAGCCACTACACGGTTAGTTAAAATTATCACGAAGATGCTGCTGCCCATCTGCTGTTACAGCTTTCCTCTGTCGCCTCTTACGATGTTCTTACACTGCCACTACACGGTTAGTTAAAATTATCACGAAGATGCTGCTGCCCATCTGCTGTTACAGCTTTCCTCTGTCGCCTCTTACGATGTTCTTACACCGCCACTACATGGTTAGTTAAAATTATCAGGAAGATGCTGCTACCCATCTGCTGTTACAGCTTTCCTCTGTCGCCTCTTACGATGTTCTTACACCGCCACTACACGGTTAGTTAAAATTATCACGAAGATGCTGCTGCCCATCTGCTGTTACAGCTTTCCTCTGTCGCCTCTTACGATGTTCTTACACCGCCACTACACGGCTAGTTAAAATTATCAGGAAGATGCTGCTGCCCATCTGCTGTTACAGCTTTCCTCTGTCGCCTCTTACGATGTTCTTACACCGCCACTACAAGGTTAGTTAAAATTATCACGAAGATGCTGCTGCCCATCTGCTGTTACAGCTTTCCTCTGTCGCCTCTTACGATGTTCTTACACCGCCACCACACGGTTAGTTAAAATTATCAGGAAGATGCTGCTGCCCATCTGCTGTTACAGCTTTCCTCTGTCGCCTCTTACGATGTTCTTACACCGCCACTACAAGGTTAGTTAAAATTATCACGAAGATGCTGCTGCCCATCTGCTGTTACAGCTTTCCTCTGTCGCCTCTTACGATGTTCTTACACTGCCACTACACGGTTAGTTAAAATTATCACGAAGATGCTGCTGCCCATCTGCTGTTACAGCTTTCCTCTGTCGCCTGTTACGATGTTATTACACCGTCACTACACGGTTAGTTAAAATTATCAGGAAGATGCTGCTGCCCATCTGCTGTTACAGCTTTTCTCTGTCGCCTCTTACGATGTTCTTACACCGCCACTACATGGTTGGTTAAATTATCACGAAGATGCCGCTGCCAATCTGCTGTTACAGCTTTCCTCTGTCGCCTCTTACGATGTTCTCACACTGCCACTACACGGTTAGTTAAAATTATCACGAAGATGCTGCTGCCCATCTGCTGTTACAGCTTTCCTCTGTCGCCTCTTACGATGTTCTTCCACCGCCACTACACGGTTAGTTAAAATTATCACGAAGATGCTGCTGCCCATCTGCTGTTACAGCTTTCCTCTGTCGCCTCTTACGATGTTCTTACACCGCCACTACACGGTTAGTTAAAATTATCAGGAAGATGCTGCTGCCCATCTGCTGTTACAGCTTTCCTCTGTCGCCTCTTACGATGTTCTTACACCGCCACTACAAGGTTAGTTAAAATTATCACGAAGATGCTGCTGCCCATCTGCTGTTACAGCTTTCCTCTGTCGCCTCTTACGATGTTCTTACACCGCCACTACACGGTTAGTTAAATTATCACGAAGATGCTGCTGCCAATCTGCTGTTACAGCTTTCCTCTGTCGCCTCTTATGATGTTCTTACACCGCCACTACACGGTTAGTTAAAATTATCAGGAAGATGCTGCTGCCCATCTACTGTTACAGCTTTCCTCTGTCGCCTCTTACGATGTTCTTACACCGCCACTACACGGTTAGTTAAAATTATTACGAAGATGCTGCTGCCCATCTGCTGTTACAGCTTTCCTCTGTCGCCTCTTACGATGTTCTCACACTGCCACTACACGGTTAGTTAAAATTATCACGAAGATGCTGCTGCCCATCTGCTGTTACAGCTTTCCTCTGTCGCCTCTTACGATGTTCTCACACTGCCACTACACGGTTAGTTAAAATTATCACGAAGATGCTGCTGCCCATCTGCTGTTACAGCTTTCCTCTGTCGCCTCCTACGATGTTCTTACACTGCCACTACACGGTTAGTTAAAATTATCAAGAAGATGCTGCTGCCCTTTTGCTGTTACAGCTTTCCTCTGTCGCCTCTTACGATGTTCTTACACCGCCACTACACGGTTAGTTAAAATTATTACGAAGATGCTGCTGCCCATCTGCTGTTACAGCTTTCCTCTGTCGCCTCTTACGATGTTCTCACACTGCCACTACACGGTTAGTTAAAATTATCAAGAAGATGCTGCTGCCCTTTTGCTGTTACAGCTTTCCTCTGTCGCCTCTTACGATGTTCTTCCACCGCCACTACACGGTTAGTTAAAATTATCTCGAAGATGCTGCTGCCCATCTGCTGTTACAGCTTTCCTCTGTCGCCTCTTACGATGTTCTTACACCGCCACTACACGGTTAGTTAAAATTATCAGGAAGATGCTGCTGCCCATCTGCTGTTACAGCTTTCCTCTGTCGCCTCTTACGATGTTCTTACACCGCCACTACACGGTTAGTTAAAATTATCAGGAAGATGCTGCTGCCCATCTGCTGTTACAGCTTTCCTCTGTCGCCTCTTATGATGTTCTTACACCGCCACTACACGGTTAGTTAAAATTATCACGAAGATGCTGCTGCCCATCTGCTGTTACAGCTTTCCTCTGTCGCCTCTTACGATGTTCTTCCACCGCCACTACACGGTTAGTTAAAATTATCACGAAGATGCTGCTGCCCATCTGCTGTTACAGCTTTCCTCTGTCGCCTCTTACGATGTTCTTACACCGCCACTACACGGTTAGTTAAAATTATCACGAAGATGCTGCTGCCCATCTGCTGTTACAGCTTTCCTCTGTCGCCTCTTACGATGTTCTCACACTGCCACTACACGGTTAGTTAAAATTATCAAGAAGATGCTGCTGCCCTTTTGCTGTTACAGCTTTCCTCTGTCGCCTCTTACGATGTTCTTCCACCGCCACTACACGGTTAGTTAAAATTATCTCGAAGATGCTGCTGCCCATCTGCTGTTACAGCTTTCCTCTGTCGCCTCTTACGATGTTCTTACACCGCCACTACACGGTTAGTTAAAATTATCACGAAGATGCTGCTGCCCATCTGCTGTTACAGCTTTCCTCTGTCGCCTCTTACGATGTTCTCACACTGCCACTACACGGTTAGTTAAAATTATCAAGAAGATGCTGCTGCCCTTTTGCTGTTACAGCTTTCCTCTGTCGCCTCTTACGATGTTCTTCCACCGCCACTACACGGTTAGTTAAAATTATCTCGAAGATGCTGCTGCCCATCTGCTGTTACAGCTTTCCTCTGTCGCCTCTTACGATGTTCTTCCACCGCCACTACACGGTTAGTTAAAATTATCACGAAGATGCTGCTGCCCATCTGCTGTTACAGCTTTCCTCTGTCGCCTCTTACGGTGTTCTTTCACCGCCACCACACGGTTAGTTAAAATTATCAGGAAGATGCTGCTGCCCATCTGCTGTTACAGCTTTCCTCTGTCGCCTCTTACGATGTTCTTACACTGCCACTACACGGTTAGTTAAAATTATCAGGAAGATGCTGCTGTCCATCTGCTGTTACAGCTTTCCTCTGTCGCTTCTTACGATGTTCTTACACCGCCACTACACGGTTAGTTAAAATTATCACGAAGATGCTGCTGCCCATCTGCTGTTACAGCTTTCCTCTGTCGCCTCTTACGATGTTCTTCCACCGCCACTACACGGTTAGTTAAAATTATCACGAAGATGCTGCTGCCCATCTGCTGTTACAGCTTTCCTCTGTCGCCTCTTACGATGTTCTTACACCGCCACTACACGGTTAGTTAAAATTATCACGAAGATGCTGCTGCCCATCTGCTGTTACAGCTTTCCTCTGTCGCCTCTTACGATGTTCTTACACTGCCACTACACGGTTGGTTAAAATTATCACGAAGATGCTGCTGCCTATCTGCTATTACAGCTTTCCTCTGTCGCCTCTTACGATGTTCTTACACTGCCACTACACGGTTAGTTAAAATTATCACGAAGATGCTGCTGCCCATCTGCTGTTACAGCTTTCCTCTGTCGCCTCTTACGATGTTCTTACACTGCTACTACACGGTTAGTTAAAATTATTAGAGAAATATAATTAGAAACAAAGTCGTTAACTTTTCAAATTATAATTCGCAATGAATTATAATTTGAATACGCTTGACGGTTGAAATACAGAAGTGAAACCTTTACTGCAAAAGTTAAACAGGAAATAGCTTTGAAATATAAATTAACTTCAGTATCAACGAGATTCTTAATCATCTCTGAGCGTGCAAGTCTCTGGTTCTGCGTTTTTAATTAATATCCCACAATCATGAAATTAAAATTGAAAATTCCAGCTACGGTGTCTGTCTTGACAGGTGTAAAATTTCTATAATCCGTTACTTGTCTCTCCCTGTGCAGTACATACATTATACATTAACTGACGACTTGGCGCCGGCTTCACCTAGATATGAATAATGTGATGGTATTTATATTTAACCCATTCCCCGTTCTATGAATCATAATATATGAACATTTCGATCGTTTAACTATTGTGTCTGTTTCGCGGACAAGGAAACTCATGAAATAATCAATTTAAATGAAAAAATATTTTATGATTTTTCGTGATTATTTTTCAACGTCTTAAAAAAGTCTATTAAACGTAATGCCAGGAGTAAGGCATTGCATTCCGAAGATTGGCCTAAACAGACAGACAGATAATACAAGGACAGACAAAAATTTTAAAAATCCTGTCTTAATGATATTTAAATAACCCCCTCAGCTCAGTTAGGGGCAGTTACTTCGATACTACAGACAGACACTTCGATTTTAGTTATATGTATACATAGACGTAGGTATATAGATTTTTAAATAAACTAAAATTGGTCAAGTGGTGTCAGCATAAGATAACTCATCACCAATCACTCATCACCTATTTCGTCTCGCTAGTGTCGCAAGTGTTGGCTGAGCAACATGTCAGAAAGTTAATGTTAGAAGTAACATACTCTGGGTACGTTACATCAACCGGCAAGGGTTAGTAACGCCAATGTCACGAAACTTTTTTACTGTAACTTTCAATTGATCATGCGCCTAGCTAATCCTCTCTACACCAGAAGAGAAAAAAGTGCAGTGAAATTTTAAGGTCTGATGAAGAATAAGAAAATGGAGATATAAATTAAATATAAAATATACACCGTATGCAACTGTTTACTTCAATGTAATTGTTTACACTATACGATTCACAACCCATCAAGCTTTATATAAGTAGTATGTAAGTATTACCGAGCGAGTGAGCATTACTTGGACGAGCCCACCCATTTATGCTACAACCATAATATAGCTGCAACGTGGCTCTACCCCGTAGAAAATGTATATTATTTCGAGAATGTCTCCTTAATTTATACCTATTACAACAACAACAAACTTTAAAAATATCCAATTCAATGCTTTCCGTCCAAAGCTTTACGCGATAAGACCGTCAATTGCTACTTTTTAATTTTGGTGTGTTCAATACAGAATTATTTATCAAAAATCAAAACTTAATGACGGATTAAAAAAAAACTTCATTTCAAAAGTGCCTTCTACCTATTCCCCTTGTCGGCACATAAATCAATGTGAGGGCTTGTCGACGCCGGTACAGTCTTCGTCTTATCTCGCGAACCTTGAAACTTATTAATTGTAAGTCGTTGCAGGCGACAACCGTTCAGATGACTTTTTACTCAGTTTTAAAACTTTATTACCCTACTTCACTAAAAGAGAAAGCCAATAATTTAACTATACGCTTTAGCTGTAAAACGTATGTCAAAAAAGTATGTCACTGGTAGATATCGACCACAATTTTTTAGTATTGCAACTACTTCAGATAGACCGACATATTATGGTAGTTGTCCTATTCTGCCTAGCATTTGCTTTAGGTAGACACAATCGAGTTCAATCACAAAAACACAAGACTTTCAAATTATCTATATACGAAAGTTTATTTATAGTGGTCATACAAGACGGTACTGGTGTAGCAGCCAGATTAATCAAACCTAAACGGGAATAAATAATATATACTCCGCTGCTACCATAACGCGGAAGGCGAGAATAAATAAAAAAAACATTTTATTTCCTAATTATTCTTGGCTACTGGGATACTCCGGACTGTATATAGATAATTTGACGTTCTTATAAAGAAACAAGAAGCAGCCGCAAATATCATTCAGCGCCACACCGACTTCACACGCCGCTATCGTCACGTATCCGTCTACCAATGGTGAGCCGTTTCTTCAACGCCGCAGTTCGTTTCCTCTTGCTGTTCCGGAGCTGTATTCCACACCGCCGCCGCCCGCCGACTACGCGTGCGCACCGATCTGCATGTCTTATATAGCCCGGTCCAGCGACGTAGCTTCGTGAACAACAAACAAGTCTCACGCCGGGAAACGAAACGTAGATAATTGTATATTTTAAATAGTTTTCATTGGTCATAAAATAAGCAATATAATTGGCTAGGCAAAATATTAATTGTTACCATTGGCAAATCAATAGTGAGCCAGCCATATAAATATAGGCAAGGTTGATGCAAAAGATATTCCATTCCGAATCCCATTCGACAGTACCTTCATAAACATAAACAGTAGTTTCATTTCTCCACCTTAAAGAAAACCACTCGGAGTCTGTTAATAGTGGACAGTTCGTCTCCACTATTACAGTGTTATAACAGTATGTTACATTTAATATTTCTTCTTATAAGTATTAGAATTTCATAAGGTGTAATTGCTATTTTAGGTAGTAAGCGATAGTATACATTTATAAAATGAGACTCATGTTTGTAAACGCAACAACAAATTATTGAAAAGTACGGTCTTTTGTTCATTAAAAACAAGTATAATTTATAAAAGATTCTGTATTATAATTAATTTATTAAAACTAATACTACAAAAAAGGGTATTGTTTACATTAAGTTGTCATTGATTATATGAAAATAATAAAGATTTATAAAATAAAGAAATGTAGATAAGTGGTGACAATGACAAAAAAAATGAAAAACAGAACAACATAAAAAATAAAATGAAAATAAAAATGATAATAAGGATGATGATGATGGTAATACTATTAATAAATGTTGTGAAAAAAAAAAAAAAAAACAAAGAAGGTGTAGCAGCCAGATTAATCAAACCTAAACGGAAATAAATAATATATACTCCGCTGCTACCATAACGCGAAAGGCGAGAATAAATAAAAAAAAACATTTTATTTCCTAATTATTCTTGGCTACTGGGATACTGCGGACTGTATATAGATAATTTGACGTTCTTATAAAGAAACAAGAAGCAGCCGCAAATATCATTCAGCGCCACACCGACTTCACACGCCGCTATCGTCACGTATCCGTCTACCAATGGTGAGCCGTTTCTTCAACGCCGCAGTTCGTTTCCTCTTGCGTTCCGGAGCTGTATTCCACACCGCCGCCGCCCGCCGACTACGCGTGCGCACCGATCTGCATGTCTTATATAGCCCGGTCCAGCGACGTAGCTTCGTGAACAACAAACAAGTCTCACGCCGGGAAACGAAACGTAGATAATTGTATATTTTAAATAGTTTTCATTGGTCATAAAATAAGCAATATAATTGGCTAGGCAAAATATTAATTGTTACCATTGGCAAATCAATAGTGAGCCAGCCATATAAATATAGGCAAGGTTGATGCAAAAGATATTCCATTCCGAATCCCATTCGACAGTACCTTCATAAACATAAACAGTAGTTTCATTTCTCCACCTTAAAGAAAACCACTCGGAGTCTGTTAATAGTGGACAGTTCGTCTCCACTATTACAGTGGTGACCCCGTACGAACACCGAGGGGGAAGATCCGGTACGAACACCAAGAAGGAACACCCTGCGACGTACCACTACTATTGCACGAACACCGCGAAGGAAACCCGTACGAACACCGAGAAGGAAGACTTCAGTTTATATAAAATCAGTGTAATCAAGCCGTCATTATGGAGCAGGAGGCAAACACATATACATCAAACCCGGTAAAGGAACCAGAAATCGCCGGTATATCTCTATCGTTAAGAATACCACCGTTTTGGAGAGACAAACCACGACTTTGGTTCGTCAGTTTTGAAGCCGCAACGAATGGTTTAAAGAAGAGCCAAGCGCAATTAGCACAGATGGTGATAGCCCAACTTGAGAAACAAGACATCGAACAAATTGCGGACCTGTTGTACAACCCACCAGCAGTCGACCAGTATAATTCACTGAAGGATCGTCTGATCTCCGCATATGAAGAATCCGACAGTCGACAGCTACAAAAACTTCTATCAGAAATAGAACTTGGAGACCAGAAACCCACACAACTCCTACGCAAAATGCGTACTTTGGCGCGAGATAAAGTTCCGGATTCAACACTACGGCTAATGTGGGTAAACCACCTACCACCACATATTCGATCGGTAATAGCAGTCAGCGAAACATTCAGCACGCAGACGAAGCTCGACGAACTGGCACTCCTGGCGGACAAGATGATCGAAAACAGCAGTAGCTCACACATATCGATCATCGAAGGCACTTCAACAAAGGCCAATGATACCCAGTTTCTTCTCGAAGAAATTCGGAAGCTATCATTCGAAGTCGCCGCGCTCAAAGCTTCCCAGCATCACACCTTTTACCAGCAACAGTACAACCAGCGCAATCAGCAACACCGAAGATCACCTTTTCGTCGCAACCGCTCTGCAAGTAGAAGTCGAATAAGCTCAACATCAAGATCCCCTTACTGCTACTATCATCGACGTTTCGGGGTCGAGGCAAGAAAATGCACAGCACCGTGTACATTCAAAAATGAAAATACGAATACGGAAAACTAACTAGTACGCTCGATGCGACGGGATCCAGCGTAACAGCAAAGTCCTACCGTCTTTTCGTCACCGATAAAAAAAGCAAGCTCACTTTCCTTATCGACACCGGAGCAAATATCTCAGTGTTACCGCCGAAGCAAGGACAGAAGTTGAAGCCACTAGATTTTCAACTCTATGCAGCAAACAATACGGTTATTCCTACATATGGAGAAAAAACAATGGAACTTGATTTTAATCTACGCCGACCATTCAAATGGAGATTTATCGTCGCTAAAGTCAGCAAACCAATCATCGGTGCTGATTTTCTTCAACATCACCAGTTGGTCGTCGACATCAAAAATAGAAGAATCATCGACGGGAAAACCAATCTTGCATCTCAGTCTTTTGTACAAGCAACCAATCTGCCCACAATAAGAAGCATAGATGTGCAACAACCGTATCACAAGATCCTCGAAGAATACCCTGGTATCACAAGAATAACTTCAATGAAATTAACACCGAAGAACGACGTTGAGCATTTCATCGACACCAATGGACCACCACTTCATTGTCGTGCACGTCCAATCGCACCACACCTATACGAGCAAGTTCGAAAGGAATTCGAAAACATGATTGAGCAAGGAATATGCCGTCCAAGCAAAAGCCCTTGGTCATCACCACTTCACATTGTACCGAAGAAGAACGGAGAATTACGAGTTTGTGGAGATTACAGAAGACTGAATTCTATTACCACTCCTGACCGCTACCCAATACCGCGAGTCAGGGATTTCACTCATCAACTATCAGACAAGACTATATTCTCCACCATCGATCTCAACCGAGCTTACCAACAAATAAGAGTCCGCGATGAAGACATAGAGAAGACAGCAATAATTACCCCAATGGGATTATTCGAATTCCCAAGAATGATCCCAGGATTAAAGAACGGAGGTCAAACTTTCCAAAGATTCATACACGAAGTACTTCATGGACTGGATTTCGTTTTCGCATTTATTGATGATCTCCTTGTTGCAAGCCCTGATAAAGAAACGCACGAAACCCATCTACGCACCGTGCTACAGCGATTAGAAGACAACGGAATCACAATCAACCCTTCGAAATGCATATTTGGACAGCAAGAAGTTCAATTTCTTGGTTTCACCGTCAGCAAGGAAGGAATAAAACCGCCTGCCGAAAAAGTCAGAGCAATCATCGATTATGCAAAACCTAAAACTATCGAAGAGCTAAGGCGTTTTCTTGGGATGATAAATTTTTACAGAGAACACATACCTAAAGCCGCTGAAATCCAAGCACCACTTCACGCCTACCTTCACAACACGAAGAAAAAAGATAAAACAAGTCCATTGTTGAAGTCAATTGAATGGAACGATGAAGCCACGAAGGCATTTGAAGCTTGTAAAATTGCGATCCAAAATGCAGCTTTACTCGCTCACCCATCACACGAAGCAACCCTTGCTATCTTCAGCGACGCATCCGATCTCTCAGCAGGAGCAGTTCTCCAACAATACAGCAATGGGAAATGGCAACCACTTGGATATTTTTCGAAGAAGTTCTCCGATACTCAACGTAACTACAGTACATTCGACCGAGAGCTACTCGCTATTTACATGGCTATCAAGCACTTCAGAAAAACGTTCGAGGGTCGAAACCTGATCGTTTTTACCGACCACAAACCATTAACATATGTACTTCCAAAGAAACCATCACTATCGGAAACACCACGAAGAGCAAGACAACTTATTTTCATAAGTGAATTCACGACCGACATACGTCACATCAGTGGAAAGGACAACATAGTTGCCGACGCACTCAGTCGCGTACCAATCGATAGTGTAACGTGCCCTACATCAATCGACTATCATAAGATCGCCGCAGCACAAGACAGAGATAGTGACAACATAAAACATCTATCGAAGCAAGGTAACTTGTCCATCAAGCAAGTTACAATGCCAATGACGCATCTACCTATATACTGTGAAGCCTCAACGACAACCATGCGACCATACATACCAGAAGAATGTCGTCGCGAAGTCTTCAATGCACTGCACAACATTAGTCATCCAGGTGTTAGAACAACAAGAAAACTCATCACTGAAAAATTCTTTTGGCCTGCAATGCAAGCGGATGTTGGCAACTGGGCGAAGCAATGCATTCAATGCCAAAAATGCAAAGTACAAAGGCATACATCAAGTAGTCTAGCTACATTTCCACCCACGGAGAGATTCGAACACTTGCACGTTGACATCGTTGGACCATTACCTACTTCACCGCAAGGACATCGTTATCTCGTAACAATGATCGACAGAACAACAAGATGGCCAGAAGCAATACCTACCGATGATACTTCAGCCGAATCCGTCGCGAAGATAATTTATGAAAATTGGATTACTCGTTTCGGATCACCTAAAACCATCACAACGGATCAAGGAAGGAATTTCGAAAGCAACCTATTCCTCAAACTTCTTCAAACTATGGGAATACAGAAGACGCGTACAACAGCATACCATCCTCAGTCAAACGGAATAATCGAACGATGGCATCGTACATTAAAGACTGCACTCAAAACTCGTTTATCTCAACATACAAAGTGGATTGATGAGCTACCTACAGTGCTACTCGGACTACGAGCAACACCGCGTGCAGACACTAGTCTTAGCGCCGCTCAGCTAACCTACGGCTGCAGCATAAGGCTGCCGTGTGACTTCTTCAGTTCAGCAGCGTCAAACAAACAAGAAATGGATTACGATTTCGTAACTAAACTTCGAGAATCAATTAACAAAGCCTTATCGTTGAAATGCACCGAAATGCAATCACACAGAAATAATAAATCAGTATTCATTCATCAAGATTTGAAAACATGCAAACAAGTTTTTGTAAGAAACGACGCAATGAAAAAACAATTTCAACCTACCTACGATGGACCGTATAAAGTATTAGAGAGAAATAGCAAGACTTTTAAACTACAAATACCCGGAAGGAAATCTACGATTATATCGATCGACCGACTAAAGCCTGCCTATATTATTAACGAGGATACTGCAGAGGATTCATCATCATCATCAAAACCACCAGCGAGGAAGCTTGAAACTTCATCATCTACATCAACCCAGTTGAAACCTATTTTAAAAACTACGAAATACGGGCGAGTCGTCAAGCCTCCGGTACGCTTTCGCTGGGGGAGAGTGATGTAGCAGCCAGATTAATCAAACCTAAACGGGAATAAATAATATATACTCCGCTGCTACCATAACGCGGAAGGCGAGAATAAATAAAAAAAACATTTTATTTCCTAATTATTCTTGGCTACTGGGATACTGCGGACTGTATATAGATAATTTGACGTTCTTATAAAGAAACAAGAAGCAGCCGCAAATATCATTCAGCGCCACACCGACTTCACACGCCGCTATCGTCACGTATCCGTCGACCAATGGTGAGCCGTTTCTTCAACGCCGCAGTTCGTTTCCTCTTGCTGTTCCGGAGCTGTATTCCACACCGCCGCCGCCCGCCGACTACGCGTGCGCACCGATCTGCATGTCTTATATAGCCCGGTCCAGCGACGTAGCTTCGTGAACAACAAACAAGTCTCACGCCGGGAAACGAAACGTAGATAATTGTATATTTTAAATAGTTTTCATTGGTCATAAAATAAGCAATATAATTGGCTAGGCAAAATATTAATTGTTACCATTGGCAAATCAATAGTGAGCCAGCCATATAAATATAGGCAAGGTTGATGCAAAAGATATTCCATTCCGAATCCCATTCGACAGTACCTTCATAAACATAAACAGTAGTTTCATTTCTCCACCTTAAAGAAAACCACTCGGAGTCTGTTAATAGTGGACAGTTCGTCTCCACTATTACACTGGCATAACACTGCAAAGTCTGTGATGCGCTTAATACATACATATTTGAACATGTAGAAAGAATGAATGAGGAAAGAGTGACAAAGGAAATTTATGCTGCCGAAGTAAGTGTATTGTTTACGTATGTCTAGTGTATGTAATACATGTATGTATTACATACAATAATAATGCAATAAACATAAATACATAAACATATATAGTAATACATACATGTATTACATACACTAGACATACGTAAACAATACACTTACTTCGGCAGCATAAATTTCCTTTGTCAGTCTTTCCTCATTCATTCTTTCTACGTGTTCAAACCACCGAAGCACTCCTTTTTAACCCTGGTCACAGAATGTTCTTGTCATCTCACTTTTCTCTTATCATGCAACTTACTTACTACTAACTTACTTCTAAAAGACTACACTTCATTTATAAATGTAAAAGTATCACAGTTTCAAATATTGTAACATTTTGACACATCCGAAGTTTTATAGCTAGTAGTTTCTATAATTCTTTTCATTTACCAACATGCGAGTAGCTTTCCATGATCATGATCTTTACAGGATAAACCAAATAGAAAAAATAAACGCAAATAAATTGTAGTGTTTGGATATATATCGTAATATTACGTTTAACGACTATCTATCTAATAAATGCAGCAAGAACTTATACAATATTCTGAAGAAAAGTTAAATATCCACTCAGGTATGAAATTAAACTGTTATATTCAATTTTTTTCGAGTTTTATCTCATGTAATTTTTCTTCATAACAGAACACGTAGTAATACTTATTTTTTATTACAGCCCATCAAAAGTCTACTGCTGAACACAGGCCACCGCCATATATATCCTTATGCCTCATTTACCACAGTTGCCACGCTTGACGAGCGGGTTGGCAACAGCAGCAACTGTCGGAAAGACGCTCCCACCTATATCCGGTTTTAGTTTTCCTCTGTCACCTCTTAAAATCCATGATGATATGGGGTAGCAGATCTTAAGCCTTCGTTACACAGCGGATGTGGTATTTGTGTAATTCAAATTGTAGCAGTTTAATGCTGTTGTGTTTTGTATGGTGAGGGTACAGAATCGGAGACCCTTACTACAGGATACGGGCCATTCCATCATAATCTTCAGGGGTGACAACGAGCATTTTGATTCCTAATCTTGGATAGATGTAGATGTCTATAGGCCACAACATACACTGCCATCACAGACGGTTTGCGTTTATCACCCTTGTTTTATAAAAAAATTCAATGAAATGCCTCAAGGATAAACCATGCAGATCCCTTGTTAAAACTCTTCTTAACTTTCTCGTCTATAATTCCGGTTTTTACTCCTACTCCCTTTTTGTTCACGTGGTAAAGTTATGGAACTCACTACCGTCTAATATAAGAAATTCCGAAACTTTATTGGTATTCAAGAAACGTGTTTGAGATAACTTTTTTGCAACCTGTTAATTAATATATATTTTTTTATTATATGAGTATTAGTGTGTATATTTTATATCGTATTTGTTATTTTTATGTATTGTATTATTTTATTTTTATTTATAGTATTACTTAACATAATTTACGTAACATTTTGTATATTATTTATTCATTAGTAGCAGTAATGTATGCACTTAGTTTGCCATTTAAATATATTTTCCTTTATGGGTCTACTGGAAGATATTTCAGCAAATTATGGAATAAGAACGAACTCACTATAAGACATATAAGAAGTTCATACTGAAATTTAAAAAAAGTAAATTTATGAATACTGGCGAGATTTGAACTCGTAGTATAAAATTCACTAGAGGCTGTAGATACGCCCGGCTAGTGGGCAGTAGGCATCTAATAGCTGAAACACAGGCGTG
This sequence comes from Parnassius apollo, assembly GCA_907164705.1. Lineage (NCBI taxonomy): Eukaryota > Metazoa > Arthropoda > Insecta > Lepidoptera > Papilionidae > Parnassius > Parnassius apollo. The sequence continues at coordinate 4,648,332 of CAJQZP010000987.1, forward strand.
CAGCCTCAAAATTAGAAGTTTCAACATAGTTTGCCAAAGAGTTACTCGTTACTCAGATTGCGGAGTGTATGATTAGAATAACGACAAAGATTTAATAGCTCACCCTCTCTGTTAAGGATGTCTGAAAAGGAACCAACGGGGATTAAGAAACAGAAGGGAGGAATCGAGGCTTCTCTCGATCCGGCCTCCTATAACGCCTACGTTGGGTTCGGGAACAACGTATGTGATCTCCGCAACGGAGTAACACACAAGGGCGATAACCTCTTCCTTTTCAGCAAGTAGGTTCAGACGGGGATTACGGGTCTTCCGAAGCCGTCCCGATCCCAACGCCTTAATTCTTCGATGTGGACTGTATAACTTGAGGGATGAATTTCTTGGGAATAAAACAGCAATTATCTTCAAACCATTCCGTGAGAGAGTAATCACTTTTCCCTATCACTTCCCTACACTTTTTCTTTCTTCTTCTTATTGACTGCTGGTATGATTTTCGAACTTTTTCCCCGAACTTTCCCGAACGAATTGCAATAAAACCCGTTCACTAAGCTACCCCAGAGCTATACGCGAAAGTGAGCCGCGCCATTCGCGTGCTTGCGCAACTTAATTACATGAATTTGTTCTATTACTCTCTCACGTTTTACTTAATCTCTTTATTTGCATAAGTCTTACATCAATACAATTTATCTATATAGATAGCACAAAACAATATCTACACTACGATATACATTACATTTTCATATCACGAAAAACCTTTTATTTATTAAATGAAATATGCCTATTTTACTCACAAGTTCGAAGTTGAAATTTCTTAAATATTTAACATAGAAAGTTAAAACAATGTTTTCCACTTAAAATTATACATATGTTAACCAATACAATGGTTTAATTTACATTTTCTCTATTTATTTCACTATTAAAACACTTTTAAATTTCTTATACAAAACTATCATTATTTCACTTATACACAGGAATTTTCACATAAAAATAACACAGAATTCACCTTTTTTAGCACGTACAATCAACCTGAAATGTTTTACAAGTCATTTTTACATAAATTGCTGAAATTACAAATATTTAAATTTTTACATATTTGGCCTCCTAAGTACGTGGCTAGCGTGCGTCTATGAACTCACACTATTTGAACAACTAACTTTGCACGGCTCTCGGCTATCAGAAAAAAAGAAAGTCTGATATACACCAATTTTAACAGTATTGGGTGAATAAATGCTTTTACACAATTTTCGAACTGTAGGAAACTATCTCTAATCAGATTCTTATCAGTTATCATGTTTCTTATCAGATAACAATATAAGTGAATGTTCTCATAAATCAATCATGGCAAATAATCATTTGTTTTCGTACAAAACATATCAAACTTATATAAGACAATACTTATGCAATTAATTTCCGTTAATTCTATTTATACACACAGTGATCATCTCGACCGGGGAACAAATACGATCTTTAACCTTATTTAATTATTCTTTTAAATTTACATCATTGGAAAGATGATTTCAACCGGGGAACCAATCCGGTAACATAATTTATATCTTAAAATTCCCTATATGAATTTATTGAAAGATATTACTTAGGAAAACAATAAACTAGTCCGGCCTGGGAGTCGAACCCAAGACCTTCATATCATTAATTCGACATTTCTTCAAGATTTAACTAAGCATTTTCTTATTAGAACATTGCTATTGGACAATATGCCTTTGAGACGTTATTCGTCATCGGTTGACTTAATAAACTGAAATATTCTTATAGGCGCGTCGCCAATAATCTCCCCCCGTGCGTTAGCACCATCATTTGGGAGGCGTCGTGGGTACTAGGACTATTATTCTGGATGTAGGTCTCCTAAAGATACCTGTGCTAGTAATGACGTCAACCACTCTGGTGTGACCGTCTGGTCCCGGTAGCGTTCTACTAATTTTGCCTTTCGGCCACGTATTTCGTGGCAACGAATGATCTATTATCAAAACAATATCACCTTCTTTAGGTTCCATGAATTTTCCGTTATTACCCGTTCGAGGTATTAAAGTAGGCATGTATTCTTTCAGCCATCTTGTCCAAAAATGGTCGGCTAACCTCTGTGCAGCTTTCCAATTGAGTTGACCCGTCAGATGTTGCTCTTAAAATAATCCAGGTGGTCGATCACCACATGAGCGTCCCAGAAGAAAATGATTGGGTGTCAAACCCTCTTCAGGACTATCCATACTAAATGTTACCAGAGGCCTGGAATTTACCGTATGCTCTGCTTCTAAAAGCAGCGTATGCAGAACCTCCTCCCGTGGGCTCCTTTCTTTGAGCGTAGCGGTCAACGTAATTTTAACCGATCTTACTAACCTTTCCCAGGCGCCACCCATGTGCGTTGCTCCCGGAGGTATAAATTTCCATTTAATATATTTCTTAAATGACTCATTTTTCATGCCCTCATAGCATTCTTCGCATGCTTTCAATAATTCTTCATTCGCAGCTTTGAAATTCGTCCCGTTATCGCTGTATATAACGGCTGGTTTTCCTCTTCTGGCGATAAATCGCCTCAATGCCATTATCATTGACACTGGTGTCAATGAGGCTGCTAATTCCAGATGTACTGCTCTGGTGGTCAGACACGTGAATAAAACACCCCAACGTTTTTCGTGTCGCCTTCCTATAGTCACACTCATAGGTCCGAAATAATCCACAGCTGAGCACGTAAAAGGTGGTTCATGATGAGCTATTCTCTCCAGAGGAATATTTCCTTGTGGCACGTTCTGCGGTTTTGACCTGTATGTCCTGCACCACTGACAGTGATGTGATACACTTCGTACTACATTACGCAAGTTCAAGACATAAAATTTCTGGTTCACCTCATTCATCACCGTCTGGTGATTAGCATGTCCAAAATGATGATGAACTTCTCTAATCATCATTTTAACGATTTCGTGTTTACCGTCTAATACGACAGGTTTTCTACTTTCCTCAGTCAAATTAGACTTGAAAGGTAAACGTCCATGTGGCCGTGGAAGGAAAAGGGGAGATCTCCCGCCGGGCAAGGTGTTCTGCCCGGGGAGCGGCCAACGCTCCGTGTGATAGTTCGGAGAAGTTCTATATATACTGTTTCTGATTCGGAATGTTGATAGCGTGATTTAGACTTTTGGTGTATTTCGATTGTGGCGCGACGACAGCGCCGCTACATCACCCCCTGCTCAGACCGGAGGTCGATAGTGCAGTCGAGTTGTCGACGAATGTGCAAGTGCCAGGAGATTGCCTTGTAGTCTGCGGTGAGTCGAGAAGAAGGCAAGTAATCTGCGAGAGTGCCGTGAAGCAGAGGCGAGCATTAAGGCTCAGAGCCGTGCCGAACACTGTATGGCGCAGAGAGTAGCTTGAAGGAACAGGAAGCATTATTATTCCAGTGCTGCGATGAACCTTGTGAAGCTAGATGGCTTGCAGGATATGAGGACTGCAGACGATATCTGCTCGGGAGCGAATGGGTGGGGTATTCTATGACAATGATGAAGCTTGAAGTTTCCGAAGGTTGTTTGGTTGCATGTTCAGATCACGTCGGATGGTCACCACTGTGGCTGTGGAAGGAAAAGGGGAGATCTCCCGCCGGGCAAGGTGTTCTGCCCGGGGAGCGGCCGACACTCCTGGTGATAGTTCGGAGAAGTTCTATATATACTGTTTCTGATTCGGAATGTTGATAGCGTGATTTAGACTTTTGGTGTATTTCGATTGTGGCGCGACGACAGCGCCGCTACAGTCCATTTAAACGGAGTAAGTTATCTTCTCCTATTTCCATAGATAATTTACTTAAGCGTGAACTTCTTTCAACGCTTTTGCCTGCTTTCAAGCATTTTATTTCCGAATAAAAGCACTCGTCTTGAACGAACTTCCAAATTAACAATTCCGCTTTTCTCAAGAGCGCTATGTCCAACGCGCCATCGGGTCCTTTAATCGACTTTGCTAAAACTTTGTTGGAACACATAACCGACTTTTCGGCTGCGTCTTCGGGTCCTTTAACCGACTTTCTTAAACTCTTGAATTTTTCTACCGCTTGTAAGGTGCGTGTAGTTGCCCCAAGGAATTTCTTAAAGCTGCTAAATCGTCCGTAGTCGGGCAGAATTAACGGTTCTTGCTTTCTCAGCGCATTTACGCCTTTAACGATGAGATTTTCAATTTGCTTCTCATATTCTTTTTTCAACTCGCTATTTTTATCGAGCTTCTTTTCGATATTAAACAGGCGACTTTCAACCTGCGCTCTATTCGACGGCATGCACTCATTGTCTGTGCGCCATAACAAAGCAGTCTCGTACCTATTATTAGGTATACGACGTACCGTTTTGCTCAAAATATTTAAAGCTCGTTCTTCTGGGTGGTTCGCGGGCTTTCGTGCAGACACTCCCAGAGATTCCAAACTAAAATAATCCTTGATTAACTTATCCATGTCTTCCTCCTTCTTGGTGGAAATGTGGTTAACAATCTTGATTGGTTTAATACCACCCGATATGTGACCATGTAAAACCCATCCAAGTTTGGTGAGCGATGCTACAGGTAGGTTCTTACCTCCTGAAATTAATTCACGAGTAACTATGAGATGCCAATTGTCCTGGCCAATTAATATGGTAGGTCTGGACCTCTCATAAATCAACTCGTCCTTAATCGGTGTCAAATGAGAACACCGTTGTAATAATTCTCGGCTTACTGACTGAGGAGAAAGGTTAAGTGACTTAATTGTTTGTATACTTATCTCTTCTAAGTCACTCGAGTAAATGCCTTTTATCTTAACGTTTAAGCGATACGAACTGTCGTCGTTAATTCGCTTACCTCCCACGGCTTCGATACGTAATTCCTCTTTACGTCCGCGAGGCGCTAACTTCTGAGCCATCCACTCCTCTATGAGTGTCATGGTCGATCCCTCATCCAGAAGAGCTGTTGTCTTGACCTTTCCTCTAGGTCCATACAACTCGACCGGTATAATCTTTAAGTATGCACATGCCAGTGCATTCACTGTACTAACGGTTGTAATCTGAGCCTCTTTACCCCCCTCGTCCCCTTGCGGCGAGGTATTTTCATTGGGGTATCGGTGTAGCATCCGATGATGTGACATTCTACATCCCTCTACACCACATTTTTTCGCTTTGCACTCTGACCTCCTATGGTTAGGTGACAAATATTGGAAACATACTTTCGCTTTTTTGACTGCGTCCCATTTCTCGCGAATATTCATGTCCTTAAACTTGTAACAACTCACTATAGAGTGCTCCTTGTTGCATATAACACACTTATGTGTTACCCGACTTACAGGCTTGTCCTGGGTTGTCATAACCACTTGTCGGTTGTGCCCTTTATTATTTCGGCGTTCTAGACGCTCGCTCGTATTACTTCGGCGCATATAGCGCTCGCTCTTGGCACAGCTGCGTACACATCCCTTTGCAGTGTGTACAGTTTGCTTCCTGAATTCAGGACGCTTCCGTTTTTCAGGCGCATTTTCATTGCTTAAGGACGTTCCAAATTGTTCACTCAATAAATTTACAAACTTGGCCATCTTCTGTAACTCTGGCTCCAAAGGATATTGAGGTCGATATTCAAACCATTTAAATTTAATCATAGTTCCGTGTTTCTCCACTATGTGGCTCACTAACTCCGGTGAGTATAAAAACTGTGGTTGATTCAACGCTTGTATTGTGGCAACCACGTTCGTAATACGACTTGCAAAAGGTCCTATATGCCGGCAATCTTCTGCCAATCTTGGCATACGCTTTACATTCTCGATTTCGGCTAGAATGAGCATTTCAACCCTACCGAATCTTCTCTCGAGAGCGTTCATTATTTCTTCAGGTTCACATAAAGTAAATAACAATGACTTAACCGCCTCCTTAGCGGTGCCCTTTAATGCCCTCCTAAGGCGTGCGACATTCTGCACCCCTGAAAATTGGCTTATTGTGTCTTCAAACACCGTTTTGAAAACTATCCATTCACCCGGGTCTCCATCGAACACCGGTAATTCCTGGAGGAAATGAAGCTGGGGAGACTTATCTTTTCCCGCTATTTTTATTGCACTCACAATCGCTTCGGTCAATTCTGACACCTCACTCGCGTGTGTTTTCTGTGCATTTCCTTGGTTGCGCTCGATCTCCGCCCCTTTGCGGCGTGATCCTTTACACGCTTCCTTATCAGTAATATCGGGTTGCGTCACACTAACCGGCGCGCTCATTATGGTCTACTGAACCCAACTCCTTACGAAAGGTTCCACCTGAGTATTCCGCTCTTCATCATCCTCACTCGAGTCGATCTCCTCTTCTCGGTTGAGTCGTGCCAACTCCAATTGCGACTTGGCTAAGGCAGCAGCTGCCTGTGCTCGTTCGAGCTCTGAGCGTTCGAATTTAATCCGCGCCTCTAATTCGGCTTTCAGCCTCGCCGATCGCGATGACCTACAACCTCTCTGTGACCCTTTGTCACTAGTGTGCCCGATTACTGTCCTTGACGATGCCGCTTCTTCGGTCCTTTGACCTACTTTTTCGACCACCGTTTCACTCCTGGATATAACGGATTGTTGTGCGGTGCTGGCCTGCGTACCACTGGTGTCCGTCCTGTTGCTTGTCGTTGCCATGGACGTCCCTGAGTCCCACGTGCATGTGGACGTGTCGGTGGTGGCTCCACTTGAAGGAGTTGCTCCATTTGACGCAGTAGCTGTGGTCGCTCCAGATGGTTCCGCCTCTTTAGCTTTTCTTGAGAGCCCTGTCCTTGTCCTGCTCCCCTCGCTTCTCCCTGTCTGGTCTTGTGCCTTCTTCATCTTGCAGGAAGGTGATTGTTGGCCTACGGTCCCTAACTGTCCCTACGGTCCCTACAACCCCTTACCTACAACCCTTCTACACCCCAACCTAACACCACTACCCCCTCCCCCCTTATCTCCCAACCCTACAACCCTACTACCACCCTAACAGCCCTATCAGCCCTATCAATCCTGAACGGGGCCTACCGAGGTGAGCCGTCCAGGGATGGAGTCGTGCAGGAATGGAATGGAGGAAAGGTTTAGGAACTGTCTCGCCAAGGAATATGACGAAACAGTCGAGCGGTAGTGCAAGCGCAGTCTCGCTCGAGAGAACTGCTCCACCCGAAGGTGTTGTGCCAGAGCCCGACCGTTTGGCACCGTTAGGTGGTCGGGATGTATGCTGTGCTCGCCGCCCAGTTGCCGGTGACGCCTCGTCCAAGCGCCCTCCTCCAGCCGCGATGCAGTCAGGTGCCCACGCGCACCCTCGCCCGGCAGCAGCAGCGGTGGATGCTTCTTCTTGCACCCTGATGACCCGACAGGAAATGCCGGACACGGTCGTCCGACAGAAAATGCCAGACACGGTCGTCCGACAGGAAATGCCAGACACAGTCGTCCGACGGGAAATGCCGAGCACGCTTGCCCGACAGGAAAAATGCCAAGCCCTGCTTGGCTACGATGAGCGCCTTCACAAGGCACCTGCGCCTGGCTGCGATACATGCCCCATGCGAGCACACGCCCCAAGCTGCAATCCCGGTTTTCTTTCTTCCGGTAGTTCCAGGTCCAGTCCTTCTGTGCTGACGTCCTGGTCTTCTGGCCTTTGGTCCTATTGCTTCAGCTCAAACCTCCGGCTTCCTTCGGTTGCTGATCTTCACTCGGCTCCGAAGGTCTTCTTTCTCCATAACCAGCAGTCCACAGCTGGTTCCTTGATCCTGGCTGCGAAGGACCAATTGAAAAGGAAACGCAGCTTATTCAAACGTTCAACTAAAAAACAGAAGGGAGGAATCGAGGCTTCTCTCGATCCGGCCTCCTATAACGCCTACGTTGGGTTCGGGAACAACGTATGTGATCTCCGCAACGGAGTAACACACAAGGGCGATAACCTCTTCCTTTTCAGCAAGTAGGTTCAGACGGGGATTACGGGTCTTCTGAAGCCGTCCCGATCCCAACGCCTTAATTCTTCGATGTGGACTGTATAACTTGAGGGATGAATTTCTTGGGAATAAAACAGGAATTATCTTCAAACCATTCCGTGAGAGAGTAATCACTTTTCCCTATCACTTCCCTACACTTTTTCTTTCTTCTTCTTATTGACTGCTGGTATGATTTTCGAACTTTTTCCCCGAACTTTCCCGGACGAATTGCAATAAAACCCGTTCACTAAGCTACCCCAGAGCTATACGCGAAAGTGAGCCGCGCCATTCGCGTGCTTGCGCAACTTAATTACATGAATTTGTTCTATTACTCTCTCACGTTTTACTTAATCTCTTTATTTGCATAAGTCTTACATCAATACAATTTATCTATATAGATAGCACAAAACAATATCTACACTACGATATACATTACATTTTCATATCACGAAAAACCTTTTATTTATTAAGTGAAATATGCCTATATTACTCACAAGTTCGAAGTTGAAATTTCTTAAATATTTAACATAGAAAGTTAAAACAATGTTTTCCACTTAAAATTATACATATGTTAACTAATACAATAGTTTAATTTACATTTTCTCTATTTATTTCACTATTAAAACACTTTTAAATTTCTTATACAAAACTATCATTATTTCACTTATACACAGGAATTTTCACATAAAAATAACACAGAATTCACCTTTTTTAGCACGTACAATCAACCTGAAATGTTTTACAAGTCATTTTTACATAAATTGCTGAAATTACAAATATTTAAATTTTTACATATTTGGCCTCCTAAGTACGTGGCTAGCGTGCGTCTATGAACTCACACTATTTGAACAACTAACTTTGCACGGCTCTCGGCTATCAGAAAAAATGAAAGTCTGATATACACCAATTTTAACAGTATTGGGTGAATAAATGCTTTTACACAATTTTCGAACTGTAGGAAACTATCTCTAATCAGATTCTTATCAGTTATCATGTTTCTTATCAGATAACAATATAAGTGAATGTTCTCATAAATCAATCATGGCAAATAATCATTTGTTTTCGTACAAAACATATCAAACTTATATAAGACAATACTTATGCAATTAATTTCCGTTAATTCTATTTATACACAGAGTGATCATCTCGACCGGGGAACAAATACGATCTTTAACTTTATTTAATTATTCTTTTAAATTTACATCATTGGAAAGATGATTTCAACCGGGGAACCAATCCGGTAACATAATTTATATCTTAAAATTCCCTATATGAATTTATTGAAAGATATTACTTAGGAAAACAATAAACTAGTCCGGCCTGGGAGTCGAACCCAAGACCTTCATATCATTAATTCGACATTTCTTCAAGATTTAACTAAGCATTTTCTTATTAGAACATTGCTATTGGACAATATGCCTTTGAGACGTTATTCGTCATCGGTTGACTTAATAAACTGAAATATTCTTATAGGCGCGTCGCCAACAATGTCAAAGAATTAATTATTTTAAAGTTCTAGACCTAGTTTTAGACATTCTAATTTGATTATTTAATCTTTATGTTAAATATCATCATTATAATAACAACCCTCAAGAGACTGCCGAATATGAATACAGGGAGACCTATATTCATATTTATTATGATAATAAATAAAAGTGAAACTATAATTATTATGAAATACTAGCTTGCCAGGCAGACGTTGTTCTGCCCTTTTCGACGACCCTTTGTCATGTCCTATTAAAAATCCTTAAATTCGAAAAAAATATGGGTCACTTATGGGCAAAAAAAACTTAATTAAAATCGGTTAAGCAGTTTTAGACATTCTAATTTGATGATTTAATCTTTACGTTAAATATCATCATTATAATTACAACCCTCAAGAGACTGCCGAATATGAATACAGGGAGACCTATATTCATATTTATTATGATAATAAATAAAAGTGAAACTATAATTATTATGAAATACTAGCTTGCCAGGCAGACGTTGTTCTGCCCTTTTCGACGACCCTTTGTCATGTCCTATTAAAAACCTTAAATTCGAAAAAAAAATTATGGGTCACTCATAGGCAAAAAACTTAATTAAAATCTGTTAAGCAGTTTAGGAGTCTATAGCGGACAAACAACATGACACGTAATTTATATATATTAAAATATATCGCAATACATATAAATTCAATTACATTATTTTCTATATATTTGCTATGTAGAAAAATAATGTAATCAAATAATCATTCAGTGCTGCAAGCGATATCCGATCTCTGACGTTCTTGTAACACCAAATACAGTACAAATGCGCTGGCAGCTGGAACCAAATACCAAAATTCCGGTTGCTTGCAGGTTGTTGGACTGTTTTTTGTCTCGGAGTCCACAAGAGTAGGCACTACCCTTCTCACCTAGTGTGTTTTAGTCTCAGGCTCATAAGGAGCCATGCCTGTCCCTGTTAGTCCTCAGAAGTTAAATCACTTCTTTGTTTGAAGTTTTTTTCTCTCTTTATTTGTTTCACACCACTGAGACAAAATATACCATATCACTATTAGGGCTATGTGCTATGTGTTCAACCTCTTACAATATACATAGATGTTTAACGAAGTGATTTAAAAAAAGGAAACAGATAACAATTTGCTATGCTATGCGGTGCAAATAAAAATACAGTTACTTGGAAAACAGATTTGCTACAAATACAGTTTTAAGATTTAATGCTATAGTATATATAAATGTACTAATTTAAAGACATAATTGTGAAATGTTTACTGATTATATATTTAAAACTAGACAATGGATTATACATAATGTCCACTTCTATGGATTTTGGATTATGGATTTTTTTGTACTCGTATAATTACATGAAAAGTTGGATTGTCAATGACCTATAGCAGCTACTTAACATTGGGTGCAGGTCGACCGTTAGTTCAGCTGTCACTTATTTTTTTTTTTATAAAATGCGAAATTCTCTTCGTACAAAATGTAAAGAAAAAAATTCAATTCGCAAAATGAATCTCCATAGTATTATTTTAAAAAAAGAAGTAAATTAATATCAGGATCTTTGCTTAATGTGAAACTTAATCCTACGATTTTGCATCGTTAAGTACGCATTCACACTCAACTACATTAATTCCAATGCAATCCATAAATAATTCCTCCCTTTTTCTCTTTGCCAAACTTTATCAGAGTAATGAGACAAATGTTTTTGTTGCCCTGTTTATTTCGTTAAGTTAATATTCTTCTCTTATTTCCGGACCGTTCTTGTTTCCGTTTTTCTCTTTGTAATACAAATGAAATATTTGAAATGAAATGTTTTTTAATGAATACTGACTAGAAGGCATACATCTCCTGATGTAGCTTTATGAGAATACTAGTAAATGACTTCATAGTTTATCGTTAACAAATAGAAAACTATAATATAATAAAATAAATACTAAACTATAATAAAATGAAAGCGAAATATTTAAAATAATGTTTCTTAAAACAGAAATCGATCAAGTTATGTATTAAATAAAATATATTTATACATTAAAAGTTAAAGTTAAAAATATGTTTGTACCATCTTAATTTGTAATTAAGTGTTGATAGGCCAAATTATGACAGAACTGGGAAGATTTAAAATACGACGTCAATACGATTGAAATAGTTAGTTTTATAGGAGGTTGAGATTTTCTCTATTATCCTTACATAAAATTAATACGGAAATATTATTTAGCAGTATGGTCCCATGGTCGGGAGCCGCGTCAAATGTGCGAGATATCCCGCCTAAATACTCGGTCAAGTGTCACGATTTAGGCAAATTCTTCAAATATTGGGAGAGGAAAATGTTGTGTGACTATGATGGTGGCTTTTTAACAAAGTGCACTGTCCACATGCTCATAATAGACTAAAGTAACATATTAACATTATTTTTAAGTCTAATAGTGGTACTATTGGTGGTCGCGCGATGATAAAACAAATAAATAAATAAAATTTACTTATGCCAACTAGGGTAAAAAATGCATACAAGAACAGTGATCCCATGGATCTCAAACTAGAATAAACCTGTACATTAAAGTTCAAAAGTCATTACCCCGCATCTATTATTCGGATTTAGGAATAATTATTCACGGATTCTAATCTTTAACTGAAATCTAACACAACACCTAAATTTTACCTAGCAATATAGGGTACAGCCCTAGGTACTATGGCTGTGGGGAAAGGGGCCATCTTTGATTCAGATGCACTAAGTGAACTATAGAAAGGGAAGGTGATCGCCCAGCAGCAGCAGTGAAACGAGTAAAAGCCAGGACTGCGGGGTGGGTTAAAAGTAAGGTACCAGGTAAACGTACTCGTCAACAACTTCGAGCACAGTGCTCCCAACAACTACCGGCATAGGTGTGACATGGACATTAAACATGATCTTTGTTTTGTCCATGTTCATCTTAAGACTTATCCGTTGGGAGACACCATTGAGGTCATACAGCATAGTGCTTAGGTTCTCCAGCGATTCTGCCATAAAGACTAAATCGTTGGCAAATTGAAGGTAAGTGATATACTCGCCATTGATGTTAATACCGTATCCTTTCCAGTACAGTAGCTTGAAAACGTCTTCCTCATAAACCTCATATAACGTCACCCTGTCTTACACCTCTCTGCAGTTGGATAGGTTTCGCACTCTGGTTCTATACTTGGATAGCCATCGTAGCCCTACTGTACAAACACTTCAGCACTTCGATATACCGACAGTCAACTTGGCACCGCTGAAGGGACTGTAGCACCGCCATAATTTCGACGGAATCAAAGGCTTTCTCATAGTCCACATACGCTAGGCAAAGTGGCAGATTGTACTCTTCGGTCTTCTGTACAATCTGCCGATGGGTATATATGTGATCTATGGTACGGAAGCCTTTTTGGAAACCGGCTTGTTCGGGAGGCTGGAAGTCGTCGAGTCTGCGTGCGAGACGATTCGTAATGACTCTCGAAAACAGCACGTATACGCGGCTCAGAAGGGAAATCGGTCTGTAGTTCTTCAAGACAGCGTTGTCGCCTTTCTTAAAGAACAAGATCACCGCACTTCTACTCCACGCCTCCGGAGTAGTGCCAGTGGAGGACGGAATTGAAGAGCTTCTGAAGGAGTTTAAGTACCGGTGTTCCACCCGCTTTCAGAAGCTCCGCTGTAATTCCATCCTCGCCTGGAGCCCTGCCGTTTTTAAGGTACTGGAGAGCCATTCTAATCTCGCTCAGACTGACGTCCGGGATATCATCGCAATAGACAAAGTTCTTATAGACGTCAGAAAATCTCACAAATGCAAATACAAAAAACTATTGCTTAATGGAAACTTGTTACCCCCATTATATTGTTTCTGTTGCGCTGTGGAGTCGCTTTAATGTTATTTGCACTTGAGTGTATGATTGTACATTCAAACTTTTTATACGTGGTAGAAGTAAAGTAAAGTTACAGCCTATATACGTCACACTGCTGGGCACAGGCCTCCCCTCATTTCTGAGAGGGTTTTAGGGCAAGGAAGTGTCCGCCGCGCTGGCCCAGGGCATGTTGGCGAACTTCACATGTCTTCGAAATATTTTTTTTTCTTATTCCTCGGACATGCAGGTTTCCTCACGATATTTTCCTTCACCGGCGAGCACGTGGTAAATCAGCACTTAAAATTGCAATTAACAATTTCATTGGTGCCGGCGGGGATCGAACCTGGGTTACTCGCGTTCTGTTATATTTACAACGAGCGTTAACCATCTGAGCTACCACGGCTTCATACGTGGTAGAGCCATGCTGCAATTATTTTAGTAGTATGGTTGTAGCACGAATGGGTCGGCTCGACCGGGATAGGACCACGCTCTCACAGAATACCAGGGTAAAATAGTAGCTTAATGCTGCTCGTATGGTGAGTGAAGAGAACCGGAGACCCTTTTTACTGGAAACGAGGCATTCCATCTTAGTCCTCACGGGTGACAACACATCTGCATTTTGATCACAGTATCCTATAAAAAAAACACAATTCAATTAATTGTAGGCTATACAAATATTTGTTCAGTGCGGTATTCAATTTATATTTTTGTACTTGTACAGTTAATTTATGTATGTGAACTGCACACACGATACAAAAGTAAATCCGAAACATCAGCATTATTTGGGCTGTTTATTATTTAGTTATAACTTCATCATATTTGAATGAAACAGCGTAACATAGTTGATGAGTAACAAATTTGAAATAATGAACTCTATTTTAAAATAATATAATAGGGTTATAATATGTATATATTTATTAGCGTGCCACCTGTGCAATGTGGGATGCTCAGGCTTTTCACGGGTAATTTCTGGATCTCGACAACAGCGCCTCCTATCGGTTGCAATTGAATTTTTAAACCATCCAAGTACCCACTCAAATACACACAAAATTGATCCCTACAGCGAGAGAAGGAACTAAATTACTGTCACCCTTAAACTTATAGAACAGTAAACAACCTCAAATTTGTAATACAGTATAAAATGATTTAAATACATAATTTGACAAAGTATTATATCGTAGTGATTCCAAACAAAGCGGCTTCCAAAAACGGCTCTTAAACAGTTAAACAGCTAATAGACGAAGCCTTCCCTGTTACACCTGTCAACGGACTAGCCGACGGTACTTACTTAACAAAACATCTGCCACAATACATTAGACAAACATCGTCAGTTAAAACACGGATTACGCGGGTCGTATTGTCCTTAGTTTAAGTCAAGACGATTGCGTGGAAAATAATCCGTGTTTCCCCGGGACTTTAATTAATAACGCTCGGAAAGCAAAACATATGATACTGAATGAAAATAAATGTTTAAAAAAATATTGAGACTAAAGCCGGAGTGGCATGAGAGGTGGATGAACTGAGGGAGCATGTTTGAGTCTCTCAGAGATGACTACATATGTTTGCCATTGGGGTAGAGACGGTCGGTCCGTGAGATCCACGTGCTCTGAAGTTCTTTAAGGAACTCTACCTGCTTCATATCGTCTTCGTTGGAGATAAGAGCGCTGGTCTTTTTCTAGCTCAAGGACTAAGTAATAGCCTTTCAGCGAGGAAACGCAGCCAGCTTTCGTTGCACTATAGCCAGGAAGTAAGAAAGTCTAATAAGTTAAGTTAAGAAAGATATAAACTTAGTAATTGTAACGTTCATCTTAGAAACTTACGTTTATCTTCGAAACTTAAAACATTGAACTTTGAAACTTCGAATATTAATTTATATCAACAAAAGTTTCATAAAACAATAAAATAAAAAGTGATGATAATGATTGTCACCGCCTTTATATGTTCTTTTGGGCTTTCTATCGTTTCTGATAGGATTACGTAGTAATCAGTCCATCAATGCTTTTATGATTGTTTGTGAACTTCACGTATCATCAAATAAAGGAACATTTAAGAACTTCACTTTGCGTGGAATACACAGATCAATAAATTATTATATGTGGTTTTCTCTCCACTCCATTACAGCCTTCAAATTCACTGCTGAACGTAGGCCTACCCATAGAGTTCTCAGAAGGATTCTGCGGTCCATTTACTGTTTCAGTTTCCCTTTGTCACCTTTTACGATAACTATGAGACAATGTGGAGTACTGGATACTCTTACCCTCCCATAGAAATCCCTACACGGTAGGTGTAGGCATCTCTAAGGGACTCATACACTCAGTTCACTGCTTCTGATGCCGCCCGGCTCTAAACATGGTACTCCTTAGATGGGAGATTGCCAAAGTTTCTACGCACGTAGCATCCCACACAATTTGCATCACTCCCATGGGAGCAAAGGCATACTGATATCCTGAACCAGCATTAATCAAAAATTTCACCGGAAATGTGCATAGTCTCATTCCATGTTACAATCTGAATGACATGTTTGTATTTACAATTAAACTATCTGTACACGAATTATTCACAGCCACTTTCGTATTATCATCATCGTAATTATTACAGCCCATCTGACGAATGCCACAAAGCACGTTTTTTTTAAGTACACAACAAAGGTGATAGACGATTATACACTCCACATATTCATCTATCCTCGATTAAGAACCAAAACGCATATGCGTCGTCACCACTAAGGACTTAGATGGAATGACTCGTTATCAGTAAAAAGGGTCTCCGGTTCTCTATATTTACAGTACAAAACACAGCAGCACTAAGCTCCTATTTTACGCTGGCATTCTGTGGGAGCGTGATCCAACCCCGGTTGAGCCGACCCATTCGTGCTACCATGTATAACGCGGTGCTGGGCTACCTTCATCTTTCAAATTCCTGCATCTCTTTCCAAGTAGTCACTCAATCTAGTAGCGGGATGAAATTCCGTATATATAGCAGGAAGTAATCGCAAGTCACAACGTAAAATGTATTTTTTATAGGATAGGGTGACAAACGAGCACACAGTCCACCTGATGGTAAGTGGTTGCTGCGGCCCATAGACATCTACATCTATCCTCGATTACGAATCAAAATGCAGATGCGTTGTCACCCGTGAGGACTAAGATGGAAGGCCTCGTTTCCAGTAAATGGGTGTCTGGTTCTCTACACTCACCACACGAAATACAGCATCATTAAGCTACTATTTCACGCTGGAATTCTGTGAGAGAGTGGTCCTTCCCCGGTCGAGCCGACCCATTCGTTCTATAACTGTACATCTAATATAACTGCAGCATGGCTCTACCACGTATTAATGTTCTAATAAAATGTAAAAATGTATGATTAAATTTCGAGTTTATTATTGTGTAAAATAATTATGTCGTAAAATTTAAAATAACTATATGAATATGTTAAGTGCTAGAACACATTGGGCGCTAGGCGTTACGTTCAGCGCGCGTTGATAGCGTACTCGTACATACACCGCACTCGGCATGGCGTTCGACGTGAGTTATCAGTGTGAGTCCCTAATAGCTGATCTATTTTGGATTTCATCAATTAAAAAATCTATATCATAGTGCTCGATCTCCATTTTTATCAACGTAGTCTACACGAAAGCGCGCGATAAAAATGTACAATAAAATGGCGGATCATGTATTTAGAAGCGGCGGCTTTTTAACCAAAATCTAGCAGCGCGTATTGTGAAGTGTACGGATGTATCGGACTAAATGGTTTTTAAAATGCATGATAACAAAGTGCGCGCTTTAAAACGCCTAATTTGCACTCGCTCTAACTGTACGATTTAAAATTTCGCGTTTGGGCACAGTATTCATGTCATAACGAGTACATTTATATACATTCATTCCAGTCTATAATTTTCCTTTTGCTGAACACAGGGCTTCTCGGATCGCCTCACAGGGGAACTTGGCCACAGTAGTGACGCTTGGCAGGCAGGTTCGCAACCGCAGTTTTTATTAATTTAGAGTTTTTATCAAAAAGCTGGTGCTGCTCATCTCTTTTACTACTACTCTCTTTTACTAACCCCACGGGAAAAAGGAAATTATTTGATGTGTTCTATGTTACTCCTCATCTGAAAATCAATATAAAACATTTATTTATATATTATATATATTAACATTATATGTTAACGTAAAATTAGTTTGGTTCTACAAATATTAGCCGTATTATATAATAATCACGAGAGGTGCTTTGTAGCATGTTCGCTCCAGAAACTTTTAAAAATGAATAATAAGCTCTTTCCAAGGAACATGTCAAGACCAAGTTGCAGAGATAAAAATATTTCTACAAGAACTCAACGCGAAAATATAAAAGTTGGATTCAATTTGAGGCAAGGTAATTCAGCTAGCTTAGAATCATAGTACAAAATAAATAAATATATTATATGCACACGCAAAACACGGCCAACAAGCTAAAAAAATACCTTCAACTTGCAAAGACCCTTTTTGTTTCACTAGATTGTCACTATCCAGTGGAGACCTGCATACACGGTGCTTCACAGTACGATGCTGCCTGCCATTCGAGATCCCCCACGGGTGGTAATGTTTCTACTATATCACCTGCCATTGCCATTTTTTTCTGCTACGTTTAACTCTTTACGGATTTTATAAAAGTGAAAAATAGCTACAGTACCTTTGTCAGTGACTCGCTGAGTGTCTTGAAGACCAACCAAACTTGACACTGCCGTGAAGGACCACGACCCCCGTTACGTAAATCTTCGGATAATTTTTGAATGCATTATGTTTCGTAATAAGCAAAGACCCTGACAAATTAGAAAATTATATTAAATTATAATTTTATGCGAGAAAAATACTTCAAAAATGTAATCTAATTAAACAAAATAAATGATAATTTTAAGACAAGAGCTAGTAAACTTTGTTGAATCTTTTCTTAAAACTGTGATTACGAGCTACCTTACATAAAGTTCCTCATTTAGAAAAAATTAATTGTTTAAGAAAATTGTTCCCAGTAGTAATTTATAAAAAAGAAAAAATGAGGCAATTATAGTTGGTATCATTGTATTTTCGAAAAGTGCGAAATAGAAATGTATGTTGTAATATCAGCGTCAAGCTTTAAATTAAAGTTTCGGTAAATAGAATTAGTTTCAAATTCTAAAAAGGGGTTGTTCCCAATTTAACTGTACTTTTGGTAAAATAGGAAAAAAACTTTTTAATGTAATTAGATTGTTTCCAATTTTTCCCTCCGTCATCTTAATACTTACATAAGTACTAAACGATTATGATGCTTAGTCTACTGAAAAAGAGTTAAATAATTAATTAAAAAGTAAAACTCTTAAATATATGTAACGACCCATATAATTGAATAGCTTTAGAAGTTGGTTCTTTATATCTCAGATACTCTAGTGACAATCTCAACGCTCACACCGATTTCACGAGCTATTAAATTCACCGAATTCAGAAGCTCCTAAATTATGTTGAAATTACTTCAATCTTTTTAATTCCTTGGAGTCGATTTATACGTTTTTATAAGTTTAATTTTTCGATTATTATATTACTGAAATTATATAAATAATCAATAATATAGTTTCATAACTGGCGAAGGTAGCGCGTGACATACAAATTAAAATGCTGTCGAAATGAGAACTTCCTCCTTCCTCAAAATCGGCTAATATGAGAATTTTTAAAATATACGCTATAAAAATGGATGCTGGTTCTTTGTCGCATAAAATTTCCAATAAGAACTATAAAACTTTGCGTGAAATCAATTGCAACGTTGTGTCAAAACTTCAAATCAATTGGTGGTGAGCTTTCTATGCGATATGTATTATTTGACAAGTTCTCTACAGTTTATTGCTTCGTTTTCGTAATAATTAAACTATTATTGTGATCATAATGATTTCTTACATTTACGCGAACACTATACATTGATTAAAACTACTTTTACGGATGTTTTATTTATTTTATTTTTAATATCCGACGTTTCGGGTGCTTTCCAGCACCCATGGTCACGGGGGACTGAGGTGACTGACGTCCCGATGTCAAAGTTAACCCGGAGTACCTTCAGCTTTTTAATTATTGTCTTTGGTCCGATCTACGCAGAATGAACTAACTGTGTTTTGAAGTCTTGCAGTGGTATGCTTGGGTTTAGTTTTAATTTTATTAATTATAGGATCCCAAGCAGGTGGCCCAGCCTCCTTTTCTATTGAAATTAGGATATTCTTTTAATTTCAATAGCCTCACGTATCATCCTTGGTAGGAATCGATGTTCTTTCGCGAGGATTTGTGGTCTATCAAATCTGATGTAATGGTTGGCACCATCTAGGATATGATCGCAAACTGCAGACTTCCCGGAACGTTGATGCTTCACGTCAGCTATGTGTTCTTTTATGCGGCTTCTAATTGATCTCTTTGTTTGCTCTATATATGAGAGACCACAATCACAATCAAGCTTGTACACTTCTGCATCTTGTAGAAAAATATGACACTTGACGGATGGTAAGAACTGACTAATCTTCTTCGGCGGCTTGTAGAATGTTCTTATAGAAGCTCGCTTCAAGATGTAGCCAATCTTGTCCGTGACATCTCCGACATATGGTAGTACAGCAGACACACGCTCGACTGTGGCCGGCTTCATTCGGTCACTGTGACGTAGGCGCGGGACCCGAAGCTTGTTGTCGTGCAGAACTTGCTTGACGTGCTGAAGCTCGGCGGCCAGGTGTTTGCTGTCACAGATCCCTCGTGCTCTCTGTAACAAAGATTTGCCCACGGTAGCTAACTGTGAAGGATGATGGTGAGATTCACCATTTAAGTATCGGTTTGTATGGGTCTTTTTTCTATACACAGTATGACCTATGGTTTTGTTAGGATTTCGGATGACTAACACATCTAGGAAAGCTAAGGAATTATTTGCCTCTAACTCCATAGTAAATTGAATTTTAGAGTTTATGGAATTAAGATGTTCTAAAAAATGCAGTTACTTTGTCTGATGGTAAAATTGTGAAAGTATCGTCTACGTACCGCTTGTAGAACCTTGGGATGACAGGTGCAGTAAGGAGGGCTTTCTTCTCAAAGTCTTCCATGAATATATCGGCGACAATGGGAGATACAGGTGAGCCCATCGTAACACCATCTACTTGCTTGTAAAACTCTTCCTTCCACAATAGATAGCCAGATGTAAGGCAATGTCTTAGTAGTACTGCATATTCTGGTGGCATGTTATTTTCATCTAGTTTCCTAGTTATAATTGAGATGCAGTCTTCAATAACACAATAATTCAACAAACGTGACTTGGAGCTAAACTTAACTTATTTCGATGTAACAGTAAGAGTTGCTGGCTCTCAACACAGAACACTTTAGATGAGTAATTTAATTCATGTCAGTTGCAGTATTCAGAGGATATGCGGTACCTAGCGCAAGTGTTAGCTACTGTGCTTTAAATTTCATCGTGTTAACACTTTGGAGGCAGTAATATGAGTGCGCAAGTTGTTATAATGTGTACTTGTGCAAGCTACTGCCCATCTATATACAGGCAATGCTCGGCGAAAGTTTAATTGCTTGAATATGCAATAAGTATTCAGCATTCAGTGCTAGGATAGATATTTCTTTTATTTATTTAAAAAATGAAAACTAACCTTATAACGCCGTTTGGAGGCTATGTAAGAAAATCCTCTACCCCATATGATCCCGTGGGTGTCGTAAGAGGCGACAGAGGGAAACGGAAACAGAAGATGGGCAGCAAGATCTTTCTGCTGAGAGCTCGAAATAATAAATAACTAAATAATAAGAGGAAATCTATTAGAAAGGTCAAATTTAAGCCGTGGACTTTAACAGGCGGTAATGATAATAATGATGAACGTTGTTTTTATGTAGGGGATTCTTTAAAATAATTATTTACCGCAAACTTTTATGTAGGGAAGTCACGCTACAGCTATATTATAACTGTAGTATGCATAGCACAACGGGGGAAAGACGATGCTCTCACTGAATACCAGCGTAAAATATCAGCCAATGCTGCAGTATTTCGTATGGTGAGTGTAGAGAACCGGAAAACATTTTTCAAAAAAAACTAGTTTTGACATAGTGATTCCTTAGCTTAGCATAAATAAATATACCAAAAATGCCATTAGGTATCACATTAACAAATAGACGGAGAGCTGGCTGCAATAAAAATGTTCACGTCGGGTACAGTAGGGGGAGGGGGGGGGTTAATTTGACCAACTTAAAGGCGAAAAAAATTGTAAGTTATACTGATTCTAATTTCAGAAAAACATTTTGTTTAAGTAGAGCCATGCTGTAGCTATACTTACAGCACGAATAGACACAATGTCAGCGTGAAGTAGCAGCTTAATGTTGCTGCGTTATATATTAAGTGTAGAGAAACAGAGGCCCTTTTTACTTTAAATGAGGGGTGATAACACATGTGTTTTTTAATGATATACTCAAATGTATATGGAACACAGCATTTATTTTTTACCAGGTGGATTGAGTTCGCTGTTCATGGAAAAATTGTTATATTATAAAATAAAAAATAAAAAAAAACATTTCGCCCTGTGGGTGTCATGGTAGTACATTATGTATATTATAGCAACTACTAATATGATCTAATGTAAATTGCCATCTAAATAAAAATACACGTTCATTTTATTAAATAAAATATTAGTGAAAAATGTTTAACAAATATGACGTCTAATTTACTTAAATAAATTGCGGTGCAGATAAATTTGACAAATGTTTCGCCGGTTAAGTACGACAATTTGTTTTTATTTTACGTTTATAATGCATAATTCATTAAAAATATTTCATATTCAGAATTTATAAACAGGTCCTGTTAAAAAAATGTAGTGGCTTGCTTTTAGATTTTCTTTTACATACAACTACACGTGAAGAGTAACATTCGACCATGTTGTGCAGAAATATAAATACCCAGTAAAACATACAAATACCTAAAATTATTTAGATTTGAAACATAAATGCATTTTTCACGGCACAGAAGTCCTATTATATCATGTTACGAGTATGCATATCAATTTAAGGAAAATTAAATGTAGATTGATGGATTACTTGTTAGTTTTTAGAAGTTTTACTTGAAATTAAACTGAAATAAGAAACCTTTGATCATATTGTCCAGTTTGTGGGTTGGATATTTTTTGCACAACGAGTTGATCGGCCTAAGTACGCCGTTTCTTGACTTGTCAATACGAAGACGATGCAATATTCGCTTAGCACAAAGATGTAATGTCGAGCGCATGTTAAACAATACAAGATTAGTCATTGTTCTGGGCAACGACAAGACGATTCAAAGCGCCTGTCATGGGACATCTATTTATTTGTGTCGCTTTGTTATTTAGCGGAATCATTCAAAATATTATCTTGATATTTTTTTGGATATTTTTTATTATAATAACTATTAACGAGTATATAGCCCAAATGTGAGTTCATTAGCTGCACTAGTCGCCTTGTGGATGTCGTAAGAGATGACAGCCTTTGACACAGGACAGTTGAAACAGGAGATGGGCAGCATCTACCCGATAACAACTCAAAATAATAAAAACTGCAGCTACTGATCCTCTCGCCAAGCGTGGAAACTTGGACAAAATTCTCTCTATGAAGCAAACTATGTGGTCGGCTTGTGCTTATTAGTGGACATTTATAAGCTGTAATGAAATTCTGTGAGAACGTCATCCTTCTCCGATCAAGATCGACTTATTTGTTATATAACCATAAGAAAGCGGCAGCGTGGCTATACCTCTTTAAACCACTATGGAAGACATCAAACCCAGGCAGTTGCTCTGCATTCTGTGGTGATTTTGTTTGACGTCTACCACACTCCTTTTTCTTTATCGGCGTTCAAAAGTCCAGTACTGGATAAAGGTTTCTCCCGCTCTATGGTACATTTTCCTTAATCACCTCGCTTGGCAGGCAAATAGGCGATCGCGTACTACTAGGTTATTACTACTAGATGTCTTACAATTTTGGCTCTGCTTCTCATCACCGATCGAAAAATTATACGTGTAACTTAAATGAGATGGTGTGGCGTCCGTCGACGTGCTGCATTTGATTCACACCAATCCTGACTGTATCCGCCGTCTGTTATTTAAAAATAATTTAAAATATTAAGTCGATAAAAGCTAATCGTAAGTCTTATACATACAATAAAATACAATAAAATATTATCTTTAGGACCGATATCTTAATGCTTTTGTTTTATCGATTCGTTAAATAAATATTTACCTTCTGATATAACGGTCATATTATACAATTATTCGAATTAAGTTTCTATTACTAAATCAACACCGAAACTTAAGTAATTGAACTGTGTTACAATAAAAGCAATTTTTAGAATGTTATGTATTATTCCGGAAAATAACATTTGATTTCAAAAATAACTTCCATTCTAATATCAAATGTTAATAATTACATTAAATATGCAATTAGTGTTTTAAAGCCTGCTTCATATTACCAGATTTTAGTTTACTTTGCACAGAAATTGCAATCGTAGGCAGATATATAAGTAACTTTAATTTCAGATAACTTTTTTCCTATATACTCGTATTATAAAACATAAAACGAATAGCTAAGATAATTTTTAACTTATAAATAAAATTAATGTGATTAGAAAACGATAAAAAGTGCATATTCATCCAATGTTTCATGAATAGACAATTAGTATCGGGGCGGCTCGCAATCAGTTGTACTCGTAGATAACAATTGGAGATGACTTGTAGTCGCTGCATCTGTGATGCTGTTCGCAAGCGTCTTATTGCGTCGAAGTTATCTGTTCTGGCATCCATAAACAATTGAGAATCAATACAATAGCACGGTAGTTCCATCACAACCAAGAGAGCAACAATTATGTAGAATTCGGGGGCTCGAGGTAAGTTTTCTGTGTGCAACTGAGTCCGTCTGTGCCTATCTCAGCCTATTGTTATGACCCTTACAAAAGTTAGTGCATTTTTTAAAAATTCAATTGGAAGTTTTCTTTTTCATTGGTTATTCGTTTTTCAAGCAATATCTTAAAATTTAACGAGTAATATTAACTTGCTAGCGTACTTCACTATCACCATAAATTAAACACTATCGTAGCCCTAAACTGTACGGGCCTCCCTTTATTTTTCGGTAGATTTTGTTACATCTATCGTATTGAGAGTGGGTTTAACTCAACTTTGATTTATACACGATTAACTATGCCGGGGATGAACTATTCCACGAAATCATAAGAATCAAAGTCTTGTATCGTTTTTCCGTGCATTCTAAAGAATAATTCTTGGAATAACCATACACGTGTAGCAGAGTGAATGATGAACTAATGTCAAACCCGACAAATAAATATTGTTCTATTATGGGATGACTTAAAAGGATATATCATATTCACTCGCATTCTGCATTTTATAGTATCTAAAAAAGCTATTAACTAGAGTCAATGCGGGGTTGTTTGCAAAGCTTGAACTTTTATTCGTAGTATTTGTTTTTATTGTAAGTACTATTTCTTGATTATATTCGGTGGTTTGATATACAAATTAAGTGAGTATAAAGTAATATATACTAATGTAACTGACGAAATGAAGTTGAAATTAAGACTGACAGTAACCCCAGCGAAGAAACATGTGACGCCATTCAAATATTTTTGGAGTAGCTCTGTTATTACGTGCGAAAGGGTGGTTTAGTAACTATTCCCGAACGACTCGTTCTTCTTTGAATTGCAAATTGTAAAACGCAAATTTGATTTATTATTGAAAAAATAGTGATTTATTCTAAGAAAATAAAATTACTCTTCTTTAGTTCGCCTTTCAGCCTCAGTATTATAATGTCTGAATCTGTTTTAATTTTACTATATTTAACTATATATTGAAGTGATAAAAGTGATAAAATACTACCAAAACTCCTATGGAGGTGCATTCAGTTTTAAATTAGACAATTTACTTACGTCATTTAATAACAAAAAACTAATACAGACTTTGAAACCGATTAAATTTTAAAATAATTTATAGAGTGAGAATTGGTATTTATAGTTAGAGCACATGAATAATCCATATTCTATCTTCATATCTTCTACATATCCTCATTTACAGATGTAATTACAAACGAGGACTGCCTTTGATACCAGGACATATCGTCCAAGCTTTGTGAAATCAAACTGACGGCCAACATGTGAATTCGCTGCCTCTATATTTTGAGATAGATAACAGATCTGAACTGAACAGATCTCTCTAAATTTAATCACGTATAAAGTTTGATATATTATATTACTTATTTCAATTGCAGTAATGAACGGTACTTTATTAAATCTAAGATTTATATTCATTCCAAAATGAAATTAAATGAAATAAAATATATTTTATTTCTTCGACGTAAATAAATAAAGTTTCGTTTGCCTATCGTTTTTTATTAAATCAAGTAAATCTGTCGATGTTTCAAAATTACTTACCTTATTATTATTATTTAGCGTAGCGTTGAATGTAAATAATGAAAATCGAATGAGATTTTGTATTTTTGGTAATGCTTCAATGAACTTTCCTTTTTACAGCTTAAGGCTGATAAGCAAGCACAGAGTCCACTTGACAGTAAGTTGATTCTGAAGCCCATATTCTCGATTGAGGATCAAAATGCAGATGCGTTGTCACTCCTGACCACTTAGATTGAATACCGTATTTCCAGCAAGTGTCTCTGGTTCCCTATCTTCACCATATGAAAAACAGCATCGCTAAGGCGACACATCGAAAACGCTATCGCCGTACTGGTCCGAGTGAATACATAATTTCTATAAAAACTGGAAGAAACGCCGTCATAAGTTCTAAAATTGCGTAGCGCCCGCGACGATTAAAAGCGCTTAGAAATTGTCAGAATCTTAAAATATTTAAAAAAAATTATTGATTTAAGTTATCAAAATAATGAGCAAGTAAATTACGAATAGTGATGTTATGAATATATTTGAGTGATTCCCAAGCATATAGATCAAATGATTTCGTTGTAATTTAAACTATAGTGATTTTTTGAGGTGTTTTCGCAAATAATTATGATCGAGTCCAAATTATACAATCGTGTTTTTGAGCAATCAAATTCAAGATAAAGACATGAATTTATCCATATCAAAATCCCACTTTCGTTAGTGGTGTCATAGTCCTATACTATTCGATGAAAGGAGGTGCATTTTTTCACGGTGTCGCCTTAAGCTGTAATTTCGCGTTGATATTCTGTAAGAGCGTGGTACTTGCTTGTGTTTAAAGTGTCTGTAAAGATAAGTGTAATCTTGTGTTTTTATGTTCTTATTTACTTTTAAATGTATATTTTGTGAGTGTATTGATGAAAACCTATGTCTATGTCTGTGTCTAATTCTAGAGCAAATCTTCATTTTTTCCTAACTCCAAGAGAAGCCGAGCAGTGGCGAAGCTTCCATTAAAGCTGAAAAACCGGGCTTGCCTTATTAAACCTGAATCAATCAATAATATCAATCAATGATATCAACTAATTAAATAACTCGTAAAATGTTTCAAGCTATTTCAAATTTCCCGCGCACTCCACTGTTCGACCCATGTCGACCGATGACCTCGTATTGCCATAGCGATACTGCTGCTGTCATAAAAAATGAGTTTTAATAGAGCTAATAGTTGTCTCCCTCACTCGCGTGGGCTTTTTACGGGGCCTTCGAGAAGACGATCGCTCTCTTTCTAACCTATGGCAAAATATTCTATAATTAAATATAACTACGATTGTATATATAGCAATTAGTATAGAGATTTAAAGCCAGGCTTTTGGGAATAAATTTGTTAAAAGCAGAGGCGCGCGGGCAATACGTTTGCAAGTTCATTTCACGTTTCAATGTTTATTTACTCTGTGTGCTTATCTTAAGCGATTTAATATTACGAGTTCAAACTTATGCTTTTTTGAAGATTTTTGATGAAAATGGAGGATAATAGTTTTCCTTGTGATGAATTGAAGTGTGTTAAAGTGATAATCGGAGAGGAAATCTTTAAACTTTGTTGAGATAATATACAAGGTTAAGAGTGTATTTCAGACTTATCAATTATCGCAATTAAAAACAGTTATTGGTACAATTAAAACGTTCACTAACATTTTACGTGGACGTAATTAAATCTTTCCAAAAGAAAGCGAGACGATTCCACTTATCTTATCTTATCTCTTATCCATTAGAATTTAAATAATTTTTTTTTTAATTTTGTACATAGTTTGTTTGTACTTTGTTCGTGTTTTACTTTTGTTCATGTATTGTATTGGATGTAAATATTTTTTTTCTTTCGCTGAAAAAAAAACCCAAACGGCTTTCTTCAAACCCACCGAAGTAGAGAAAACATATCAGCAATATATAAAGAATTGCTGATATGTAATACAATCTATCTAGCAGTGGTATGCCTTTTTTTTTGCGGATGGAAAATCATCTAATGACGCCTTTCGCTCTGGGTGGAGCGTAAGGGAGTGTCAGACTTTTACTGACTAAAAACCATCCGTGTTCCTTCAGTGCCCTTACGTTCCGGAGCCGCGGTATCTCTTTCGAACGGACCGCAGCCCCGGCAGGCGTCGGCCCTTGCGGGCCCCTTCACGCTGCTGACAGCTCTTTGAGGCGCGCGTGGAACAAAACGCGCCGTCGACACGGCCTGTCGTCGTTAGACGGACGGACGGCGAGCTACCCATTGCTCGCCGTCCACAGGCCCGCGCCTACGGTGGCCGGGGGCCACGACGTAGCCCCCGACGCCCAGGGCGTCTCCCGCGGCGGCCGGGGAGGAAAGCTGCTGCTCTCTCCTTCTCCCGCTCCGCCACCTCCTTCGCTAGCATCACTGCTTCGCAGAAGGTGGTGACGGCATCCCATTCCGTCTCGCTCCGGACCATGGCTACGACCAGGGCCGGACGCGAGAGGTCGCCGCCGCCTATCGCCGCTACGAGTACACGGCGGTAGCAGTGGTATGCCTTCTGTGTGCTTTGTTTAACACGTCATCGACAGCACTGAATACGAAACTGAAGCTTGGAGACAGATCAAGATTGGTGTATTTTTATAAAACTGCTAAAAACAACAATAAATATTTTTATCAATTTATATCTTGGGCTTTCCCTAGCTTGGAGCTCTAGCTTCGCCACTGAAGCCGAGGTACTTCAATTCAAACATTTAATAATAATTTGATTTAATTTTTTCACTGGCTCTGGAGTTAACACACTTTTACACATTTTTCGTTAGTTTAGAAGAAAAAAACAGTTCTTATCCTTCATTATACCGTTAAGTCCGCCCTTTGTAACCCCTAGTTAACTTGCCAGTGGGAGGTTATTGTAATGGGTGCGATTTTGAAAATTGGAAATTTTGACATATCTCCACGTTTCAAGGTCTTTAGAGTCGCATAGTATGCTTTTTAAGAGGATGTCCGTGTGTGCACATGTACGTATGTATGTATGTATGTTCGGATTCAATTTTCGCCTCGTGTATCTCGAGAATAAAGAGTGATATTGACATGGGGCCAGTTTCATTTAACGCATAGTTATGTAACTTAGACCTCATTTAAATTATGAGCAAAATCGGTCGAGTCGTTTTTTGTGCCAAATTAAAAATTGTATAAAATATTAAAACATATTATGATATTTTTTATTCTTTACACCAGGAAGTTAGTCGCGTGGACCTTTCGGGTCGCACCTAGACCAAATTTTGAAGGTGTGTTGCAATAAAGGATAAATAAAAAAAATATACCAGTTTTTTAATCATTACTTTTCTCGTCTGTTCAGCACAAATTTTGCAGTTAATTTTAAACTAACTTCTCGATGAGTTAGAAACTTGAAGTTTAAACTTAGCTTAGAACTAGATGACAATACAATATTAACTCAATTTCTTATCTGTCTGTTTGTTTTTTGTCTCTTCGTTTTTAATTAACTTTCCGGTTGTTAGAGATTTAAAACATTAAATATAGCTCAGGACTAGAAACGTGGTGAACTGCGGCCATTTTGTGTTTTAAATATTCTCTATATCAAAAGTTTTCTTTCAGTTTTTTTTTCAGATTTTTAAGTCATCATCATTTCAGATACGTTTCAATTCTAGAAGACGAGATACTCGTATAAAGGCAAAATAAAGAGAAATTGTTACTGTATATTTCATATATAATGGAAAGTTACCGTAGCTGACGTTGAATGGAATTGTAAGACAATCCCAACCTAAGCATAACACGGCAATACTTCAAGATGCTATAAATCTTTGCTAGATAAAAACTTAATTATTTTAGTTTGAAGGTAACCTGGGTATTGGAACATAAAACTCACCAGTCCAACGTCGGAATTATAAATAGAGTTGAATAAACTCGAGAAAATTTGTACGAATTTAAAAATGCTTGTTTCATTTACCTAACACATACTGAGATTTTTTGAGATGGATTGGTAAATTTCAAAATATGAAACTTAAACGAAAAACTAAAATTATTATAGTCCTATTCCACGCGGGATTGTGCCAAGAACGCTGTATCGTTGAATAGCTTTACTTTGCCTTTGTACGAGAAACGAAAAAACTCTCTTATCACCAATGGAGACAACTAATCACGGATATAGTTCCGTTAGGAATTACATCGCTCCTGGATCCCACGGAACGCTAGTCCCTTAAGCATATGGCCCAAAAATTTTTTTATGCTAATTATATTTATAGAGAAATTACGTGGTCGAGCCACGCTGCATCTATAGTATGGTTGTAGCAACATTGGGTTGGCTCGACTGCTGAAGGACAACGCTGTCGCAGAATACTAACGGAAAAAGCAGCTGAATGTTCCAAAGTTTCGTATGAGAATCGGGGACCGTAGGGGCACAACGCATTTGCATTTCGATTCTTAATCAAGGGTAGGTGTAGATGTCTATTTGTCTTAATATACTACATAATTTATCGTGTTGACACCAGGACACAAAAATCCATTCTACTTTAAATTCAATCTTTTATCAAAAGTACTGTAAGACACACATTTTTATAGTACTAATTAATTTTGTTGATGTACTAACATTTTATGTTTCGATTGAAAGATGTAATAGCGATGGACATTAACTGGTCCCTTAATAAAAGATCTCTTAATTAATGTTTATTACCTACCTTCCTGCGCAACTTCTCACAAATATTTGAAGAATGATAACAGAATATACTTACCTTTAGGATTAATATATTAAAATTGGCACCCTAAATTAACAATTTTTTTAACAGGATTACTTTTGACGTATTTCATTGCCTTTTTTTTGTAAGTCCTAATAACCTACTATTAATGAATGTATTAATACTAATTTTGAGGAAAACTATTCTTAACGCGTATTTTTATAGTTTTTAATATTAAATACGTCGTTATAAATAATAATCAAATAAATTTTACATCAGATGATGATAGACCACAAATGCTAGCAAAAGAACACCGATTCGCTAAATCATCTTTTATTCAATAGAGAAGATGGCTGAGACCATCTGCTTGGGATCCCATAATTAATACAAATCCAATCATACCATCGAAATACTTAACGTACGTGTAATTTAAAATACGTTCAGCAGAGACCGGAAAATTATTATATAAAATGTGAAGATAAGATTTGTTAACCATGACTTCAAGACGTCCAACACTCCTCACCTCGTGATCATAGGTGCAGTAAAGCTTGTTACGTGGTGTACTATGCTGCAGTTATATTAGTAGTATGGTTGTAGTACAAATGGATCGGCTCGACTGGGGAAGGACCACACTCTCACAGAATACAAGCGTCAAATCGTAGCTTAATGCTGCTGTGTTTCGTATGGCGAGTGTAGAGAACCGGAGACCCTTTTTACAGGAAACGAGGCATTCCATCTAAGTCCTTACGGGTGATAATGGCATCTGCATTTTGATTCTTAATCGAGGATAGATGTAGATGTCTATGGGCTACAGCAACCACTTACCATTAGGTGGTCTGTGTGCTCGTTGGACACGATTAAATCAGTGTCGTTCAGTCGTTACATTCAATTTATAGAATTTAAGTAAACATAAGAAATTATTATTGAGTGAAATTAGTCATATTCAACTTGCCCAACTTGTTGTTTGTTTAAATTGGTTAACGTTCATTGGTTTTAGTTGTAATTTTATCTTGAAACATCAAAAACTTTCCACGGCATACCGATTTAACAACAATACTGCCAGTTATTGTATGTCTTATATAATAGAAACAGTAACAGAAACTTTTTTATTCAATGTATATTATAACAATACTTATTGAAAGTCACTTTTATCATTTACCACTTGTTCGCAAAAAAACCTCTGTCCTGGGAAGAACCAGCAAGAAACCCAGCGGGACTATTTTTTTTCCAATAATAGCTTACTAATGAGAATGTTTTAAAGATCACTTTCTTTGATAACCAACTTCAGACTGTCGTACTATCGTAAACTGTTTTTATTTCATGGAAAATGTCCACGATTTAAGTTGAGCTCATTGATATTTTCAACTTGATACTTGGATAGTTCTTACCGTGCTCCAGTTACTAAGCACATTGAATGTTTCTGCGCTACTTATAGTATCAAGTAAAGGTTAAGTGAGTAAAGAGTGCTAAAATTTTATTTTAAAGTAAGATTGAGTTTCAATAAAAAAATACATATAAATGTATGAGTTTTATATATTAGTATAAATTATTTAATCATCGTCAAGTGACGCCCGGCAGATGTGAAAGACCATAGTTGATGGTAGAATTTATTGTTAATGAAAACCAATAAAGATATATAGAGTGAAATAAATAAAACAATCACAAACCTTGTTATTGACACTACTTGTATCTGTGTATCCCAAAATGAAATGCTAGTTGATTCCGCGTGTCACGCCGTTTGCCAGTTTTACTGCTAAGGCGCGCCAATAATGGTTCACATTAAAAAAGTTTGTAATATGAGGCAGGATTTCGATTGGGGAAAGAGAAGAAGTCTCAATCTTCAGCATCTGATTTTAGGGGGGATTACCTACCGATAACGTTATCTAAGTACTTTTATTTTTTTACGTACTATGGACATGTAAAAACGCAAGTTTGGTACCGTTTAACCGATAGGTTTTGTTTTCTTTTTGCAATAAGTAAATGCAGATCAGGTTTTATAACGCTAAACCGAAAAAGAAAAAAATTCGACCTACCCTTAAATTATTTTTATGCGTACATTAAGTCGAAATCGCCGACTGTAATATATTTATTTAGTCCATCGGAATGTGTCAGCTTAATATAATTGTTCCATGTTAGTGTTATGACATTAACATGGAACAATTATATTAAGCTGGCTCTTCTGCAACAAAGTTCAGTAGATAGTCAGAGCTCGTCGCATAGCCTCATATCATTTAAACCGTGCATCCAAGTCTAAGGCCATCTGCACTCCGCAGTTCTGCGCGGTAGGGGAAGCATAGCCCCGTGACTAACCCCGCCCTTATTATGAGAGAAGTATTGAAATAATGTACTGTATGCTATTACAGTCCATTAACAGACAAATCTGTGTCATCATGAGTCGATTGATGAACACTAACCTCTACCAAAGATTGTCACAATATCATTTCCCTGAATAGTAGCATCCGTTGACTCGAAAAAGGGCCAGAAATTTCACAGCACGTGAGCATCTCGGGTTCGTGCCTCTTAGATCCTACATGGTACAGAAATAAAATATTGTGAAATTATATAAAAAGTAATCATTGTAGTAGATGTATTTGTAAAAACGCAACGTGGGACGCTCACTGGCTAGATAAAGTGAGGGCTGGCAGCAATTGAATGCGTATGGCTGAATATCGGACTAAATGGGTCGCCTTGGGAGAGGCTTGTGAGCAACAGTGAACTGCCGTACGCTGATGATTCTAATGATGCTCGCACGATGATGCGATGCGATTTCATCGTCCGATGAAGCCGCACGCGCGATTTCTTCAGTCGCATTGCATGGTCGCACGACGTTCAAAAGAACATTCCGCAGATAGGAGTATGTTTAAACACACGGTCGCACGATCACTTTCGTCGGACGCATCGCATGATGTCCTCAACTGCTTTTTTAGGTTGAAGGATTTGTAAAGAGTCCGTCAATACATTCGGTTGGACTTGCGAATTAGACCCCGTGAATCTCTTGTTACTTCGCAATTAAAACACTGTGTTACAATGTACGGATGGATGAAAAGTCACAACGTCTAATTCGACGTATAAAAAATGCATGTGCATGCTTCGAACTATATAGTAATACCTCAATGTGTGCACGCTACTTATTCTCAATACCAAAACGGTCCAAAATTACTTCTATTTTTCAATGAAGCAGGTATTTTATAAATGAAAGCACGATAGTCTATACCTACGTACACAGCACTCAAGCACGGTAATTTTATCTATATAATATTACCGTGACTCAAGTCCCATACTGTTACGGTTTAAATTCAAAAAACAGAACAATTATAGCAAACACATTTTTGAATAAATAAACACAAAAAAACTAAAAGTACCTATTCGTCTGTTGTTCAATTCAAATTACGTCGACTGACTGAAATGCAAGAGCAAAATGTTATTATATTTTTGTTTTAAATTTCATTTAAAGCTTTGAATCAACATAAGTGAATTATCAACTATACGATTTAAAACATTATCCAGTGTGAAATAAGGTTTAAAATTACAACGATAGCATCATTAGAAATAAAAAAATGGAGTAGCGCGACATCTATGGCATATCTTTTAGTTTACTTGTACTGTTGAATGTTGTATAACATAATTAAGTCTGATGCTACAGCAGTTTCTTAATTTATAAATATAGATGGCATATTAAAATATAGATAGATATAATATTTCGACAGGTTTTAATAATTTTTTAAATAATATACGTACGACATAGTTATGAGGGAAGTTCATTTATTTTCAAGGAAATATGTAATAAATAAGAAAAAAGAAAATATAAAAAAGGCCTTATTTTATATATATACAATGGCGATTCAAACGCAATGACAGTCCTAGCTACACTTGAATGGCTACGCTAATGGTATCGACTATCGGTTGGTTAGTGAGTCATTCATTTATCCAAATAGCTGATTACCTGGTTATCTTATCTCGCTAGCTATTCCACCACAAATAACTGGCTAGGGCTAGCAAGGTTATTACAATTTTGGCTAATTACCCATCGCTAACAGTTATCAATCGCTAATATAATGTAATCCTTTCAAAGAGAAAGGAATTCAAAAATAAGTGGAAAAAAACTTTTGGAATCTTGATTACCTTACAACGCATGTGAGCTCATTCGCGCTTATATTTTTATATTAACACAAACCATACCGCGACATAACAACCAAGTGGTGCCATCTCGGATATCCGCCGATAGACAACGATATAATCAAAATTTAAGACAAAGTATAGATTACAAAGTAACTTAATTCTTTATTTATGAAGAGACGAAAGAAACTGAGCACACAGCAGTTTTGCGAGTTTTGAATAGAAAAACTGTTATTTTTTACGAGTTTGGGTATATTAAATTAATTGTAAGTAGATCATTTGATAGTATTTATAAAAACAGAAAAAGATTCGACCTCGATTTTCTAGGGTGAAATACGGAATCGACCGTTCTATATAGCGATTTAATGTTTTTAATCGATTAAATCGATCTTTTTGGCACAAGAAATCGATTCTTCGATTGATCGATCAACTATAACAATATAAGAAGTATATTATCACCCTAGAAAATTCCTACGCGGGCCCCGTCTTTGCCCACGCAAACCCTAATATTATAAATGAACTCCAAATAGTTCAGAACCTCTTCTGTCGTCGAGCTGCGAACGCACCTTGGTACGTCCGTAATGCCGACCTTCATCGGGACTTAGAGCTCCCAACAATTCAACAATTTCTAAAAAAACTCTCTGAGAACTTCTTCAAAGCCTCAGAGTCGCACCCAAACCAATTAATTCGTGAGGCAGCTTCTTATGCAGCCCCACCCCCCTCTCGCTATCGTGTCCGCAGGCCGAGAAACTCTCTCTCGGACCCGCCTAATAAACTGTCAAACGACCTGAACTGTCTCCTGGCGGCTCAGGCCAACTCTAATTAAATTAAATTATTGTAATAACTAACATTAATTTGCCTTCGTAGGCACTCAGCCGCCTGCGCCCTCTTTTCCCAAAAGAGGATCGCTCATGATAAGGCACAATACAGCTTAATCAGCCGGCTGCCTGTCCCCAAAGGCGGTTTTTAGAGGGAGTCCCCGGTAGGACAGTGAGCCCCTCATAACCACGATAGACCGGCTATCGTGGTATGCGTAATGCATTTTCCCTACGTATAGGGTAGCCCTTTAATTGCTTCGGGCGCAAAAAAAAAAAAACCTAGAAAATCGAGATCGAATCTTTTTCTGTTTTTATAAATACTATCAAATGATCTACAATTAGTTGAATGTACCCAAACTCGTAAAAAATAACAGTTTTTCTATTAAAAACTAATTTCTAATTTCTATTCAAAACAATATAAGAAGTATATTGTTATAGTTGATCGATCAATCGAAGAATCGATTTCTTATGCCAAAAAGATCGATTTAATCAATAAAAAAAATTAAATCGCTATATAGAACTGAATCGATATTTCACCCTAGAAAATCGAGATTTAGTAAATTTTGACAGTACAATAATGATCGTAATAGCTTAAGTGCATAACGGGCCGTCGCGTAACCGTAGTGTCTTGGTTCGAGTCCTATTTTCGGGTCGACGTTTTTTCTTTTTTTTCAAGTTCCCTTCAATTGTGAGGAAATTTATTATATGGAGCCCTTTTTTTAATATTTTTTTAAAAATACGAAAATTTAAATTAAACTAATTGCACTCATAATTTTTTATTGAAATATCCAGTTCAGTTTTTTCTGTTATGTCAATAACATCAAAAATATTATACATGTTTCATCAGTATGTAATTTGTATCTAAATATAATTTCCAAAACACACGATTTCAAAAAAAAAAAACCGGGTAAAGCTCAGTCATCCAGGTACTATCTATAAAGTATGAATTAAGTAGCTATTGTAACGTCAGACTTAATTACGTTATACAACAGTCGACAGTACATATAATCTAATGAATGTCGTTTTGAATCTGTCAGGTCACGTATGAAAATGAATCTTACTAAGGAAAATCTCCATGCCATAATTTTCTACAACTTTCGAAGAGGTTCGAAGAGAGGCTTCATTTTTTCGAAGAGCTAACTTCTGTGTTTTAACCATTGATTTATATATAGCTCAATGGTTTTAACAGTCAAATATTCTTATTCAAAAATAACTTTTATAAAGCACATTTTGAAAGTCAAATGCTAATTTAGCTAAATATTAACTTCAACAAGTGACTACTGCGACGAGACCTTGTACACGCAAGTATTCTACCAATAGTTACAATGACTTTGTCTGTTACCAGGGCGCGCCACTTATGAGTGAGGTGAAATATTTGACTCATAGCGGAGGAAGTTTGTTTGTTGGTTAGAAAAGTATAGAGATTAATGTTTCTTTCTTAATTATTAGTTATATTTTACGACTTATATTAGAAATGGATAAATCACACTAAGGACAAACCTAAAAGTAGTAGAATTCAAAAAAGGTAAGTGTTTAAAAAAGTTAAAGAATACAGCACTGATGTATTTTTTGTGTATAACTTAGACATAACCTATAAAACGAAAATCTAATAATTTAATCACAACTTTTCAATTATGATGACACTGTGTGTCAACACAATGTGTATTGTGAATTTGAATTTAAATGAGTTGGATTTTATTTTATATAAAATACTATTTAAAGCTTAAATATATTTCATCTAAATACTCCTTGTGACAACGCATCTGCAGCCTCTTTGTTTGAAAGTAGGTTCCAGGTGCCCATGTAGAAGCCACTTACTGTGAGGTGAACTAATGATTTTTTTAAATACTGTGGGATTCATTTCAAATTATTTCTTTGAACAAATACGTCTTCCTGTATTCTTACTTTTTTTTAAGAATAAAGGTGACAAATTATTGAGAACACGGCCCACCTGATGGCAAGTGGTTGCTGTGGTCCATAGATACCTACATCTATCTTTAATTAAGAATCGAAATGAATATTCGTTACCACCCCTGAGGACTAAGATGGAAGCCTAGTTTCTAGTTCAAAGTGTATCCGGTTCTCTTCGCTGATCATATGAAACACTGTATCATTACCCTGCTATATTACGCTGGTATCATGTGAGAGCAAGATCCTTACCCGGTCGAGCCGGCCCATTCATGTTACAACTATACAAAAATTAATATAACAATATAGCTGCACCATGGCTCTACCACGTATCAAAACTGAACTAGACATGTTCGTATAAAATATAACGTATACTTACATATTATATAGTTGCTTGTACATTCAGTTGCGTGCTTTGTGACATTTCTTAAGGAGACCTAATTCAGAAGTGGAATTCGTGAATGGCTGTGAGGATGATGATGATATTCAGAAGCAAACTCACATTATATCCACTAGCCCATGTCGTCCTGTGGGTGTCGTAGGATGTGACACGAGGAAACAAACCAGAGGATAGGCAGCAGCGTCTCCCTAATAAAAACTAATAATTAAAACCTGCCCTGCCCTGGCAAGCGTGGCCGCTATGGCAACTATTCCGCCAATGAGGCAGTCTATAGTGACCTCACGTCGCTCAATCAAAATGACTTTTAATAAGTTAGTAGGTATTATTAAATAGGTAGCATTCGAATTTGGTTGAAGAAGTTAATTTAAGATGTGCGTCGTCTTGCATTCCATTGAGAATTAAATACTACAGTATTTAATTAAAGGCATTGATCATATGGTTTCAATAGAAGTAGTAGTTCGTATTTAAATAAAACGATATTTATTGTCTACTTAAAGAAATAATAGTAAAATTTTAGGTTGCCAGAAATTCGATTGATAATAATATTTTGGACTTTAATCTACTGTAAAATGTTATGTAATAATGTTAGATACATTTAAGTTAAAATCACAAATTTGTTATAGTTTATATTATCCAGAAAAGTGTTATTTTACAGTAAATGATAATGAAATTCAAATAAAAACAAACTTTTAAATTGTTGGTAAGAAAATATAAAACCTAGTAAGTGCATTTTGGTTAAAAATTGCATGCTTACACTATATTGATCGCGTAGTGGTGTCCCATTTGGTGCCGTGGGCGTCGCAATAGCTGATAGAGGGAAGCACAGCAAGGAGATGGGCAACAGCGGCAACAGCTATGGCAAAGGTCATCAATCCCATATGCAGCAATCCCTGCCTCCACGATACTAGGGAAAATACTAATGTAAAGGGGCAACGTTTAAAAACCAGGTAGAAAAAAAGAGAAAAATTATATTGAATTACTCAATATAAAGAAATGTATTTTTTATTTTACAGTCTATGATCCAACTTTGAGTAAAGTTTTATGGAATTTAGATGACTACCTCTTTGATCTAATGGTTGTAAGTGCGACTGCTTATCATGCGATCACGAGTTGGAATATGGTCGCGCCAAGAATTTGTCCTAGGATTTTTCTTAAAATTCTTAGTAGGTACTCGTAGTACCCGCAGTGAGAAAGTTGGCAGTGTTTCACCGCCGTGCACCTAAAAGCAGATAAAGCCGTTGGCCTACGCCTAATCTGTCTCTGATCGTGTCGTGTCGTTTCCGTTCCATCGGACTGTGAGAGTAAGAGAAGA
This sequence comes from Parnassius apollo, assembly GCA_907164705.1. Classification (NCBI taxonomy): domain Eukaryota; kingdom Metazoa; phylum Arthropoda; class Insecta; order Lepidoptera; family Papilionidae; genus Parnassius; species Parnassius apollo. Next base: position 4,687,149 of record CAJQZP010000987.1, read on the forward strand.
GGAAGTGCACTTGCGCTTGAGCTTACACTTGTGTAATATAATCCTGTCTTGTGCAGATGGCTAGGCCATTATTAAAATTACTGATTACTATTGTAAGGGATGAGAGCAAAGTGAACTGTATTTATGTATGTTACAAGCAGTGCCGTCTTTAGGATCAACGAGGCTATGGGCCAAGGTACTGGCTGGGGCCTATGTAAGGGATGGAAAATCCTTAAATTTTAACTTTATCATTTTTCAGTTTACAATAACGCAATAGGCTAAATCGTAACCCCGTCTCTTAACACCCCACATATGAGAGTTCAATAAATAAATTTTTTGAATCTAAAAAACTAATACCCCACCAATTCTAATTTAAATAAAATTGAATGAAAACCATATATTATAATCTATACAAAGAACAATACTTATATTTATTCATATACAAATATATGAAAGTGACGTCATCCGTGACATCATAGCCTATAACAGCATTGGTTAGCGAGCCACTGCATACCAAGTCTATAACTACAGCGCGATGCTGCGCCGAATCTTGTTTAATAAACAAGGGCTATCGGTTTTTCTTCGAGGAAGTGCCGTAAACTGTCCCCGCTGTATTAGATCGGACTACAATATTTCGTCGTTCCGGATCGACCTCAGTTCTCAATGGCTTCTCAAACGAACACTTGGCATTTCAACTTATTTCTTAATTCATTTTTACTTTACAATTAACTTATTTGCTTTGTTTTAAATACCCGTAATTTTAGCCATGCATACATTTAATTTCTTACAATTTACAATTTTCGTATATTTTAATTTCTTTAAACAAACGATTAAATGTAATGTTTATAATGCCATGTAAACGTTTTCTCAATTACAATATTCAAACTAACGCGCCAAAATCTTCATTCGGATTCTTACGCATGCGCGCTCTTGCGCGCAAGCAGAAGCGCGATTGTTTTGAAAGAAACTTGTTTAAGCTTGCTTTTGTTTTTGGTGAGAAAATGAATAGTCAACGTCCGTGTTTCGACACGTGAAACAGCCAGCAGGTTCATTAGTTCATTACCAGATTTTCACGCGATGTAGCAACAGTTAATTTAGTATTGTTTATCGAATCATTTGAAGTACATCAAAATCATGAATCGTGTTTATGAAAGTGGTGCTGCAAAAAAACGAAAAGCGAAAGAAGAACAAAAGAAAATAGACAAGTTACCAAAAATTACTGGATTTTTAAAACAACATGACATTACTAGTAAGTAATACTATATATTATTTGAATTAAGAGTGATTAGTTCATTAATTGAGTCCTATAACCTCATTGTTGTTCGCATGTAGCAAAAGTTTTTTTATGAAAAGTCGATTTAATATCATTTTTATGAAATTAATTTATGAAGCAAACCGTGCTAACAGTATGATAATAAGATCATTGCATTTTATTTATTAGGCAAAAATGATGAAACGCCAAAAGGTACCGCTGATTTACAGGAAAATGTTATTCAAAACGAATCAGTCGATTTGAATCCTTCAGAACAGTCGGAATTATCAGTAGCTACACAAGTTCTTATAAATCATAGAACAGAAGGTAAATAAAGAGTTTCAAATTGTAAATATTTAGATTCTAAAAAAGCTGAATAATTTTAAATATTTTTTTCAATTAAAAGCGATTTACAAAAATATATTTTATTTTAATAGAGGAGGCAGCATTGAGAAGCACGTCAGAAAAAATTGAAAGTTATTCGACTGATATTGCGTTATGGGGCGAAATCAACGAGAAGTTACGATTATACTGGTTGCAAAAAAATCCAGGTTTATGCAGCAATAAGGATAAAGATTTCTCAAAATCTGCACGGATTTACCAAGAAGGAGATAAACAAAAAGTGAGAACTCTAAACAAATCATTATTTCAATTGAAACTACAAAATAATGAAATAGTAGAGCGTGAGTGGTTATCGTATTCGCCATCAACTGGACGTATATATTGCTTTGTATGTCGACTTTTTTCATCTGAAAAAGATCAATTTACATTTTACGGATTTAATGATTGGAAACACCCAGAGCGAATTACGGAGCATGAGCAAAGCAAAGCTCATAAACAAACTTTAACTATTTATTCTAAACGGAGAAGAGAAACTGGTAGTTTAGAAAATGCATTAACGATTCAACAAAAAAATGAGAAAAATTATTGGATTCAAGTATTACGTCGAATAACTGACACTATAAAGTTTCTTGCTTCACGAGGTCTCGCTTTTCGAGGGGAGAACGAACGATTCGGATCTAGTCAAAATGGCAATTACTTAGGTATTTTAGAATTACTGAGCGAATATGACCCTTTCCTTAAAGAGCACATTAATACCTACGGAAATAAAGGACATGGAGTAACATCATACTTATCAGCTAATATTTGTGAGGAATTTATAGGCCTTATGGGGGAAAAAGTTCTTGCTTGCATTATAAGTGAGTTGAAGAAGGCAAAATATTATTCTTTTTCTGTGGATTCTACGCCGGACATCACTCATCTAGATCAATTAACGTTCACCGTGCGCTACGTTACCGATCAGGGGCCTATCGAACGTTTTTTAATGTTCGTTCCTATAGAAGGTCATAATGCCGAATATTTAACAGAGGTTGTAGTCAAATTTTTTAAAGATAATGATATTGATATAAATGACTGTAGAGGTCAATCTTATGACAACGCATCGAATATGTCTGGACGCTATTCAGGACTGCAAACCAGGATAAGGGAAATCAATAAGTATGCTGATTATATTCCTTGTGCCGGGCACTCGTTAAATTTAGTCGGCGTTAAGGCAGCTGAATGTGTTAATGCAGTCGTTAAGTATTTCTATATCGTACAAAATTTGTACACATTTTTATCAGGATCGACTTATAGATGGCAAAAACTATTGTCATATTTAGGAACGAAAAAAAAAGTCGTTAAATCTTTATCCGCTACTCGATGGTCAGCCCGAGCTGATGCAATCATCGCTCTTTTCACAGGTCATACAGATATTACGAAAGCTCTAGATGATTTATCAAAGGATGATACGCAGTCTAACGAGACTAGACTTGAAGCTAAGACCATTTTAAAGCAAATTACAAAATTTGAAAATGTCTTTATAACTGTGGTATGGCACGAAATCTTGACACGTATTAATGATACATCTAAAAATTTACAAAAAGAAAATATGGATTTGTATATAGCATGCAGTCTTTTAAATTCCTTAGAATTGTATTTATTGGATATCAGGGATAAATTCGATGAGTTTTTAGAAAAAGCAAAAAGCTTTACTGATATCTGCGAAAGTGAATCTACATCTGAGCCAAGAAATCGAAGAAGAAGCGTAAAACTTACTCGCTTTGAAGGAGAGAGTGAACATACACAATTTACTGGAGATGAAAAGCTCAAAATAGAGATTTTTTATCCGATAATCGATTCACTTTGTTCCAATTTGAAAACCAGAAAAACTGCTTACGAAACGGTGAATGATAACTTCAAGTTTTTTACTGCTCTACCAAACATGACATACGAAGGAATAAAAGAATGCTGCGAAAAGCTTGCCAGAAAATATGATCAAGACATTTCTGCAGAAAATTTAATATCAGAATGTTTACATTATAAACATTATCTTCGTGATACACGAAAGAACGAAGAATTATTTATTCCTGATCTATACTTGCAACTGAAGAAAGAATTTCTGACGTCTACATTCCCAAATATTGAAATAAGTCTCCGAATATTCCTTACCCTAATGATCACCAATTGTGCTGGTGAACGATCATTTTCTAAATTAAAGTTGATAAAATCCGATCATCGAAGCACAATGTCACAGTCACGATTGAATCATCTAAGTTTAATGAGTATAGAATCGGACTTATTAAAATCGATTGATTTTGATGAACTCATATCTAATTTTGCTGCGAAGAAATCGAGAAAAAAAAGTTTTTTAAGCTGTATATAATTACTGTTATTTTAGTGCAAAAATAAATTTTTAAACAAATTTTCTAAATCTTGTTTCTATTTTACCAAGTGTGTGATTTGATATTTTTCTTATTATGTTATAAAATTTGTTGTTGTATATCGAAAATTTTCAGAATTGTGGGGCCCCTGCCTACCTCGGGGCCTCGGGCCGGGGCCCTGCGGGCCCTGCCTTAAAGACGGCACTGGTTACAAGAAAAAAAAACTGAACTAAATAACTATTACTTTGAAATTTGCCTGAGTAAATATTTAATAGAAATTCATTGCTATTTTATTCTGCTAGGGGCTAAGTTGAAATTAATGAGAATACAAAACTAACACTTATTTTATTACAATATTTACAGTATCGCGGCAGTTAAATATTCTAACACTATTATACAAATAACGGGAACCTAATAGGGAGCTTGAGGGGTCTTCTTACTTGCTTGTTCTTTTCTTAGGACACAGTACTTTGAATAATCCGAAATAGAGTTGGCAGACTCCAGCGCCTGCTACAGTTCTGTGTCCGAAAGAAAAATATATTGAATATACATATAACTACGTATAATAAAATTAATTGGATATATAGAGGTTTACTTTTATTTATTTTATTTCATTATACACACAATGCTTTAAGTCTGATTTGTACTTAAAACATTATGTAATGATATTTAGCATGAATAAAATTGAAACTGCAATAAAATTACATATATTCATTTGTTTAGAAGTTTATTTTTTATTTTTAAGCAATATTTAAAGGCTTGAGATTGCATTAAGTCATCTTTATCAAAATCAATTCTTGCACCTTTTAATATTTTATTTATATTATTGGCCTAACTATGTAAAAAGAACCTGCAGGTAATATCTAATATAACTTCTATAATTTCATTTTTATGTTTCACACAAGTTAGGAAATTTTAATCGCAAACTATACACATATTTGTTTTAAAATAATTTTTTATGTTATCCTCATTACTATTAGTCCTTAAGATATAACTCACTACATCTTGAATGGACGAAAATAAATGTATAATTTCTTGAGATGGATGTGTCAATCTCTTTTGTTCTTTGGAATAATCTTTTAATCTAATGTACTCACTGGATCTCTTTCCATCACACAAATTCATCAAGCATGTTTTAAATTTTAAAAATTATCTTTTTAATTTTTTTAGTACATATCCACTAACATATTCTAATTGTGCCTTAATTTTAGAATTACTTAGTTTAACCCGGTGCCAATGACACTGGGTCATATTGACTCGAGGCGATTTTAAACAGTCAGATTTTTTTTTGCTTCGGTCGTAATGTTTGAAAGCTTGTGTAGCTGGATATACAGGCTCCCTGTCCCCAGAACGTTGGTACACTTAGTGCGACGCTGACTGCGTAACAAGATATACTTGCGTCAAGTCAATACGGGTAAATATGACCCAGCGGCATCGCTGGCGTAGTATTTTTATGACTTATTTTTATTCGTTAATTTGATGTTTGATGTTAATTTACTTTTTTCTATTTCAGTTTTTTGTCAAATATATCATTAAGAAATAACGCCGAAAGACAAATACTTGATAATGTAACACCAATACGTGAACTTTTTCAAGCGTTTGTTGAAGAACGTAAAAAAATGTATTCGCTGGGAGAAAACTGCACCATTGATGAGATGCTAGATGCATTCAGAGGACGATGCAAATCTAGACTATATAAATCGTTTAAACCAGCAAAATACGCAATTAAAATATTTGCCTTAGTAGATTCAAAAACATTTCCCGCGAAAAGCTGTTTGATAAAGTAAATCGCCTTGTGTTACCAATCTCCAATACTCATCGTAGTGTTACCTTTGATAATTTGTTACGACTTAGTGTCTCATCTTCTAAGTGAATACAAAATGATTTTAGTAGGCACCTTACGCAGAAACAAGAAGCAAATCCTACTTCAATTTATCACCACAAGTGGAAAAGAGCTTAACTCTTCAACTTTTGGATATCAAAAAGATATAATTTGGGTCTCTTTTATTCAGAAGAATAATAAAGTTGTCCTCTTGATGTCGATCTTGCACCATGATTCCAGCATTGATAATTTTACTGCCGATAACCGAAATCCTGAAACAGTAACTTATTATAATGGCACCAAGGGCGGAGTGAATGTAGCTGAAAAACTTTGTGCCACTTACAATGTGAGCAGAAACTCAAATCTATGGCCATTGCCAACTTTCTATGCAACGTTGAATATATCGCGCATAAATGCTTATATAATATGTCGGGCTAATAATAACGATACACGTTCGAAAAGGCGTCATTTCCTAAAAAACCTGGGACACACATAAGCAATACACAACATTCACAAATTCGAAAAACTCGAGTGAATTTACATCGTCAATTGCGTAAAAGAATCTCAGATTTCGTGGGAGAGTCTACCGAGGAAACTCCTAATAAGGTTTCAGGAAGTGGTAAGAGACGTCAAGTATGTCCGTCTAAAAAGATTAAAAAAATATCTAATACTTGTCATGCATGCCACATTTACGTATGCCCAGAACCATTTGATTCCGTATTGCAATAATTGTAGTAGTTTCATGTCTGTGCATGAGAAAGTAGATGACCGATTCCTTCTTGTTTTTATGATAAGAAGTTTATATAATCTCTTTTTTAGTACATAAAATCATTGATTCCTATTATTAATTCTAAATTTTAATCAAAAATGAAAAAAAATCATGTTACGTTTACAATGTTGATTTTGAATGTGTGTAAGAAAATCTAAAAAAAATTATTCAAAGGTTATATTAGTATTATTTCTATTTTACTTCATATGCAAAGAACCCTTATTTTATAAACATTTATTTGTGTTCAGAAAATTCCCTTAATTTCATGAAAAATTATCCAAAAATATCCGGGTCATGATGACCCGGTGTCATCGCCCGCGTTATTTTTTAATATAAATAACACAATACACATATTTCAAGAGTTTGTTGAAGAATGTAAAAAAATGTTTTGCGGGAGAAAAATATATCAGTACTATACGTATATATTATATATGTATGTATCTAAAAATACTAACTAAAAAATAACTTGTACCATGACTTCAATGGTTGGCAAGAATCTTTCTCACAATTGGCCCCTGGTGAATGCCAGTTATTTAAATTATTTACTAACAATGATGCAAATGCAATCTCAAAACCTGCTGATGATGGATTGACATTCCTTGCTCCAAGGTTCCTTACAGAGCAAAAAAAATCTCAAGTGGGTGTTGGTTAAAATGACGTAACCATAGAGATTTCAAATTATGTTCTTTGAATATTTTTGTTTTTAAATATTTAATATTCTCAATGGTGTGTAACCAGTTCCTAATAGATGGAACACGAGCAGATGTGCCTGTGCATGCAGGCACAAACTTCATTGTTTTCAAAATTGGTGGTGGGTTAAAGAACCTAAAAGAGATTTACCACATCTTTTCTTATTATTTTCATAGCTCCCATTTTCATAGTTGAAGATCATCAAATAATAATAATGTTTCGGATGTGGAAAAAATTTAATGAAAAAATTATTAAATGGTTAAAAATTATTAATAAAACTACCTTTACAAAATATATTTATTTATTTGGCTAATGTATCTCTCACATAAATTACCTCACCTCTTAACACTTACACTATGATATTGACACACAAAGTAAAATGGATTTCTATGCAATTTTCACCATCATTCAGATAAGAACATTTTAGTTTACATATTTGAGTTGTCAATGCAAAGGTCTCGGTCTCAAAAAAATCAAGGTAAAGGTCTGCTAATCTCATAAAAAGAAAAGATTACACTTCAATAATATTATACGAGTAAAAGTTATCTGTTTGAAATTACCTTCAACAGGTGCTAGTGAGATGCTAGGCTTTGCAGTGCTTGTTGATGGCTGGTGATCAAAAAGATATAGTAGCCTGAAAAAATACGAAAATTAAAAATACGTCTTACCTTTCAAGCAAACTATAGATACATAGAGCATGTTACTTTGATTTTTATTGATTCTATCTGTAAAGGAAACGCGTCCATATTAGATAACCCGTCGAACTCATCTAAATCGGACATAAGCTCATTACAATATCATTTTTTGTGATCTAGGTAAAGTTTGACTCGTTTTTTGCAACTTTACCTAATCAACAGTTTAGAAAGAAAGAAAGAAAGAAAGAAAGAAAGAAAGGTTTATTCTCCAAAATGACGCCATCACAAATAACATAAAAAAACACATAATTTACAAATAATATTGGCTATACAATACAAATTACAATATACTACATATTACAAACTATACAATACCTATATTAGTATGTGTCAAGGCGTCATCTGGGAACAGGAGCACACTCAGCATAATGCCATGAATTTTTTTTTCCATGGCGCTGATTTTCAGTGTGTCCAACCAGTGACTTACCGAAATCAGTGCTATAGAAAGAAAGAAAGAAAACATTTATTGCTCAAATACGCCACATGTACATTTAAACCATAAACATAAAAAATACATAGTAAAAAAGAAAAAAAAAGAAGAATAAAAAAAAATATTAAACACAACATCACACATTTTACGCACACAAGTGTGTGTGGCGTACACGGCAAACAGACCGCACTCAGCTTAATGCCGCAGCCGATACGAGACTACAGCGCTGGTTTTCAGTGTATTACTATATGTATACTCATTTTATTATGTTTTAAACAGAATTATGCACAACAAGGGGGAAAGAGACAGTAACTATTCTGAGTGAGAGGGAGAGAGTAGCGTTCAAAGTAGTTTACATAGAATAATCCATATAAGAGTTTAGGCAACGTAATGTTACCATTATTTTTTGAGCAAAAATAACGTTTATGCTGTCATAGAAGCTTTTTACTGTTTATTTTTGCATCTAGTAACACTACGGTAAGGTTGCCCTTATGTCGGCTGTACACGTTATGTCGCCTCTACACGTTGGCCAACACAGTGGCGAATGTAGTGGCGAATATATTGGCCGAGAGTTGGTGACGGCGTCCACACGTTGGAAGGTCGTTCAGTTTACTTCGGTTCGGGCCAATGTGCGGACGAATTTATAAACGAGCACCGTGGCGCAGTGGCTCAGCAATGAGTGGCTGCGCCGGGCGCCGCGGGTTTGATCCCGCACGTAACAAGTATTTGTATGTCCTACAAATAATTGTTTCGGGTCTGGATGTATGTCCTTGTGCAATTTATGTTTGTAAACTGCCTGCGTGATACGGGAGAAAATCCTAGTGTGGGGTTAACGTTTTTATAAAAAAATTATAAAATAATGGTGGTTATTAATGGGGCTGTAAATAGATATACGATATACGATTAGCTTTATTTATTCTTTACATGCATCATAAACTGGAATAAATACCATTAATAAGAACTTAACTTATTTTAAAGTTAAAGGAGTTATAATCGATTAAGCTATGTTTTAAAATTGGGTTTTGATTTTAAAGCTTAGCAAAATATGTACTTGCATTTCTATCAGACATTTGATGTATATAAAAAACACCTTATAATTTATTTGATAATTTAATTATTTTTTGAAAAAGACAAAAACAATAGCAATAAATATAATTAACACTGACTTAATAATAGGTACTAATTATAACTTAGAACATAAATGAAAAACTCATGACAAGGAAAGTGGCTCAGGACCATGCTTTGCGGCAGTCTGTGGAGGAGGATGTTCAGTAGTTGACTTGTGAAGAGCTGCAATGATGATGATGATTCGAAAACTTGCACGATTAAATTATAAGAAATCGACGTTTTTTTTATAGGATAGTGTGACAAACGAGCACACAGTTCACCTGATGGTAAGTGGTTACTGTGGCCCCCAGACATCTACATCTATCCTCGATTACGAATCAAAGTGCAGATGCGTTGTCACCCGTGAGGACTAAGATGAAATGCCTCGTTTCCTTTAAAAAGGGTTTCTGGTTCTCTACACTCACTATACGAAACACAGCATCATTAAGCTACTATTTTACGCTGATATTCTGTGAGAGCGTGGTCCTTCCCCGGTCGAGCCGACCTTCGTGCTGCAACTATACTTCTAATATAATTGCCTGGTTCTACCACGTATAAACGACGTGCTTCTTTTTTTTCATTTTAAAATTGTTTTCGTAATAATCTGATTGTAAAAAAACGTTAATTTTTTTTTGATAAATAGCTTATTGATTAAAACAAATTTTTATTAATAATTAAATCGCGCTAATTAAAGTAGTAGGAATGTTTAAAGTTAAAATTGGTACTAGAAGGCTGGTAATTGGGGCATCCACCCTACAAGGCTTGAATATAAAATTTAAATCAGATGCGTGTAATCACTCTGGGAGCTTGTAGCAAACTAAACGCGCGGCCAACGTGTGGATGCGGCGACCAAACTCCGCCAACAATCCTTTGATCTTTTGTAAAAAACCGACACCACACGGATCTCGCGCCAACTTGCGGGCCATCGTTCCAATACATACCAATGAAGCCCAAACACCCCGTCTACACGTTGGCCAATGCTATTGGCCACTACATTCGCCACTGTGTTGGCCAACGTGTAGAGGCGCCGTTAGCCAATACAGTGGCGAATGTAGTGGCGAATATATTGGCCGAGAGTTGGTGACGGCGTCTCCACACGTTGGAAGGTCGTTCAGTTTACTTCGGTTCGGGCCAATGTGTGGACGAATTTATTTTATAGACGACGGCTCCGTGGCGCAGTGGCTTAGCAATGAGTGGCTATGCCGGGGGCCGCGGGTTTGAATCCAACACTGAACAAGTATTTGTATATCCTACAAATAATTGTTTCAGGTCTGGATGTGTGACTTTGTGCAATTTATGTTTGTAAGCTGCCTCCGCGATACGGGAGAATATCCAAGTGTGGGGTTAACGTTTTTATAAAATAATTATAAAAGAATAGTGGATATTAATGAGGCTGTAAATAGATATACGATATACGATTAGCTTTATTTATTCTTTACATGCATCATAAGCTGGAATAAATACCATTAATAAGAACTTAACTTATTTTAAAGTTAAAGGAGCTATAATCAATTAGTCTATGTTTTATGTACTTGATTTTCTATCAGACATTTGATGTATATAAAAACACCTTATAATTTATTTGGTAATTTAATTATTTTTTTAGAAAGACAAAAACAATAGCAATAAATATAATTAACACTGACTTAATAATAGGTACTAATTATAACTTAGAATATAAATGAAAAACTCATGACAAGGAAAGTGGCTCAGGACTATGCTTTGCGGCAGTCTGTGGAGGAGGATGTTCAGTAGTGGACTTGTGAACAGCTCTAATGATGATGATGATTCGAAAACTTGCACGATTAAATTATAGGAAATCGACGTTTTTTTATAGGATAGGGTGACAAACGAGCACACAGTTCACCTGATGGTAGGTGGTTACTGTGGCCCACAGACATCTACATCTATCCTCGATTACGAATCAAAATGAAGATGCGTTGTCACCGGTGAGGACTAAGATGAAATGCCTCGTTTCCTTTAAAAAGGGTCTCTGGTTCTCCACACTCACTATACGAAACACAGCATCATTAAGCTACTATTTTACGCTGATATTCTGTGAGAGCGTGGTCCTTCCCCGGTCGAGCCGACCCATTTGTGCTACAACTATACTTCTAATATAACTGCATGGTTCTACCACGTATAAACGACGTGCTTCATTTTTTTTTTTCATTTTAAAATTGTTCTCGTAATAATCTGATCGTACAACAAATGTTTAAAAATAATTAAATCGCGCTAATTAAAGTAGTAACAATGTTTAAAGTTGAAATTGGCACTAAAAAGCTGGTAATTGGGGCATCCACCCTACAAAGCTTGAATATAAAATTTAAATCAGATGCGTGTATTCACTCTGCGAGCTTGTATCAAACTAAACGCGCGGCCAACGTGTGGACGCGGCAAAAAAACTTTGCCAAAAATCCTTTGATCTTTTGTAAAAAACCGACGCCACACGGATCTCGCGCTAACTTGTGGGCCATTATTCCAATGCATACCAATGAAGCCCAAACACCCCCTCTACACGTTGGCCAATGCTTTTGGCTACTACATTCGCCACTGTGTTGGCCAACGTGTAGAGGCGCTGTTAGATTTTTGAAATTGTCATGTCAATGAAGCAAGCAGATGTCGCCAGGGTTGTCCTTAGTAAGTTATAAAATAAAAGAAATGTAATTAATGGATATTTTTTTATTAGGTAAGTACAATGTTATTCATTAGAGATCAATCAAAATAGTATTTAAGTAACAAAAATTATGTTAACTGCCAACTTTAAGTCCAAACGTGATACTGGGTATCCGAAATTACCCGCCGCGATGAGTACTTTGATCATTTTTTCTTTTCTTCTTGATTTAAGCGGAAACGGGGGCCAGGTTTTTCGGAATGAAGTTTCTTCACTCTCTTTTTAATTGTCCGTCTGGGTATTCCAAATTGCTTCTGAGCTTCGTATTTTTGTTATTTACAAGGTCAATAGCTAATAACAGCATTTCTTCAGAATAATTTTTGTAATTACGAGCTCCTAAACGTCTTCTATCTCTTTTTTATAGTAATGCATTTTCTTGGGGTCATTTTGAAAAGACCTGTAATAGTATGAAATATTTAGCGCAAGAAATAAGTAGATAGGTACATAGGTACCAATTTTATAGTTATTTATTATACTCTGAAAATATTTAAGTCACTATTTTCACGATAAGTATTAATTTTATTGATTTTTGCTGTAATATATATAGGTATATTTATCCTTATACAAATCAAGGATAATGTAGCATTCAAATTGTGAAAGAATTTTTAAAATCGATCCAGTAGTCTTTACACCTATTCGTTACAAACTCACTAATCAGGTCACAAACACACACATACAAATAATTCTTCTTTATAATATTAAGTACCTATAGATTTTTCTAGTACTAGTCTAGGTACGTAGTGTACCTACCCATTTTCTTTGGTTTCAATATTCACGATGTTATATGTAACTCTGCATAAATGGTCTTCGACTAAGTACATGTATTTCGGGAAAGCAGTGACTTAAAAATCACGGTGTATTTATGCGCAGGTAAGATATAATCAATATATTCTACCATGTATACTAATGATAAATACCTAAAAAAGGTAATTAATCATCATCTTCATCATCATTACAGCCCTTCACAAGTCCACTGCTGAACATAGGCCTCCCCCAAGTAATGCCACAAAGCACGGTCCTGAGCCACCTGCATCCATCGACTTCCTGCGTGTCCTACCAGGTCGTCGCTCCATCTAGTGGTGGGTCGCACAACACTACGCCTACCGGTACGAGGCTGCCACTCGAGAACCTTTCTTCCCCATCGGTTATCGGTTCTTCGAGCTATATGGCCGGCCCATTGCCACTTCAGCTTGCTAATCCGTTGGGCTATGTCGGTCACTCTGGTTTTACTGCGGATACCCTCATTTCTGAGTCTATCACGCAGAGAAACTTCGAGCATAGCCCTCTCCATAACTCGCTGAGCGACCTTGAGCGTCCTCATACGGCCAGCAGTGAAGGACCACGTCTCTGATCCGTAAGTCATCACTGGCAACACGCACTGGTTGTACACTTTAGTTTTCAGAGATTGAGGTATACCTGACGAGAAGATGTGTCGTAATTTCCCGAACGCTGCCCAGCCGAGTTGAATCCGTCGATTGACCTCTCGGTCGAAGTTGGACTTACCTAGTCGGACTATTTGTCCCAGGTAAACGTACTCGACAACAACTTCGAGCATAGTGCTCCCAACAACTACCGGCATAGGTGTAACATGGACATTGAACATGATCTCTCTTTTGTCCATGTTCATCTTAAGACCTATCCGTTGGGAGACACCATTGAGGTCATTGATCATAGTGCTAAGGACCTCCAGCGATTCTGCCATAAGGACTATATCGTCGGCAAATCGAAGGTGAGTTATGTACTCGCCATTGAAGTTAATACCGTATCCTTTCCTCCATAGCTTGAAAACGTCTTCCAACGCCGCGGTGAAGAGTTTCGGGGATATAACGTCACCCTGCCTTACACCTTTCCGCAGTTGGATAGATTTCGAACTCTGGTTCTGTACTCGGATAGCCATCGTAGCCCTACTGTACAAACACTTCAACACTTCGATACACCGACAGTCAACTTGGCACCGCTGAAGGGACTGTAGCACCGCCCAAATTTCGACGGAATCAAAGGCTTTCTCATAGTCCAAATACGCCAGGCAAAGGGGCAGATTGTACTCTTCGGACTTCTGTACAATCTGCCGCAGGGTATCTATATGGTCTATGGTACTGAAGCCTTTTCGGAAACCGGCTTGTTCGGGAGGCTGGAAGTCGTCGAGTCTGCGTGCGAGACGATTCGTAATGACTCTCGAAAACAGCACGTATACGCGGCTCAGAAGGGAAATCGGTCTGTAGTTCTTCAGGAGAGCTTTGTGGCCTTTCTTAAAGAACAATACCACCGCACTTATGCTCCACGCCTCCGGAGTAGTGCCACCATGGAGGACGGAATTGAAGAGCTTCTGAAGGACTTCAAGTACCGGTGTTCCACCCACTTTCAGAAGCTCCGCTGTAATTCCATCCTCGCCTGGGGCCCTGCCGTTTTTAAGGTGCTGGAGAGCCATTCTAATCTCGCTCAGACTGACGTCCGGGATATCATCGGAAAAGTGTCGGATAAGACTTGCTCTTGGATCGTTACTCACACTTGCGTGTTGCTCCAACGATGATGTGTACAGCTGCCCATAGAACCTCTCAATCTCACTCAATATCTCAGGTATCCCGGAAACGATGCTGCCACACTCAGTCTTCAGCTTTGACAGTTGGCTCTTACTGGCAGACAGATCTCTGGCAAAGACTTTAGAGCCCTGGTTCCGCTCGATCGCTTCTTTAATACGAGCAGTATTAAAGTTGCGTAAGTCTTGCCGCATGCATTTGGAGATCTGTCTGTTCAGTTGCCTGTATGCTGTCAAATCTGTTGATGATTGCAGCCTCATCTCCCGTCTAACAGCCATGAGATTAAGAGTGTAATCGGAGAGTTTTTGTGTTCTTCTGCGGCGGGTCTTACAGAACTTAGCTCCGACCGCATGGACAGTTTCCACGAGCTTGTCATTCATATCGTCCACTGCATTGCAATCTTCTAGGCACTGAAAGCGGTTACGTAACTCGAGCTGAAAAGTCTCGGGATTCTGGATTAGAGCACGAGGGGGACGGAACGTTGACTTCATTAGACGAGACCTCTCCAACTTAACGTTTATGTTCAGTGTGCCTCTAACTATTCGGTGATCGCTGCCGGTTTTCACCCTTGCGATCACTGAGACATCACTGAACAGTTGGCGTCTGGTCGTCATAATGAAATCAATCTCATGTTTTGTCGAACCGTCGGGGCCCGACCAGGTCCACTTCCTGTGGGGCCGCTTCTGGAAGAAAGAGTTCATCATAAAGAGTCCCTCTTTCTCCGTAAAGTCAGCCAGCTGCTGGCCCCTACGGTTCCGTTACCCTACTCCAAATTTCCCTAACTTCAGCTCACCACCTTCTCTTGTGCCTAGTTTTGCGTTGAAGTCTCCCATCAACACCGTGTAGTGGGTTTTGGAGGAATGCATGGCTCTAGAAATATCCCCATACATTTCCTCCACCTCCTCATCGGGATGTGCCGAGGTTGGTGCGTAGACCTGTATGACCTTCAGCGAATACCGTTTGGTGATTCTGAGTATCAGATACGCGACCCTCGTCGACACACTCCCAATCTTTACATCGTTGTTGACGAGTGACTTGTGGACGATAAATCAGACACCTCCTTGGGACAGATGATAGAACAAGTTGCCGGACTCGAGGATTACCGTGTCCTCCCCCTCTCTTCGGACCTCAGATAATCCAATAATATGACAGCGCAACTTGTCTACCTCTTCTTCCAGCTCCAGTATCTTCTCATCAGTCCTCAGGGTGCGTGCGTTATACGTTGCCAGATCGAGTCGTCGTAGGTGGCAACCGAACCTCCACCGGAGATTCTTAGCACCCCCTGCCCCGCCGTTACCATGGTCGCCACCGTAGCCAGGAATAGCGGGGCCACCGGGGACTGGGGGCCGTTTATTTGCGTCGTTGCTCATGGGGGGATATTTGCTATAGTTGCCACGCTTGGCGAGCGGGTTGGCAACCGCAGTTTTTTATTATGTTATTGTTGTTATTAGGAAGATGCTGCTGCCCATCTCCTGCCTGTCTCCCTCTGTCGCCTCTTACGACACCCACGGGAAGATATGGGGTAGTGGATATTCTCAACCGCCACTACACGGCAAAAAAAAGGTAATTAATACTACCTACAAAATATACGAATAATAATAATATTATGATTGCATTAAATTTGACAACTTAATTATATATCACATACGAAAGGTAATTATATACTCAACAAACATGTCAAATTAAATGGGTACAATCATAAAAATAAATAAAAAAGTAAGCCGAACTCAATCTACGTTATTATTTCATAGTTGACAACCCTAGTCGTAGGTAAAGTTGCCACCGAGCCAGGCGAGTTAACTTGTCCTAACCTGTAGTAACATTACCGCCTCTCGTAACTCAGAAAAAAAGGAGTTTTAAAGAATTAAACAATTCAAATATACTTAAAAAAGTATACAGCCAATACAATTCAACATAAATTACTTACCTACACGCCAATTTTCTGCAAAAAGACACAAAAGTTTCCTCGTTGTCGCTGCGAGCACAATTGACCACATAAAAGTCACACTGCTCGACTGTTAACTAAGTTGCCAGCTTGAAAAACTTTTTGTGATACCACAATTTATCGTAAAATCTACCAATACGGCAAAATTTGCACTGACTGCAACAGATAACAAAATATTCCCTAATATGCAGCGTAAAGTATGGTGTGGTAAAGTTGCTCAAGGAAAGTAAAGATGCCACAGTTGACGGCATTTAACTGTTTTGTATCGTATATTTTGAGGTAAAAATCTAAGTAAAATTGCATGTGTTTATAATTTATTATAATCGGTATAGAATGATATCTTGATGTTATATTTAAAAACAATAGTAATAATCATATTTACATAATACCAAAAATTGTTGAGCCTAACAACACATTGAATCAAACATCATTTACATGGCGAATGTAAAGTTGGTACTGCATTAGGTGCAAGTATTTTACTCCGTGTGTAATACTTCGAATAAAAAAAACTCTAAAGATGACATACTTTGCGGTACTTAAATATATTGTCATCGTTCATTGCTAAAATGTCTCCACCAATGGCATACACCCACTAACGAAATTGATCTGCTTGTAGATATGCTTGGGTTTGGAAATATATGTAATATAACATTGTCCGATCCTGAAACAACAAATAAATTAAATAGTATTAATATATAATGCTAATTTAATCTGATTTTCAAACTTCTTATATAGAGTGGATATGAGTAAGTTTTAATAGAGATAAGTGATTTCATGCTTTTTAATAAACATAGTGCTTTAATGCTTTAATGCATTAAATAATTTATTCTGTTCTTTTGTACCTCAGGCTATAGCAATTAAAGCGATGTTTAAATAAATAATATCAAGTAGGTTTTATTTTTGTACCTTGTAATAATTTTATGATATAAATACTTACGGTTTTTGGTGGTACACAGCATTTACATTTATATACACAGCACAGCAACGCAGCATCCGTGAGAAGTCCGTGAGTTAACGTTAAAGATTCAAGGTACTGTGACGCTCTCCCCCTCTCATAATAATAAATATATAAAATACTAAATGTATTATATTCCCCTTTACATAATAATTATATATATGTGACCAAGATTAATAAATTATGTTTAGATCTTTCTAAATGATCTTTTTAAAGGTTTAATAATAGGCCGTTTGTAATATTTTGGCGTGATCGTCTTAGTTAGGACCCTTATTTACGTTGTGTTTGTTTAGTAACTTAGTTCTTTTAGGTGTCTTTGGAAGAATGAATATTCACTAGAGCAATTGAAAGCTGTTGGTAGTGCCTTATAAGCTAAGTGAACCCCGTTCAGAAAGACAGGGCTCGAAAAAGGTTAAGAACATAAAACGTCCCTATTCCACTTGCATCAATTTTACATTATTAATTATCCCTTCCAGCTCGGAAAAGGCTCAAAATATATTTATACAAAATACCCGATACAAGGGCTTCGCTCTCCTACATTTATTTAAAAAAATGTAGGGGAGGTACACGGCCCCACACACGCCGTGCACGGTGAGTGCCAACCATTTTGATGCACTCCCCCCGAAGGGAACGCTAATTCGGGAACTGGACCGTAGTCCACAGCAAAATAACTGGCGAACCAGTAAAAGAGGCTTGGCCCCTTGCTAGTGCGTAAGCACAAACATCGACCGAAGTCGCGCATGTCAATGCGTGTAAACGCCAAACAGAATACGAACGAATCCAGCCACAGTGAATGTACGTCACACGGTTTAGGCAAATAGGCACACTGGCCGTAAACCCTCCGTGAGCGCCACCACCTGCCAGACCGCTGCTTCTGCAGACGTAATGTAAGTGTATGGCATCACCACCAATTGCATGATCAGCACGGCTGCTAGCCGCAGAGCGTGTCATGAGTCTACCGCTCACCTCAAGGGAATGGGGTCCCACGTTGTGCGGCTTTCGGCCGCAGCCTTGAGAGTCTCCTCAGATCCTCCCGCCAGCTACCACCCGCATGAGGTCGACACATATGCTCCACCAACCAATACAACGGCAGATATAGCCAAAAGGCAGTTATAAGATAAGAGTAATAATTCGCCATCAGAAAGGGTTTGTGTCACTGACGTTGAGTAAATGCATTTTCGATCATGTTTGTCTCACCCACCAACAAGTTGCCTTCAATCATTCAAAGGTGGGAAAGTTACAGAGATATAATATTACGTTGTTATATAAAACATCGTGGAGGGCAGACAGTCTGCAGCCCCGCAATGAAGGGACCCGACTTGGGCAAAGCTACTTAGGTGTGAGTCAAACCAAGACGCAGAGAGCGCCATTGAGAATAGCGTCCCACCAAACAACCATCGCAGAGACGCAATGCTGCAGAACGCAACAAGCATCAATACGACTATTGTCGGGCTTACACCATCCCAAGGTCCCCCATACATCCCAGCAGACATCACCACCCGCATACCTCCATCGACCAGAACCACAAGAGAGCGTCGAATCAGGCGCAGCACACCCGCAGATCCATCACAAGACGCAATACCGCAAGTAGCAGTAAGCATCAAAGCAACTATCATACGGGTGGCGCCCCCCTCACAACACACCCACATGACTCTTATCGACTTTGGTAACAAAGTTGGTATTGTTGTTATATAAAAAATATCACCAACGTATCATAGTAGCACGCTACTAAGACGCCAATGAACAAAACTCCACGTATCATAGCGCTAATGCACTAAGACATGAAGTTGAGTATGCCTGTTACACTTAAAAGTGCTACCAAACACACTCATCATCCCAATCCGAAAGATAGACGACACATCGCTATGCGCAACGACGTCGCCCACAAACGGTATGGGTGTGCGATGTCCACGGGAAAGCCGTATTGCTACAACAAACCCGCTTACCACCGGCACTAAGATGTTAATTGTATACCTCCATCGACCAGAACCACAAGAATGCGTCGAAACAGGCGCAGCACACCCGCAGATCCATCACAAGACGCAATACCGCAAGTAGCAGTAAGCATCAATGCAACTATCATACGGGTGGCGCCCCCCTCACAACACACCCAACATGATCCCTATCGACTTTGGTAACAAAGTTGGTATTGTTGTTATATAAAAAATATCACCAACGTATCATTAGTAGCACGCTACTAAGACGCCAATGAACAAAACTCCACGTATCATAGCGCTAACGCACTAAGACATGAAGTTGAGTATGCCTGTTACACTTAAGAGTGCTACCAAACACACTCATCATCCCAATCCGAAAGATAGACGCCCACAAACGGTATGGGTGTGCGATGTCCACGGGAAAGCCGTATTGCTACAACAAACCCGCTTACCACCGGCACTAAGATGATATGTCTAGGACACATCGGTTAGCGAGTCCAAGTTTACCTCGGACCAATTGCTCGTGAAGCAGCACACACGCCACCATAATATTCCTTTTCAAGTCCCTAATAAGGACTAGTCATTTTGCTACAGTACTAGGAGCAGTCGGTCACCCGACCACCCCATACAATGCTTATGCATCAAGGAGACCTTCAATAATAATGCTTTTGTATCATAGACCTTACTTTCATAAGTCATTCATATATAGGGTTCGAACCCACAACCCTACTATTGTAATGCATATTAATCATAGAGACCTTCTATAGTATTGCTTTTGTATCATAGACCTCACTTTCATAAGTAAATAATATATAGCGTTCGAACCCACGACCCTACTATTGTAATACAAATTCATCATGGAGACCTTCTATAGTATTGCTTTTGTATCATTGAGTTTAATATCATAAGTCCCTAATATAGGACTAGTCATTGTGCTACAGTACTTCAGGCAGTCGGGCTCCCGACCACCCCATATATATGTACAACTGCAGGTATGTACCTCCGACAGCTTCCTCCATACAAGACTTTTATACACGAACACCTCCCATGACTTAAACAATTTTTAACAAATTTTCTAATTATCTTATAAACGTTATTTAACTTAATTTTATAATATTTCTTGACTTGTATTTCTATTATTTATCTTATTTTAAATATTTTTCAAGTTTTTTAAATAAATTTATTTATTACGAAAAACAATAATTTTGCCTTTAATTTACTATGTTATTGGGATAATGTCTGAAATATATTAACTTTATGTTTATTAATTTAACTTAATTGCTTAATATATATCTTTTAAGACTATTTTTGACGCCCCTTTATATTGAATTTAATTATTAATAATAATATTGGGCCGTCACAGTACGAAGTCCAAAAAGCAAGCCGAAATCGTCTTAAAATCCACAATTGCAAACAAACGTACATTACGTCAACAAATGTCAAACGGAATGAATTTGAAATTTGAATTAGTTTCCAAGATGGCGGGCAAAGCGAAAAAAAGGGGCCTCTGGGGCTTAAAGTTTGAAAAATAAACACGTCTAAAACACAAAATGTATAGAAGTGATAGGCCCCCGTCTTGAGAGCCGTTGAGCTGCGAATGAAAAATCCCGTCGAGAGCGCTTCTTTAATAGCCGCTGCTGGGGTCGCTTTTTTTCCCCTCCTGAAAGCGGGGGAGAGAGGCAGTGAATGCACATAGCATACCACGCAGCCGGCTGCGTGGTTATGTGGAGACTTTTACCCACTAAACACTGCTTTAAGGGATTGGCTTACCGATCCGAGCCGTGGTAGCTCAGATGGTTAACGCTCGCTGTAAATATAACAGAACGTGAATAACCCGGGTTCGATCCCCGCCGGCACCAATGAAATTGTAATTGCATTTTAGTGCTGATTTACCACGTGCTCGGCGGTGAAGGAAAACATCGTGAGGAAACCTGCTTGTCTGAGGAATAAGAAAAAGATATTTTCGAAGACATGTGAAGTTCGCCAACACGCATTGGGGCAGCGCGGCGGACACTTCCTTGCCCTAAAACCCCCTCAGAAATGAGGGGAGGCCTGTGCCCAGCAGTGGGACATATATAGGCTGTAACTTTACTTTACTTACCGATCTGACTAGAGATCTTTAAGCCGTAAACTGACGCAACCCTCCATGGAATAAAGGAGGCCGCAAGCGTCGAAAAGCCGCTTAGAAGTGTGCCTTACTAAGGCAGATTAAGGGATGTGTTAAGTAGGATCGGCCTGAGCCGCCAGTAGGCAGTTCAGGTCAGCCGAAAGCTTGTTGGGGGGGGGGGGGGTACGAGAGAGAGTTTCTCGGTCTGCGCACACTATAGCGAGTGTGGAGAGGGGCTGCATAGGCAGCTGTCTCACGAATGAGATGATTTGGGTGGGCCTCTGAGGCTTTGAAAAATCTCTCAGAGAGTGATTTAAGGAACTGCTGGATTGTTGGGAGCTCTAAGTCTTGGTGGAGGTCTACATTACGGGCATAATAGGGCGAGTTCGTGGCCCTACGGCAGAAGAGATTTTGAACTATTTGAAGTTCATTTATTATGAAGGGTTTAGCATGTGCGAAAATGGGGGGTCGCGGTCGCGTATGCAGCGAGTTGGTGTAAGCGCTCGTCCATGCGTGGCCTTGCTCTTATGCGAGGTGCAGGAGACGTGTCGAAGCGGGTGCGGTGCGGTGTGACGGGCGGTTGCTTCCTCGGCGTCCGTAACAATTATAATTACTAGGAAGTGTATAAGAAATCAATGTATAGTTGTTTATCATACGCCTTGTGTATGATAACCACCTTGGTTTAAAGTTATTTTAAGATGCCATTTGCTATAATACAATAATTTATGTTGCAGAAGCGAATGGCAGAGTCGGCAAGGGACGTCTTAGATGAAAGTTCATGGACCAAATTGGCGATTTATGGAAGATGGGTCAAATTAAGAGCAGCCTTAACCGATGAGCATGTGTTCGTAGATGTATGAATGTGGAGGACGTATGAAATGTGTGTCAGGATCGTGCCAAGATGAAGTCTGTAGTCTCTGCCGTGCCTTACATGTGTATGTTATGTTTGTACAATATTTGTTACTGAACTTTTTGCTCGTTTGGCACTTAAATGTTGTAAAGAATTGGTAGAAATTAATCTCAAAATCATTTTACTTGCAAAATGATTCTAAAGGTTAATTTAAAAAAAAAAATAAAACTGTAATAGCGGATCCTCAATTTTCCCTCCTACTTATGCAATCAATTATTATCAAGAATAAGACAGCGTATTGCAATACATTTTCAGTATAGAGCAAATACAGTTCGACCAGAGACTACAGTTCGAATAGATTCACACTAATGTAATGTGAAGGACTTATGTCCGAATTACTCACGTCGAAATACATCACGTCGAATTAACACTAATGTAATGTGAAGGACATAAGTCCTTCACATTACATTAGTGTTAATTCGACGTGATAACACCAAAGTATGCAAACCAGCATCAACACTATTCCTCTCAATGTAACACATGGCAGATTCTCAGCAACATCATCTCTCTCTATCTCCTTCTTTCATCGATCTTCCTTGCTTACATTAGAAAAACAACTACAGAAATACGACGTATGTCTTACTTAGGCAGAATCTTAGTATGGAAGTAATGTTTTACCCCAACGGACATAATAACGACAGTGAGACTCGTAGAATTACCGACTGATCCCTCTTGGTCACCTGCACAATACTTCATACTACCAGAATGGGTAGGAGATTGCAGTTCTACCTTTATTTTTCACATTTCTTTTATTCTTTTATCCTCGATGATAACAGAATATAATGTTTCATAATCGGCGACCGAGCTTTTCTGTTCGGCTTGACTCACAGGCACTGCAAAAAGATGATGCATCTCTTTACGTATTTTATTGCATAATATTTTATGGGGAGTGCTCTGAGGAATTGTTCGAACCAATTTCAGCCGCACAATTTCACCATCGCATATAGCGACAAAACTCGAGACTACATTTACCATCTAGATGACTGACGGTCCAACATTGTGTGATTTAAAAGAAGTTTTCTTTTTCGCACAACTCTCTTCTGGAATCGACTACCACCAGAGATTTTACAGCACCGGTACGACTTTGAGACCGTCAAGAAAAGATCGTACTCCTTTTTAAAAGGCTGTTGTTGAGAAAATGTAATTGACTCGAGAAAATTCAAGAGCGATGATTTATTATAACTTTAGAAGTGGTTTAAAACAAAAACAGTGTGTTGACCGGATGATTTCCGCATTTGGTGATGAAGCCCCATCCAAAACCACAATTTATCGCTGGTTTTCTGAATTTCAACGTGGACGTGTCAAGCTCAGTGATGATCCCCTTCAAGGTCGTGCAAAAACTGCAGTCACCCAAGAAAACGTTGATGCTGTGCGTGAGCTGATTGAGGAAGATCGACATGTGACATACCGCGAAATTCAGGCAATTTTAGTCATTGGTATGAGTCAAATAAAAATAATTGCATGAACAATTAGGTGTAAAAAAGTTGTTTTCCCGATGGATACCGCATTCGCTCTGTGAAGAGCAAAAAGCGGCTCGCGTTACTTGGTGCGTCAGAACTCTCGAAAGATTCCACGCAGGATCCTCAAATGCTGTATCCAACATTGTATTAGGTGACAAATCCTGGATATATGCGTACGAACCCGAAACAAAAAACCAGTCACGAGTTTGGGTGTTCGAAAATGAGTTAAAGCCAACAAAAATTGTTCGTTCACGGAGTGTTGCAAAAAAAAATGGTGGCCACGTTTGTCTCCAAAACCGGCCATGTTACGACTATTCCTCTTAAGAGACAAAGAACGGTTAATGCAGAATGGTATGCTAGCACTTGTTTGCCACAGGTCGTTTCTGAACTCCGTAAAGAGAACTGCAACCGCCGCATCATCCTCCATCACGACAATGCGAGTTCTCACACCGCACACAGAACAAAAGAGTTTTTAGAGCAAGAAAATATAGAATTATTAGACCATCCGCCGTACAGCACCGACCTAAGCCCTAATGGTTTCTATACTTTCCTTAAAATAAAGAATAAATTGCGTGGACAGAGATTTTCATCACCTGAAGAAGCTGTACAAGAAGCCTACAAAACGGCCATTTTGGAGACCCCAACTTCCGAATTGAATGGTTGTTTCAATGATTGGTTCCATCGTGTGGAAAAATGTGTCAAATTTCGCGGAGAATACTTCGAAAAACAATAAATACATTTTTAAATAGTAATGTTGTGTCACTTCCTTGATTCCCGAAATTTTCAGTGTCGCCCTTAAAAGTAAATGTATGAAAGGGCGCCAAATTACTCTACCAACATCAATACATGAAATTAATTTTCAGAACAACAGTGCTGACAACATAGGCGAATTATACTAGTTCTGTAAATGTCTATCTACGAATAATTTTATCGATATAATGTTTATCGATTTATTGTTTATCGTAATTTTTATAATAAAAATATTAATTATCATAAACTCATAAGTGATCGTTTAGATAGAAGTAAGCCACACGCTTTTCTAAACCATCATTAGAAAACCTGATCATGATGAAATAATTAGGTTTTGTTCACTTCAGCGTTATTCTAACTACCTATTTATTTTAGAGTTTTACCTCATTCATTAGGTATAGTAGATATTTTAAATTATACTTTTGGGGAATAACAAAAAGAAATGATGGTTGATTGTTTTTATTATAGTTTGTAATCGCACTTTATTTAAAATAAATTCAAAACATGATTCAAATGAAAAAAATATGCAACTGTTTATTAAAAATTCAAAAGATCGATTACAAGCGTCCCTAGTAATTTTATACACCACATGACGTTTGGCGAAGATGGAGGCGATTAATGTTATAAGTCGAATAGAATACTTTTGTAATGTTTTCATTTTGGCATGCAGCTAGTCTGTGTTATAAAAGTATTTGCAACAAATATAGTAAAATAAATAATTAATTATCGTGTATGTCTGATGTTTTTATTGCACAGGGCGACTTTGGACATTGTCCTTTAATTTTATAGTAAACAAATGTAACAATCCTTTTAATATATGTATATTTTTTTTTAGTTTATTTAAGGACCAGTAAACAGCTTCAACAGAGGCTTAATAACTACAGTCTTAATCCTAAAATTTGAGTTTAGTGAAGCCAACACCACCAGCCTCAGATAATGATTTATAGAATAAACTACAAAAAGTGAGAGATGTGAAGGAGGACTTACTACATAAAATACAATATTACAAAATGAAAAAAAAAACTGTTCACATTTTAGTTTTGATTTCAGAAAAATTATATGATTTAAATTATGTTTTGATTTATTTTATTTAGTTTTTAGTTATCACGACTCATAAGCTTATTAATCACTTTGCTTCTATAGGAATTAGCACTGTTATTAAAAATGTCAATGTCCCAAAAGTGATCATTATAATTTTGCATTAAGCGATACAACGGCGCTCTTTTGCCAGCATTGGTTCTACACAAGGGAAGGGCAAATGTTTGACCGGAGTATGTTGATCTTACACGTGATCGAGTAGGTACACGACATCGCAATTTATTTGCTACAGGGATGCAATCATATCTATTATGGCAAAGGTCAAATAATAACATTGCTGCTAATTGTTGTCGTCTGAGCTTTAAAGTTAACATTTTGTATTTACTTAAAATAGCATTATACGAACAATATTTATGCTTACATCTATAGAACATTGACTTAAAAAACTTTTTTTGTACCCTCTCATATATATTAGATACCGATATTATATTACTCTTTTCGATATACTTTATATCATCATCATGATCATTACAGCCCTTCACAAGTCCACTGCTTAATATGTTATGGCCTATGGGCCTCCCCCAAGGTATGCCACAAAGCACGGTCCTGAGCCAACTGCATTCATCGACTTCCTGCATGTCTTACTAGGTCGTTACTGCATCTAGTGAGGTTCGCCCTACACTTCGCCTACCGGTACGAGGCTGTCACTCGAGAACCTTTTTTCCCCAACGGCCGGCCCATTGCTACTTCAGCTTCCTAATCCGTTGGGATATGTCGGTCACTCTGGTTATACTGCGGATATCCTCATTTATAACTTTATCACACAGAGAAACCCCGAGCATAGCCCTCTCCATAGCTCGCTGAGTGACTTTAAGCGTCCTCATACGGCCAGCAGTGAAGGACCACGTCTCGTTTTCGTAGGTCATCACTGGCAACACGCACTGGTTGTACAAATTAGTTTTCAGGTTTTGAGACATACCTGAAGAGAAGATGTGTCGTGTTTCCTGAACGCTGCCAGCTGAGTTGAATCCGTCGATTGACCTCTCGGTCGAAGTTGGACATACCTAGTCGGACTATTTGTCCCAGGTAAACGTACCCATCAACAACTTCCAGCTTAGTACTCCAAACAAATACGGGCATAGGTGTGACATGGACATTAAACACGATCTTTGTTTTGCATATGTTCATCTTAAGACCTATCCTTTGGGATAGGTCTACTGGACTGTGAAAGGATACGATATTAACATCAATGGCGAGTACATCACTCACCTTCGATTTGCCCACGATATAGTCCTAATGGCAGAATCGCTGGTGGACTTAAGCACTATGCTCAAGGACCTCAATAGTGCCTGCCAACGGATACTTTATATAGTACTCACTAACTACAAAAATATTTATATCAATTTTACCAAGTACGAAGATGAGGTTTGGCCGTTTTTCACTGCTTGCTTAATCCATAGGCACACGACACCTTCGTACCTTGTCGAAAAAAACGGGTAAACGACGCCGTTTCGGCGGCGTTTATGACTTTGATTATGACATTTTCTCCCACAATAAATTTTATGAATTTATGTGTCTGTCTCTTTTTACAGTCGCTTTTTCGTTACATAGACTTTAAAATCACAACGATGCTAAAGAAGTTTGCACTTCAATATTGCATAGAAATAAGTTTATTAACCACTTCTAGGAGTTAACATCATCATCATCATCAATACAGCCCTTTACAAGTCCACTGCTGAACAAGAGCTCCCGCTCCCGATTTTGATGGAGGGTGGAGGACCTCAATTCGAGTATATGTTCTTCTAATATAACTCTTTCAATTGTCGAAAAATGTAGTTTTTTGGCCGACTTATCCACAAGGCTGATATTATATATATGGTGGAGGACCTCAATTCGAGTATATGTTCTTCTAATCTAACTCTTTTGTGGAAAATTAGTTTTTTGGCCGACTTACTACAAGGCTGAGATTATATATATGGTGGAGGACCTCAATTCGAGTATATGTTCTTCTAATCTAACTCTTTCAATTGTGGAAAAATGTAGTTTTTTGGCTGACTTATGTACAAGGCTGAGATTATATATATGGTGGAGGACCTCAATTCGAGTATATGTTCTTCTAATCTAACTCTTTCAATTGTGGAAAAATGTAGTATTTTGACCGACTTATGTACAAGGCTGAGATTATATATATGGTGGAGGACCTCAATTCGAGTATATGTTCTTCTAATCTATGTCTTTCAATTGTGGAAAAATGTAGTTCTTTGGCCGACTTATGTACAAGGCTGAGATTATAAACTCGTATATGGCGGGGGATCTCAAATCGAGTATATGTTCTTTTTTTCTATGTTTGTTACTAGATATCTTTGTTAATTGTACTCCGTTTTCATTAATGTTTGTTTTGTTTATTTTATAATATAAAGGTGACAAACAAGCACACAGTCCACCTGATGTTAAGTGGTTACTGTGGCCCATAGACATCTACATCTATCCTCGATTACGAATTAAAATGTAGATGAGTTGCCACCCCTGAGGACTGAAATAAAATGCCTCTTGTTCGGGTATTGGACAAATGTTCAATAATATTTTAAAGTTTCAACGTAAACAGTTTAATAAAGAAGTAATAAATATAAGATTAAAATATGTTAAATTATGTTGAATGCTAATGTTATTACGTTAAGGGCCGATTACACCAAACTCAGATAAGTTTTATTCCAAGAGTAATGATATAAGTTATTCTAGGATATCAAATTTTACATTTCACCAACAATTTAACCCAAGAATAAATAGTTAACCAAGAGATAAGATTAATACTCCCAATTTTGAAGGATTACGGAGTAATTCTTCGGTTAAAAATGGCCGACAGGTTGTCAGCTGTCAATTATTTGACATTTTTAATAGTTTGTCGCGTACGTCCAAGTTTCTTATTCCTGAATTGCTGTTTGATTAATAAATTTTTAGCTTAATTATTATTGAGAGTATATAGCTATACATAATGCAACGTTTCAGAAGAATGATTAACAACAGTGACAGTGATGATAGTGAAGATGAAACATATTATGTTGTAAAACGTCCAAGGTGGGTAAAAGAAAGGAATAATTTTTTTTATTAGCGTCACGAGCATATAAAATTTCCGAATACTCAACAGGAAATTCGGCGAAATCAAAGGGAGTTTTATGGTATAGCAAGAGTCCCTAGAGTTATAGGGGCAATGGACTGCACACATGTCAGAATTTCTTCACCCGGCGGGGATCAGGCAGAACTGTTTAGAAACCGAAAAGGCTATTTTTCTATTAAAATTACCGTCCTATAACATTGCCTCTCAACTGTATGCAAATTAATAACTGCAATTTTGAATAACAAGATCTATAAACATTTGGAAAATAATAACATTCTTTCAACTGCACAGAACGGATGTCGTAAAGTTGTAAAGAACTTCTTCTCATTGACACTGCTATTTGCCGACAAGTCTATCGTAATCGCAAAAATATGTCCGCTGCTTGGGTGGATTACAAAAAGGCATATGACTCTGTTCCACATTCATGGTTAAAGAGAGTTTTAGAAATATATAAAATAGATGACAAAATTTGTAAGTTTTTAAGTAAATTAATGGGTCAGTGGAACACTATCCTAAATCTACCAGGTGAGTGGCAAAGTAGTTCGATAGACTCTATAAATATTAAACGAGGTATATTCCAGGGAGATAGTTTGATCCCAACTTTGTTTTGTTTAGCCCTGAATCCTTTAAGCACTGCTATTGAGGAATCCGGATTAGGGTTTCGGTTTCGAAAAGAAAACTCACCGATCTCACATCTACTTTATATGGATGATCTCAAACTATTCACATCAAAAGAGAGTAATCTACTATTATTGTTGAAATTAACACATAGTTTCAACAATGATATTAAAATGGAATTTGGAATAGATAAATGTGCTGTCATCAACGTAAATAGGGGCAAAATTAAAGATTGTAATAATTTTGCAATTACAAATGACTTACACTTCAGTTCTCTTTCTGAAACAGAAACCTATAAATACTTGGGCATGACAGAAGCACTAGGAATTAATGACAAAAATATTAAAAAATAAGAAAATTCAAAAGTAAAATTTATGTCAAGATTAAAAAAAGTTATCAAAAGTCATTTATCCGACGGAAACAAAATTAGAGCATATAACTCCTGGGTAATACCTAGCCTTCTATATACTTTTGGTGTTACAAGGTGGTCTCAAACAGAATTGGATGACTTAGATAGACGAGTCCGTACATTAATGACTACGCACAGAATGCACCACCCACGATCATCTGTCATGAGGTTGTATCTTCCAAGAAAAGATGGTGGATGGGGCTTATTAAACATTAAAAATCTAGATAACCGTGAAGTATACAACCTCAGAGACTATTTTATTAAAAAAAAAGACACATCACACATTCATAATGACGTAGTGATTAATGACAAATCATTAACCCAGCTTAATATGTCGGCAAAGGACTGGCAGAGGCCTCATACTATGACTATAGATGAACGCAAAAAGGTTTGGAATGACAAACAACTGCATGGTCGATTTTTTAAAGCATTGACTAATCCTTCTGTAGACATGGTTGTATCAGTACATTGGTTACAATTTGGTGACCTTTTTGCAGAAACTGAAGGTTTTATCTGTGCAATTCAAGATGAAGTAATTAAAACGAACAACTACCGGAGATACATTCTGAGGGACGGCACAGTTGACGTATGTCGCGTATGTCACCACCCTGGAGAGTCCCTCAGACATGTTATTTCCGGTTGTTCACAACTATCAAATGGTGAGTATTTGCACAGACGTAACCAAGTAGCTAGAATAATACACCAACAGCTTGCAATTAAATTTGGCTTTACTCAACAGGACGTTCCATATTATAAGTATGAACCAAAACCAGTCCTTGAAAATAGAAGTGTCACATTGTACTGGGATCAGTCAATTACCACAGACAGGTTTATAGTGGCAAATAAACCTGACATTGCGGTGATAGAACGAACTACACGCAAGGCAATAATAGTGGATATCAGTGTTCCTCATGACGAGAATCTCGTAAAAGCAGAGAATGATAAAAAACTAAAATATATCGACCTGAGATTGTCGCTATGTGGGACGTTGATTCTACTATTATTGTACCAATAGTTGTATCAGTCAATGGGCTTATTGACAATTATCTGTCCAAGTTAGGTTTGGGCAAATGGCTGAAGGCATTAATTCAAAAATCGGCCTTATTAAATTTATTAAATACGGCCCGAAAAGTAAGAAGGTTCCTATCTTTGGATGCCTAACTTCACCGATGGCTTAGAATTCCTCGCCGCGGTGGATAATAACCGAAATAATAATATTATTTATATAGATTGTATTTATATTTATAATATTAAAGTTTTGTGATAATATATGTGATAAAAATAAATAATAATAATAATAATCGACACCGGCACCATCGACGTCTGTCGAGCTTGTCGCCATCCCGGTGAGTCATTTAGGCATGTCATCTCCGGTTGTTCGGCGCTTTCTAACTCTGAGTACTTGCACAGGCACAACCTAGTGGCCAGAATTCTACACCAGGAGCTCGCTCTGAAATACGGTTTCGTGGATCGGAAGTTGCCGTATTACAAGTACTTGCCGGAAGCCGTGCTCGAAAATGATCACGCCAGGCTCTATTGGGACCGGGCCATCATCACAGACAGGACTATTCTTGCGAATAAGCCTGATATTGTGCTGATGGACCGGGCACAGTCAAGGATATTTTTGGTCGACATTACCATTCCGTGTGACGAGAACTTCGTGAAAGCCGAAACAGATAAGCAAACAAAATATCTGGACCTGGCTCACGAGGTGACCGACATGTGGGGTGGCCTGCCGACCGAAATTATTCCTGTAGTCGTCTCTGCAAACGAGCTAATCCCAGTTAGCCTCTCGGGTCATCTGAGGCGGCTGGGACTACGTGGCGGACCGCTCCAGGCTCAAATGCAGAAGGCGGTGCTCCTCGATACCGCCCGCATCGTCCGCCGGTTTCTTTCCCTTTCCCCCTAACCCTCGGCCGTTTGGTCTCCCCTGCCGAGGGCTTCCATCTGGTTGGGCTTTTATTTATTTATGTATTTTTTTATTTATTTTATTTTATTGATATTTATGTATATTTATCTTTTCATTTTCGTTTATAATTATATATTTATACATCCCAACCAGATGAGAAAACTATATAGATACCCCACATAATCATTGAGCCCTTACTCCCAAACTAGGATACCCTGTATTTCAGGAGTCAGTTCCTTGTATCTTTTCATTTTCGTTTATAATTATATATTTATACATCCCAACCAGATGAGAAAACTATATAGATACCCCACATAATCATTGAGCCCTTACTCCCAAACTAGGATACCCTGTATTTCAGGAGTCAGTTCCTTGCCATTCAGTAGCTCTTTGTGTGAAAAGTACATTAGAGAAATGTTCACATATATTTAATACTCAGTTAACATTATATACATGTGCGTGCGCGCGCGCGCGCGCGCGTGTGTGTGTATGTGTGTGTGTGTATGTGCGTGCGTGCGTGTGTGTGTGTGTGTGTGTGTGTGTGTGTGTGTGTGTGTGTGTGTGTGTGTGTGTGTGTGTGTGTGTGTGTGTGTGTGTGTGTGTGTGTGTGTGTGTGTGTACGTATAAGTAGCGTGTTTGTTGCACTGAACATATAGTTATTCATATGGAGCTATTAAATTTTCGCATTTATCATAGTCACATTCTTTAAGCCAGTTATATTCATTCTAAAAAAAAGTTATATACATTCTTTTAAATGTATGATTTGAGGCCTTTTTTGTGCATACTGTTTTATTTAGTATATTGTATAACTTTGGAGCTATGTAATTATAATTCCTTTTGTCGAATATGGATTTAACTTAGGGGATACTTATACGTACAGTTCTTTTTGAATTTTGTATTTGCGGAACACTACATCTATGAAAGCGTCTAAGACATTGATATATAAATAATTTACGAACACTTAGTACTTCAGTTAAATTATATACCATTTCTGTCAAATATCTATAAGGAAGCGATAGCTTTTAGTACAGCCCTTTATTAAGCTCGCTCTAATTCTATAAGATGTGTTTTAGCAGCGCATCCCCAAGAACATATGCAATAACTGATAACGCTCTGGCACAAAGCTTTGTATGTTTGTAGTAATAGATTTGTGTTTGCAACTGTTTTTAAATTCTTAAAGATATAGATAAACTTTCTGGTTTTGTTAGAAATAAAAGAAATATGTGGAGCCCAATTAAGTTTATCATCAACAATTATACCGAGATATCGCATTGTGTGTACCTTTAGGAACAATAAAAAAATTTTATAACTGTCATATTCATTTACCAGTCCAACTACCGTCGTAGATATCAAAGCCAAGATTTTTCTGTATAGCGGGTTGTCCTCAAGCTTAGGCTTTGCAGGTTCGCCACCTGAATAAAATATTAAACATTAGAGATAAAAAAAACAGAAAGTAATGTCAAGGATGTCCCAAAAATTCCATAGGTGTTAACGTAGAACGTAGAAATGAAGATTATTACCTGTTTAAATCAAGGTTTGCCTTTCAGCAGACGATTCTTTTTTGGTGGTTTTTTTCAGACTTTCCCACTGTGCTTTTACTTTTTCTGCAGCCCTATATCCAAAAGTGGTTTGGGAATTAAATTCTTCCGATATTTTTACCCACTCTGCAGTTTTCTGTTTCATAGTAACAGCATCGGTACGCTTATTTTCTACTACACTGAAATGTTCAGCCACTAAATCCACAAGCAACACCTTTTCCGACATTGGCCAGTTAGGACTGCGTTTTTTGTCCGACATTATTAATTAAAATTGATATTGAAATAACAAAAAAGCGAGGAAAAATACAAAGTGTATCAATAGTTGATGAAAATGAATCTGCTTCAAACTGCCGTATAACCCTGCTAAATTAAAAAGTTTATTGTGTACCTCGCCGAGAAGGAAAGCAATGACATACTTAATTTGTTTTCTTTATACAATCATTTACTTGCTCATTCAAATAGTCTTCCACAGATAAGTAAAACCGTTATTCGATAGAATAGTTAATCTGAGGCTAATTAATGTGTTGTTTTGCATGGTGAAATGTACAGTAAGTTATCTGTTATTCTCGGGTTAGTTAATCTTAGACAACGACGTCGTTGGTGAAATCGGCACTAAATGTTATATTAATGAGTACGCTATAATAATGACAGTTTGCTCTCTCTGTTAACAAGAGGGTGGAGAAGGCTAATAACTGACTTGGCACTGCTGCGTGCTACACATTCCGGAACTCACCCAAATGGAAGGTAAAGAAAGTGAACATCCTACCAAACTCGCCGAAGAAAGTAGCTGAACAGCGAGTGTTCATCAGGGAGGCCCTCACCAAGCGCTTAAAAACTATATTATATAACACCAAAGCGAAACTCTTCTAATATATTTCGGTTAAGGGCGGTAAAAAACTTGTCAGGAAAGGTCGTAATAATAATAAAATTTACTATATTCGATCATATAATGATATTTAATTACTCCTAAAACATTTATATAGGTCTAAAACCTCTTAATCATATTATTTTCTTTGTTTACCATTGTTCAAATATACCTACCTATTTACTTACTACTTTACTTTACTACTTTACTTCAAACTTTATTAAGACTATAAACATTAAAGTATTTGGTAACTGTAACGATATAAATAATTATTTTCAACAATTACCGCCAAAACGTCATGCATTACTTACTAGCTTATATTTTAATGTATACAGTGAACATTTATTTAGAAAAATTACCTACAAAATAGTACATTTACGGTTAAATTAAATAACTCGTTCAGTGACCCTAAGAATGTGACAGAAGGCACGGCCAAGGATCAGTACTTGGCCCGTTGCACTTTTTATCTTATTTCAACGAGATGAATAACTGTCTGAAACACAATTTCTGTTACGGATTCGGGTAAGGATATCTCTAAACAATAAACATTTTAAAAATAACTGGTTTTTATTTTTTGTAATAGAAACTAACAATTAGCACAAGAAACATAAACAGCTATTAATTACATTGCAGCACTTGTGAATGTAATTGATGATTGTATATAATATAAAAATTGAAAAGTGCTAATAAAGGGCGAGCTTAGTGTACTTTTAACTTAGTGCCATCTGTTAGTCGAAGCAAGTATCAATAACAAAAATAAAATTTGAATCGCATATCTATCTCTAGTATATACACAGTAATCTATGGTAATCCGTTAACATTCGCTAGTCGCTAGTTATAAGTAATCCTTTCAAAATGAAAGGAAATCAAAAATTGAACGTCAATTTATTTGAGCGAGCTCAGTGAATTTAAATACCTGTAAGCTCATTCATACTTATATTTTTCTATTAACACAAACCATACTGCCACGTAATAACCAAGTAGTGCCATCTAGTCGACAAAGATATAACCAAAATATACGACAAAGTATAGATTACAAAGTAACTTATTTTTTATTTCTCAAGTGACGAAAGAAACTGAGCACACAGCAGTTTTGCGAGTTTTGAATAGAAAAACTGTTATTTTTTAAGAGTTTGAGTACATTCAAATTGTAGATCATTTGATAGTTTTTATAAAAACAGAGAAAGATTCTATTTCGATTTTCGAGTATGAAATATCGATTCAGTTCTGTATATCGATTTCTTAAATCAATTAAATCGATCGAGCACAAGAAGTCGATTCTTCGATTAATCGATCTCAGATATATATGTCTAGCAGCTAGACTACTAGCTATTTGGATAAATGACTCCCTAACTAACTGATAGTTGATACCGTTCGCGTAGCAACTGTAGTGTGGCATGGCATGACACGAATAATGCTTAATTGCCCCGTGATTACGTTTAAATCTCGCCGCGAAACATATTTATATTATGATAAATAAAAAATACTACTTTCGTCTTTATTTTCTTATTTTAATTCCCTTAAAAGAAATGAGTTTCCTTCGTTACTATGTCGTACCTATTATTCAATTAATTTATTAAAAACTGTAGAAAATCAACTGTTCAATAAATCTTACTAAGGAAAATATCCATGCCATAATTTTCCACAACTTTCGAAGAGGTCTATCACGGCTTGATTTTTTCGAAAAGCTAACTTCTGTGTTTTAAAAGTCAAATATTTTTATTCAAAAATGACTTTTATAAAGCACCTTTTGAAAGTCAAATGCTAATTTAGCTAAATATTAACTTCAACAAGTGCCTACTGCGACGAGACTAAGAAGTAGCAACAAACACGCAAGTGTTCTACCAACATTTACAAGGACTTTGTGTGCCACCAGGGCGCGCCACTTATGAATGTTAAGTTCAACAAGTGCCTACTGCGACGAGACCTTGTGAGAAGAAGCAGCAACAAACACGCAAGTGTTCTACCAACAGTTACAATGACTTTGTCTGCCACCAGGGCGCGCCACTTATGAATGTTAAGTTCAACAAGTGCCTACTGCGACGAGACCTTGTGAGAAGAAGCAGCAACAAACACGCAAGTGTTCTACCAACAGTTACAATGACTTTGTCTGCCACCAGGGCGCGCCACTTATGAATGTTAAGTTCAACAAGTGCCTACTGTGACGAGACCTTGTGAGAAGAAGCAGCAACTACCACGCAAGTGTTCTACCAACAGTTACAATGACTTTGTCTGCCACCAGGGCGCGCCACTTATGAATGTTAAGTTCAACAAGTGCCTACTGCGACGAGACCTTGTGAGAAGAAGCAGCAACTACCAAGCAAGTGTTCTACCAACAGTTACAATGACTTTGTCTGCCACCAGGGCGCGCCACTTATGAATGTTAAGTTCAACAAGTGCCTACTGTGACGAGACCTTGTGAGAAGAAGCAGCAACTACCACGCAAGTGTTCTACCAACAGTTACAATGACTTTGTGTGCCACCAGGGCGCGCCACTTATGAATGTTAAGTTCAACAAGTGCCTACTGCGACGAGACCTTGTGAGAAGAAGCAGCAACTACCACGCAAGTGTTCTACCAACAGTTACAATGACTTTGTCTGCCACCAGGGCGCGCCACTTATGAATGTTAAGTTCAACAAGTGCCTACTGCGACGAGACCTTGTGAGAAGAAGCAGCAACAAACACGCAGGTGTTCTACCAACAGTTACAATGACTTTGTCTGCCACCAGGGCGCGCCACTTATGAATGTTAAGTTCAACAAGTGCCTACTGCGACGAGACCTTGTGAGAAGAAGCAGCAACAAACACGCAGGTGTTCTACCAACAGTTACAATGACTTTGTCTGCCACCAGGGCGCGCCACTTATGAATGTTAAGTTCAACAAGTACCTACTGCGACGAGACCTTGTGAGAAGAAGCAGCAACAAACACGCAAGTGTTCTACCAACAGTTACAATGACTTTGTCTGCCACCAGGGTGGCGCCACTTATGCATGAAGTGAAATATTTGACAGATTTCATAGCAGAGGAAGTTAATTTGTTAAAAAAGTATAGAGATTAATGTTTCTTTCAGAATTATTAGTTATATTTTATATTATGACTTAGGTTAGAAATGGATAAATCACTCTAAGGATAAACCTAAAAGTAGAAGAATTCGAAAAAGTTAAGTGTTTAAAAAATTAAAGAACACAGCACAGATGTATTTTTTTGTTTATAACTTAGACATAAGCTACAAAACGAAAATCTAATAATTTAATCACAACTTTTCAATAATTATGACACTGTATGTGTATGTGAATTTGAATTGAAATAAGTTGGATTTTATATTTTACAAAATGCACATTTTCCGGTAGGGCTATGTTTATTTCAAGCTTAAATATATTCCATCTAAATACTCCTTATGGCAACGCATCTGTAGCCTCTTTGTTTGAAAGTGGGTTCCAGGTACCTATGTAGAAGCCACTTACTGTCAGATGGACTACGAGTTAGTATATTCCATCTAAATACTCCTTGTGGCAACGCATCTGTTAGCCTCTTCGTTTGAAAGTGGGTTCCAGGTGCCTATGCAGAAGCCACTTACTATCAGGTGGGCTAAAATTAACGTGATAAACGATCACGTTAATTGTATAACATATAGCCAAATTGTTGATACCATTTCCCATAAAGTTATTTGTTATAAATAGGATTCACAATTTGAAGTGTAATTTTGCACTTAATGCCAACGATTCTCAAGAACATAATATGTAAGTGATATTTTTTTAATCAAAGACATTTTGAAATATAAGAACAGCGGTCTAATCGACTATATATGACCCAATCAAGTATCGTAGGTTGTTATG
Organism: Parnassius apollo; assembly: GCA_907164705.1. Taxonomy (NCBI): domain Eukaryota; kingdom Metazoa; phylum Arthropoda; class Insecta; order Lepidoptera; family Papilionidae; genus Parnassius; species Parnassius apollo. Next base: position 4,725,199 of record CAJQZP010000987.1, read on the forward strand.
CTGTTAAACTAACTATTCTATATATATATATATATATATATATATATATATATATATATATGTACTAGCTTGCCGGGTATACATTGTTCTGCCCTTTTCGACGACCCTTTGTCCTATTAAAAATCCTTGAAATCGCAAAAAAAATTGTGGGTCACACATGGCACAAAAACTATCCTATCTCTCAAGTTGGAACAAACTGCACTAACAATAAAAAACTGCACTCTAAAAATAAAAAGATATACAAAGGCACTTCTTGTATCGTATTGAAATTTCTTCCAGCATGCCTGTAACTGGAAATATAGAAAGAGATTTTTTTTGTGTTCTAATTAATATCGAATTCGGGAACTTTTCATGTGATATTTTAATTATTTTTAAAGTACTTGATTATAACTTTAATATAACTTTACAAAAGAGTGAAGACGACTTTTCATAAAGTCATCAACGATTTGGCTAATAACAACATTATTGAATTTTAATATTATTGGCTATTTTACAAAAAAATCGATACCTCACGTAAGCATTTACTTTTCTTTAGTGAAGGCGATTTACTTATATAAATTGCCCAAGGACGCGCATCCACACCCGAAACAATTATTCGTAGGTCAGAGGATCAAACACTTGATTCGTGTTTAACTCGAACCTGCGACCCCACAAGCGCTGTGACTCCGCCGTATGCATAACCACTGCATTGCGGAGGAGTCATAATTGACGCTATAGTTTTAAAAGTCTTTAAATCTGAGTAAGTAGCAAAACATTGATTTTATGCGAATTGACTATAAACTTTTTTAACCATTAAAACTAATTCAGCTATATCCAAATACAATAGTACTAAGACATTTACACATATAGTATTTTGACAATTATTTCATATCTTTTGGTTATACTTTGTACAGATTCTTAAAATAAACCCGTCGTTACTTGTGTCGCCTTCCGTTACTTTGTCATTTGTTGTAGGAAATTAAGTTAAAAAACATAGAATTATATAAATTATTTTTAAAGAACACAATATTTTTCATTACTTTGCTAAAATGTTACATACATAGCCAAATGTGTTTCCCTAAGAAACCACTTAAAACTATTTACTATATTATAGTACTATTATCTGATTATTAACATTTACCTCGTGTCCGACGTAAGAAATCACTGTAAACTTTCATGTGAGAAATACATAAAATATGCAAATAAATATTACTGTTGCCGTTACATAATATTAAAGTCCAATGCCTAATAATGCCACACTTCGCAAGCGAGTTGATGGCAGGTTTTTATTTTTAGTCGTGATTAGGAAGACGCTGCTCGCCATTTCCTGATTTGTTTTCCTCTTACCACACCCACAGTACGATATGCGGTAGTGGATATTCCTACACTGCCACTACGCGGTTAATATGATTGTAACTGATAAATATTAATCAATTGCAATCAGATTATATAGTTATAAAATAATTACAATCAAATGAATAAATATAATTAGTCCGATTATTCTTATTAATGTTAAGATTTAAAACATATACATTAGTTTTAAATAAACATTATAAGAAAAATTAATAGAAGTTTTATTTTATAGTTTTACAATAACGTGACAATCAACAAGTAACGTTGCTAAGATACCTATTTCTTTTTAATATTTCGTGTATCTTCTTAACATTCGCCTTCCTTTTAGAACTTCATGCCCATTTTTATAGTTAATTCCAAAACTCGTGGCTTATATAAAGGTTTTGTTAATATATCAGCAAGCTGGTCTTTAGCACATGTTTTCAGCACCTCCAAATTTCTTTGCTCAACACATTCTCTTATAAAGAAGTGTCGTATACGAATATGTTTGGTTCGATGGTGCATTTCAAATAGTGAATCATGGGCTAGCTTTATAGCCGATTCATTGTCAAGATGTAGTCTGGGAATACTTTCACAACTATCAACTAAAAATCTTAATATTTTATCAATCCAAATGATTTATCTTGCTGCTTCACTAGCAGCAACTAGTTCAGCTTCTGTAGATGATATAGCTACGCTTGATTGCCGCTTACTTTGCCATGCCATTGCACCACTAGAGTAAATGCACAGAATACCTGATGTCGACCGTCCTCCAGTGCTGTGATCACCTCCATGATCTGCATCACTATAGCACTCTAAATGATTGCAATTACTCGAACTTTTGTAAATTATACCATAGTCAGTTGTGCCTTTTAAATACCGCATTATGCGTTTCACCTTAGCCACGTTCTCTGCCGTAGGATTATCCAGATTTCGTGACACAAATCCTACCGCAAATGCTATATCTGGTCGAGTTCCAGTCATCAGATAAGATAAGGAACCCACGGCTTGACGATAAGGGAATGATACTTTTGGATTAGTTTAATTGTTGAAATTTTTGTCATTGTCAATATCCTTCGTTATCGGTGTAGCAGCTGGTTTACAATTCTGCATACCAAACCGTTCAAGTATCCTTTTTGTAAATCCCTTTTGATCAATTTTTATAGATCCATCTACTTTTCTATCGATCTCAATTCCGAGAAAATACGATGCAGTTTTGAACGTGATTTTGAAATGTTTGTTCATCTCACCCATAAAATTTTCTATTTCATTTAAATTTGTTGCTGCCACTAATCCATCATCGACATAGAGAGCTATGATAGTTTTAATACTTCCCCGCTTCCTTACGAACAAACAAGGGTCAGATTCACTTTGTTTAAAACCAATTTGTAATATATATTGTGTAATACAATGATTCCAACAGCGTGGCGCCTGTTTTAAGCCATAAAGACTCTTTTTTTAATTTACAGACCATGTTGGACTTACTGTAATAACCTTCGGGAGGCTTCATATAAATATCTTCTTTAAGTGTTCTTTAAGGAATGCGGTTGAAACATCAAATAGGGCAATATCCAAGTTTTCTTTTGCTGCGACGCTTAGCACAGCTCTAATAGTGCTTCCTTTAGCAACAGGGCTAAACGTTTCATAGAAGTCAACGCCCTCTTTTTTGTGAATAACCTTTAATGACTAACCTGGCTTTGTAGCGATCTATTTCACCTTCGGAGTTGGTTTTTAACTTATATATCCATTTACAATGTATTGCTTTTCGACCTTCGGGTAATGTTACCATTTCCCAGGTTTCATTTTCCATTAAGGAATTGATTTTGCTATCCATAGCCTCACGCCACTTATCTCTATAAGAGCATGAAATTGCTTCATTATACTTTTTGGGTTCTATCATTTCATTATTCAAAGACATATAGACATAGTCCTGAAAACGAATAGGACGTTTAAGATTTGCTCGACTTCGAAGTGTCTTTTGAGATTCATTTTGAATTTCATTTTCTAACAATTCATCTATGTTGTCCTCATTTTCTTCTTGTATGCAAGGTTCCTGTTCATTTATATCACCCTTTTCTTCCATTGCAGTAACCCTTTCTTGAGATTCCTCAATCTCGTTATTTAAAATGACTTCTTGAATTATTTCATTATCATTTGGGACAGTAGATAAGGCAGAAAAATCCGGCAACTCAAACTGATTACATTTTGCTATAGTTTCTACGCCATCAGTTTGAAGGTTATTTGATTTATCTATCAAAGGTATTTCTTGAAAAGTAACATCCCTGGAGCGAATAAGCTTATGATCTGTTTTATTCCAAATTCGATAACCATTGTCTCCTTCATAACCTAACAGTATTCCTTTTTGAACTTTCTTGTCAAGTTTCATTCTCTTTTGTTTAGGAATATGAACATAGCACTGACAACCTATAATTCTCAGATGTTTAATAGCTGGTTTTTTGCCATGCCACAATTCATGAGGAGACTTTCCTGCAATCTTCGTTGGCCCTGTTCGATTTAAAATGTAAACAGTGGTATTTACGATTTCAGCCCATAGTCCTTTTGGGTATTTCTTCATGAGCATACATCATCGAACGTGCAGCCTCTACAATTGTCCTGTTATCCCTTTCGCATGCTCCATTTTGTTCGGAAGTATATGGCATAGTTAATCTTTGAATAATACCATTAATGCGTAAAATGTCCCGGACCTTCTGGTTATCAAATTCTCCCCCATTATCAGAAATAATTTCTCTTATTTTATGCCCAGACGCCATTATTTCTGCTACCATATTATTAAGCATTGAAGCTACTTCTGACTTCTCTTTCAGAAAATAGATAAAGCGATAACTGGTGAAATCGTCTTTAAATAAAACAAAATATCTGTATTTCTGAAATGAATACGGGAAAGGCCCGCAAACATCGGTATGAAAAATTTCACCTGCCTTTGATGCTCTTGATCTCGTTCCAAAATTTTTGCGGTGGGCTTTACCATTTATGCATCCTTCACAAAGTTCTTTGTCTAGAACTACTTTAATGCCGAGCTCTTTATCTATCAACTCTCTTACATGTCTCTTATTTTGATGCGCCATTCTCTCAACCATGAGGTAAACTTGTAGTAAATTGGAAGTTGTTATCTGATTAATATGTAGCGTAGGTGGCACACACTTTAAATTCAGTTTAAATAACCCTCCATGTCTTTACCTATTTCCAGTTAGCACAACTTTTCCATTTACTCTCAATGAACAGGTCTCAGCAGTTGATTAGAAAAGACAATTCGGTGAGCGATCTTGTGCAGCAAGCACAGAAAATAAATTTCTTGTAATCGAAGGTACATATCAAACATCCTTTAGTAAAATATTTTCTACTCCACCTTTAACATAAGCTTCAGCACGGACAGTACCAATTCCAACAGCCTCGATACTTTGCCCATTAGCCCCTGTGACGGTGTGGGAAGTTTTAAAATATTCAAAATGTTCGAAAAAATCCCCTCTATTGGTTATGTGACTGGTAGCGCCATTATCCACATACCAATTTGTCGTATCTACTAAATTGTCCATCAATAAAACCGTTTGGTTAGTTTGATTTATATTCACGCTTATTTGTTTAGGTGGCCTTCCTTCACTGATCCACTTCTTGCACTTCTTACTTACTCTATGTCCTTGTTCCCCACAGTAATCACATTTGAAAAATTTCTTCCAATTCTTATCTTTTCCGCTAATTTTTCTTTCTGGTTTTGCGTATAGTGCTTCAGCACAATTCTCAACTTCTGCTACGACAGACAAAGCTTTCTCATGGGCACATAGCTGGCAAGTTAAATTTTCAATTGTTCTATCCTTTTTTGCCATTAAGAGCCAACTGCTTTTGATTCCAAAATATTGAATTGGCATTGTGTCAAGAATTTTACAAATCAGTAAAATATTAGGAAGATTTTCTGCTGACTCTAAATTTTTATTTAATTCGTGCCAAATATTCTTTAAAGTCGATATATGGGTAGCCATATTGTGATTGCTTTCCTTTTGATATTTAAAGAAATCAAGACAAAGTTCGTAACTTTTATCTTCTGTTTCCCCATTGTAAAGATGGTTCAATTCATCCCACATCTCTTTCGAAGAAGTGAAACGCATGACTTGCTGCAGTGTCTCTTCAGACATGTTCGTAGTAAATATTATTAGGATTGTACTATCTACATTCACAAACTCTTTTAATTTGTAGGTGTGCTGCGCACACACATCTAAACTTCGCAATGTTGTATTGTAACTATATTATGTAGTGAATAAGATTTTTCAACCAGTCACTAGTTGCCCGCCAACTGTATGGCACGTTCCGCTATAATAAATATATTAGTAAAAGATTTCATCTTTCATTATGGTCACCAATAGGCACCCATATGGAGTCAGCTCCTAAACTGGTGACCCCGACGTGATCAAGATGACCGAAGTGGTCTATGTGATGTTAATGCAGTAGTGGGCAATATTCGCGTGGTTGTGATCGGTGGACAATAGATATAGTAACATGAGTGCGCCGTTTCCGCCTACGTCACAGAACGTGCCGCCTGTTAACGTGCCACCCGTTCAAGACATCCAGCCACCCGCGCAACCGCCCATTATGGCGCCAGGTGTAGATGCAGTGTCCCTACAGTCTCGCCTCGCAGACTTTTGGACGGACCAGCCACGCGTATGGTTCGTACGCACGGAAGCTATCCTCGCACCTCAGAGGTTGAGTGATGAGGCGAAGTTTGACCTGGTCGTGTCTAAGCTAAGTAAGGAGGTTATCGCGCAAGTGACGGACATATTACTCAACCCGCCTCCTACCTACAAGTACGACGCACTCAAAGCTCGGCTACTCCACATCTATGAGGAGTCAATGTCGAGGCAGATCGAGAAGCTTATGAGCGAGCTAGAGCTGGGCGACCAGAAACCATCTCAGCTGCTTCGGCGGATGCGTGAGCTCGCTACTGACAAGGTTCCTGATGAAACCCTTCGCGTCTTGTGGCAGGGTCGTCTTCCGACACAAGTCCGAGCCGTGCTAACTGTGTCCGACTCCAAGGACCTGGACAACCTAGCAGCAGTTGCAGATAACGTCATGGAGGCTGTGCGGCCTTCCTATGCCGCCACCGCTACTTACACCGTGCCAGCGCCAGCATCTACTACCGCCTATGACTTGGCCCTGTTGAGAGCTGAGGTGGCTAAAATAAAGGCTACCGTGGACCGGATCGATCAGCAGAGGTCGCGGTCCCGCGCCCCTGATCGCAACCGGCGTCGTTCACAGTCCAGGCGCCGTAGCAGTCCCTGCCGTCCCCGGAAGGAGAACTACTTATGCTTTTACCATTACAGGTTCCGAGAAAAGGCCAACAGGTGTACGAAGCCTTGCGCGTGGAAAACAACACAGCCGGAAAACTGAGCAGCGAGGTACAGTCCGAGGGTCTTCAGGTCTGTACCGTTTTTCCATTCAATCGTTTGTGTGTGTCAGACAGTAACTCCGGACTTAGATTTTTAGTTGACACTGGTGCCAATGTGTCTGTTTTACCAGCCGTGAGAAAAGATCGTCTAAATCAGTGTAGTGAATATAAATTATACGCAGCTAACGGCAATGAAATCGCAACTTACGGTACCAAGACAATAGTGTTAAACTTAAACTTACGCTGACCTTATCGTTGGGAATTCGTTGTAGCAGATATCAAACAACCAATTTTGGGCGCCGATTTTTTAGCGTACCACAAACTATTAGTTGATTTAAACGCGCGTAAATTAATAGATAAAACTACAGAATTGAATGTTTCGGCATCTGTTGTCAATGTATCTCAACCTAGTGTTAAAACTATTGATGTAAATCATCCATATCAGGATTTATTGTTAAAGTATCCGGACATCACTAAACCAGCGTCATTCCGAGAAACTGCGAAACACGATGTCGTTCACTATATCGAGACCTCTGGCCCGCCCGTGCACGCGAAAGCGCGCCCGTTGCCACCTGACAGGTATAAAAAAAGTTAAAGAAGAATTTCGCATCATGCAAGAACTGGGCATCTGTCGTCCTTCAAAGAGCGCGTGGGCTAGTCCGCTCCATGTAGTTCCTAAAAAGAATGGAGATATAAGACCTTGTGGGGACTATCGTCAGCTGAATGCGATAACAAAGCCCGACAGATACCCGATTCCTCGCTTGAACGATTTTACTTTTATTCTTCCGGATAAAAAGATATTTTCAAAATTAGACATCAATAGAAGTTATCATTTTATACCTGTCGCACCAGGTGACGTGGAGAAAACCGCTATCATAACACCATTCGGACTTTTCGAGTTTCCTCGAATGACCTTCGGTTTGCGCGGAGCAGCACAAACCTTCCAGCGCTTTATGAACTCCATTTTACAAGGTCTTGATTTTGTTTTTTGTTATTTAGACGACTTACTTATAGCTAGTGACAACGAAGTTCAACACAGGCAACATTTAGAAATTATTTTTAAAAGGCTTAATAAATATGGAATTTCAATTAATTTGGCAAAATGTCGTTTCGGACAAACTAAACTAGAATTTTTAGGACACGAGATTAGTACCGACGGCGTCAGGCCGTTGCAAGATAAGGTTCAGGCAATTGTGGAATTTTCGAAGCCGAAAACTGTTGCAGAACTAAGACGTTTTCTCGGTATGGTCAATTTTTATCGAGCTCATCTTCCCAACGCAACTTTATATCTAACAGAATTAAATAAATATCTTAAAAGCTCAAAGAAAAATGATAAGACTCCCATCGTCTGGACGGATAGTGCGAACGAAGCATTTACGCAATGTAAGGCAGGTCTCACACAGGCCGCTACATTGACGTACCCTAGAGTGGGTTCCGCACTCGCTTTAATGACTGATGCATCTAATACATGCGTGGGAGCAGTCTTGCAACAAAAGGAAGGAGATAGCTGGAAACCATTGGGCTATTTCTCAAAAAAATTGACCACCACCCAACAGCGATATAGCACATACGATCGCGAGTTGCTCGCTATATACTTAGCTATAAAACATTTTCGGAAATTATTTGAAGGGCAAGAAATAACCGTGTATACGGACCATAAACCTTTAACTTTTGCATTTCAAAAGGTAGGACGCGATGAAAGCGAAACGCCTCGGAGAACGAGACATTTAGCTTTCATAAGTGAGTTCACTACAAATATAAGACATATAACCGGTACGAATAACATCGTAGCTGACACCTTATCGCGCATCGAAGCCATGACTATGCCAACTGCGTTGAATTTCGATGATATTGCAAATGAGCAGCGTAGCGACAGTTATATCATGAATGTTATGTCTGGTTTAAATACCGATAATATTTTGTTAAAGGAACTAGTTATACCTATGTTAAATAAGTCTATTTTTTGTGAGATGTCTACTGATACAGCTCGTCCGTACCTACCGGAAAAGTTTCGACGCCTAGCTTTTGATAGTTTACATAATTTGAGCCATCCTGGAATTCGTTCTACGCGAAAGATGTTAGCCAAAAAGTATTTCTGGCCTAGTATGAATCGTGATGTTTCTTTGTGGGCAAAAACGTGCATACAATGTCAACGTTCTAAAGTTAACAGACATACGGTATCGAATCTGACTAAGTTTCCGGAAGTAGAGCGTTTTGAGCATGTGCACGTCGATATCGTTGGCCCTCTTGAGATCTCACCAGATGGTTATAGATACTTACTCACGATAATTGATAGGAGGACCAGGTGGCCTGAAGCTTTTCCGTTACGAGACATTACGGCAGAAACTGTTGCCAAACATTTATATGAAGGTTGGATTTGTCGTTACGGTTGCCCGATAAAGTTAACTAGCGACCAAGGTCGCCAGTTTGAGAGTAGTCTTTTTAACCAGCTGTTAAAAATGTTGGGGGTTAATAGAATTCGAACTACTCCTTATCATCCGCAAAGCAATGGCGCAGTTGAACGTTGGCATCGTTCTTTAAAAACAGCACTTTCAGCTCGCCTGTCACATGGGTCCTGGGTGGAAGAGCTACCCACAGTATTACTTGGGCTTCGCGCGGCCGCCCGCAGTGACTCAGGGGTTAGCGCCACCGAGTTAACGTTCGGACGAAACTTATGTCTACCGGGAGACTTTTATGACGGCTCTTCGAACAACCGTAACGTCAATGATTATTGTTTAGTGGATAAGATTAGAGATACTATTCGTAGTTATAAGCCTACATCCGACGATTCACGTAACTGTCATAGTTTTTTTGTGCACAAGGACTTACGTAACTGTGAATATGTCTTTGTTAGGGACGATTCAATACGTAAACCTTTGAAACCACCCTACGACGGTCCATACCGCGTGATAAAAAGGGGCTCAAAAGTTTACCTAATTCAATTACCCGATAGACAGGTACATATTTCTATCGACAGATTAAAGCCTGCATATGTATTAAAGGAATGTGATGGTAACGAAGCAACGCCACGCCAAAGTAACGCTGACAACGCAGCCGATGTGGCACCTGCGCATGTACGGTTTCCGTTACCACCGTCCACACCGCTGACGTCGTTGTTACCCGGCCCGAGCAACCCGATAACCGTGAAAACAACGCGAAGTGGTCGGATTGTTAAGTTACCTTCACGATTTATAAGCTAGTGTTAATATAAAATATATATTATACAATTACATGTCTAAATGATAATCAGGTTTAGTTACTATGGATGTGAAAGTATTATTTGCATTGTCAAGTGCATAATATTTTCATTCAGGATATTCAAGTTACATTATTTAAGTTGAATGTAATTGTAGAGGTATCGTGTTCAGTATTTTGCGTATACTGCACTTTCATATAGGTTCCAGGTAGCTAGTTTAGTTATAATGTATTTAATATAATTTCATTCGAAATACTTCCTTTGCGATAGCATTAGCGCGATAAGTTTTACGATTTTTACTATGGGTAATTTTCAAGAAAAACCAGTTATTGTTTCTCAGGCTCAAAATACTATAGAGAATAAAGTGGATAATTTTCAAACATGGTTATATGTGATAGCCAGTTTTATGGGGGCGATAATCCTGTACACTATTTGGGTAAAGTTTAATAAGAAGTTCAAAAGCTGGCTTCGTCATCAGGTGTTAATGACAGGCGTTCCGATATCGGGCCAGAATATGGGTCAGATGATAGGTGCTTCTAGCACCAGTCTGCAGCATGTGCCCGCGCCCGCCGCGGCCGCCACCCCTTTCGCGGGGGTCTCCGTACAGCCCTGCGCACAAGCGCATTAGCAAGTTTTTGTTGTTAGTTTTAAGTTTATATTCATTGTATAGTTTTAAGTTTTTTGTATTCATTTTTTTGTAAAGGGGGAAGTATTGTAGGTGTGCTGCGCACACACATGTAAACTTCGCAATGTTGTATTGTAACTATATTATGTAGTGAATAAGATTTTTCAACCAGTCACTAGTTGCCCGCCAACTGTATGGCACGTTCCGCTATAATAAATATATTAGTAAAAGATTTCATCTTTCATTATGGTCACCAATAGGCACCCATATGGAGTCAGCTCCTAAAAATTCATTCTCATATTTCTGATTCTCTTCAGCTGTAGCTGTATTCTTTTGTATTCACAAAGATTAATTGCTTTTTTTTCCCTCTGCTACCATGTTAAGATTTAAAAATTAATAGAAGTTTTATTTTATAGTTTTACAATAACGTGACAATCAACAAGTAACGTTGCTAAGATACCTATTTCTTTTTAATATTTCGTGTATCTTCTTAACAATTAATACGTAAAAAAGCACCCTGGTTGTTAAGCACAGATACAGCGACATGACATTACCTGAAAAAATTAAACATATCAACGTGGAAAATGGGAATACAATTTCCTGTATGTAGGTAAAGGTTATATCAGAAAAAGACACGTGTTGAATATATATGATACCGAAAAAAAATTACGCTATTTATGTTAGTTTTCTATTTTCCTCCGCAGGTAAAATTTAGGCAAAAAATATGTCATTATAGATATGTGGTTGCAGCAAAATAAAGATAATATTTTTGCGTACACGTTCACTTTCAGTAACTTGTAGCATTCCAAGACTTTTGATTATCGAGATTAGTTTACTTACAGCATTCTTACGAGTCCTTACATTTTTGGTTTCATTACCTATAATAATTCACGCTTTCACAACTTTGTAATTTTGTTTTTGTTTGCTTTCTTTCCCGTATATATTTTGTTCATATGATATAACATCTATTATCGTCTCAGTTTAGTTTTATTCTTTAAGTATTTTATTCATTATTTTTGTTCCGTTATTGGTTTGAAACTGAAAGCAAATGCTCTTTCTGTTTATGTATAATTTTCAATTAAGTGACGTATAAAGACGACAATAGAAATAATGTATAGCTTATTTTTTGTAATAATTATACATTTATAAACTAACATGTAATTTGCGTTTTCATATGTAATTATAATTACTTATAAACAAAACAAAACTGGTTTGCTTGCTTCCATTCTTAAAATAAATTAAAATAAATAAGACCCGCCCCAACTTCGCCTCGATATAGTCAATTAATGTGGTGTATTTAGATTTAAAATAATCAAAGACCATTTATTAAATAAATATTCCGTTTTTTTTTTCAAAATCTTTAAGTTTTTCGGAAAACTAGATCCCTCCTGGTATCACCAGACATCCTGAAGATTAGAGCCGGACAAACACACAGACAGATAAATAAAGTTTATTTATGTGTTAATATCATTCAAATTACCCCCTGAGGTTAATTTATTTATATGTACAGATATTAAGAAACCTTTTTTAGGTATTCCATCTGTTTATTAAAAAAAATGTTATCACTTGAAATAAAAATTAACTCTATTAATAATTAGAAATATTTCTAAAAACTACCCCTGCAAATTTCGTTCTTCATCTGATGAAGAGGATGACGTTGAAGAAAAACAAGTGTTTATTGAAATAATTTTCAATTTACATGACATGTTGAAAATATTTTCCCTAATCACGTGTACTAATTTGTGAGAAAGCTTCTTCTGTCAATATTTTAATATCACTTCAGACCTAATTATGTTTTCTGGTAAAATTTTTGGTTCATCATATCTCTAATCGCCTCTACAGGATTCGGTGTGCAATGATAAGGTGGCAGCTCCACTTTACGACAGAGTATCTATCTCAAACTTCATCTATCTCACAAATGAGGGCGGAATTGTTATGATGCTTAAAAATTAGCATTTACGATATTCATCACAACGAATATGATTTGTACGGAGCCATTCTTAAATATTTTTCAAACAGTTAGCCTGTTTACTATAAAGTTTATTAAACTGTTCAGAATAATAATTTCGCGTTATGCATGACAATGCGAGGTTTCCTAAAACTTGGAATCAGTTTCTACGTGATACATTTTTTGAAGTTGTTTTTATTAATGTAGGAGTAGATTAAAAAGTTTATCTTCTTACTACCATTATGTAGTAAGAAGATAAACTTTTTAATCTTATATACTAGGCAACAGTTAGGCATAAAGCTACTTCCTCCAAAAGCGTGTAAAATGATCTCACCTCCGGCAACATATCGTTTTACACGTGAAGGGAAAACGTTTTAACCCTTTTTAAGTATATTGTGCGCGATAATGAGCATAGTTAGAGTTTATATGGAGAAAGAGTGCGAGAGCTAGATATTATATCATATGCCCGGCTACACACGGGTGATATCTGGACTCTACAACAGCGCCACTTAGCGGGTCCAACTATGCCTATAAACTTCGCGGAAGTAAAAGAAATAACCTGACAATAAGTTTTATCGCAATCTGATGAACGGTATGCCAGAAACATAAAAATTCATTTTCATATATTACATAATATTATCATATGTGTTACTAATACAATAAATTAAATTAAATAACATTGCTTACGTTCATATCTCTAATGTCGAACACATAACTGTCACTTGAGCAAATTATATCGTGTGTTGACTTTTTTACAGCCATTTTCTCAAAGTACAAGCACAATATATATGTAATTTCTATACGGCAAATGTCAAACACTTAATAATCTGTGGTCAAACAGTAGCGCAGAGTAGAGATTAACGCTAAAGAATTTTAAGATGTAACTAAGGTACAAACTTAATCATTTTATGAATTGCAGTTTATTTATTACGCCTCCGGCTGCCTGGAAGAGATTGCTATATAGCGATAAGACGATCCAAATTGTATTCTTAAATTGCTTTTCAATGTTTTCTGTACCCTTTTATTTTGTATTGTAAATACAATACAATAAAAGTATATTCATTCATGCATACATAATATTAAATATAAAGTATATATTACTAAACATGGCAGTATCTCGTACCGCGCGTATCGCATTAATCTGGGAGTACTTGCACATTATTGCAAGCTGTTTGCAGGCGTTCAAAGCCTTTAGTAGTAATTTACCTTCAGGTAAACTCTTAGCTCCTTATTCTATTTATTCCTAGCTTAGTTTTGTCACTGTAGGTTATATTAAACCTACTTAGATGTGAAACAGAATACAACTCGAATACGAGGGCGGCACTGAACATTTCGGGAATCAAGGAAGTGACACAACATTACTATTTAAAAATGTATTTATTGTTTTTCAAAGTATTCTCCTCGAAATTTGACACATTTTTCCATACGATGGAACCAATCATTGAAGCAACCATTCCATTCGGAAGTTGGGGTCTCCAAAATGGCCGTTTTGTAGGCTTCTTTACAGCTTCTTCAGGTGATGAAAATCTCTTTCCACGCAATTTATTCTTTATTTTAGGGAAAGTATAGAAATCATTAGGGCTTAGGTCAGGGCCGTACGGCGGATGGTCTAATAATTCTATGTTTTCTTGGTTTAAAAACTCTTTTGTTCTGTGTGCGGTGTGAGAACTCGCATTGTCGTGATGGAGGATGATGCGGCGGTTGCAGTTCCCTTTGCGGAGTTCAGAAACGACCTGTGGCAAACAAATGCTAGCATACCATTCTGAATTAACCGTTCTTTGTCCCTCAAGAGGAATAGTCGTAACATGGCCGGTTTTGGAGACAAACGTGGCCACCATTTTTTTTGCAACACTCCGTGAACGAACAATTTTTGTTGGCTTTAACTCATTTTCGAACACCCAAACTCGTGACTGGTTTTTTGTTTCGGGTTCGTACGCATATATCCAGGATTCGTCACATGATACGATGTTGTATACAGCATTTGAGGATCCTGCGTGGAATCTTTCGAAAGTTATGATGCGAGCCGCTTTTTGCTCTTCACAGAGTTGTTTGTATTTGACTCATACCAATGACTAAAGTTGCCTGAATTTCGCGGTATGTCACATGTCGATCTTCCTCAATCAGCTTACGCACAGCATCAACGTTTTCTTGGGTGACTGCAGTTTTTGACGGGATCTTGACGAGCTTGACACGTCCACGTTGAAATTCAGCAAACCAGCGATAAATTGTGGTTTTGGGATGGGGCATCATCACCAAATGCAGAAATCATCCGGTCAACACACTGTTGTTGTGTTAAACCACTTCGAAAGTCATAATAAATCATCGCCCTTGAATTTTCTCGAATCAATTCCATTTTCTCAACGACTAAGTGTACCTTGTGACAAGACCGAGAATCTTTTTTTAAATAAATAAATAGTATTCGATTTTTAAAACCAAGGAGTTTTCAGTTAAAAGGATTTTAATATGACAGGAACAGTGGAAATATTTCATTCCCGATACTTTTAGTGCAGCCTAGTAATGGTGATAAAGTTTTTGTAACTGTCAGAGAAGGTAGTGTTAATTATCTTGAGCTACAATACCTTTAGCTCAGGGTCTAAGCGCTCACTGTAAATATTACAGTAAACGTGTTCAAACCTCGCCGGCACCAATGAAGTTGTTAATTACAATTCTAAGTGTAGTTTTATCTTGAGCTACAATACCTATAGCTCAGGGGCTAAGCGCTCATTGTAAATATCACAGTAAATGTGTTCAAACCTCGCCGGCACCAATGAAGTTGTTAATTACAATTCTAAGTGTAGTTTTATCTTGAGCTACAATACCTTTAGCTCAGGGGCTAAGCGCTAACTGTAAATATCACAGTAAACGGGTTCAAACCTCGCCGGCACCAATGAAGTTGTTAATTACAATTCTAAGTGTAGTTTTATCTTGAGATGCAATACATTTAACTCAGGGGCTAAGCGCTCACTGTAAATATCACAGTAAACGGGTTCAAACCTCGCCGGCACCAATGAAGTTGTTAATTACAATTCTAAGTGCTGATTTACGACGTGCTCTATGGTGAAGGAAAATATCGCAAGAAAACCTTCATATTTTATAAACAAAAATAATTCGAAGACATAATATGACGTCCACCAACACGCACTGAGGCAGCGGGGCGGTCTTTTTACAGTCCTAAAACTTGCTCAAAAGTGGGAGGACCTTGTGCCCAGGAGCCGAAAGTAGTGGGCTGTAACTTTTAATAATACTTTTGCGGAATATTGTAGTGATTTACAAATTCATATCAAACTAACACCAGTCGAAGAGAGTCAAAAATAATCAAATAAAAACAAAAATACGAAGGGAAGGGCGGAATTGCGATTGCCACTTTACCAAGCTAGGTTATTGTGATGTATATATAGGTATATTCAATTGAGTTTTCTTCATTAAAATGTTCTGCTATTTTATTATAAAAATAACTAAAATTTAAGATTACTTTAAGTAAAAATGTAAACCACAAGTAAAATTGTGTCATCATATACCTTATTTTTTTGAGATTTTCATTATGAGTGTCAAGGTCTGTTCCTTTATTTTCATATGTTTAGTTTCCAGAAATTATTATATATAACATGTTGCAATACCATATCATACTTAGCTGTCATGAACATAGAAAAGTTTCTTATCTTATTTAAGTTTAATCACATTATTACGATTCTTTCGTCTTTCTAGAAATAAGCAAGAGCATGGACCTGCCCAGACGGCCTTGAAAGCAGAGAAAGGAATTCTAACACCTCTACTCCATAACCTTCTCAGATATTAGACGAGACCTGTACCCAGTGCCGGTACGTACATTCCAATTTAGGCTGTTGTTTTCATTTTCAGTTGAAATATTTTTTTTAATTAAGTGCGAGCAGTTATGCAGGTCTAGGGAAAGAGACCAGTATCACTGCGACCTAGAAGATCTATTGTGATCTTGCTGTACTATTGTGATGGCTATAGTTCACGTCTAAGTCCTATGTCTTTAATGAATAGAAGGAGTGCTTAGCTGTGAGCAATTTCACTGGGCGGAGTACATAGTTTCCCAAATGACTGTTACGTTTGCGCATTAAGGGTCCGCAATCAGTTAGATGTGTAGAGGCGTTTCTTCCGGTACGGAACAGATACGCCACATCCTTGAGTTGCTTAATCCCAGGGTGGACATGTGCTTTTTTAGACAACAGTGTCCAGTTAGGGCTCTTGCCAGAATGCGCAATTTTTTTGCTTAATCCCAGGGCTTCTGAAGCGTATTTACAATCAAAAGCCCGGATTAAGGTTTTAGAATGTTTTAAGCCTGGTGTGTCAGACCAGATCTTAAGTGATTTATTGTGATAAAGAGTTTCAAGGGTCAATCGGGCTAGGCTTCTTGAGATTCCACAAAATGGCTCAGGTCCAAATTGTGTGCACTTTGAGCCCTTCCATGCAAGTTAGTTGGCAAATTCTTTGCCTACAATACGCTCGTGACTCGTGACCCATCTTAAAACGACCCTGTTTAAACGGTTCACGCAGTCTCCAACTAGCTTCGAGTTCACTAAGTTTGACCTCAGCGCTAGCAGTGCTGCTTGACTATCAGAGTTTATGTAAATTATATGATTGACGTAGTGTATTTGCAGATTGATTTCCGCACACCGTAGTATGGCAAAAATTTCTACCTGGAAGATAGAGGTCTATCTACCCAAATTTATGTATAAACTACGTCGAGGCCCATTTTAAACCCATCGGTATACCATATGAGGCTAACGATCTCACCGATAACCTGGCTATTCAGCCAGTCTTTTCTGGAGGGTAATTCCACTACATACTTTTTATTAAAAGTGTGTAGTAGACGCATGATATCTGAGATCATGCATAAGATCGGTGATTCCTTAATTGAGTCGAGCATGGATCTCAATCTGTAGGAGAACAAGCTCAGACCGTCCTGGGCGTTAATCTTATACAAACTAGCCCTCGCCTCCATGTCAAGATAAAGATCAAGGGGCGTTAGGCATAGAAGTGCATTAAGAGACGCTCCAGGTGATGATCGCATAGCTCCAGTTGCCATTAAGCAGGCAGTCCCTTGTAAACTATTTAGTCTGTCCGCAGTCGTCTTTTGGTTGGCCTTGTTAGACCAGTAGGTGAGAATCGGCCTCACTATGCTGTGTACACCCATAGGACCATACTGGGACGCAAGCCCCAAGTTTTCCTGACCAAACCACTGCACGTACCTAAAGCATTTTTTGCCTTATGGCATACGTTGCTAAGGTGAGAGTTCCACTAATGTATGGGCCTCGTAGCTAGAGCTATATCCCTTATATATCTATCTATAAACTTTTTCAATGTCTTAAGAAGAAAGGAAGATAGGCATATAGGTCTAAAGGACTTTGGTAAAGCGTAGTCCTTTCTACCAGCCTTAAGTATAAATAGAACCTTGACAATTGTCCATCGTTCTGGAATATAACCCCATGCAAAACTTGCTCTGAAGATTTTCACCAGATAAGGAAGAAGGATGTCGATACCCCTCTGTAGTTTGATGGGAATTATTCTATCCTCCCAGCTTGTTTTAAATGGTTTAAAGGAATCAACAGCCCACTGCACCAGTTTTGGCCTTATTATCTTTGCAGCCCTACACCATTCCTCATTATAAGGCCTTCGTAGGGCTCTGAAAAAATTTAAGGCTGAAGTCTTGTTCCCATTTCCCAGGGTCACCCTGGGAAATGGGTTGACGCTAGTAACTCCAATGTTTCTGTTTCACTATTAGTGAAGTTACCATCAGGATTTTTAGGAAGCCTGATCTTTTTTGGTTTCACTTAAGATAGCATTTTGTGGAGTCTTGCACTGCGAGGCAAAGACTCAACTGCCTTGCATAGCTTCCTCCACGATGCTCTCTTGGCTTTCCTGATTTCTTTATTATATTCAGTTATGACTGCACTATAAATATCCTACTCTTTGGTTTTCTTAGCCCTATTAAATAGTTTCCTGGTCTTTTCCCTAAGTTCTTTTAGCCTAGTATTCCACCAAGGAAGTTTTCGTGTTGAGTTCTTGGTTTGAACGGGACAACTGTTTTCGAAGGCTTCACGAATACCTACGGTTACTGTCTCCGTCGCTTACTCCTGACCTTCAATCGTTTTGATGCTTTTAGGAAACGTTTCCAAATTCCTCCTTAGGCTATCTCTGTAGATATGCCAGGAGGTCGCTTTTGGATCCCTGAAAGTAACGGTTTCATAGGTTGATGATGCTTCAATCACAAACTTAATGTGTTTATGATCAGATATCGAGTTTTCACTACTAACATGTTAGTCATTTATCCGCCTGGATATGTTATTAGTAGCGAAGGTTATGTCTAACACTTCTTGCCTAGCACGCGTAACAAAGGTTGGTGTACACTCTAAGTTTAGGCTTACCAGGCGGTTAGAGATGAGATAGAGTAGCTCACCTCTTTGATGTTAGTGTTTCCCCAGGCTATGTGGTGAGCATTAGCATCACAACCCACCACAAGTTTGGCGTTGTGTTTCCGGGCGAACTTCGCCACTCGCTCTAACTCGATGGTAGGATCTGGGGAAGATAGGCTGAGCAAATGATTACTCTGGCCCCTGTGCATCCCTTGAGATTTATGAAGGCTGTAACCAGGTCATCATTGCAGTACTCTGGAGCAGCTAAAAGTTCAATATTTTTATTGTAAATTATACAAGCTCCGGGTCTACTGCCTTTAGTATTGACAAGAATCTTACCGGCAGCCGACAATCCCAGAACTTGACCGTAGGCCACCCAAGGCTCTTGTATGAGGGCGAAGTCAATGTTCCTCTGCACATCAAACCTCCACCAAGGCAGAAGCAGCTGCTGCATGGTGAAGTGAAGTTGCCTGGAGGACCCTCGTCTTACCCTTGGGTTAGCCATTTATGGGCGTGAGGGCCAAGAGTCTTTTCCGCCTGTTGAGGACGAAGACGTTCGTGACCGGCGCTCTTGACCCCCGCCTGATTTTCGCTGTACCGCTCCTACCGCCCCACACTCCTGGACGACAACAGTGGAGGACGTCGGACCGAGGCGAGATCAGCGCCTTGGGTCTTCGTCACTCTCACCGATGACGTTCCAGTCTCACCCCGAGAGGTGGAAGGCTAGGGAGATCGGAGTTCGGATCGTTCGGACGGTTCAAGCTCCATTGCCACGTCAGAGCCTCCTCTCTGAAAGTTATCATTTTAAAGCCAAGAACGACTCTCCCGCCTGCCTTTCGAAGAGCCCCTGCCGAAGGGTCGTCCAGAGAAAAGGTTACTACGAACCCATTCTCCTTGTCCCTATGATGGAAGATTCTCCAGAGCTCGGTATGGAGCCCTTTGAAATATTAGTTCTTTTTTAATAATTAAACTGTTTGAACTAGAAACCAACTAAATTTAGTGCACGTAAAATTGATCAAAGTTTACACAATTTTGAATTGTGTTATATTCCATAAATTATTGACCGCTTGTAACGTTCCCATTTATGTTAATAAAAGGAAGGAAGTTAACTTTGTACTTTATCAATGTCGACTAAACAACGTAAAAATATTTATGTATATATCTTTATTATTGAAAACATTGCTTTGTTAATTTCTATATTGAAAGAATATTTCATTCTCCGCAACGATTCGATTTATTGTACTCTAGCGGCCCGCCTTTTCTTCACCTGGACAGGACCTATTACTGTGGCTTTATTTAGGTTTAAAAAAATCAATGACCATTTATTTAAACAAAAATCTTTTTTTAAATATCCTTGTTTTTGGCATAAGATATAGCCTAGATCACTCCTGGTATTCCTCGCTATCTGTTCGTGTATATATAACCTAATGTATTTTTGAACTTACGTTGAGACAAAATTCTATGTTACGTTGAAAAAACAATAATTCTCCTCATAAATAAATTTAATCAGTGCTCACCTAAATGTCCATTCAGGTTTACTGAGCTAGATAAACGATCGTTTCCCGTCAGTAGCCTAGTAATTAAGTACAAGTTTTAAATAAGCAGAAAACAAATAGTCAAAAATAACTCAAATAAAAATTGTGTGTTTGTTAGTTAGGGCTTTTATAACTGAAATACCATAACGGAATATTCCCATAACAAGCAGTTTTTGTGCATTTTTGTTGAATTTGAAAACAGGTTGTGAGCTTAACTTCCTAAAAACTTTCATATTCGAACGCTAAAAAACAGCGCTCCTAAGTTTGAAATAAGTTTGAAATTGAACTGCCTTAATTCAAGGGAAACTAAAAAATATAATCTCGATCGACATTTATGTGAGAAGTAATAATTTACATAATTTATAATAAAATTATAAATAGTTTGGACAATCCTAAAGTGCACACTTCATGAGCTGAGAATTTAAATGAAAAACATAAATTGTATTCCTGACTTTTAAATATATTATTTACGCATTTTAAATTTAGCGCTCTAATTATGGCACGTAGTGTTACCTACAAAAAATAATTTTGTTTACCAAAATAAATCGATTACATAAAGTATAAATTCGATACAGACGGTATGGTATATTTTATCTATCAAGTGAAAGCACCTTAAACTTTTAATAGCAATAAAATTTTAAAATAATTTTAGCTAGTTGACGTAATTCTGAAGCTAATAAAAAAACCGGTCTCGACTCTCGATACTTTAATTTTTTTTGGAGTTATCGTGACCACGTACAAAACAACATCTGGACGTCCACAAAATGTATTTAGAGTAGCAATATAAAAATGATTTGTAATAATATAGGATGGATTATAAAGAGTGTTCTCTTAATATACGGCTACTCATATTATCGTATAATTGCAATATGTTTATGATAGAAGCATTTTAAGACCACATAATTGCTTGAGTACTATAAAAACAGACTGGTTTCGCTTCACGGTATCGACATCAACAGGGAATAAAAGAACAAAAAATATTTTGAATTTGAATAAGAATTTCGCTTGATATCTGATAGAAGAAGATATTTTTTCCCTACCTTAGACAGAATAGAAGTAGAAAAATTGCTGCGTACCGATGGTGAGTGTAGAGACCCGGTGATCCTTTTTACTGGAAAACAAGCACGTCATCTCAGTCCTTAGAAGTAACAATGCATCTGCATTTTTATTCTTAATCAAGGACAGATGTAAACGCCTCTGGGCCACGGCATTCACTTACCATCAGGTGTACCGTGTGTTTGTTTGTTATCAGGACCTATGTTAGCAGGACTGATGGTAAAAACTGACCAATCTTCTTCGGCGGCTTGAAGTATGTTTTGATGGAAGCGCGTTTCAAGATGTAGCCAATCTTGTCAGTGACTCCTCTAACGACCTCTTACTCCTCTAAGTCAAGTGTAACGTCCCTCTGCAAGATGCAGGAGTGTACAAGCTTGATTGTGAATGTGGTCTCTCCTACATAGGACAAACTAAAAGATCAATTAAAACCCGCGTTAAAGAACATATAGCTGATGTGAAGAATCGACGCTCCGGAAAGTCTGCAGTCTGTGAACACGTACAGGATCGCCCCCGTCACTACATCAGATTTGATAGACCACAAATCCTCGCTAAAGAATACCGATTCCTTCCAAGGATGATTCGCGAGGCTATTGAAATAAAAAAACATCCTAATTTCAATAGAGAAGATGGCTGGGTGCTACCATCTGCTTGGGATCCTATAATAAATAAAATTAAATTCCAACCCAAGCATACAACTGCAAGACTTCATGATACCATAAGTTCATACTGTGTAGATCGGAACAAAAGTTAAATTTTAATCTATGGTAACCGCGGTTAACTATGACATCTGGAAGTTGAACATCTCAGTCCTTCCCGTGACCATGGGTGCTGTAAAGCTCTCTAAACGTCGGGTATGTAAAAAGTTAAATATATGCGATAAATTTCGTAAAAACTAGTATTATCTCAATAATGTAGATTGAAATACTCGTCATGATAATATAACTTTATCATAATAATAAGATAAAGTTAATTGTCATATAACTTTATCTTATTATTATATGACTGCCTCGCTGATCTAGTGGTTGTAGTAGTGCGACTGCTGATCATGAGGTCCTGGGTTTGAATCCCGGGTCGGGCCAAAAAATAAATTATTGAGTTTTTCCGTCAAGAAATTCTCAGTAAGTTGCCCGGAATCAGGAAGTTGGCGGTGTCTCACCCCCGTGCCTCTGGAAGCACGTAAAGCCGTTGGTCCTGCGCTCTCTCCGGTTGTGTCGGTTTACCGTCCCATCGGATTATGAAAGTGAGGGAATAGAGAGTGCACCTGTGCTTGCGCATACACTTGGGCACTATAATCCTGTCCTACGCCGATGGCTAGCCCCCGTTGAGGAAAATTCCGAAATTCGGTCTGGAGGACATTATTATTATTATTATGAGGTATCAATATAGTTTTCTCGTTAGGTTGGGTTCTATAAATATATAATTATAAATGGAAATGAAAAGACAAATATACATAAATATCAATAAAATTAAATAAATATAAAAATGCATAAATAAATAAAGGCCCAACCAGATTGAGGCCAGGGGGAAAGGAAAAGAAACCGGAGGACGATGCGGGCGGTATCGAGGAGCACCGCCCTCTGCATTTGAGCCTGGAGCAGTCCGCCACGTAGTCCTAGCCGCCTCAGATGACCCGAGATGCTGACTGGGATTAGCCCGTTTGCAGAGACGACTACAGGAATAATTTCGGTTTATTATTATTATTATTATACATGCATAATATAATAGCTACTGTTTCTAAAATGAGCTTCATTATCATTAGCTCGTAAAAGACAACTGCTGTGCCAGCGCCTTTGCTATCGTAGGGAGGGTTTTTCTTAATCATCACACTTGACAGGTAAATTTACGATCTCAGTACCAAACGGTTCGCTCCTTTGACGATGCTTCCTGTCGCTTAGATTGCTATACCACCATCTATCGGGAGCCTTAGTTTATTTTTTATAGCTTTGGGTAACAAACGTTACTATAAAATGCTTTAAAAGATGAAGTTATCTATATACAGTATAAATTAGTTTTTGACCTGATTGCGTCATTTGCATTTTTAAAATTTTTGTCTATCCGAAAAACTTAATTTTTTTTGAGATATCTAATAATCTATAAAAGAAACTTGATCTTTTTGTAATTCAGACAGAAACTCAAAATTAAGATGTTATCGAAACGTTCTGACGGCTGAAAAATGTTTGACTTAATAATAGGAGAGCTGCATCCCTAACATGGGTTCAATTTAAGAGTTACTAGTGACGATTACTACAGTTTTAATCCTTTCTTCTTCTATAATAAATATATTAATATTTTACAGTATATACCAATCAAAGCCTTAGATAATTCCCAACCACTTCTTTGATGAAAGTAAACGCAGCCAGATTATCTGACAGAAACGATGATTAATAACCTCCAAACTACCCTTGTCATAGATAGAACTCCCAAGACTAAAACCCTATTTTTAAGCATAACTGTGAAAAAATTTACTTATTATAAATATTTATTTGATGTCATTTTATAGTCAAAGCTTTTCTGTTGTCTAAAGCATACTCAGTCTCAGTCTATTTTAGAGTGATATAGAGATAAAGAGTAACAGGTGTATAAAGAAGTAGATATACTCGTATAGGTGCCTATTGTTAAATAAATAAATATGGTATATATTATACGATACATATTTACATAAAATATTACTAGCAAATGTGTCGCCATGTTGTAGCAGTGTAACCTCTCGTGGGTGTCGTAAGAGGTGAAAGAGGAAAACAAACCAGGAAATGTAATAGGTTCAATGTTCCTATGAGGAGGCCAATGTTTAATCCAAGCAGTTTCTAAAATAAATTTTGTAAATAGTTTGCACAATATGTTATATTGCAAAACTTACTTTAAAAAAGTCCGCTAGGTATCTTGTTGGTTCTTCCCTGGACTTATTATACGAGCCAGTGTTAATGTAAGAAATTAATTTTCAATAATGATGACATAGATGTGATTCTCTTCACATGCATAATAGAACGTAACACACACACACGCACGCATGCACGCACGCACGTACGCTCGCTCGCACGCACGCACGCAACTACGCTCGCTCGCACGCACGCACGCAAGCACGCTCGCTCGCTCGCACGCACGCACGCACGCACGCACGCACGCACGCACGAATGCATGCACGCACTTACGCAGGCACGTGCGCACGCACGCCGGACGCACGCACTCGCGCAATCACGCACGCATGCACGAACGCACGCACGCACGCACGCACGCACGTACGCACGCACGCAACCACGCACCCACGCACACGCACACGCGCGCACTCACGCACGCACGCACGCACGTAAGCACACATGCAAGCACACACGCACGCACGCACATACACACACACACACACACACACACACACACCGCGCGCGCGCGCACACACGCACATACGCGCACACTCACACATGCACACACGACACACACACACACACACACACACACACACACACACACACACACACTACACCTAAACTTGCGCCTACATACTTCTATTTTTTCAGAATTTGGATAATCTTCTGGGGGGGGGGGGGGTTAATTCAATATCCTAGAGGCAGTACAAAACGCATTTGAAGAATTTTTTTGCCTCTCATCTAACTGATATCTTCAAGAAGAAACTACCATTTCGATAAATGATATATAATAGAAATAAAAAATATTAAAAAAAATTAGTTAAATTTATTATAAAGAACGGCAAATTCACCATGAGTAAGTAGGAGAGGAATTCGATCACAGTATCACTTTAAGATTAACCTTTGGACCGGAAATTTCAATGGACAAATTATGGGTTCTTTTGAGGTGCCAGAGAAAACTAGTGCAGTGTATTTGGATTTCATACAAAATTGCCAAATTTATTGGAGGACGTGCCAGTAAGTATTATTGTCCAGCGCACTACGCCCGTTCCCTGAGAGAATATCTCGATGCAAGCCCTTTCATCTTTCAACCCATTAGATTTTTTTACTGGAGAGCCGTCACAAAAAAAATTGTTTAAAACCGATGGAAAATGTAGCTGAGCTTCAATAAAGACTAACTGAAGCGGCTGAATTTGTAAATAATGGTATATTCGCTCGTCTTTTTAAGAAGAGTCAAGAATGCCGGGCATGTATTGCGAATGAAGAAAGGCAGTTTGAGCATTTTCCGTAAATGTCCCATTCCTCATTTTTATTTAAGGTATTTAATTTGTTTAACTTAAGACATTTTGTAATTTAATTAAAATTTTATGTTTAATTTATTAATTTAAAACTCTTCGCTCGTAGTGATTTTGGACAACCTGAAAAGGGGATTTCTGTCTCACTCACAGTTCATCAACTGATTCCCTCCATTTTACTCAAATTTGAATCTTAAGTAACAGGCTTGTGGAAAGCCTTGGGGTACACAAAATCACTTTAGATCGGCAAGGAAAATTATTTTTTATAAATGCCTGTAGTTTTTAAAATTTATACCAGATTTTTTTTAGATTTTTCTGTTAACGATTCCGACTTGACCTATCAGCCGATTATGGCTTGACGGTCGACTTCTGGGACATCCTGTTCTATATATTCTTACACGCCTACAATAGAGACCTCATATTGAAGCCTTTACCAGGAAACATTTTTGATATTTCCGCAGAGTGAGCGGTTAAAAATAAGTCGTTTTGGTGTACATAGAGCAAGATTGATTCAATTTAGCTTTTTAGTAGCTAAATGCTATATTGTGAGTTGTTAGGATCTCACCAAGGCAAAGTTAGAGAACATCTTAAAAAACTTCCTTTTCCATAGATTTATGTAATGTGTATATATTTTATCGTTTCACCGGGTAGTGGCAGTGTAAGAATACCCACTGCCCTATATCATCTCGTGTGTATCGTGAGAAACGGCAAAAGGAAACAAATCAGTAGACGGGTAGCGTCTTCCTAAGCATAACTAAAAATAAAAAACAAACTACGCTTGCTACCCCGCTCGCCAAGCAAATAACGATAAGCTCCCCTATGAGGTAATCTATGTCGAGGGAGGTCGTTGTTTTTTTTAAAGAATAAGGGTGACAGACGAGCACACAGTCTACCCGATGGTAAGTGGATGCTATAGCCCATGGACATCTACAACCATCCTCGATTAAGAAATAAAATGCAGAAGCGTTGCCACCCTTGGAAATGTGTCCCATAGACATCTACATGTATCTTCGATTGCGAACCAAAATGAAGATGCGTTGTCACCCGTGAGGACTAAGATGGAACGCCTCATTTCCAGTAAAAAGGGTCTCCGGTTCTCTACACTCACCATACGAAATACAACAGCATTCACTTGCTATTTTACACTGATATTCTGTGAGAGCATGGTCCTTCCCCGGCCGAGCCGACCCATTCGTGCTACAACCATAATATGGCTGCAGCATGGCTCTACCACGTACAATATGTTCAGCGGTGGTCTTTAATTGGCTATAACGGTAACGGTATATATTTTATGTGGTTAGATTGTAACTGTTGGGAAAAAAATAGTTATATTTGTAAATTGGTTGTCGCTTCTTATTATCACAAGGCTTCCCGACTTATTGAAGCGTTGGTGTACGTGACCTTCAAAAAGTATATAAGGACATTAACTTGTATATAAATAGTTTGGCTTTGTTTTTAACTGTTGTGATAATATTTGAGTCTAAATTTCGACAATTGATTTGAAACACAATTTGAAATGTCACTGTCTAAATACGTACTAATGTATTTTGCTTTTGCTAGATGCAACGGCTACTGTCATCTATCGACATCGAAATATCTGCCATTTTCAGTTTAATCAATTTGTACTGGCTCTATTAGCTTTGTAATATCCAATTGTTTCAATCACATTTAAGAGGTTCTTACATATGAGATTGGCGTTATATACGGGGGAAATATAAAGTAATTTTTTTTTGTAAATACTTTTATTAATATTTAGGTAGTTCATTGATCCCTTTACTAAAAAAAACATGGGAGCTAGAATCAATAAAATATTTAAAGGCGGTTTGGACTGCCGCAATGGATTAGAATTTTTTTCCTTGTAAGAAGTTGTCCAAATTCCGGAAAAATGGTTATCTGTTGGAGCAAGGTACGGGGAGTAGCTCGTCTTACTTAGTGGTTGTTTGTTGTACAGTGTGTGGTCTTGCGCTTTCGTGAAGCAGCAGTGGCCGAGAGCGATTGACCAATCTCGGTTGTTTAGCAGCTAGTTCTACCTCCATAGTTTGCAGTTACTGACAAAACATGTCTACCGTAATTGTTTGGCCAGATTTTAGAAAGATGTAGTGAACGACACCGGCGCTAGTCCACCAAACACTCACAAGTAACGTTTTCTGGGTCAATTTTCGTTTAGGGATTTAGCTGGGTCCCCAGGATTCAGCCATTGCGATGAGCGCTTCCGATTATCGTTCAGTATCCACTTTTCATCACAATTAATGGTTTGATTTAAAATCCCTTCATTTTTGTGTCGGTTGAGCGAAGTAACACAGCAGTGGACGCGTTTTTGCGAGTATTCACTCAATTAATGAAGACCCCATCGTTCTTCAAGTTTTTTTACTTTCCCGATTTGCTTCAAGTGGATTAATACAGTTTTAGCACTTACCCCGAAGCCTGCAGCTATCTCTGAAGTGCTTTGTGATGGATCCACTTCCGCAGTAGCCTTATATTCTTCATTTTCCACTTTGGTCTCCGGCCGTCCACGGGGTTGGTTCTGCATGTCGAAATTTCCAGAACGAAAACGTTGAAACCAAAAACGTACCGTGCTTACTTTTGTCACCACTTTTATTACTTTTAACACCAGCGCCGTACACATCATTAATCCTTCGAGCTGTTTCTGCAGCACTGGTGCCACGGTAGAACTCATAAATATACCGATATTTCATGTGTTCCACTGTTCGGTAATAAGAGACGCCAAAGAAAAAAAATGAGAATAAAAAAATAAATGACCGTTTTCAAAACCGAAATTTACCAGCTAAATGAATTTATAAATTAGAATTTGGAATCCTCAACCAAAGAGGAGATATTTCAGATCAAAGTGGTCAGTATGACAAAACGCTAATTTCATATGTAAGCCCAATACTTAGATTTTTCAAGTTTCGGTGAATACGCTTTATAACAAAATGTAAGGATCTAAATGTATTACTAATATATTAAAATGTTGAAATTGATTTACGAGGAAAAAAACTGTTAAGTAAATATTATACAAAGCCAATGATTAAAGAAAAAACTAAATCGAATTTTTATATTATTAAATCAATAGTTGGGGCAAGGGCGATAAATTTGTAAATGATTTAAGAATATTACTATGGACACCTGCACCTATGCTCAATTGAGAATCAAGATTCGAATACGTTGTCACCTCCGACGACTAAGATCAAATGTCTCCTTACCAAAGTGAAAAGAAAAAATATCACTTTCGCATTATTTTTGATCGCTTATTATACGAAGTACAAAAGCCTTATTTTGGTATTCGGTGAGTGCGCAAACTTTTTCTATTCAAGCCTAAGCCACCGTTCAGATGCAGCTGAAGCGTGGTTTCACTACAAAAATGTTGAACCCTACTACATTAATTCGACTAAAATAATTTAATAATTCGAGAGGGATTAAAAAAATATCATAGGAATCAACCTAATAATAATTTACATAATAGACTATTGTTGTCAACCAGCAGCTAACTTCAAACATAGAACGCTATGGATGTCTTGACACCTCTGAGGACTAAGATGGAACGGCATACAGCCTCTAATTACACTGACTCTCTATGTGCTTAAGATCGGAACATGGCAGAAATAGGTGAAAGAACGGTACCCACCCAGTCAGACTCCTGCCCAGTCAAAGTTTCAAGAAGAAAAGTACTGCCAGCAACTAGTGATTGACTTTTAGACTTTGTAATCTGTGTGAATTAATTATTTTATTGCATTTAATTTTTAGGTCTACTAGCAGTTGTTACATCAAAGCATAAAAATCCAAAAAGAAAATATGCGTAAGAGGCGACCGACGTAAACAGACCAGATTATGGGCACTAGTAGTAGTGTTCTTATTAACAACTAAAAAGTATAATAAAAATTGCTATGTCGTCCTGGCTGCCAAACGTAGTGGTGACTGTGGCGAATATCTTCCTAATTTTAATCTGGAGGTAGCCGTGGTTAACTGTGACATTGGAACGTCGAACACCTCAGTCGCTTTCGTGACCATAGATGCTATGAAGTGCTCGAAACATCGGGAATATAAAATATGTCAATTTTTATTGCATTATTTATATACGCGATAAATAACTTTATTTAAATGTGTAGTGCCCGTGTTCAAAAAATCATTGAATATCTTCCTTATGTAGCAATATAAAATTAGAAGGCATGAAAGAAGGAATGAATAACAAAAAATGTTAAAGAACTTGACAATGATAATTTATTTAAAATACCGATACCATTACTAACAAAAGTCAAAAGTCCACTGCACACAGGCCTTTCTATAGAAAGCCGCATAGTGGGAATATTTGCCATAGTTAATGCACTTGACAGAAGGGTTTGTAAACGCATTTTTCTATTTTTTTTTAATATAATTAGGAAGACGCTGCTGCCCTTTTCCTGGTTTAATTTCCCCTGTCACCTCTTACAAGTGCCACAGGACGATATTCCGCAGTGAATATCCTCACGCCGTCACTATACGTAGTATTAATTTAATCTATGTATTTTTCTTTAACAGTTCACATCTACATTTTGTTTTTGGCGTAATGTGAATCAAGCTTGAGTTCTCTATAACTTTATATGTTAAAGTGAATTTCTTTTCAATCATTATGTTATAGTATGTAGCACCCAATTTTTATAGGAAAAGGGTGACAAGCGAGCACACAGTCCACCTGATGGTAAGTGGTTGCTGTGGCCCATAAACATTTACATCTATTTTAGTTTGAATTTCGAATCAAAAAGATGCGTTGTCACCCGCGAGGACTAGGATGGAATGCCTCTTTTCCAGTAAAAAGGGTCTCCGGTTCTCTACACTCACCATACGAAACACAGCAGCATTAAGCTGCTATTTGACGCTGGTATTCTGTGAGAGCGTGGTCCTTCCCCGGTCGAGCCGACCCATTCGTGCTACAACTATACAATTAATTTGATGATTGGTAAATTTACCTAAGTTTAGTGCGGTGAACCAAGGAAAGGTCTCCGTCCAAACCAAGGCTACAGATCAGCCTAATAGAGTTGAGCTGTAGCTGCCTCAAATCGGATTACTACGCATGTAACGATCTAAATAGGGTTTGGCTCGCTTCCAAGGGACATACGGCTATCATACGGTTGATAGTTGATTGCTTGCGAAAAGTAGTTTATTTTTGCAAGTCACAAGTATCATCAATAAAATAATATTAAATCGTGCTGTTGCTACCCTTCTAGATAACGTACATAGATAATCAATTAACCATGGCGAGGGCCTTTAAAAATAATTTTATCTTCAAAAAGCGACTAAATTATTACTCATCATGATAAGCCAATTATTACTTATCATATCGTATAAATGTCAACGTTTGCCATGTCTTGTAGGTCTAATGGTTTTAAACGTTACTGCTGGTCATGGACTTCCGAGTCCTTGGTCGGGCCAAAAATCAATTACTAAGTTTTTCTGTCAATAAATTAAGTTTATAAAAATACAACTTGAGATCGTAAGCGTAGTTTTAAATTATCACAAATCGGTTAAATCTTATTTTAAAATTATTACATCCCCATAACGTTAACGTAGAATTCTATTAAACAAATAATTATAAATATATTATTTATTTAACATGTTCATACATAATAACACTTAGCTAAATTAGCTGCCTATTCGTCAGCGCAGATATGTTACAATAATCTGCACCCTCTTCTCTATTCTGGACGATCCATGTGCTCTCGAGTATCTGAAATCCAAATTTAAATACTTGGAAGATTCTTATAATTATTCTCTCCGTTCTTCAGTTATTCTTAAGTTATTCCTCCTTTACATCGTAATAGTTACTTATCTCACTCTTTTGGCCTCACGGAGATCAGTCTCTGGAACGATATCTCTCTTGACATTTAAAAAGCTACCAAAAAGTCCATAATTTATATATTAGATATTTAGTAAATCTTGACTATTTTAAAATACATATATTTAAAAAAATAAACAACGATTTTATTTTAAGCATAAAATTCTAATATTATATACATTTGTTTGATTAATGCACAGAATTTCGACCATAAACGAAAAATAATTAAACATATTATATTACTGTCCGTCACAAGCTCTATACAGTAAACAATACTCCCCGTAGATTTCCACAAAGGGGGCGTCCATAAATTACGTGAGGTGTTTTTTTTTAATTTTCTGTCCCTCCCTCCCCCCGTGGTGAGATGTCGTGAGATTTTATTCAACCCCCTCCCCATTACCCAATCTCACGTAAACGCGTGGGTTTCTTACGTAAACGCGTTGGATTTTTATTGTAAAAAGAAGAAAAAAACATTAAACGTCCTATAACTCACAAAGTATGGACATTAGAAAAAAAAGTTTCAAACAAAAGTTTTAGTAAATATACTGATCTTTAAAAATAGATTTATGCATTTTATTGATTAATCTAATATTTCAAGAGTTATTAGCCGCGATAGAAAAACCGGTTCATTAAATGGGCCATAAATCGTAAACGGTAAGTTTTACTAAAAAGTTTACGTAAGATGGGAAATTTTATTTTCTACAATAATAGTATCTATAACGTTTGCCTTGAAGTGCTTAGTTTCCGAGATATCGGCTGAAAACGTTTTTTCAAGATGGCGTTTGAGGCGCCACCTGGATCTGTCAGGATTTTGTGATTTTATGCTGAGTAAGTGATCCTAAACCTTACATTAAAAATAAAATTGGATCAGAAATTTAGTGCAAAGTTAAATTCTATTTTTACTGTACTACTTCATTAAACATTTTATTTATCAACAACGTCTTACAATCGTCGTTTCTCTAGCGCTCACGTGACCTTCATACAAATAATTCGATACTTAAATTGTTGATAATTTTTATTTTTGGATAAGAATATGGTTATAACTCTAAGTTATTTTTTCCTTCATTAAAAAATGTCTTTGGCCAAACCTACTATACTCTTTGGCTTGACCATAGGTTTGACTAATTGGTTTAACAATCTGACATTTCAGTAGTGGTTAATCTTATTACGATATACGCTTAAGATTAAATCTTAAGCATGTACAATCTGATTTAAATGGAACAAAATAGTATTATTCTTTTTTTCGTTTCAATCAGAAAAAACATTGCGTGATATTTGCCGAGACGCTCTCCCCCCTTAAACATATCACGTAATTTATGGACGCCCCAAAATACGGTACTGAGTCACTTGCATCCATCGACTTCTTGGTTCCTTCATGCCTTTCACTATTTAGTGGAGGCCGCCCTGTACCTCGCTTACCGGAGTGAACTATTACTCAAGAATCATATTTTACCCATCGGTTGTTGGTTCATCGAGCTATTTGGTCAGCCAATTGCCATCTTGGTCTAATGAGATTACAATGACCCAGCTTTGGTTATGTCACTACGGGACTATGGACTTCCATTTGGAACGGATCATTATATTGATCGGTAAAGTAAATTTAAATAATTTAAGTAAAGCTTTTGTCGAGTCATCATTTACAGTCTGGCTGGCTGGCCGGCAAAGAATGCTTTTAGCATTACGTTCGCCTTTTGATTATTTACTTACGCTTTTTGTAAGGTTAATCTTTAAAACTATTTCTAATGTTTTCAAAACTAGTATTTGAAAAAGCAAAGCTTGTTAGAACAGCATACGGTTGGTTTGTAACAATAGATAGAAATATATTGACAGGTTGTGTAACCAACAATGCGGTAAGTGGATCGAGAGAGGTCATTAATTCATGTCATGCATACGTATATTCCTGTCAAGTGTCACCCTCATCATGTGTTGTCCTCTCATGCCGCGTCATTCACATCAGCTACTCGAATAGACGACTGAAAAAATTACACCGTTGAGATGACATTTTGGGTCTTGAGAGTTGTTTGAACAATGTGGTGCCTATAAACCTTATCTTAAAACATTGATCAAAATTTAGCTACGATTTAATGTACTACCATTACAATATACTAACTTACCTACTTGAATTACTAAAGTAATACCTATGTATGATTAGTACCTTTGCATTTATTTTTAAGAAAAATGAAACATTCATATGAAATACTGCAAGTATAGAAATTTAAAGAAAGAGTTGAAATTTTGCTCAAGAATTCTATAAGCATGACATAAAGCTTTCTCCGGTTTTCTAGGAATGCATTTTTTGCCTTACTAGATCATATTGTTGAGTAAAAAGCCGAGGTGGAGTCGCGGAGGAAGAGGAGTGTTGGTATGGCGATGCGCCACTCGCCCTATCCTTCGCGACTCAAACGGGGCCGCACCGTTGATGCGGTGGTGGTGGGGCTGCGGGGGGAGAGGATTGTCGGTATTGCGAGGCACCGCTCTCCCTACCCTCCGCAGCCGAATCTTGGTTGGCGGCGGAGCCATAGACCAGATCCGCCGCTGGGGTCGGGAAGGCTAGTACTTCTAAGTGCTCGTTTTTCCTGGCCCCATAGCCTTTGTGCATCGGACGCGGGGGGCGTCTGTTGCACAGACGTAGTTGGAGGCCGTGGAGGAAGGCGCGCCATGTGTTCTGGTGCGCCTTACCTGGGAAGGAGAACGGGGAGGAATTTTCCTCTCCCGAGGAGATGCTGCCATGGGGCGACAGTCGCTGGTAGGGCCGCGGATGTGTGCGAAAGCGTTCCCGTAGCCCTGCCAATATGCGACAAAGGTGGAACACCATGGGGTTTTAGTCGGTGCGAGTCCGACATAACCCGTCCTTGCCCCCCGCGAGGCGGGTATGCGTAGGCATTTCCCCATGCAAAAAAAAAAATGGGCACTACAACTCGGCTAAGAACATTTAAATCAATGAAATTATTGTAATCTTGAAAATCGTAGTGAGTATTTACAGTATTTATTTATTTTTATTAGATGAGATGAGAGCTATTGATCCGAATTACGGTGCCACTGACGCTCCCATCGCAGTTTCGTTCTGCATGTTGCCGTCCTATTTGGCACCATATGAATGCTAATTGGGATATAAAAGAGTCAGTGCCAAGGAAAAGTCTGAGCACATGGGCATAGTAAAAATATAGTATATAGTATTGTAATAAAACTATTGTTTATTAAGTTTTTTCGTTGTAATTATAAAGTTATAACAAATTGAAAATAATTTTTGGAACTCCGTATGGTATTGATGACGCGCCGACAGTTCCCACGAAAGCCCGACACGTATGTAACGTCACAATGTTTATTTTTCTTTCTACTTTACAGGGAGCTGCTGCGTGTATTCGATTTCAATCAGTTTGATGTTACTTTCATTATCTGCTTCTTTCGTCAATTTATTGAAAATGTCTGCGCGGCGGCGCTGTCGTCGCGCCGCAAGCGAAACACACCGAAGCCTAAGTCATGCTATCAATATTCCGAATCATAAACAGTATAGGTATATGGAACATCTCCGAACTATCACACGGAGCGTTGGCCGCTCCCCGGGCACAGCACCTTGCCCGGAGGGAGATCTCCCCTTTTTCTTCCACGGCCACATGATGTATTTTATATTGAATAAAAATGATTCTATTCCATTCTATTATATTATTTCGCCTTAGATTACCTCATAGGGGAGATATTTTCCAAAGATGTCTCGCTGTAAATACAAATAAAGCACTAAGTCTACGTGCAGTTTTCAAGTTTTGAAATTGAATACTATATTATACTAGGAATTTGCATACATACATACATAAACACTCACGCCTGTCACCCAGAGGGGTAGGCAGAGACTACGGACTTCCATTTGGCACGATCCTGACATACCTCTTTCGCCTCCTTTACATCCATATATCTACGCATACATGCTCGTCGGTTAAGGGCACTTCTAACGTGGCCCCTTTTCAAAATATCGCCAATTTGGTTGATAAACTATTTCTAGGGCATCCCTTCCCGACTCTGCCGTTCACATCTGCCATATAAATTTGCTTTGTCACTCTTTCCTCATTCATTCTTTCTACATGACCAAACTACCGAAGCATTCCTTTCTTAATCCTGGTCACAACATCATCTTGCATACCACATTTATCTCTTATCACGCAATTTCTCACCCTGTCATTCAGATTCAACCTTAGCATACTCCTTAAAGACCGCATTTCTACAGCATTTATTCTACTTTCGTGCTTCTTCTGCCACACCCAGCTTTCACTACTTAGGAATTTGCACACGCACAATAACTTGTGAAACGTGCAAATACTTGTTCAGTACAGGAATAGAAATAAATTTAATACTCGTAGTGCCGAAGTAAAACGCTACAAAGCCGCCAATATCAGTCGCCGCCATTTTCTTTTAGTGTATTAAATTTTAGAAATGCAGTAATAAAATTTTAAAAATTATTCGTTCGTTTAAACGAAGGAATTTTAATAAAAACTATTAAATTTATTGACTCAAAATTTACACATATTTAAATAGTAACACTGGGGCGCAATATATAAGTCAATGGCTGCGGCTACCTTAATTTTCAATGTAATATCTCCAAACTTACGATTTGTTGTAATGCATTCATCCAGGCGATTTAGTGACATTATCCGTTTTATTACATAATTTAAATTTCTTAGTCTAAGGTTTAAACTTGATTTTTAGAAAACTTCTCGTAGAAAATATGAACAATAAATTGTAAGTATGGAATATGACGGCAGTTGTCAAGTTTCGCAAAGACATTGGCATTTACAGAGTGTCTACTACTCTAAGGTGACTTTATTAGTAAAAATATTCTTCCTAAATTATAGTTTAGGAAGAATAGACACAAATCACCTTTTGTGATGAATAAGACGTAGTTAATTTACCATCTGTTCAAGCCTAATGCTAACAAACATTTGAATTCTATGAGTTTACTATTATTATTATAGTTTGTATGAATATTTCAAATGCTGCCGTTAAATCAAATGAAAAGAACCCTACTATTTTCTTTTAATATTTCTGTATGTGAAACTAGACATCTTTGCGTTCTATAAGTATCAGATTTCTATTTGAGTTATATTTTTGTATTTGCTATTGCCCGCAACTTCTCCCGCGTGGAATTTATTACGATTCGATTTTATGGGTTTTAATTTTTTTCGCGGAGTCCTATTTTTTAATAAAGTTGCTTAAGTTATTCCTTATAACGTTAGCTCTCTGCCAGGAAAGTCCTGTCAAAATCGGTCCAGCCGTTTCGGTGATTAGCCGGAACAAACATACAGACAGACAATAAATTTAAAAATTGAGAGAGAGAAACAAACCAGGAGATGGACAGCAGCGTCTTCCTAATAGCAGTTTGAAATGTGATATGTGTAAGAATATCCACTACGCACATCGTCCCGTGCGCGTCGTAAGAGGCGACGGAGAGAAACAAACCAGGAGATGGACAGCAGCGTCTTCCTGATAGCAGTTTGAAATGTGATATGTGTAAGAATATCCACTACGCACATCGTCCCGTGCGCGTCGTAAGAGGCGACGGAGAGAAACAAACCAGGAGATGGACAGCAGCGTCTTCCTGATAGCAGTTTGAAATGTGATATGTGTAAGAATATCCACTACGCACATCGTCCCGTGGGCGTCGTAAGAGGCGACGGAGAGAAACAAGCCAACAGATGGACAGCAGCGTCTTCCTAATAGCAGTTTGAAATGTGATATGTGTAAGAATATCCACTACGCACATCGTCCCGTGCGCGTCGTAAGAGGCGACGGAGAGAAACAAACCAGGAGATGGACAGCAGCGTCTTCCTGATAGCAGTTTGAAATGTGATATGTGTAAGAATATCCACTACGCACATCGTCCCGTGGGCGTCGTAAGAGGCGACGGAGAGAAACAAGCCAACAGATGGACAGCAGCGTCTTCCTAATAGCAGTTTGAAATGTGATATGTGTAAGAATATCCACTACGCACATCGTCCCGTGCGCGTCGTAAGAGGCGACGGAGAGAAACAAACCAGGAGATGGACAGCAGCGTCTTCCTGATAGCAGTTTGAAATGTGATATGTGTAAGAATATCCACTACGCACATCGTCCCGTGGGCGTCGTAAGAGGCGACGAAGAGAAACAAACCAACAGATGGACAGCAGCGTCTTCCTAATAGCAGTTTGAAATGTGATATGTGTAAGAATATCCACTACGCACATCGTCCCGTGCGCGTCGTAAGAGGCGACGGAGAGAAACAAACCAGGAGATGGACAGCAGCGTCTTCCTGATAGCAGTTTGAAATGTGATATGTGTAAGAATATCCACTACGCACATCGTCCCGTGGGCGTCGTAAGAGGCGACGGAGAGAAACAAGCCAACAGATGGACAGCAGCGTCTTCCTGATAGCAGTTTGAAATGTGATATGTGTAAGAATATCCACTACGCACATCGTCCCGTGCGCGTCGTAAGAGGCGACGGAGAGAAACAAACCAGGAGATGGACAGCAGCGTCTTCCTAATAGCAGTTTGAAATGTGATATGTGTAAGAATATCCACTACGCACATCGTCCCGTGGGCGTCGTAAGAGGCGACGGAGAGAAACAAGCCAACAGATGGACAGCAGCGTCTTCCTAATAGCAGTTTGAAATGTGATATGTGTAAGAATATCCACTACGCACATCGTCCCGTGCGCGTCGTAAGAGGCGACGGAGAGAAACAAACCAGGAGATGGACAGCAGCGTCTTCCTGATAGCAGTTTGAAATGTGATATGTGTAAGAATATCCACTACGCACATCGTCCCGTGGGCGTCGTAAGAGGCGACGAAGAGAAACAAACCAACAGATGGACAGCAGCGTCTTCCTAATAGCAGTTTGAAATGTGATATGTGTAAGAATATCCACTACGCACATCGTCCCGTGCGCGTCGTAAGAGGCGACGGAGAGAAACAAACCAGGAGATGGACAGCAGCGTCTTCCTGATAGCAGTTTGAAATGTGATATGTGTAAGAATATCCACTACGCACATCGTCCCGTGGGCGTCGTAAGAGGCGACGGAGAGAAACAAACCAGGAGATGGACAGCAGCGTCTTCCTGATAGCAGTTTGAAATGTGATATGTGTAAGAATATCCACTACGCACATCGTCCCGTGGGCGTCGTAAGAGGCGACGGAGAGAAACAAACCAGGAGATGGACAGCAGCGTCTTCCTGATAGCAGTTTGAAATGTGATATGTGTAAGAATATCCACTACGCACATCGTCCCGTGCGCGTCGTAAGAGGCGACGGAGAGAAACAAACCAGGAGATGGACAGCAGCGTCTTCCTAATAGCAGTTTGAAATGTGATATGTGTAAGAATATCCACTACGCAAATCGTACAGTGGTCGTCGTAAGAGGCGACGGAGAGAAACAAACCAACAGATGGACAGCAGCGTCTTCCTAATAGCAGTTTGAAATGTGATATGTGTAAGAATATCCACTACCCACATCGTCCCGTGGGCGTCGTAAGAGGCGACGGAGAGAAACAAACCAGGAGATGGACAGCAGCGTCTTCCTAATAGCAGTTTGAAATGTGATATGTGTAAGAATATCCACTACGCACATCGTCCCGTGGGCGTCGTAAGAGCCGACGGAGAGAATTAAACCAACAGATGGACAGCAGCGTCTTCCTGATAGCAGTTTGAAATGTGATATGTGTAAGAATATCCACTACGCAAATCGTCCCGTGGGCGTCGTAAGAGGCGACGGAGAGAAACAAACCAACAGATGGACAGCAGCGTCTTCCTAATAACAATTTGAAATGTGATATGTGTAAGAATATCCACTACCCACATCGTCCCGTGGGCGTCGTAAGAGGCGACGGAGAGAAACAAACCAACAGATGGACAGCAGCGTCTTCCTAATAGCAGTTTGAAATGTGATATGTGTAAGAATATCCACTACGCACATCGTCCCGTGGGCGTCGTAAGAGGCGACGAAGAGAAACAAACCAGGAGATGGACAGCAGCGTCTTCCTGATAGCAATTTGAAATGTGATATGTGTAAGAATATCCACTACGCACTTCGTCCCGTGGGCGTCGTAAGAGGCGACGAAGAGAAACAAACCAACAGATGGACAGCAGCGTCTTCCTAATAGCAATTTGAAATGTGATATGTGTAAGAATATCCACTACGCACATCGTCCCGTGCGCGTCGTAAGAGGCGACGGAGAGAAACAAACCAGCAGATGGACAGCAGCGTCTTCCTAATAGCAGTTTGCCACAGCGTGGCGACTACGGCAAGTGTCATAATCAGGCATTCTTTGAGGATGTCTATTTTTAGCACTTCAGGAGTTGTTTTAGATAGACTGTACTAATGATGATAGTACTTATTAATCCACAAAAGCTTTTTAGGCTACAAACCGCAAGGCTAAAAGCTTTAATAAGTTTAGTACGTTAAAATTATGTCAAAATTTATAGAAATAATGTTTTTATATAAGCGCTTGTGAAAGATATGGGTTTTAAATGCCGTATTTCCATTCCTGGTGAGGGTCATCACTTGATATGAAAATAATAAATGATAAGCTGTTAATCCCCCCGACATCTGAAAGTACCTCATTAATACTTAAATTTAATTTTCATACAATTTCACTCGACACGAGTGATTCGAACCATAGCAAGAGCAGGGTTTGTTATAACTCCACAGCGATAAAAAGCAGTATATTATTTTATGTCATTTGGAAACGTCTTTCCACTTAAACCTCCAACTGATTCTAAATCATGAATAAGTGGATATTCAATAGCAAATACGAATCACTGATTTAAATTGCGATGCCATTATGTATGATGCATATATGTTCAAGAATGCCACTCAATAATTTCTTATGAATTATTATATGTGTGTGTGTGTGTGTGTGTGTGTGTGTGTGTGTGTGTGTGCGCGTCGCGTGTGTGTGTGTGTGTGTGTGTGTGTGTGTGTGTGTGTGCGCGCGTGTGAGTGTGTATGTGTTCTAAACTTACTACGATTAAAAAATAAAGTTATAAAAAATTTTTAATCCACCTAACTATATAATAAACGAAGACCATAGCGGGGGACTCAAGATGG
This sequence comes from Parnassius apollo, assembly GCA_907164705.1. NCBI lineage: Eukaryota > Metazoa > Arthropoda > Insecta > Lepidoptera > Papilionidae > Parnassius > Parnassius apollo. Next base: position 4,765,678 of record CAJQZP010000987.1, read on the forward strand.
ATTTCGTAACAAATATTGTGAAACAAATTGCTGAAGCACTTAAAGGCAGTATTTATAATCATAATGTAAATGTTAAATCTATTTTACTTGAGACTTAAAGGACAAACCCTTTGAGTTAGTGTAATGCACCTAGTATTAGAATTGTGAAGTATTTTGTGTGAAAATAAGAACAAAATGTATTCATATTATTAAAGACGACAAGAAAAGTATTATTGAACACATTTTATAGTTTTGTAAATAACATTCGTTTAGGTTATGATAAAATTACTTACTTCGCTGGAAGAAGCTAGATTATAATACCAAAGTTATACTGTAACAATAATAAAATCAAATGAATGCTGTATCATTTGTCAGAGTTCCGTCATATTTTTATAATTTTATGAATTTTCCAACAAGATCCGGCTCGAAAGACCATGAAGCTGACAAAATAATTGAAATAATAATAGTATATTAACTTTGAGAAGTGAAATGACAGCCATATGTTATGGAATAAAATATACAAACCCTTTTTTCTTCAACTTCATAAGCTTGAAAATTTATTTAAACTTGTTTTTAAATATTTAGCACACGTTATTATGTTATTGATGCCCAATAAGTCACTATAAAATAAACCATTTGCATCAAAAATGTGGTTATAATTTCACAGTTAAGGTTGGTAGCAAATAAATTTTCTACTTATGACGAAATAGGTTGATTTAGTAATAATCATAAATTTTTTTAAAAGAATATTAACAATGCTATAAACATTACTAATATTCCCCTTAACCACTCGTGGTAAGCTTAAATTGCTTGTGTTACGAGTGGTTCACGCCAGTAGTCGAATTGCGGATTTGAACCCACGACCTTTTTGAGTTCGCGGTCAGCGCCCTACCATTAGGCTACTGTCGCTTAAAAATCAAATTCAAGTTGAAAATTAATTAGTAGATTTAATAATAATCATAAGTGTATGAGTGGCTTTCAATTTTATAATGTTATAATTATTTAACTATATACATGAGCGCTCTGATATTATAAAGAAATAAAAAATACCAAAAAACAATTTTTTACTTGTTCAAACAAGTTAACCCTTATTCCGTTAGTGTAACACGATTCTGAGGCCTTCGGTGTTAGTTTGATGAACGCGTGGAGAACGTAATAGCTCTTATTTTCATTGTTGTATTTTTATGAATATAACGCAGTATTTTGAATTAAAATACTGATAAGCTTACTTGTTACATTTTACTGAATTTTTGCACATAATATTCAGGTATACTGCCATGTTAAACATTTTTGAATAATCATATTTCAGTCATCATGATATACAGAAAAAAAATATTAGTTTCTTTTTTTCTTTATACTTCATTTAAAAAGTTACCTTTACTAATATTTCATCCGTTTCGTGAAAGCAGTTTACACACGTCAATTGCACAAGGACGAACATTACTAGAGAGATTTAAATCATCCCCCAAGCCTTTAGCGCTGCAATGCAATTTTAAGCTTCTGCGCCACAAACTCGGATTTACGAGTGTGGCCGTCTAAACGTGTATAATTTATGTATATACAACGCATCTATGATAATCACAAAATTGGTGTCATCTATTTTATATAATACAGTTATTAACAAAATTTAGTTTTATAATTTTCTAATAAAAACTTTTGCAACCGATTTTGTATACTGACCATTACAAACACTAAGGTCGTAACTGTGCAAAGACTGTTTTTTCAATTTCTACCCTTTCCTTTACTTGAAAAAAACTTGGTATTAAATTACCGAAGGTTACGCGATAAAAACATAAAAGGTACCTTTTTAATATTATACTTTGCATCTTCTGGAATGGAATAACTGACTGTTCATCTGTTCAAATAAACAGTAACACCTGCATATTGCATAGATTGTTAGCTTGCATAAAGCAAATTAAAACGGAAATTATACATAAGTTCTCCCGGAGATTAAATTAGCATTAGCAAGCATTCCAACTGTGCTTTCAAATGTCTTAAAAGCATGGTAAGTAATCTGTTACCGAAATATAAGCATTTGTTTAGAAGCGCTTGGAGTTATTTTATAAATAATTTGTCATTTATGCACAAAAACCATTATAAGTGTCCAACCTCTGTTTATTGTGATAAGCCACTGGTTTAGGAAAATATTTTTAAGCTTTTTCACGCTAGTATTTTTTTGAAATTAAGTGTGACAAACGAAGTGGATGATTAGGATGGATAGGTGGATGTTGTGATTCATAGACATCTACATCTATCCTCGTTTACGAATAAAAAAGCAGATGCGTTGTTACTCCTGAGGGGCTAAGTCTCAGTCTCTCGTTTCCAGTAAAAAGAGGCTTCGGTTTTCTACACTTATCATATGAAACACAAAAGTATTAACCTGCTTTTTCTCTCGTATTCTGTTCCACCCCGGTAGAGCCGACCTATTCCTGCAACAATTATAATATAGCTGCAGTGTGGTTCAAACACGTATCAAGCCGCAAGTCATGAATCGTTCTGAAGAACTCCATCTACTTGCTCCCAAACAAACATCATCTGTAGATTATTTCTACAAGCTATCAGAGCCTTAGAAGGTTCATGGCAGTATGGGAATAACGCTTCCTTCAAGTTATTATTTGCGCTGTAGTATACGGCACGGCTCTGAACCCTTACTGCAAGCCTTGGCTTCACTGCACTCTGGCAGAGTACTTATTTTCTTGTTAGCTGTCTCCAGACTACAAGACCACTCCTGAAACTTATATTATTAACATTATGCAGATTTATATGGAAAGCTACATTCTTTAAAGAGGTTAATGGATATGAGGCTTCTATGAACGATACCATATTTCAAGTGAATTAAGTAACCATGACGATAAAGATGAAATTCCTCACAGCATGTACTCTTACCCCACAGATATCATAGCAGTAGGTGTACTACTACTTGGTATAGCATGCTATTGAGTATTGTTTTATTTAAATAAATAACGGGAGCCTAAATCATGCCATCGAAGTTTTTGAAGGACTCTCTTTAAATAGAACAAGCTCCCTGCTACGATACGGAGCATTGGCATTCTGATTACCACCACTAAAATATTTTTTAAACAAATATCAAAAAGATGTTACAATTTCTTTTAAATAATATTGAACTGTCGTCCGATATGACTTAGGGACCTTCAAATAGCGAGCTTACTTCTTTTTGTTGCAGTTGTTTATGAGCGGCATTAGGTGAGAAGCATGTTTGTTTACCTCTCTTCTATAAATAAGTAAAGCTTAAAATAATAAATAAATTTAAATTTATTAAAATTACTTGTCTATTAACGCCAAAAGACCTTATGGTCACCTGAATATATGGCGGTATAACATTCTTGTTTACGCCAGACGTAAAATACCCGGATATAAGACGGTGAACAGCGCCACAGGGACAGGGATGTGACCTTACAGCGATCGCTGTTTCATTGCTAAGCGCACTGATTAGAGCACATCCTAATCCTACCTCCTTAAAACAGGAAAGTCCCTAAAAAAGCATCCACTTACAGGCTGTTGATAATGATAAAATTTAAGCTATAATAATGACTAAGAGAATTACAATTAAATCTACGAATTACAAAGCCTCAAGAGTAACAAAGCATCTTCATTTTGATTCTTAATCGAGGATATATGTAGATAACTATGTGCCATCAACGTACCATCAGGTGGACTGTGTGCTCGTTTGTCACCCTCATTCAATAAAAAAAGCTACAAACAACCAGCTTAAAAGCTAATCCTTACGCTAAAAAGCTAAGTTTATCCGCCATATTTTAAAAATTATTATGTAAGCGATAATGCAATTTAGATATTATTCGCAACTATCCATAAATTTGTAAATTAAGCCAAAAAAAATCACATTTCTTTCAGGTATGTTTACGTAGTTTTTTTTCTTTCCGACCTTTAGCGTTCGTGTGCTACGAGAATTTATTGCATGAATATTTTGCTGCTGTTATAGAACAGGTATTTTAAAATTATAATTGTCTTTTTATATAAGTAAAGGCGGCAAATAAGTACATAATCCAGCTATGTTTATGATTAGTGAATGATGTAACGATATGGACACCTACCGATACAGTAGAAAGGGTCTCCGGTTCGCGTTATTCATCAGTGGCATAGCAAGGGGCCCGGGCGGTAGGTTTTAGGGGGCGGTATTTTGGAAAAGATCCTCCTGACACAACTTTTGAATGATGCAAGTAAAAATTTCTATGAAAAGGAGTTCATTAATTCATAAATACATTCATACCTTTGGACTTATATAAATTCAGTCATACATTCGTTCAATATGCTCAACAAAATTCTAATTCTGAGCATAGGCCGCCCCATGGATTGCCCTATAGTTGCACGCTAAGTGGGCGAGCTGACAATCTCGAGGCGTAACACGCCCCCCATTATCCATTAACATGATAAAACTGAGACTCATATAAATGTAGCAAGCGAACTCTTACATACCATTTAATGCATGTTTCGATTCAGTAACAATCCGTTTATCATTACTGAGTCATAGAAACAATTTTAAACTTTATTACAAAACTATTGGCTGTTGGAAAACTGCGATAGACATTCGTTAGCTAGCACTTTCAAAATTGGGATTGTTGAGGCAATAAGTTTTAAATTTTTCTATGTAAAAAGTTTGTTAATCGATTTAACTTGGTTAGAATAATAGATGGAGATGTGAATGGGCCACAGAAACCACTTACCATTACCTACCACGGATTCTGTGCCCGTTAGTCATCCTATTCGATTCGAATCCGGGTCCTTGCGGCACAACCAAATTTTTTTAGCCACTTCGTTTTGGAGCCCTCAACCAATTTCTTATGTAAATAGATAATGCTTTTCTAATTCTACATATATCCTCGATTAAGAATCAAAATGAAGATGCTTTGTTACTCTTGAGGCTTTGTAATTCGTAGATTTAATTGTAATTCTCTTAGTCATTATTATAGCTTAAATTTTATCATTATCAACAGCCTGTAAGTGGATGTAAGTGGATGATATATATATATATATATATATATATATATATATATATATATATATATATATATATATATATATATATATATAATCATCATAATCATAAACACTCACGCCTGTCATCCACAGGGGTAGGCAGAGATTACGGACTCCCATTTGACACGATCCTGACATACCTCTTTCGCCTCCTTGACATCCATATATCTACGCATACATGCTCGTCGGTTAAGGGTACTTCTAACGTGGCCCATTTTCAAAATATTGGCGATATTTGGTCGATAAACTTTTTCCTAGGGCGTCCCTTCCCGACTCGGCCATTCACATCTGCAATATAAATTTGCTTTGTCACTCTTTCCTCATTCATTCTTTCTACGTGACCAATATATATATATATATATATATATATATATATATATATATATATATATATATATATATATATATATATATATATGTATATATATATAGACTAGTATTAGAAAACGAATAATTTACTTTTATAAAATTCTCTACTTCTTCATTAACAGACTCCTTTAGATTAAAACTGAAGAAAATGGGTCGTTTTAAGAATTACGATAGGTCTTCTTAAAGTATTTTGTAGTGCAAAACCTATACTCTCCCACTATTTTTTAACCCTTTTGTCACCCTAATTCTAGGGTGACAAACGAGCACATAGTTTATCTGATGCTAAATGGATACTGTGGCCCATAGATATCTACATCTATCCTTGATTAAGAATCGAAACGCAGATGCGTTGCCACCTGAGAACTAAAATGGAATGCCCCATTTTCAGTAAAAAAGGTCTCGGTTCTCTACACTCACCATGCTATTTTACTGTGGTATTCTTTGAGGGTGTGGTCCTTACCCATTCGTGCTACGGCCGTGGCATAGCTGCAGCATAGCTCCATCACGTAAAAACTGTTTTGGTGAAGCCACGCTGCAACGAGTTACAGCTGCAGCAAAGTCTCCAGCTTGACTAGGCAAGGACCACGCTCACATTGAATACCATCTTGAAATAGTAGCATTATCGTGTTGTATTTCGTATGCTGAGTGACGGGAACTGGATAATTTATTAAGCATTGTACAGACTAAGCGTTCCAACGTACTCATAGCTAGGTATGTTGAATACGCGTACAGGGTACATTTATGCATTGTAAGATTATAAATGCGTGGTGACAAGTCACGAGTAGACCAGACAGCATCCGTCTTGTTTCGAAACACAGCTGTCGTGTGCACTACCACTGCGTCGCTTTCCATTGGGCAACCAAAAGGTGACTGGCTACGACGGATCGGATGGAAAGAAAGATGCCGGTGACTTATTCTACTTCTTTGCTGTACGAATGACGTACGATGTGGTAAACCGTTTGGGTCGAGTATTTAATAAATCGACAACGAAAGGGTATAGACTGATCGTGCATCTGATTGCCCGATTGTGAAAGGAGAGGGTGGAATTAAGTTAACTAATTCCTGCGCACACTCTCCGAAATACATCCTATAGAAAACCGGAAGGCTGTTTACTTTACGCTTGTCTATAAAAAATGTTGCTACTACTGTCTTTCGGTCGTTTTCTAGTCGTCCGGTGTTTTATAGAATGGATAAAATGTCCTTATTCAGTCCGCCAAAGTTTTTTCTTGTTTGATTGTTTCTACCACGTGCAATAAAGGTAAGCATTCGCAGCAATATTACGCCTAACACTCGTCACCCTGTTCCTTTCGTGTAAACAAAGAAAATAAATTGTATAAGATTTCTAAATTTCCTTAAGTTCCTTGCCTTTGTCTAAAACATTAATACAACTTTTTTCTAGTAATTGTAACAACCTTTTGCCAAAACTCCTGAGCAAACTTCAATTTGCGGTGGCCCTTCGGGGCTCCATTACAACTGTGTTAATTAAAAGTGTATTATTTCAGAGTTTTAAAGAAATCTCAGCCCTGGATCATCTTACTTTTCTTTTTAAACAGTGCAAGTACCATAAATGCTTCGTTTGCCTAGAGTATCCATTAATCCATCGAAAAAATAATCTTCCATGTTGGTGTGTGGCAGAAAGTGGTAGGACGGTCTTAGCCCTTAACCTAATTGCATATTATTAACCAAAAAAATAACGGAAAGTGACCATATTTATTTATAAATGACTGAAATGATTTGAATTGAATGAGTTTCCTGTCTGCCAAATGCCGTATAACTTTCTCTAGTAATTCTTTATATTCTGTATATATTTATATAATACTTAGCGGTAAGTCACTGTAATCTTCCTTAATTGACGACGTCGCCGATTGTGTGTCTTTCATAGTGTAGTTGCATTGGGAGTAGTGGTGATGTGATTAGTGATGGTGGCGATAGTGCACGCATTGATGGAGGTTGGGAGGTGTTCCTTGAGCTGGGTAAGATATATTATCGTATTTATTGTTAAAAATTGTTTTTCATTCATAAATACTTTATTCTCTACTACTATATTAATTATCGTAAAAACATGAATGAAGATTTAATAGCGTTAAATACAACTAAGAAATTGTAAACAAATGAAAGTGCGCTTTTGTTTTATTAGGTATTATAAATAATAGAAAACAACAAAGAGATGAAATATGAGGGATACACTGTGGTTTTGCGCGCCGGATGAAGGTGCTCGCGACTTCCCGCCCTCGGAGTCTACAGTAAACCTGCCTTTTTACCGTGAAATTTCGTAGTAAATATTCAAAGCAGGCGAGCTAGAAAAACATTTCACGTTGGACGGTTGGTTTAATAGAATTTTTATTGTATTGAAATATTCTCGCATTCACAAAATCATTATTCGAAAGGCTTCAGTTATTTTTATATTCGCCAGGTTTTACTATTACTTTCTTTAGCAAGAAGTCTGTCTGGGTACGTACTACCCGCTTATCAATTTGTTGTTAGATATGTGATCTATACTTGCACTACTGTTTGGTCTAAAGGGTATAACTTAGAATCAGTATTACAGGATACGAGGTATTTCATCCTCAGAGTTGACAACGCATCTGTGGTCGTCTTTCTTTACAGACGGCTGCAGCTGCTCACGGATAGCAGTGGACACTTACTATCAGGTGGGCTGAACGTTTGTTTAAATTTTATAAAAAAATAGTGTAGAGTGATATAAATTGAACTTTTTTACCGATTTTAGAGTGTTTGTATTAATTTATTTAAAATTTCATTATACTTTACGTGCCTCTCTGCACTTCCCGACCTCTGGTCATGGGGCAACTGAGGTCTGTTTACTTGAACTTTAGTTTTATTATCTAATAATATTGGTCCGATCTACGCAAAATAAACGTACTGTGTCTTTAAATCTTGCAGTGGATATCAAATCCAATGACGTCAAACTCCTCCTTGTCAGACACCTCCGTGATCATGGGTACTGTAAAGCACTCGCAACACCGGCAATGTAAAAAATACTTTCTATGACATGCAAGTAAAGGAATGAATCATGCGTTTTTCGGTACGCCTGCATTATACATAAATAAATTAATAAGTAATAAGTAAATTTTTAATGAATAAATAAATTAAGTAAATAAATAAATTAAAAGGAGAAAATATAATTATTGATATCACACGTGATAGGTTCGAATGCTTAGTCGTTCGTCGTTAGTTATGCATACCGCAATGGAATGTAATAATTAATTTTCCAGCATCTAAATTTCCATTCCATTACAATGCCTTTGTAAGGCAAGTTTAAAAAAAGCATGTTAAAGAACAGCTTTAAGGCAAGTGTAAACAGGCTTTGGTAAGCTAAATCAGTGCGCTTTACTATCTTCAGCTATATCCCCGCATATCAACAGGTAGGATGATAGTCAAGCATTGGCTTGAGATAGTTTAAAATGAAACAAGAAGTACCTATTTATTACAAGTACCGTTTAAATCTCTACGCTTTTTATTTACAAATTAGATAATGATTTTATGGGATACAATCGTGTTACGATTCCGATTCCGTCCGATCTGGCTAATTTGTTCTTTATGTTACTTTATTCTCTTTCTCTGTTCATTCTCAACTTCAAAATCGAAATTCTAGAAGGTCAGCGAATTACGAATGAATGCTCCACGTATTTCGTTGCCGTGCAAAAAGCAATCAATATTCGCTGAGTGCCTGTAAACTGGCAGCCAATAAAGGACTTGTGTTGCTAAATTGGTTCCGCTAGCTGCCCTACACGTGGTTTACATTGAAAAAAGTGGTTGTGTTATTGGCAGGTTGTTTTGTCACTGTTTGATAACACGTCAACATGTTATCGTACTCGTTTCCAGAACATTTAAAATCACTATCACATGAAATCATTATAACAAATAGCACAAATAAATTAAATATATAGCTTGGACTGTTTGAATGAGTTTTAAATATAATTTTTTTTATAGAAGAGGGGGCAAACGAGCATGCAGCTCACCTGATGTTAAGTGACTACCGCCGCATGATCAACCGCAACATCGGGGGGATTGCAGGTGCATTGCCGGCCCTTTAGAAAGGAGTACGCTCTTTTCTCGAAGGTCCCCAGGTCGTATCGGTATATAAAATCGCTGGTGGTAAACTATTCCACAGAGAGGTTGTACGCGGAAGAAAACTCCTCTTGAAACGTACAGTGGTGGACCGCCAAGCATCCAGATGGTGCGGATGGTATCGGGACGTTTACCGCGTAGTGCGTTCACGAAATTTGGCGGCTGGGATTAATCAGAACAATTCCTCAGAGCACTCTCCATAGTATATGCGAAAGGAAATGCAAAGAGATGCAACATCTCTTCGCAGTGCCAGTGAATCGAGCCGATCGGAAAGCACTCGGTCGTCGACGATTCGAGCCGCTCTGCGCTGGATGCGGTCAAGTGGAAGGAGCTGGTACTGGGGAGCCCCAGCCCAGAGATGGGAACAGTATTCCATGTGCGGCCGAACCTGCGCCTTGTAAAGTTGCAGGCGGTGTTCCGGCATGAAATACTGTCCCGCTCTGCTGAACACGCCAAGCTTTTTAAAGGCCAATTTGACCTTCTCTCCCAAGTGACCACGAAACTCCTCACTCGATATGTCGACGCCGAGAATTCCGATACTGGCTGAGGCAACAAGGGGAGTGCCTTGAAACCGAGGAGATACGACAAAGGGGTTCTTTTTAATGGTTAACGTGCAAACTTGTGTCTTCTGAGGGTTAAACTGGACGAGATTTAGTCGCCCCCAATCTGAGACTTTGTTTAGCAAAGACTCGACTTAGGACACAAATTTGTCCCGGTACTCGAAGACGTTTTCCCGAGAAATATTGGCTCGGACGGTGTAAAGAGCATCACCAGTGCTGTCATCTGCATAGCAATGAATGTTACGGGTTTGCAACATTGATATGCAGAAGAAACAGCGTTGGCGATAGCACGCAGCCTTGTGGAACACCAGCATTAATAGGCTTGCAATCGGAGCTTGCACCGTCTACAACGACCTTGATGCCCCGATCTGCAAGAAAGCTGGTGATTCAATCGCACAATTTCTAAAACATAGAACACACACAATTTCTGAAACAGTAAAACATAGCGAAAAAATTAATTTTTTCGCTATGTTTTAATGTTTTTTTTTTACCGTATTCTTACTTTTAATAATTTATCTTTATTACGAAGTGGGAGATAATTTTAATTTAAGATAAAAATTATTACACCTTCATTTAGTTATTTTTTAAATGTATTTTTTTAAACAGATGATTATTTAATTATAATCGATTTCAAAGAATGTACTTCATGAACCAGTACTATGATGTCGGTTGATTTATGACCGATAGACACCTAAACAAAGTTGAATCGTTTGTAATATCAAAATAATCGGCTTTTAATAAGGAGATTCAGAGGATTATTTGAATACAACTAAGACAAAAATCACCATTTTAAATTTTTTTATCTGTCAGTCCAGGCCAGTCTTCGGAACGTCTGGACCAATCGTGATGAACATTTAGAAGTAAATACATAGCATGTCAGGAGTGATCTGGAAAATATTTTATGTGGAAAGCTTGGCGATTTTTTGTAGTCGTCGATGATGAAGCGAAATAATGCACAAATGATTTAAACACCACCCAGGTGCAGCCGGGGTGGTTTACAAGTTTACTATATAATATATTGTACAAATATGAAATCCTTAAAAAAACAACACGGTAGTGATCATCTTACTGCCAGAGGTAGTCAATTATTTATTAGGTAGGTAGTTTTGGATCATGTCCTCGGCAAAGCCAAAAAAGAATATAGTCTTAGAAAGGCCGACATAAACATTAAAATGCAAGAGATGTTAACGTATTAATTTAAAAAAAAAAAACAGATTTTATTTCATTTCACGTTTAAAAAAATTAAATAACTTAATCAGATAATAAGTGTTCAGAATTAATAAAAATAGGTACCCACGGTTATTTTTACCATACATCTAGGGTGTACTATTTTAAATTATTTGCGTGACAGGGCAACCCTAGCAGACAGCTCAATAGAGTTAGCACCATTACTTTATAGTAAAGTATTGTACGCTATTTCGGGAAACGTATTTTATACTTTATGAGACCAATAAAGTACATAAAAATACTTTGTTTTAACTATTTTTACGATTTTAAAGGTTTTATTTTAATGTTTACTGATAGAACAAATTATAATTTACTTAAAGATATCAGAGATACGCAACTAGTTATATAAGTACAAGTTAGGTCTATTAAAGTGCACTACCAAACAAAGGTCTCCTCACAGATTGCCTTATACGGGGGTTAGCAACCGCATTATTTTTTTAGTAGTTATTTGGAAGAAGCTGTTGCGCACCATCTGGTTTATTTTCCTCTTATGCCTCTTATGGCACCTACGGAAGGATATGACTTACACAGTAAATCCAATACACAGTAAATTCAGCGTCATTTATAAAGATTATCCTTTAATGAATAAAAGGGCGTGGGATGAAAGGAACAGTGTTATTTTAACTTATAATGTATGGAAAAAATAGCATGCCAAATAAACAATACTTTATTTTAACGTGTGCACTTTATATTTTAGCATAGAAAAGTATATAATACTTTATTTACTCAATAAAAGGTGCAATGAACACTATTCGTTTGACCCATGTACTTTTAAACTTAATTTTTTTGATAAAATAATTAAAACATAGTAATAAAAATATCTACCTACTATTAAGGAAAATAAGGATACGATATTAACATCAATGGCAATTACATCACTCACGTTCGATTTGTCAACGATATAGTTCTTATGGCAGAATCGCAGGAAGACCTAAGGCTATGCTCAATGACCTCAATAGTGTCTCCCAACGGATAGATCTTAAGATGAACATGGACAAAACAAAGATCATATTTAATGTCCATGTCTCACCTATGCCCGTAGTTGTCGGGAGCACTAGGCATGAAGTTATTGACGAGTACATACACCTGAGACAAATAGTCCGACTAGGTAAGTCACTTCAACCGAGAGGTCAGTCGACGGATTCAACTCGGCTGGGCAGTGTTCGGGAAATTACGACACATATTCTCGATAGTTATATCCCAACAGAATATAGCCCAACAGATTAGTAAGCTGAAGTGGCATTGGGCTGGCCATATAGCTCAAAGAACTGACAACCGATGGGGAACAAATGTTCCAGAGTAGCAGCCTCGTACCGGTAGGCGTAGTGTATGGCGACCCCCCACTAGATAGTGACGACCTGGTAAGACATGCAGGAAGAAGATGCTGGATGCAGGTGGCGCAGGACCGCCATTTGTGGTATTCCTTGGGAGAGACCTATGTTCAGCAGTGGTCTTGTGAAGGACTGTAATGATGATAATGATACAGGATTGTGATGGATTGCAGTAACGATTTCATTATTTTAAAGACACTACAAGAAGAACCCGTGATATAGGAAGAGAAAATTGATTTCTCTTTTAAATAAATATTAATGAAAATAAATATTTTATCATCATTATGATAATAATTACAGCCCTTCACAAGTCCAATGCTGAACAGAGGTATCCACCAATGAAGGCAACAAAGCACGGTCCTGAAACATCTGCATCTGAAACATCCGTCGACTTCCTTTATGTCTCACCAGGTCGTCGTTCCATCCAGTTCGGGAAGGTCCAAACCCCCCTAATTAAAATTTTGTGAGTCTATAAAGAAGAGTACAATCCGCCACTTTGCCTGGCATATGTGGACTATGAGAAAGCCTTTAATTCCGTCGAAATTTGGGCGGTGCTACAGTCCCTTAAGCGGTGCCAAGTTAACTGTCGGTATATCGAAGTGCTGAAGTGTTTGTACAGTAGGGCTACGATAGCTATCCGAGTACAGAACCAGAGTACGAAACTTATCCAACTGCAGAGAGGTGTAAGACAGGGTGACGTTAGTTCCCCGAAACTCTTCACCGCTGCATTGGAAGACGTTTTCAAGCTACTGGACTGGAAAGGATACGGTATTAACATCAATGGCGAGTACATCACTCACCTTCGATTTGCCGACGATATAGTCCTTAAGGCGGAATCGCTGGAGGACTTAAGCACTATGCTCAATGACCTCAATTGTGCCTCCCAACGGATAGGTGTTAAGATGAACATGGACAAAGCAAAGATCATGTTTAATGTCCATGTCACACCTATGCCGGTAGTTGTTGGGAGCACTAAGCTCGAAGTTGTTGACGAGTACGTTTACCTGGGACAAATAGTCCGGCTAGGTAAGTCCAACTTCGACCGAGAGGTCAATGGACTGATTCAACTCGGCTGGGCAGCGTTCGGGAAAGTACGACACATCTTCTCGTCAGGTGTACCTCAAATACTGAAAACTAAGTTGTAAAACCAGTGCGTGTTGCCAGTTATGACATATGGAACTGAGACGTGGTCCTTCACTGCTGGCCATATGAGGGCGCTCAAAGTCGCTCAGCGAGCTATGGAGAGGGCTATGCTCGGAGTTTCTTTGCGTGATAAACTTAAAAATGAGGATATCCGCAGTAGAACCAGAGTGACCGACATAGCCCAACGGATTAGTAAGCTGAAGTGGCAATGGGCCGGCCATATAGCTCGAAGAACCGACAACCGTTGGGGAAAAAAGGTTCTCGAGTGGCAGCCTCGTACCGGTAGACGAAGTGTAGAGCAACCCCCCACTAGATGGAGTGACGATCTGGTAAGACATGCAGGAAGTCGATGGATGCAGTTGGCTCAGGACCGTGCTATGTGGCATACCTTGGGGGGAGGCATATGTTCCGCAGTGGACTTGTAAAGGGCTGTAATGATGATGATAATGATGAGTCTATAAAGGTCAAGTAGACAAATTTATGTCAACGATACGCACGTCATCCTTCTTTAAAAGTTCTACGTTGAATGAATACAGACGAATATGTTAACGCGTCTTACTCGTCCACGAATATCTCGGCAATGAACTCGGCGAGCTGCTCGCGTCGATAATATAAACGTGCCATTAGTACTGGTTACACTGAGCTCTCGGTAAAGAAAATACGTCGACGCTTAAATTCGATAGAGGCACTTATTAAAAGGTTTCTTACATCCTCTTCTATTATTAATTCTAGTTTTAATAAAACATAACTTTAATTATGACTAAATATAATCGAAAATTTAGCTAAAATTTATCTACAAGCTTGACAAGGCCACTCAGAGGCATTTAATTTTAATCTTTTCTGAACTTTGGAAGCGTTTATTACAATTGAACCATTTATCACGTCGCTGGAACTCTCTTCAAATTTGACAAGCTTAATAGGCTTCGCTTAACCTCTCTATTATCTCAAACAAAAATTATAATCCCTTTTAAGCCTAAGGTTTATAACATCTAGATATAATAAATCACCGGTTATTAAAAATTCGTAATTATATGAACATTAAAATATATAGATATATTATAATGTTAATATAATATAATAGATTAGATTATATTATATTAGAATAGACAAATAATAGATTTGTATTATTTAAAACTGAGCCTTTGAGGACAAAATAAACATCTCTTTTATAACCTGCGGCGTTGACAAGCTCGTGGATCACAATTGTATTAGCGTTTTGATATGAGTAAATCTTGGTGGCGATTAGTGACAAAGTACAAACGTATTTCTCTTTTTCCCTAAATAAAGTGACTAAAGCAAACAATTTTTACGATTCGAACTAACCTTCCATTGTTGTGTTTCCGATATTGGTCCGGATCTTAAGTTTCACTTATACACAGAACGCGTTTACGTTGTACTTACAACAAACAAAATGTGCGACTAATGGGATATTTGGTATGTTTGAATTCCAACGTCGCATTTTTACAATTTTTCATATATACCCATTTTCTTTTTAGTCCAAGTAACTCTTGCTTCTTTGTTTAATTGATCATAGAACCATAATGCCAATAACAGGTTCTTACTTTATATAAATGTACATACTATCGCTTGATATAGTTTACAATAAATAATATTATATTCAATAAAATTACAAATCAAGAGATGCGCACTTTAGATCGTACAATACCTACCTTACGTTCGCTCCAGAAGAGCACTAATTAGATCAGAATTATGTAAAATTGTGTACCTATGAAAAAACTATTTTTTCGTTTTAAACAAAACCAAAGACACTATGCAATAGATAATAGTATCAAAGACAAAGATATGCTCTTTTATTTTAAACCATAACCTGGCAATGTTTCCTAGAAAAAAAAAAAAGAAATCACTCTGAACTTTCGGCGTTCCACGTGTCGCTTTGATGAAGGTGCTCCGTCTTTTTTTATAGAATTTAATATTTGTGTCTGGACTAAAAACGAAAGTATTATACTTTTTTATATTCCTTGTAATATAGTAAACACGTAGATATATAATTTGTGGTAGAAAAAGTGAAAAGTAAATTGCCAAAAGTACTTCAAAATCCGGAAGGCCCATTTTGGCGGTTGGATCATAAATGTGTTATTTTTCAAATTCTCATTTATTTTTAGTGTAAAATGTAAGTAAAAATAGTTTTCTTACATATTTCAAATAACTTGACGTTGTATTTATTTCAAATTCACACAAAACTATTTTTGAAATATTGTTCGAAATGTCATACAGATAAAATAATATTATTTTTTTTAATTTTTTAATATTTTAATATTTTGGTATGAGTAACGAATAGAAACACATAAAATATAAAAATATACATATTTCCAAACATTTTCATATAAATTTCTCCAAAAACATAAGTGTAGAATTCAAATTAGTAGTAATTTTGTCACTAAAATTGAAGTATATATTACTACTATGCTATACAGGGAATTTATGTATTTTATTACAATTTCTAGCAACCAAAAATAATTTTATTCGATAGTTTATACATTCAACAAGAAATCCTGTAAGTTTTATCCATAAATATTGTCTCAAAGTGAAAATATAGCAAAATTTGCAATATAGCAAAAAATTTTCTAAATTACAAATTTTCCCGCCATTAAGGTCCCGAGCAAACGGGAGTATAACATGTCGCGCGCTGTCAGAGCGTACAGGTTAATAACATTAATTATAAAGTACTTGGATATATTAAAGTTATTTCAAAAATAAGTTTCACAAAAAAGAAAGAGACAATAAGCAGAGACAAAAAAATTACACAACAACTGTCTGACTATACAATAATAAATCATCAACATCATCATTACAGCCCTTCACAAGTCCACTGCTGAACATAGGCCTCCCCCAAGGTATGTAAAAAAGCACGGCCTTGAGCCACCTGCATCCATCGACTTCCTGCATGTTTTACCAAGTTGTCACTCAGGGGGGTCACCCTACACTTTGCCTACCGGTACGAGGCTGCCACTCGAGAACCTTTCTTCCCCAACGGTTGTTGGTTCTTCGAGCTATATGGCCAGCCCATTGCCACTTCAGCTTACTAATCCGTTGGGCTATGTCGGTTACTCTGGTTCTACTGCGGATATCCTCATTCCTAAGTTTATCACGCAGAGAAACTCCATAGCTCGCTGAGCGACTTTGTGCGTCCTCATACGGCCAGCAGTGAAGGACCACGTTTCGGTTCCGTAGGTCATCACTGGCAACACGCACTGGTTGTACAATCTAGTTTTCAGGTTTTGAAGTATACCTGACGAGAAGATGTGTCGTAATTTCCCGAACGCTGCCCAGCCGAGTTGAATCTATCGCTTGACCTCTCGGTCGAAGTTGGACTTACCTAGTCGGACTATTTGTCCCAGGTAAACGTACTCGTCAACAACTTCAAGCTTAGTGCTCCCAACATCTACCGGCATAGGTGTGACATGGACATTAAACATGATCTTTGTTTGTCCATGTTCATCTTAAGAACTATCCGTTGGGAGGCACTATTGAGGTCAATGAGCGTAGTGCTTAAGTCCTCTAGCGATTCTGCCATAAGGACTATATCGTCGGCAAATCGAAAGTGAGTGATGTACTCGGCATTGATGTTAATACCGTATTCTTTTCAGTCCAGTAACTTGAAAGCGTCTACCAATGCAGGGGTGAAGAGTTTCGATGATATAACGTCACCCTGTCTTACAACTCTCTGCAGTTGGATAGGTTTTGAACTCTGGTTCTGTACTCCCTTACTGTACTTGCTGTGAAGTGGCAGTTGAGAATATCCACTACCTCATATCTTCCCGTAGGTTTCGTAAGAGGCGACAGAGGGAGACAGGCAGGAGATGCGCAGCAGCATCTTCCTGATAACAACAATAACATAATAAAAAACTGCGGTTGCTAACCCGCTCGCCAAGCGTGGCAACTATGGCAAATATCCCCCCCATAACGACGCAAACAATAATAAATAACATAAATGAACGTATGATGTACACATTTGCGTGCGTATGTGTGTGTGTGTGTGTGTGTGTGTGTGTGTGTGTGTGTGTGTGTGTGTGTGTGTGTGTGTGTGTGTGTGTGTGTTGTGTGCGTGTGTGTGTGTGTTTGTGAGAGGGAGAGAGAGAAGGAGATTGCATGAGTGTATGTGTGTTTGTTATAATTTCTTACTTAAATATTATTTCAATATCTTTTTTAAAGACTAATTTGCTTTGGTGGAAGATGTCAGTTGAAGAAAATTCTTTATTATAGATATTAAGTATGAGACATATTACAGAATTCTGTGCATAATTTGAGTTACTTAAAGGAACATTAAATAACGGAGTGTAGGTGCTCGTAGTTGTAAAGTACAGGAAATTAATTGGGGGCTATCAACTTTGTTACTGCAGATGTCATGAAGAAATAGCATCTGGAGTAGAGTGCGGCGATCTTTCAACTGCATTAATTTATGAAAATTACATGATTCTGTATAATTTTTTGTTTTATTTTGACATCGAAAATTCAAGACGTTAATAAATTTTCTCTGTATACGTTTAATTTCTTGTGTAAATGTACGTTATATAATTTGGGCTCCACACAACAAACACTACAATATTCCAGGACGCTACGGACATAACAACAATGTAAAATCTTTATACATTATATACATAGAATACATATACACATACGTATAGACATAGAATGTATAACTTTGGACACTGCCTTACCCTTACTAATAGATTACATGTGTGGCGTATGTATGTCATGTTTGTTATTACTTAAACCGCCGTTTAACAAATTCTAGCAAATAAATCTAAAGAACATAAGAAATAGAGGAAAAGGTTACAGACAGAAAAATATACAATTTGAAAAAAAAAATTAAATCGGTGCAGTTTTTATGGAGAGGAAAGAAGAACACAAGGGGTGATGACTTTGTGAATATATTTTCAAAAGTTTAATCAATCCGCCCTGCAGTTGCCTCTTCCGGTTGTCTAGTTCGGTCGTTCGGACAGAACGCGACAGTAGAAGATCGTTTAAAACCTATTCTTTGTAATTTAAACAGTCTGGATATCGTCTTAAATATTTTATGTAAATTTATTCCAAACCCAACTTAGGCCTCCCGTATAGAATGTCGTAAATCACAGTTTTGACTACCTGCATCTATTGACCTGCATCTCTAACCTGTCGAAACTCCATCGAATGAGGTCGTGCTATAATTCGATTACCGATTTGAGGTTGCTACTCAGGAATCTTTCTTCCCAACCGGTTGTTTGTTCTACAAGCAATATGGCCGACCCATTGCCTGCAGTTTTAATCATAGTTTATTATTATGGCACTTAAATCACCCAAATATCTAGGTATCATAAGCCCTTGGAGATCTTGAGAAATCGTCAAATTGCTTAAATTAATGGTCTTGTTAAATGTTAAATCTAAATAACAATGAATTAATAAAAGACAATATTTAAACGATCAGTTAAATTGTTAATATGTTCTGGCTTCACCAGGCGAGAACTTTTTCTAAAGTTACAGCCTATATACGTCCTACTGCTGGGCACAGCCCCCCCCCCATTTCTGAGAGGGTTATTAGGGCTAGGAAGTGTCCACCGCGATGCCCGAATGCGTGTTGGTGAACGATTTTTTTTGTATTTCTCAGACGTGTAGGTTTCCTTACGATGTTTTCCTTCACCGCCGAGCACGTGTTAAATCAGCACTTAAAATTGCAATTAACAATTTCATTGGTGCCGGTGTTGATCGAACCCGGTTTGCTCGCGTACTGTGAAATTTACAACGAGCGCTAACCATCTGAGCTACCACGGCTCTTCTAATCTACCTATTATCAGTAGCCTGTAAGTCGTGGGTTCGATTCTGCCATTCGACTACTCTAGTCAGTCACTCCTACCACAAGCCTTTAAGCTTACTTGGAGTGATGAACTGGAGTATTAGTAATGTTAATTACGTTACTAGTAAAGTTTTTTTAAACATGAAACGTGGTAAAGTGAAGTTACATCCTACATAATATGTACATTTGTGGGAATATGAACTCTTATTTCTGAGAGGGGTTTTGCCCCATGGCGTGGTGTCGGACTAAACACGCCTTGAAAATATATTTTGTCAATTTCTCAGTCATGCACGTTTCCTCACAATTGTGAAGGTGAACCTCCACCGTCGAGCACGTGTTAAATAAGTACTTAATTTGACCCGGCGGGGATCAAACCCGGGCTGCTTGCTTTCTATGAAATTTACAGCAAGCGCTTATATCAGGGTTTCTCCGGCTCTTATAGTCAAATACGCACCGACAAATTAATTAAAGAGAATAAATTTTCGGTATTATGACCGCCTTCATAATATATTTTTTATAAAAAAAATCATTGGAAAAAAACATTTTTAAATTTTTCTATTTAAGTATATAATAACCAAAGAATGTAAAAAAATAATTACAATGTAAAACTCTATTAATCGCAATATGATAATGTCAATAAATTTTTAAATAAATAGTCAGAGGCAAATGTTGCCTTACTTAATTCATTAGAATTTAAGCTGTACTAACTGCTGTACTAACTACACACTAACATATGAACCTCTCTCTGCCTACCCATAGGGGTAGGCAGAGACTACAGACTTCCATTTGACACGATCTTGACACACCTCTCTTGCCTCCTTCACATCCATACACCTACGCATACATGCTCGTCGGTTAAGGGTACTCCTAATTTGGCCCGTTTTCAATAAATCGCCAATTTGGTCGATAAATTTTCGCCTAGGACGTCCCTTTCCGACTCTGACATTCACTTCTGCACCATAAATTTTCTTTGTCACTCTTTCCTCATTCATTCTTTCCACATGACCAAACCACCGAAGCATTCCTTTCTTAATCCTGGTCACAATATCATCTTGCAAACCACACTCTTCTCTTATTACACAATTTCTTACCCTGTCATTCAGATTCAGCCCTAACATACTCCTTAACGACCGCATTTCTACTGCGTTTATTCTACTTTCGTGCTTCTTCTGCCACACCCAACTTTCACTACCATACTTTAAAGTAGGAACCAACACAGCATTGTGAATTGCCATACGTGCCTTTTTCGACACATTTTGACTCTTCACCGGGAAATAGAGTAAATGGGGCCTTGCACTCTGCAAGGCCCCATTTACTCTATTTCCCGCATTCACTCGTCGTTCTATATCCTTATCATATCTCCCATCCCTGCTAAATACGCAGCCCCAGTATACAAACACATCTACTTGCTCGATCAACTCCCCTTCTATTCTTATTTCACCAATCGTTTTACTTTCTTCTCTTTCAAAAACCATAACCTTCGTCTTACTTGCGTTCACTTTCATACCCCTTTCTTTTAATGATCCGTTCATTAATGTAACCATCATTTGCAACTCGGCCGCCGACGACGCAAGAATAACTTGATCATCGGCGTACAAAAGGCATTTGACGGTTAACTCACCCATTCTTAATCCGCATTCTTCAACTTTCAAATTTTGCAAACAACTGTCCATAAATAGGTTGAACAGCCACGGGGAAACCACACAGCCCTGTCTGACACCTTTATGGATGTCAAACCAGTCCGAGTAGACCCCGTTGATCCTAACACAAGCACTAGAGTCCCTATAAAGAGACTCCAGTGCCTGTATCAAGCCAGCGCTCAACCCAAATGAGTTCAGTGTTTGCCATAGCAAATCCCTATCCACTCTGTCATAGGCCTTTTCCACTACACACTAACGTGTTCTACTTTTAATTAATTTAGAAACACGGAGTTGATTTTAAATTTGCACTAGCGCCTTCTGTCTCTAACATCTTTATTCAAAAATTTTAATTTATACCACAAATTTGTATTTCCCTTCGTATCAAATTACTTTGCTAAGTTTTGTTCATTAATTTAAATCATCTATACAAAGAAACAAACAGGCTGGCAGATATTGAAGTGATTGCATAATTTTTTCGATTTTTGTTACGACATAAAAGACATTAAAAATCTGTTAAAGTAAAAGAACTACATTGAAATAAAAATATGACTTTCCTGGACCTGCACGCCATTTGTCAGGTTTATTTACATCTAAAGTCGGATGGCGTCGTTTTCTCCAAATAAAACGAATACAGAAATTAAATTACTACGATACCATTTTTTGTTATCATAACGAATGAGAAAACAGGAAAGTATATTTAATAACAACAAAGATCACGAAAAATTCGCATATTTTTTCATCGTATACTGCTTAGCACCAAAATTATATACCTTTTATTAATTTATACATGCTTCTTGAAATTCTCTTTCAGACGTTGTAATTGTTTCAATTAAAAATTAATATTCTAATATAAAACTGTTACGAACAAGCGAACGACACTTCGTCACTCAGAATCCGTTCTCGTCTCTTATCGTCAGTCTGGGCTGTTTTGAATGTCCCCTGGCAATTATTACGAGTTTCCAGACTATTTTAATATTTGCCTGGAAGTTACCCGATATTTTTCTATCATTCTTGTCCATTCTTTTTTGTTTTTTCCTTTCAACTACTTCTTTTTTAGATGTCTAAAGACTGCCCTTTTTCTTTCAATATCAACATTTGTAACGCTAGAATTACCAGCCTTTGTCCCTAGTAAATCTAGCCGTGCTCTCTTCTTTGCTTCAACTTCTATACGTATCTCATCATCCCACCACAATGTATTATTTTTTCTTTCATTCGTTATCTTACTAACACCACATTCTTCGGTAACTGCATCCACTAAACCTTTCGTAACATTTTGCCATAAATTCTCCAAGTCTAACTCATTTATGCACATTTCATCCCAACCACTTACATTTTCTTTCAGTCTATATTTTTACTTGTTTTTCGCACCTTCATCTTGTAACTTCTCTATTCTAGTACGCTGTAATATAGTGATAAACACAGATGCCGCCAACGTTTAATTAAACAGTCGGTAATATACTCACGGGCTTTATCTTGTTCGACTCCCCACTCAAATGGCATCTTTTTTATATAAGATATAAGCTGTTCGCAGGGCATAATTTGGAATAAATATTCTGAAATAGCCCGCAAGTCTAAAGAAATGTCGAATTTGTTTAACACTTCGAGGCTTTAGGGTTTCGAATAGAACCTGTAGCTCACGCATGCTCGGCCTAACCTGACCATTACTGATAACTCTCCAAAGATACTCAATTTCACTGCTAAGCAAGGTACATTTTTTGAGATTTATAGAGAAAACCGACGAAGTAAGGGTTTCTAGGACTCGTTTCGACTAACCCTTCAGGTATCAGCTCTTCTCATCTTATGATAATTTGTATGGTCTATAGCATACCGGTTCATTGTTGAGAACATTTATTTTCATTCTACCTGTCGTGACTGTTAACGAAGCCGTGCTGGTTATAAAGAATTTTGAATAATTATTTAAAATTTTAATGATAACGAAATAGGTGCGCGGACTACCATCGAATCGCTATCATGTACGTAGTCGGTGGCTAGAACAATCATGAGCGCGGGCAGTACCAGATGCGGTACCAACGCCGAATATGTTCTTGCGGCCTGTAAAAGTGGCTCGGACGGCGGCGGCAAGGAGTCATGCTTGCGTTTAAGAGAGCGAGATTGTTGCTCAGACATTTTGAAATTTATAAGCCGAAAACTAAACAAAAAGAGAACTACTAAATAGGTTAAAATCTAATTACAATACTAGTCTTCTAAATTTTAATGTTAGTCAGGTGTTGCGAAAGCGGGTAAGCAACGAAACACTATCCCACTTCTGATATTATTGACCAGAAGTAAAATTCTAATAAAAAATGTACTCAAAACAAAACCTATAATAGAAAGTTCTTTAAAAATTTTACAATATTAATTAGTAACTACTGATTTAAGGTAATATCTAGTTCCTAGCACGTCCGCTCTCTCCGACCGTTCGAACCAAATTTGAACCAAATCAAATCAGTTTATTTTGTGAACATAGGTTATTTTACAAATCTCAATATATACATTGTAAAATACAAGGTAGGTTCTCTATGTCCCGCCAGTAGGCATACAAAATATAAAATAATAATTACTTAAAAAAGTTTTCTCTTCTGATGTCATTTTCAAAAATTAAATAATGTGTTAATAATAAGAAAATTTTAAAGATAATAAAGGTATAGTACAATATAGCATATAATAATTGTCATCATTTTGTCTAATTGTCATCTAGTATTAATTGGCACATGTCATGACGGATATATATTCAATGTAGTATTTTAATGTTAAAATGTGTCGTTAAAGAATTCATCTAAAGAATAATATGCTTTTTCATTTAGTAGATCAAAAAGTTTACGTTTAGAAATATTAATGTCACGATGTCTAATGTACTTAGGTATTTTGTTATATACTTTTGGTGCCATTGTAAAACAGAAACAGAAACAGAAACTTTTTATTCAATGTAGATTATAAACAATACCTATTAAAAGTAAATTTTTTCATTTACCACTGGTTCGCGAAAAAAAGCCTCTGTCCTGGGAAGAACCAGCAAGAAACCCAGCGAGACTATTTTTTTTTTCAAATAATAGCTTACAATCATGTTTACAATTAACAACACAAGTCAAATTAGAAACAGCTTGGTAGCGATCACCCTTCCCAGGGGTTATTATCATCCATAAATTCCTATATAAAAAAAATATATATATATATATATATATATATATATATATATATATGATTGCGTATGAATTGGCGACCTGCTTTCTGTCCGCATAACCCCACCATCTCGGTGACGCAATCATTAGCCACGCCCTCTGTCTAGTCGTCATCGCGTAACAGTATTTTTATTTTGTTATAAGTTTGTTTATATGTGTTGTGCCGTTTAAATTATGCTCGTGTTGTAAAACATTTTTCATACAAGTACATTTTAATTGTTTTGAGAAATAAATATCTTAAACCACAAATTAAACTGAGTTTTATTTTTTCCTAATTTTTTATTGAGGAGAGGTCAAACGAGCACGCGGCTCACCTGATGGCATGTGAAGACCGCCACCCATAAACTTTGGTAACACCAGCGAAATTACAGGTGCATTTCGGATCTTTTAAAAAAAGTATAAGCTATTTTCTTTAACTTCGCTAAGTTGTTTCGGTCCGGAAAATCACTGGTCGTAGTTGATTCCACGAGGAAGTGTTGCGGGGAAAAAAACAACTTGTGCGGCTCTAGAACAACCGAATATGTTATGCCTGCTTTGTAAAAGAATCACTTTATCAATTACATGTCAATATGTATAATCAACATAAAGGTTAGAAGAAAAAAAGCTATAGTAATAAATGTGCATACTGAAACAACTTAATCTTAAAAACAGCCGTTTTAACGAAAAACAAATCCATTGGGTTTCATAAAACGGATTTGTGTTTAAAATTTCATTGGATTGTTTTGGAGAATACATAAATATACAACAATTAAAGTCATCCCGTTCAAGGTAATACTCTTTTCCACGTTATCCAATAAATATAGTAAGTTACAGCTAACATTTTTTTAAAGAATAGGTAAAAAATGTGCAAAAAACTTCAAACAATTTTTATTTGTTTATTTATAGTTACTGTAAGTGTACTTAAGAATTCCATTATTTAAAAATTCCTTGGTGAAAAAAATGCTTCACTGGGTCATTTAAATTGTGGTCAACTATGGCTTTCGACTCTTGTTGCGATAATCTGGAACGTGGTCGCTAATGTAACATTATAAAATCCTTTATATTCCATCTAGATCTGCTTTAACTTAGAAATGCCCTATCTTTTAAAGTTCACTTTTAATTTATATTATAAAGTTAAAATAACAATTGAGATATCATGCATAGCCAATAATTATTTATTAATAGGTAGGTATTTATTCACAGGTAATAGCTTCAAGAAGATTTTTCTCAACTGTAGAATATATTTATTTAATCGAAAAAACCTTAAAGTTAGTGTAATAAATTGTGGCGGCGATCTTCTGCTTATTTGTGCTAAGTTGTGTATCTCCTGCTTGTGTGTATTAAATTAAACATTTTAACTGTCAGTGTTGTGGACTTATTTGTATAGACTATTTATCTCGCTAAACTGGTGACCCCGAGCTGAATACGTATTTAATACTATAATGGCTAAACAACGCGAGCATAGCGGTGAGCACATGTCTGTCGCGCCTTCCGACATTTGCAAAGTTGGAATTCGTGTTCCGCCATTTTGGCCAGAAGAACCGGAGATTTGGTTTGCTCAGGTAGAAGGACAATTCGCGATATCAGGTATAACTAATGATTCTACCAAATTCAATTATGTTATTGGTAAATTGGAACATCAGGTATCTAAGGAAATAAAAGACATTATTGTGAATCCTCCTGCCAGTGATAAATACGAAAAGCTTAAGTCTAAGATTATTAATAAGACTGAGTGCGTCTCATGAAAAGAAGGTTAAGCAATTGCTCATGCATGAAGAGCTTGATGAGAGGAAACCATCACAATTTCTCCGGCACCTGCAAAGTCTGGCGGGTCCCAGCGTTCCGGATGAGTTCGTGAGGACAATTTGGACGAGTAGACTGCCAGCAAACATCCAGACAGTTCTGGCAGCACAACCGACCGCCTCGCTCGAGATATTAGTAGATTTAGCGGACGGAATTCAGGACATTGCTATATCTTTGCCTCAAGTAGCTACCACCAGTTACTGTGCACCTCCAACTCCTGGTTCCACGATGGATTCGATTGCCAAAGAAATTGCAGAATTAAGAAAGTAAGTGGAAAACCTAACAAAGATCCTTCATCGGAGATCTCGCTCTCGCACGAAATATCATGAGCGTCGCAGACGTTCATCATCGACCCGATCAGCATCTTAATATCGAAGGCATCCAAAATGTTGGTTCCATGCGAAATTCGGTGTCAACGCCAAAAGGTGTGTTCGCCCATGTAATTTCCAGACGGAAAACATGAAGGGCAGTCGTTAATGGCGACTGATGATTGCCCAAGTTCTACTGGTCGTTTCTTTGTCACGGACCGAAGATCGAAAATACAGTTCCTGCTCGACACGGGTAGCGACCTCTGTGTTTTCCCTCGTGCATGGCTTCCTGAGCGACGTACGAAGACCACCTACCAACTCTGCGCAGCTAACGGGAGTGTCATCAACATGTCCCTTCGTAGAGACTTTAAATGGCGTTTTGTAGTTGCCGATATAACAAAGGCTATTATTGGTGTAGACTTTCTCTCTTTTCATAATTTAATTATAGATTGTCGTAATCACCGTCTTGTAGATAATACCACAACTGTTTCTGTCAATGCTTTGTATGTTAAAGATTTAGATGCTGTTTCGTCCGTTAAGGTTGCGACTGGTGACACGAGGTACCATGATATTCTAGCCGATTTTCCAGAAATAACACGTCCGGCTGGGACGCAACGTAACATTCCACATAACACCGTACATCACATTCGCACTGCACCAGGTCCTCCTATTACATGCTCTCCCAGGCGTCTTGGTCCGGATAAATTAAAAATCGTGAAACAAGAATTCGAGTCAATGCTTGCTAGCGGTATCGTCAGACCATCAGAGAGTTCATGGGCCTCTCACTTACATTTAGTTCCCAAAAAAGAGAAAGGCTGGCGACCCTGTGGCGAATTATAGGTTGCTTAATGCTAGGACTATTCCTGATAGATATCCCATAAGGCACATCCATAACTTTACTCACAGCATCGCTGGATGTAACATATTTACTACATTAGACCTTGTTAAGGCCTATAATCAGATACCTGTCAGTATTAGACATACCAAACCGATTACCTTAATTATATGAATTACGGTTTGCGTAATGAAAGTCAAACCTTCCAAAGGTTCGTGGATGAGGTCACACGTGGTTCAGATTTTTGTTACTGTTACCTGGATGACTTTTTAATATTCTTGAGGAGTGAGTCAGAGCACGAGGAGCATTTTACGCCAGATATTATACCGACTGAAGGAGTATGGGATGTTGATCAACACCTCTAAATATGTTTTCGGTGCGTCTGAAGTAACATTTTTGGGGTATAAATTTTCCTCCAATGGTATTAAGCCTCTCCAGGAGAAAGTTCAGGCGATTAAAGTTTTTCCTTCGCCCAAAAACGTTCGACAGCTCAGAAGATTTCTGGGCATAATAAATTTCTACCGGCGATTTTTGCCTAATGCTGCGCGCATTCAAACTCCCTTAAATGCATTACTTGCAGGAGCCACAAAAGGTTCACAACCAATCAATTTAACAGGAGGCGCTAGTAAGGCTTTTGACGATTGTAAGCTAAGCCTACCTGAAGCAGCTTGGTTCACACACATTCCAAGCTCGCTCTTGTTACTGACGCTCAGATATAGCTTTGGGTGCAGTTTTGCAGCAGTACAAAGACGGCACGTGGCAACCGCTTGCATTTTTCTCACGCAAAATGAGTTCTGCGCAGCAAAAATATTCGCCATACGATAGAGAGCTTCTCGCCATCTATGAAGCCATTAAGTATTTTCGGCATATGTAAGAGGCGAGACATTTTATTGTCTATACCGACCACAAGCCTATCAGTTTTGCTTTCCGCGAGAGGAAAGGCAACTGTTCGCCTAGGCAGTATAGACATCTAGACTACATTTCACAGTTCACGACCGACATAAGGCATATATCTGGTAAAGACAATGTTGTTGCCGATGCCTTATCTCGAATTGAAGAAATGCAAGCGCCCGTCAATCTCAATACATTGGCCGAAGCTCAAGCATCAGATCTCGAACTGGCTGAACTTCTCAAAGGTGGATCATTCCTTCGCTTAGAGAAGTATGACATTCCTGGGAGTAGAACATGTGTGTACTGCGATGTCAGTGCACTGACTCCAAGACCATTTGTCCCTAAAGTGCTACGCAGACAATTTTTTGAAAGTCTGCATTCTTTGAGCCATCCAGGCGCGAATGCTACAGCAAAACTAGTTGCAGAGCGTTTTGTGTGGCCTAGCTTCAGGAAGGACTGCAGAGAGTAGTCTACGTGCCTGCTTAGCTTGCCAACGTGCCCAAGTGACGCGACAAGTATCAGCGCCTTTAGGCATATATAACCTACCGCGTGCAAGGTTCAAGCACGTCCACATCGATCTTGTGGGGCCTCTGCCACCATCGCAAGGCTTTCGATACTGCCTCACTGCAGTCGATCGCTTTACACGATGGCCAGAGGTCGTACGCATCCAAACACTCTTCTATGGATAGCTAGGTACGCTGTACAGTAGACATTGTTACATCGCGGTCGACAGTTCGAATCCGCTTTGTTCCAATATTTATCGAAGATAAATGGGTTCCAGCATAAAAGAACAACTGCTTACCATCCGGCATGCAACGGTTTAATAGAGCGTTTCTACAGCCAGCTCAAGGCAGCGATCATGTGCCATGCAGATGAGCATTGGACTGAATCTTTACCTTTAGTTCTCCTTGGCATTCGTAGTGCATTTAAGGAAGACTTGCAGTCTTCGTCTGCCGAACTGCTATATGGAGAACCACTTAGGCTACCTGGTGAATTTTTTGACCCCACCATAAATGTTACGTCAGATGTAACCGAATTTACAACCAGGTTGCATAATTTTGTTAAACATTTGCAACCTGTCCCAGCTTCACCCACACAAAAGAAAAAACTTTTGTATACAAGGATCTCGCAACTACTGAACACGTCTTCTTAAGAGAAGACGCTTCGCGTTCGAGTTTGCAACCTGCGTACTCAGGTCCGCACAAGGTACTCGCTAGAGGAGATAAGGTATTTAAACTCCTGGTAAAAGGCAAAGAGATGAATGTCTCAATCGACAGACTTAAACCGGCTTACATTTTAGCTGACGGTAGCAGCTACAGTTCCATTCAGGCCGCTTCCTCAGAGAATATTAAAGGGACCCATCCGGGTCCAATTACAAGGTCTGGACGCCGTGTTAGATTCCCGGACTATTATCGACCATAAGATGGCCTCTGGGGGGGAGTGAATGTAGGCTACTTTCCTACATCATACACACACACACACACATATGCCATACAGATACACACATACATACTCTCTCACACTCAACATATACAATACTTTTACACGCCACTATATACTCTCAACACAATGCACGTAGCAACAGCCGGCGTTGAACGCGCCGCCCGGAATTCCGTCACAGCTGGCAAAAGGATCGCCTGCGTCCGCGCACCGCGTTCACCAGTCGTTCTACCGAAACGACGCGGAACGCATGTCGCTCGCTAGCGCTAATCCTTTGTTCTCGCCGTAGACTTTTAAATATTACGGTTATTGATTGTGCTTTTTCTAGACTGTATTTTTATTATAAACTCTTTTATCTTGGCTTGCGTATCTTCTGCTTATTTGTGCTAAATTGTGTATCTCCTGCTTGTGTGTATTAAATTAAACATTTTAACTGTCAGTGTTGTGGACTTATTTGTATAGACTATTTATCTCGTTAAAAATGATAGCAGTAAAGATAACCAATCATATTAAATTTACTTCAAAGACTGTATTATTAAATATAACGATGTTTAACAATTAACTACCAAAAACGAGAAACTACTGCTTATTAAGTTAAGAAAAAGACATTTAATATTCTTCACTTTGAAACCACTTTAATATTAAGATTGTTGACTTGTTTAAATTAGTATGATTTTTTCTAGTGTAGATGGCGTTGAGCAATAAATAGATCGCGATATAAGGTAGGCATGTCATTTACAATAAGTGTGAACTGTAAATTTTTATTGTTACCTAATAAACCAGATCAAGTATAATACTTGTGAGCACCTCTGGTTTTTTTTTGTCATACAGTCCATACCCAAGTTTTGTTCATGGTCATTCGAACCGGACGTGGTTCATATCTGAACAGGTGCTTTTAGGAACAGAATTAAACCTTAAAGTTATCGCCCTCGTATTACGGTGAAGTAATACCTGGCACAGTCTAGTTACACTGTGAGGCAGTATATACACAGGAATCAGACGCGAGAGTACGGCGGGAGGAAAGGAGATAGTGGACCACATTAACAAACGGAAACAGCCATATTATAGGAAGTCAAGCAGTGTATTATATAGACGGCAATTTCGACCCTATTTATTGTGCAGTAAGGAAAGTGCGGAGCAGAAGTGAGTGGTAATCATAAAAAAAAAAAAACTGTGAGTACATTTTTAAAATTCATTATTGTGGAAAAGTGAGCCTTATTTACCAAGCAAGCGTAAATTTCAACCTTTAAAGGATTTCATTTAATTTGTTGAAATTTGAACTTTATTTATAAGAAAAATTAAACATAGAAAAAGTGCTAGTGATTATAAGACTTTAGAACTTAGAAAATAATTTTAATGTAAATTGTAGACTTAGTTAATTTTAAGTAAATTTTGGTTAAGACGGGGAACCTATGCCCGATTTTTTCTCAGATATAAGTTGTTAAAACACTTGTAAAAATTTCATAATTACTTGGGACTTGTAATTTATTTCAGTTTGATGTGAGTAGTTAAAACAGTTAATACAATTGTGAGAAAGTTATTCCATTATACTCTCCGAACTTTTGTTATTTACTAAATTGTTGTTACTTGCTTTTATCAAAGATGTCTTTACAAACACTTATTAAGATTCAAGAGGATATTTATAACAGATTGTCTAAGGCGAAAAGTAATTTTAAGAAATCGCCCAAAGATAGGATTACTAAACAATATGTTGAAACTAGATTGGAGAATATACAAGAATTGTGGTCTCAGTTTACATCTACACATATTCTTATTATAAAAGATGATTCTATGGATTTAAACTCAACTTCATATGTTAGGAATGATGTGTACGATAAAACCGAGACTATTTACTTAGACTTAAAGTGTGAATTGAAGACTATTTTATCTAGTTTAGAAGGCGATATCCATCAACAACCTAACAAGTCAATTTCAAATGAATTAGGAATTAACAATATGGGCGTTAAATTACCTAAGATAGTTGTACCTACTTTTTCGGGAAAGTACACTGAATGGCCGACATTTCGAGACTTATTTATTTCTTTAATTGACAAAAATAGTTCGCTTGCTAAAGTTCAGAAACTTCATTATTTAAAAAGTTATCTGACCGGGGAAGCCGAGCAATTGCTGAGGCATATTCCTATATCGGAATGCAATTATGACAAATGTTGGTCTCAGCTTGAAACACGGTACAACAACAAAAAATATTTGTCACATTGTATATTAAAAAGATTATTAGGTCAAAAGAATATTCAAACCGAATCATCTGAAGCGCTTAAGGAGTTGATGGATACTACCTCTGATTGTTTGGGTGCCTTATCGAACTTAGGCATTGATATAAGTTCATGGGACATAATTATAATTCATATCCTTACACTAAAATTAGATGCTAATACTAGAAAAGATTGGGAAATAAATGTCACTAGCAATGTCGATTCTGATAAGTTACCTACATTTGCACAATTTAAAGAATTTTTGACGGGTCGATACAGAGCTTTTGAGTTTTTAGAACCTGATCCAACTCACAAAGTAACTAAAAATAATTTTAATATAAATAAATCTTTACATGTTATGATTACTATTATGTTGTGTCAATTTTGCAAGGAAGAACATAAATTAGGCTTTTGTAAACAATTTTCGAAACAAGATATTGACACTCGGCGTAAGTTTGTGCAGGACAATAATTTGTGTTTTAATTGCTTGGGCCAGAATCACTCTGCCAGGTATTGCCGCAATGCAATAACATGCAGAATTTGCAAACGCAGACATCATTCTTTGTTACACCCAAAAAACACAGATGAATCTGTTCATCATACAGAGGTCCAAGCGCATGATGATATGGATGCAGAAATATCATATGAGGCAGTTGAAGAACAAGGTGATATGGTTGCCTGTTTTTCGAAAGGGCACGCTAGTCAAGTGTTGTTAGCTACAGCACTGGTCACAGCATTGTTTAAAAACGGAGCTGAATTCACAGTTCGGGCGCTACTAGATCAGGGCTCTCAAGCTTCCTTCGTAACTGAAAAGATAGTGCAATATTTAGGTTTAAAGAAACAACCCACCAAGGGAATCATTTCCGGAGTTGGCGGTGATAATAATTTAATATCAAAATCAATGGTTTATATAAAAATTCAATCAAAATATGATCCGACCGTCGAATTTGTAGTTAAGGCTTACGTCTTGAAGTCAATTACATCTCTTCTTCCTGCAAGAAAAATAACTGAATTAAAATGGGTGGAAATAAACAATATACCACTAGCAGATCCTCAATATCATACACCTCATAAAGTTGATATGCTATTGGGAGCAGAGGTTTACTCTAAAATACTACAAGATGGTGTTAAAAGGGACCCGGGAGGTACAATAATAGCACAAAAAACTAGTTTAGGTTGGATTTTGTCTGGAGCAATTCGATCAAGTGATGTTGGTACATCGCATCTTAAAATTTTGCATATTCACATGAATGAAGATCAGGTATTAAGAAAATTTTGGGAATTGGAAGCAGAGCCAAATAATAACAAAAAGATTCCCACAAAAGAAGAATCTTGGTGTGAAGATCTGTTTCGTCAAACTACAACAAGAAATGCAGATGGTAGATACGTAGTTCGTTTACCTTTTCGGAACGACGATCCAGATTGCCAATATGGCCAGTCTAGGGATATTGCACTGCAACGATTTAAGTATTTAGAGGCGAAATTGAACAAAAATATTAAATTAAAGAATGAGTATGTAAATGTTATCAATGAATATATCAAACTTGGACATATGGAAAGGGTAGATCAATCCCAATTACAAAATAAGTTTGCTGTATACTTGCCACATCATGCCGTAGTGCGTAATGATAAGGACACCACAAAAGTTCGGGTTGTATTCGATGCTTCGTGCAAGGGAAAGAATGGAGTGTCGCTTAATGACGATTTATTGATAGGACCTCCTCTTCAATCTGAATTAAGGCACGTCTTGATGCGATGGAGAAGGCACCCAATTTGTTTGGTTGCGGATGTCGTAAAGATGTATAGGCAAGTAAGAGTGGCTGCTGAAGACACAGACTTCCAAAGAATATTGTGGAGAGAAAACGGTAATTCTAGCATACAGGATTACAAATTACTTACAGTTACATTTGGTACTGCATCCGCTCCATACTTAGCAGTAAAGGCAATGCAACAAGTAGCTCAAGACGAAGGTGACGAATTCCCACTTGCCGCTGAAAGAGTCATGACTGATTATTACATGGATGATCTCATGACAGGGTGTGAAAATGTGGATACGGGCCTAAAAATTTACAATGAAATGAATTCTCTTTTAGCAAAAGGAGGTTTTCAGTTGCAAAAATGGTCAAGCAACAGCGATTATCTGCTAAAAATAATAGAAAAGGATTACTTGGATAAGGATAGGAGTGAAACATTTAATATTAAGCAAGACGAAATAATTAAAACACTGGGACTAACCTGTAACCGATGCCTTGACTCTTTTCAGTATGCAGTAAAACTTCTTCCTCTGACTGAACCGATAACAAAAAGAAAGGTTATTTCAGATATTTGTAGACTTTTTGATCCCTTGGATTGGGTCGCTCCTTGCGTAATATTAGCAAAAATTGTCATTCAAAAGCTCTGGATTACAGGAATTGGATGGGATGACGTAGTACCGGTAAACATAAAAGATGAATGGACGACTTACCGAATCGATTTACTCAGGTTAACTGAATGTTCTGTACCGAGGTGGATGGGAATGAAAGAATCTGATAAAAGAATTGATTTACATGGCTTCTGTGATGCGTCAAAACAAGCATATGCGGCTGTCGTGTATGTCAGAGTAGTGGACTCTAAAGACAAGGTACACGTTCATTTAATAACCGCAAAGACAAGGGTCGCCCCTATCAAAACAATATCACTTCCAAGATTAGAATTATGTGGCGCAGTCTTGCTAGCAAAATTAATAATTGAAATCGCAGAAGTACTAAACATAGATAAAACTAACCTCTTTGCTTGGACTGACTCTGAAATAGTGTTAGCGTGGATAAACAGTCACCCAAGCAGATGGAAAACTTTCATTGCAAACAGAGTTTCGGAAATTTTAAACATAATGGAGCCACAGCAATGGGGTCATATTCAATCTAAGCAAAATCCGGCTGATTGTGCCTCTAGAGGTATTTTTCCATCCGAACTTGTGCGAAAAAAGTTATGGTTTCGTGGTCCAGATTTCTTATATCAGTTGAAAACGAAACCTGTAAAACCAAAAACCATATCGACTTCATTAGAGCAAGTACAGGTATATAATACTGAAACATCAGAATGTAATAATGAATTCGAAGAAAATGAATTTATTTTGCAAAATTGGTCCACACTTACCAAACTTGTTAGAATTGTAGCATATTGTAGGCGATTTTTAGAATTAAGGAAAATAAAGGTAAACAGGAATATAAAAAAATATTTAACCGCTTTTGAACTGAAACAAGCCTTGAACACTTGCATAAGGATTTGTCAAAATAAAATATTTAAGAAGGAAATTCATAAATTGAAATTAAAAGAATATATTACTCATGGTCCATTAAAACCAATCAACCCATTTTTGGATGATGAAGGTATATTAAGAGTCGGGGGAAGGTTAGAAAACGCCGAAATCCTTTGGGACAAAAAACATCCTATTATATTACCAAAGTGCTCAAGTCTTACTAACCTTATAATTGCTGATGCTCACTATAGAACACTTCACGGAGGCCCACAACTAATGTTGAATTTTTTAAGATCTTCATATTATATAATAGGAGTCAAACAATTAGTTAAGGCTTTTTATCGTAAATGTATAACATGTATTAGATTTGCAGCAACAACGAAGACTCAACTGATGGGTCAACTTCCTGCCGTAAGAGTCACCCCTACTAGACCTTTCAAACGAAGTGGAGTAGACTATGCGGGCCCTATCAGTCTAAGGACCTCAAAGGGACGTGGACACCATGCGTACAAGGGATATATTTGCTTATTTGTATGTATGGTTACCCGTGCTGTGCATCTTGAAGTTGTCAGTGATCTTTCCACTCAAGGGTTTCTTGCAGCCTTTAAACGTTTCGTCGCACGACGTGGTAATTGCAGCGAACTGTGGAGTGATAATGGGACCAATTTTGTAGGAGCTTCGAGAGATTTACAAAGGCTATTTAAATCTGAGCAGTCAAGAATTGCCAAGGATATAGCCCAAGCTTTAGCCAACAACGGTACTAGTTGGCATTTTATTGCACCTCATGCCCCAAACTTTGGGGGAATTTGGGAAGATGGCGTTAAGTCCTGCAAGCATCATTTGAAAAGAGTTATAGGACAGTCTACTTTGACTTTTGAAGAAATGTCAACACTTCTGAGTCAAATTGAAGCTTGTCTTAACTCACGGCCGATTTCAAGATATAATGATAATGATGAAACAGTCGAAGCATTGACACCAGGTCATTTTCTAATTGGTGAACCAATGTTAACAGCCCCGGATTACAATTTCGATTCGTCTAACATTACGTATTTGAAAAGATGGCAACAGGTTCAAAAAATGACCCAGGACTTTTGGAAACGCTGGTCCCAGGAGTACTTATCTCATTGCCTGAAACGATATAAATGGACAAACCAAACAGCTGAACCAAATATAGGCGATATTGTTATTGTAAAGTAGGACGATCTACCTCCCTGTCGTTGGCTTCTTGGTAGGGTGATTCAGAAACATCCTGGCCCAGACAATCTTACACGAGTCGTCACGTTACGTACAAAGGCCTCTGTGATTAAAAGACCTACTTCTAAATTGTGTATTTTACCTTTAATGTAAAATGAAATTTGTGTGTTACTGTATTAGTTATAATTATAAGTTGTATTTATATTTCTATGTGGGTTTTTAAGTTCTTAGATTTTTAAATGATGTTAGTTACATAAGGTAATATTAATAAGTGGGTTTTTTTTTTGTCATGGTGGGTAGTAAAATAAAGGACAATTTGTCAATATGTCCTTGGGGGGCGGTATGTTGACTTGTTTAAATTAGTATGATTTTTTCTAGTGTAGATGGCGTTGAGCAATAAATAGATCGCGATATAAGGTAGGCATGTCATTTACAATAAGTGTGAACTGTAAATTTTTATTGTTACCTAATAAACCAGATCAAGTATAATACTTGTGAGCACCTCTGGTTTTTTTTGTCATACAGTCCATACCCAAGTTTTGTTCAAAGATTGTGTTTTAAACATAAGAATAATTTAAATAAATTATTATTTAATAAAAAAAAATCTTATCACTTTTGTATTTCTTAAGAAAAATATATTTCTTTTAAATATATTGCATTCCAGTTAGGAAAAGATATCCAACTCAGTATAATGATGCTCCTTAATGCCGCACTACGGCGCGGCGTTAAGGAGCTTAACGTTGATTTCTTAACTATATATCTCAACGTTATGGGTAAAAGTCTCGAAAACTGGAGACCCCTCTTACTGTAAACGAGGCATTCCATCTTAGTCCTTAGGGGTGATAACGCATCAGCATCTTGAGTCTTAATCGAGAATAGATGTAGATGTCTATGGGCCACAGCTTCCACTTAGCATCAGGTGGAATGTGTCCTCGTTACTCACCCTTATTCTATAAAAGGTAAATATCATTACTGTTCATTTGTAAAGTTGTCTATCATCGGCCTTAACGATAGTTTAAAGTCTCGGCTAATAATGTTTGTCTATCGGTACATCCCTGGTTAGTTGTTGGAAATTTTATTCCCCCACGGGGTATAATCTAATCATCTAATCATTTAAAGGAAATTAAAGTTTATGTCTGCAATATTAAAATAAATGGCTTCTAGCTCCAGGAGTTATTTGCAGCCATTTAGACATATTTAACCATTATAAATATTTTTGCCTGTCTCTCCGATCTTATCTACGGAATAGCTGAACCAGTTGTAACGAAACTTGATGAACAAATAAAAAGCAATGCTGGGAGTGATCCAAACTTTATTTTATTCGAAAAACTATGAGGTATTTCTCTTGGATAAAAATTAGATTTATCTTAGATCTTAAATATAAACAACGCCACATTAATAATCCTACCCAGGTAATATAGAAAAAAAAAACAATATAAATGTATAAACAGTGTGATATTTTTTCATTTATTCTCTATGTAAAATCTACAAGAGATTGTATTATTTATTTGTTTCTTCTGGGACAGTGTCATCAGTCATAATATTTTCCATTTATTTTTCCACGCACTTTATTTTGCGTCTAAAATAAGGGTGACAAACGAGGACACAGTATATCTGATAGTTAGTGGATACTCCGGTGCATAAACATCTACTGGTACATCAATCATCCTGGGTAAATACATGGAGTGCCTTATTACCAATTATAACGTCGCATGTTCTTCTCACAAACGAAACAGTGCGGCATCAGCTTGCAATTTCACTCAGTTATTTTGTATAAGTGTGACCCTTTTCCGATCAAGAAGTCGTAGTTTTTAGCAGTCATAATACAGCTGTAGCGCAGTTCCACTGCGTAGAAAAATAACATGAAAATCAAGTTTTAGAAAGAGGATATACTTTTTGAATTTATTATACTGATGTGAAAAAATGAAACAAAAACGAAACCTACTTTTTTCTATTTAGCAGATTTCATAGAACATTTTTTTGTGTGTATTTTGATTGTTATTTTTGTCAATTATACTTCTTGGTTGGTTTAATATAAATTTATAAAAAATATTATGCCCCTAGGGATGAAAAAATATGGTATGAAATTTTTAATGTAACAATTTGGACGATGTTTTATTTGTTACCTCAAGCTTGTGGCATTCCCTAGTTTACTCAAAAGGGTCAAATCATTAAACATTTAATGACATTCTTCTACAAACTATAAGTATTTAAGCACCAACTTCTGGAACTATTGAAATTATTTTATTAAATTTAGAACTTTGAAATCGGATTCTATTTTCTATTTCTTTTAGTCATAAGTCATAACCTACAACGCAAGTATTTTACAAAATAATTATAGCATTTTAGACAAATTAATGATGAATACTTATGTACAAAATAGGGTATTTATAGCCCTCAGCAGGCTTACAAGTAAACACTTATTCTCATTAAGTCAGCGTGTAAACAATTTAATATATAATAATAATAATAATATATTATTATTATTATTATTTTCTTGTTGACATCAGACTCATTAAAGCCATAAATACAGCCTTTATAAGACTGAAACACTTTGTAGCACTTTGAGTAAATTATTACCGTAATGTGCATATATAAAGAGAAGGTTTAATGGTATTAAATTAGAAGTTTTTTTTTAATTAAGTACTAAAGCTCGGTTAACATTGAAATGCAAAGTTCAGTAAATACTCTTAAGTAAGACAGTGAGGTGACGTAATGCCTTAATATGCCGTACGGTATTCTCTACCAGTCACCCTGGGAGAAATAGACTAGTAAAAGTTAGCAAGAGATATCATATACGAATGCATCATATATATATATATATATATATATATATATATATATATATATATATATATATATTATATATATATATAATATATATACATACTATAATAATAATAACACATATAATATCACACAGTATAAATATAAAAAATAAATATATTTATACCGACATAATAAAACAACACTTGATGTTTTTTTCGTCTAGATAATGCTCCTGAGCCATTTTTAAACATATGTTAATTGGTGCTTTTCTTTTAACAACGTCCAGGGGTAATTATTTCGTAGTTTTATAATAATATTCATATAATAATATTTATATAATAATATTTATATAATAATATTTATATAATAATATATTTTATACGTGGTAAAGCTACGCTGCGGCTATAATATGGTTGTAGCACGAATGGGTCGGCTCGACCGGGGAAGGACCACGCTTTCACAGAATACCAGCGTAAAATAGCAGCTTAATGCTGCTGTGTTTCGTATTGTGAGTGTAGAGAACCGGAGACCAGTTTTACTGGAATCGAGGGATTTCATTTTAGTCCGCAGGGTGACATCGCATCTGAACTTTGATTCTTAATCGAGGTTAAATATAGATGTCTATGGAGCATAGTATCTACTTACCATCAGGTGGTTGTGTGCTCGTTTGTTACCCTTATTATATAAAAAAGGACCTTTTTCGATGTAGTGTATTCAGTCAAGATATAAATTTAACCTTAACTATTTGAGTACAATTGAGGCCAGAAATCGATTTGTGATATTTTCACCAAACTACTGCAATAAAATTTAATGACCCTTGAAACTGCGGACCAATGTAAAGTTAAGCAATTTCGTGTAATCGCCAGCACCTAATTGGTCTATTGTGTTGCCAACTAGAATTCATGAACGTTGCGAGTTTTTGAAATAGCGTGCGCATTAATTCTTAATTTTTTCATTTTTAAGACGGCGTAATAAGAGCTGAAATATGCAGCGAAATAAGGATTAAAATAGAGTGTATAAATAAAAATATAGCCTTACTTCAACAGAGGGCGCATTCCTAAGCGAAACGCCGACATCCTTGTTCTGGTAATGCAGATCTTCATCAGGAGTTGATAGAATAACTTAGGATATATATTTTGCTACTGTTTGTCTCCAGAGCACCGTTTTTTATCAGAAGGGTATATCAGGTGCATTTGCGGACGTCATTTGAATGAAATAGTTGGTTCAACTACTTGTGGTCACTAAGTGACTAAATTACAACAATAATTACTAATAAAGAAATCTAAAATGTGTAAAATAGTTTTGGAAATATTGTAATTTGGAATGAAAGTAATTATTATCAAAGTAAGGATGGAGAATCGCGACTTGAGATAACACTTAACTAGGTATGCGCTTTATGAACAAATCAATAAGGACGGCATGAAAGCCTTACCACTTGAAGTACCTTCTTCAGATTTCCGTCAGCATCAACAAAATTTATAATTGAAAATTTAAGTGCTGATTATTGCGTGCCCTGGCATGAAGGAAAACATCGTGAAAAACTTGCATGCTTGAGAAATAAAAATAAAATACTTCTAAATAATATGAATTTTTAAACATGAATCGTAGCAGCGTGCCAATAATTCTTTTCCCTAAAAACCCAATCAGAAATGAGAGGAGGCCTGGGCCCACAAGTAGGACATATATAGTTTGTAACTTCACTTTCAACTTTAAGTACATGAAATAAAGTTTGGATTACCCATTAACACCAATAAGGATGTCAAATCTGTGTACCATCTCTCTGTCTCTAGTACCTATGTTCTTTTGCACATTATTATTATTATTATTATAATTATATGTTTATATCGAACACCGACTAAAATAAAACGACATTGTGATTGTTTTTTTCAAAAACTTGAATTGTTGTTGTATAAATGTAATTATAAATATTCAAAAAAAAGATTGTAATAGCCGGAGATATAAACATTAATACACTAGTAAATGATAATGTTACGACTACATTTACAGATATTATTAAAACATTTAATTTTCATCTGCATATTACAAGACCTACTAGAGGACAGTCCTGTATTGATCACGTTATTAGTAACATACCAAATGCCACTGCGAAAATTCTTCCACTTTCGTTATCGGATCACGAAACTGCTCAAATGTTAAGGTTTACCGTAAGCAAAAAAGAAGGTCCTACCAAAAATTGTTTTCTCTTTCAAAAGAAGTTATTCTCAAGAAAACATTAATAAGTTTCAGTCTTATTTAGAAAGTTTATCGTTTTCTGAAGTGTTTTTGGAAACTGACCTAGATCTAGCTTTCAATAAATTTTATGAACTGTTTCAACTGTTTTATAAACTTTGCTTTCCGGTAATAAAAATTAAATCTAACATTAGACCACATATAAAATGGATATCAAAAGGTATTAAAAAAAGTTGTTCTACGAAAAAAATATTACGTTACAAATATTACATTAATAAAACAAATCAGAATAAAGTTGCATATAACAATTACACAAGGCTTCTAAGAAGATGCATCAATTACGCAAAAAAACATAGTAATAATAAGTTTATACTCAATAGTAAAAATATTGTAAAATCAACTTGGAAAATTATTAAGAATGAACTAGGGCATATAGCAGCAGATAAACACATTGACTTAATTAAACACAATAACTTTATAATAACTAAACCTATGAAAATAGCTGAAGCCTTTAATAATTACTATATTAATTTGACAAATAAAATAAATAATAAAATTATATACAGTAATACACAAAATAGACTTCAAAATTCAATTTATTTAACACCGGTCGATGAATATGATATAAGTAAAATTATAATGACATTAAATAATACAAATTCAGAAGGTTATGATGGCATATGTACAAATGTTATCAAAGCGTGCAAAAATCAAATTAGTAAAGTATTAGCATATTTAGTTAATTTATCAATGGATTCTGGCACCTTTCCAGAAAAATTAAAAACGTCTATTGTAAAACCATTATATAAAAAAGAAGAAAAAACACTAATGGAAAATTACCGTCCAGTGACATTGGTACCTATATTATCAAAAATTTTTGAAAAGGTCATGCACAAGAAGGTCATGACTTTCCTAAATAAGTTTAATAGAATAAATCCAACTCAGTATGGATTTCAAAAATCAAAATCCACGACACTGGCCGCTTTTAATTTAATAAAAAATATTTTACAAAATACTAATGACGGACTATTTACTACGGCCATCTTCTTTGACATGTCAAAAGCTTTTGACTTCGTATCACACGATCAGCTTTTGTTCAAATTAGATCAAAACGGAATTAGAGGCCAAGCATATCACTGGATTAAGTCATTCATACAAAACAGGCATCAATGTGTTGAGGTGCTAAAACTTGACAATAGACATGTAAGTCAAAGTTATAGATCCAAATTTAGAAAAAATGCGTTTGGGGTACCTCAGGGTAGTGTACTAGGTCCACTTTTATTTTTGATATATTTAAACGACTTACCTGAAATTACTAAATATAGAAGTATTTTATTCGCAGATGACGTCGCAGTAATAGTCACAACAAATAAAAATATGTCACTAACAAAACATAATTTTGACATTAATCAAACAATATTTGACGTAACTAAATGGCTAAGTAATAATAATTTAACAATAAACTTAAGTAAAACTCAATATATAAATTTCAATAATATAAATAATAATTTAATAAATATTAATTATAATGGACAAACTCTTTGTAGTGCAACTAATATGACATTCATAGGTATAACTATTGACAAAGAATTAAAGTGGAAAGAACAAGTTTGTAAAATATGTAATAAAATAAACAGGTTCACATATGCGCTTTATAGACTAACAAAAGTGGCAACAAAACAAACTGCAATTATGACTTATTTTGCATATATTGAGTCGATTATCCGCTACGGAATTATAATT
This sequence comes from Parnassius apollo, assembly GCA_907164705.1. Taxonomy (NCBI): domain Eukaryota; kingdom Metazoa; phylum Arthropoda; class Insecta; order Lepidoptera; family Papilionidae; genus Parnassius; species Parnassius apollo. The sequence continues at coordinate 4,808,605 of CAJQZP010000987.1, forward strand.
TGGGGCAACAGTGCAGAGATTAATAAAGTTTTTATTGCACAAAAAAAATGTGTTCGTGCCATTCATGGTGTGGGCCCAGATGTTTCATGTCGACCTCTATTTAAGACACTGGGAATCTTACCCGTGCCTTGTTTATATATATTAGAAGTTGCTAAATTTGTAAAACAACACGGGAAAAGTTTTTATAAACTTAACAAAGAAGTGGTATCCATGAACACGAGATACCCAGATCGGATAGTAATTAGCGAAATACCGAAAAGTAAACGCTTTAGTAAAAATTGTTACTGGATGGGTAAAACAATATATAATAAAATACCAAACATAATAAAAGATCTTCCTATAAAAACATTTCAAAAAAAATTATACCAGTGGCTTCTTCAAAAAACATTTTACTCCGTAAACGAGTTTTTCAATTACTGATGAAAACTTTTATAGGACTATAGCTCAAAATTGACATTTTTTTTTTGTTGTTAACTGACATGGTATATAATAATATATCCAATTATATTCTAAAGATATAAAAACTTTTGATATCTTTAGAATATAATTGGATGGATTGTTTGTTGTTGCTAATTTAATGATTTAATAATGATTGATTTTGATGTGTTAATTTTGTATAAATATAATTTCTAAGAATAAATAAATTTGCATGTCTCCATTAGAGACTTAGTGTGTATGCATAGTATTTAATAGTATATCATGTAACATACATACTAAGTAGCAAATCAATAAATAAATAAATAAATTAGCTGGATCAAGTGAGACAAACAAGTCCTTTTTTAGGTTATGAGTTTGGCATTTGTTTAGATGAGAAATATTGTAGTAATGTACGAATTACATTTAGTTTATCTTCGATGAAGTGTTGGTATTAATTTGAGAGGAAATGAAGTCAATATGACTCTTAAATAGGAAAAATTGAATATCTTAACTAAGGATCATAATAGAATGGAGCTTTAAAATAAAAAATAAATCCTAAAGTTAATTTTGAAAGTAATGTTTACTACTAAATAAGTGCTAGGGCACCATTCGTGGGTCTCCTTTTTCCGTTTGTGTACGCAATACCCTTTTACCTATTTCACCCTCTAAATAGTAGGCATTCCATCTTAATCCTCAGAAGCGATCAAATTCGTAATTTTATTTGTTCGAGGTTGATGACAGCGGTACACTGGCTACACTAGCCACTTACCATCAGGGAAAATGTACGTCTGTTTGTCTTCAATATCATAAAAATGTGCTTAAATAATTAAAAATAAACTTGAATAACATTAACTTAGAAAAATATCAAAGCCAAACACAAATAAATTTGAAAATAAATTTAGCTAAGTTATAAAAGGTAAACATCAAGTTGCGCAAAGGAAAAAACACTTAATACTCGTAATATGATTTGTAAGATTTCCAAAGACTGAAATTAAAAGCTTGGAAAACACTTAACAGCTTAACACAGGTATCGACAATTAATATGCGTTTGTTGAAGTTTTTATGTGTTGTAGAAGAAAGAAATATGATCAACACCAGTGTATACCATAAATAGTGAAGCGTTTTCTGGTCATGTCAATGTTATAAGATGACTTTTTCGACTTCATCGGACTCTCTGGGCTCGTTTTTAATGAAGGAGGAAGTAAGCGAACATACAACTTACCTAGTGGTAAGTGATAACCGCCCCTCATAAATGTCGGAATAATGGTATGTGTGTTTTCAGCCATGTGTCCGGACATATACATAAAGGCCGTCATCAATATAATTAGGCGTTACATTTCGGAAATTCATAATATTGATGATTATTGTCCAAAAAAAGAAGAGCACTGCTTTCCCTCTTACAAATGCATGCTCTGACACTGATATCACTAAACCAACAGCACTACCCGTAACACCACTCATGTCAACACTATTTAAACCACTACATCAGAAGAGACACACCACAGTCTACAACATGACACGTGTTTAGTCTCTAAACAAGGCGTCATCAGGTGATGTGGCTAACTGCGAAGTGTTCTCTTTATTAGCAGCCCATAAAGTCCTTGTTTATTCAACTGCTTATCTACTCAGCGATATCACCATCTACTCACGTATGAATATATAGGTTCTGGCGTAAACAGATTTTTATACCGCTATCTATCGGAAGTCATGAGATCTTATTTGCGACGTAAAAGACCGATCCCCCATTTAGTTTTATGGGTGTTATGAGAGGCGACTATAGGATATGCCAGAAAGATCCTAACATGATATTGGAGAAGACGTGGTGTTATCATCTCGATTATACCATGCTTAAAGTAAAAGAGCGGCAAAGGGCACAGCACCAAAATGCGGAACACTGGTTAAGCGCCCAGCAATTTGCCTGCCAAGTTTAACAATCGAGGCAAATCTTTCTAGTCTTGGGCATAGTCGGTCGCCATTCATTGAGAACGCTCAATTTAGTCCGCAGTCCTATAGCGAACTAGTTCGTTCATTTAGTTCGTTAGCTTTTTATTTTTTATTTTTAAAAATTCTGTTTATTTTTATTTAAAAAGTACGAAGTATTATGTAATGTATGAAGGTGTTGAATGAAAAGGAGATGAGTTACCCTTGCTATGACTTTGATTACTATTCTAAACTTATTCTACTTTAACACTTATAAATAGTGTCATGGGGGCTTTACTACAATTACAACACAAGTTTAAATTTCTATTTATGGCACACAAAATCACTTAACAGTAATAATAATTAGACGATAATTGCTTTTTAGAATACAATTAAACAATATTAATCAAATATTATTAGATTATTGATAAATCAGTCAACAATATAATCACTTAAAGAAATAATAATGAAAAAATGAACTAATCATAGAAAATAATTTATATTAAGCCATATCTTAAAATATAATTTACATTATACTATAATGATATAATTAAACGTGGTAGAGCCATGCTACAGTTATATAAGTAGTGTAGTTGTAGCACGAATGCGTCGGCTTGACCGGGGAGGAACCACGCTCTCACAGAATACCTGCGTGGTGTGGTGAGTGTTGAGAACCGGAGACCCTTTTTACTGGAAACGAGGCATTCCATCTTAGTCCTCACGGGTGAGAACGCGCGTAGATGTAAATGTTTATGGGCCACAGCATCCACCATCAGGTGAAATGTGTACTCGTTTATCACTCTATCCTATTAAAAAACTGATCAACTATAATTATATTATTGATAATCAGTCAACAAACCTTGTTTATAGGATATTACGTAGATATCAACACGCAAAGAACTTCAGAGAACTACTTCGAATAGTTTACCTAAAGGAGCGCTGTTCCCACCCAGAACCATCGCGAAGTACCAAAGACTAAATCTTTCCTGCAGTAAGAGAGGCCCGTGTCTAGCAGTAGACTTTTCGGGCTGACGAAGTATTAATCTGATAAAGTCAGAAACATCTCCTTCTAACATAAGTTAAATAATATAATAATATTTTCAATAAAAAATCACAATATTATAAAACAGATGGTCAATTTAAACATTTATTCTCTTAAGTTTAATTTCAAAGACAGTTCTTCTTAAGATAATTAAGAAATAAAATCATGAATTGTTTATGGTACAGGTTGTATAAACAATAAAGCAAGGGTTCTGAATAAAATATAAACTTAAATTTATAGAGCGTGCTTACATTCCTGCTGATAAAATCACTTCATCTTTCATTTCTTTATTTTAATAGAAACAAGGGTGACTGTTATTTAAAATATTTAGGTAAGTAATCAACTTACACTTTTTTGTAAAAAAAGCTAATTCGTAAATGTATTTATTTCGAATTTGTTTGTATGCAAGTTACAGAAGCATACAAATATGCGGTGGAGTGGTGTCCGCGCAGATTAACACAATCTTTATATCATCATCATCATCATCATCATTACAGCCCTTCAGAAGTCCACTGCTGAACGTAGGCCTCCCCCAAGTAATGCCACAAAGCACGGTCCTGAGCCACCTGCATCCATCGACTTCCTGCATCTCTTACCAGGTCGTTACGCCATCTAGTGGGGGATCGCCCTACACTACGCCTACCGGTACGAGGCTGCCACTCGAGAACCTTTCTTCCCCATCGGTTATCGGTTCAACGGGCTAAGCGGGCTCAAAATGCTGCTTGAATATTTCGTGCATGGAATAATAGAATATGATCTCGGTTCTATTTTGTTGGTTTTCAGAACTCCGAGGTAATGATTAATAGGGATAACTGGGGGCATTCGTATTGCGACGTTAGAGGTGAAGTACTTGGATCGTCGCAAGACGAACATCAGCGAAAGCATTTGCCAAAGGTGTTTTCATCAATCAAGAAGGAAAGTTAGAGGTTCGAAGGCGATTAGATACCGCCCTAGTTCTAACCTTAAATATATGGCCAGCCCATTGCCACTTCAGATTACAAATCCGTCGGGCTATATCGGTCACTCTGGTTTTACTGCGGATATCCTCATTTCTGAGTCTATCACGCAGAGAAACTCCGAGCATAGCCCTCTCCATAGCTCGCTGAGCGACCTTGAGCGTCCTCATACGGCTAGCAGTGAAGGACCACGTCTCTGATCCGTAAGTCATCACTGGCAACACGCACTGGTTGTACACTTTAGTTTTCAGAGATTGAGAAACCTTACGAGAAAATGTATCGTAATTTTCCGAACGCTGCCCAGCCGAGTTGAATCCGTCGATTGACCTCTCGGTCGAAGTTGGACTAACCTAGTCGGAGTATTTGTCCCAGGTAAACGTACTCGTCAACAACTTCGAGCATAGTGCTCCCAAAAACTACCGGCATAGGTGTGACATGGACATTAAACATGATCTTTGTTTTGTCCATGTTCATCTTAAGACCTATCCGTTGGGAGACACTATTGAGGTCATTGAGCATAGTGCTAAGGTCCTCCAGCGATTCCACCATAAGTACTATATCGTGGGAAAATCGAAGGTGAGTGATGTACTCGCCATTAATGTTAATACCGCATCCTTTCCAGTCCAGTAGCTTGAAAACGTCTTCCAACGCAGCGGTGAAGAGTTTCGGGGATATAACGTCACCCTGTCTCACACCTCTCTGCAGTTGGATAGGTTTCGAACTCTGGTTTTGTACTCGGATAGCCATCGAAGCCCTACTGTTCAAACACTTCAGCACTTCGATATACCGACAGTCAACTTGGCACCGCTGGAGGGATTGTAGCACCGCCCAAATTTCGATGGAATCAAAGGCTTTCTCATAGTCCACATACGCCAGGCAAAGTGGCAGATTGTACTCTTCGGTCTTTTGTACAATCTGCCGCAGGGTATGTATGTGGTCTATGGTACTGAAGCATTTTCGGAAACCGGCTTGTTCGGGAGGCTGGAAGTCGTCGAGTCTGCGTGCGAGACGATTCGTAATGACTCTCGAAAACAGCACGTAGACGCGGCTCAGAAGGGAAATCGGTCTGTAGTTCTTGAAGAGAGCGTTGTCGCCTTTCTTAAAGAACAAGACCACCGTACTTCTGCTCCACGCCTCCGGAATAGTGCCACAATGGAGGACGGAATTGAAGAGCTTCTGAAGGACTTCAAGTACCGGTGTTCCACCCGCTTTCAGAAGCTCCGCTGTAATTCCATCCTCGCTTGGGGCCCTGCCGTTTTTATGGTGCTGGTGAGCCATTCTAATCTCGCTCTGACTGACGTCCAGGATATCATTGGAATAGTGTCGGGTAAGACTTGCTCTTGGATCGTTACTCACACTTGCGTATGGCTCAAACGATGATGTGTACAGCTGCCCATAGAACCTCTCAATCTCACTCAAAATCTCAAGTGTCCCGAAAACGATGCTGCTACGCTCAGTCTTCAGCTTTGACAGTTGGCTCTTTCTGGCAGACAGATCTCTGGCAAAGACTTTGGAGGCCTCGATCGCTTCTTTACTACGAGCAGTATTAAAGTTGCGTAAGTCTCGCCGCATGCATTTGGAGATCTGTCTGTTCAGTTGCCTGTATGCTGTCAAATCTCTTGACGATTGCAGCCTCATCTCCCGTCTAACAGCCATGAGATTAAGAGTGTGATCGGAGAGTTTTTGTGTTTTTTTGCGGCGGGTCTTGCGGAACTTAGCTCCGACCGCATGGACAGTTTCCACGAGCTTGTCATTCATATCGTCCACTGCATTGCAATCTTCTAGGCACTGAAAGCAGTTACGTAACTCGAGCTGAAAGGTTTCGGGATTTTGGATTAGAGCACAAGGGGGACGGAGTGTTGACTTCATTAGACGAGACCTCTCCAACTTAATGTTTAGGTTCAGTGTGCCTCTAACCATTCGGTGATCGCTGCCGGTTTTCACCGTTGCGATCACTGAGACATCACTGAACAGTTGGCGTCTGGTCGTCATAATGAAGTCAATCTCATTTTTTGTCGAACCGTCAGGGCTCAACCAGGTCCACTTCCTGTGGGGCCGCTTCTGAAAGAAAGAGTTCACCATAAAGAGTCCCTCTTTCTCCATAAAGTCAGCCAGCTGCTGGCCCCTACGGTTCCGTTGCCCTACTCCAAATTTTCCTAACTTCAGCTCACCGCCTTCTCTTGTGCCTAGTTTTTGTTGAAGTCTCCCATCAACACCGTGTAGCGGGTTTTGGAGGAATGCATGGCTCTAGAAATATCCTCACACATTTTCTCCACCTCCTCATCGGGAGGTTTTTATTATGTTATTGTTATTAGGAAGATGCTGCTGCCTATCTCCTTTCTGTGTCCCTCTGTCTCCTCTTACGACACCCACGGGAAGATATGGGGTAGTGGATATTCTCAACCGCCACTACACGGCAAACCGCCACTACACGGCAATCTTTATATGGTAATAGAGAAAGAGTGTCTGAAATTGTATTAATGTGTATTTATGTTTCTTCATAGAGTGTGGGTAATAAGTACGTATTCTACGTGATAGTAAGTACATACTGTGATCAATACACACATACGTCTATCCTCGATTAGAAAAAAAACCGACCAACTAAAAAACGAGTCGAACTCGCATATGAAGGGACCCGTACCATCGTAAAACAAGTTTTTAGTTGGGGAGCCCCTTTCATTTATAATTTATTTGCGGCAACAGAAATACACATTACTTGAAAATTTCAACTATCTACCTAATACCGATTATGAGATACAGCCCGCTGACAAACAGACAGACCGACGGACGAACGAAAGCGAAGCGAAAGCGGCGGCGTAGTAATAGGATCCCGTTGGTATCTTTACAACCCTATAAGGAACCCTATAAAGACCAGATGAATAACAGTACTAACAAAATGTCGAATGCATTACCAGTTAAAACTAGTCTTAGGTTCTGTACACGCACCATACGAAACACAGAAAAATTAAGCTGCTAATTAATGTTGGGATTCTATGAGAGTATCATACTTCCTCGGTCGAGACGTTTACTTGAATCGCAATATTCCTTCCACATTGATCAAAAGTTTCCTTCGTTTTGAGCTTATATTATATTTTGTGGCTAAGTCACCGTACGTCTACATATTTGTTTTAGTTTAATGGGCAAGGGAGGTATAATCACAGGATGTAATTTATTTTCTCTTAATGTTTAGTGAACGAAAAATTGTACATTAAAAAATTTATTGTCCAATTTTTTATGCAGATTTAGATATTTCTATGTAGAGCTAGGAAGAGACCAGTATTATTGCGCTTTAAAAGATCTATTGTGATCACTGCTATGGCTACAGTTCACTGCTAATCCCTATGCTTTCAATGAATAGGAGTTGCGTAGCTGAGAGCAATTTTACTTCTTCTGGGCGGAGTACATAGCCCCCCAGATGAGTGCTACTCTTGCGCATGAAGTATCCACAATCAGTTAGGAAGTGCAGAGGCGTTACTTCCCTTAGGGAACAGAATCAGAACATCCTTTAGTTTTTTCAGTCCCAGGATGGACATGTGCTTTTTAAGACAACAGTGTCCAGTTAGGGTTCTTGGCAGAATGCAAAATTTATTTTTACTTAATCTGTTAATACTAATAATAAAATACTGTCAATATACAGGACAGGACTGTTTCCGTAGATTTGTTTCTGCGTTTAGCACGCTGGTTCTAATGTATGGGTCTCGTAGCTAGAGCTTCATCTCTTATATAACCTTTTCCAGTGTCTTAAGAAGAAATGAAGATAGACTTTGAGATCTGAATGACTTCGGTAAAGCGTAGACCTTTCTACCAGCCAGTAATAATAGCCAGTATAAATAGAACTTTGACTATTGTCCATCTTTGAGGAATATATCCCCATGCAAAACTGGCTCTGAAGATTTTCACCAGATAAGGAAGAAAGATATCGATACCCCTCTGCAGTTGGATAGGAATTATTTCGTCCTCTCCGCTTGTCTTATATGGTTTAAAATAGTCAAAAGCTCACTGCACCAGGTTTGGCCTTATTATCTTTGCATCTCTACACCATGTAACATACATTTTATTACCTCCATATTAAGGATTACCACAATAACACAACACGCGTTTCGTCTTAAAATGTATATCTGTACGTTACTGAGGTTGCCTCTCACCGAGTTGTACTCTGATATGTGTAACTCGCTGGACGGCATCAATCGTTAAATAGTAATTACTTTATAAAAATGTACGTGGCTAAAAAATGTCTAAAAACCAGACGACAAAATTTTATGTTCCTTCGATAAATTGAGTTAGACAACCTTTTATGACTGAAACTAGTCGATTGAAAATAATAGGGATTTCTCTACTTAAAGTTTACGAAAATATTCTTTTATCTTTTGTAAGATTGATAAGATTCCGTAAAGTACTTGGATTTCATCATTATTACGTTCTCTTAATATTTTAGTTTATTCAAAGTTTATCTAGCTGCTACCGATCACAAATTTAATCAACGCTTAAAACTTGGATTAAAATTTTTAATGGTGCCAGCGGACTGTATTAAATATTTTATTATTTTGATAAAAATGTATTTCTTACTCGTACTTCAATCGAAACGTATGTTTGCACTAGCAAATTAATTAAACGTTATTTAAACATTTAAACAAAATGAAAGTGTCTGTCTGTAATATTTTAATAATTGGCTAATTGGCTTCTATTAAGCTCAGTTGGTCATTCAATTTATTAAAGTTTAATTATTGTCTATTTAATTTGCCATGCCCAAATGGACTTCATGATGTACTTGAACTGTATTTGTCACCTATTCTTATACTCGTGAATGCAAAATATATATATATATATATATATATATATATATATATATATATAATCATATGTAATTTTTGTCTGACTGTGTGTCCGGGTTTCGCAGTGGCTCAACTGATTATAATGAAATTTAATTAACAGATAGACATCGATGGAAGGAGAGATCTATGATATAATATCCGAAAATTCGACATTAACAGATGCTCCGGTCGAAGACTGCGAGGATCGCTAGTGATTTATAAAATTACGCTGTTATTACGTTCAAGATGAGTATTTTTATAGAATAAGGGTGACAAACGAGCACACATTTCACCCGATGGTAAGTGGATGCTGTGGCACATATACCTGGATTGTCACCCCTGAGGACTAAAATGCAATACTTTCCAGTAAAACGGGTTTCCGTTTCTCTACACTTACCATACGAAACACAACAGTATTAAGCTGGTATTCTGTGAGAGCGTGGTCCTTCCCCGGTCGAGCCGACCCATTCGTGCTACAACTACGTATTACGTACCACATACGTATAATTGTGAATTGAATTGATGAGTAAACAATTTCTAATTATCGTATAGTAACTAAATGAATCGCTATTTATCTTCAACAGCTATTCTCCATCCAAATAAATATGCACTTGCAATGCAATTGCTATATTGTTTATTTAGTTAAGTATTGGATTTTACAAAATAGATATCACCAAAATTCGTTCACGCGGCTATTTGCCGTCACCTTTTCGGTCAGACATAAGCCTTCTCCGTCGATTGCCATAGTTGCTACGCGTGGCGCGCGCGTGTAGTGCCACCCGCAGTTTTCATTTTTTAGTTTTTCATAGAAATACTCTGGTGCCCATCTCATAGTTTGCTTCCCTCTTTCACCTCTTATGGCTCTCACGGGACGACATGGGGAATAAGGTATCAATACACCACCAATACATGGTCAATACGACTATTTATTATATTTATAATCATCAGATCCTTGAACAGCTTGCTGGCGTATTCATATGGTTTTAACTTCAAGTTCTTCATTTCCTGTTTACACACACTGTTGTAGTACTTTATCCTTGATCCTATCTATATGTGAGCTTCTGTGAGTCCTTCAGTATAATAAATTATGAAGGCTTCTATATTCTATACATATACATTACAATACCTACGCATACATGCTCGTCAGTTAAGGGTAATCTAACTTTGCTCAATCATTCTCAGTTTGCCAATTTTGTCGACAAACGCATCAATTTCCATTGTCATTGTTCATTTAGGGCATCTCAGAAGTATTCCATACTGAACGCTGGTCTCAAAATTATCTTGCAAAACACAATTTTCTCTTTTCCCACAATTTTTTCCACTGTTATTTAGTCACGTGAGAGGTGTGTCAGGATCATGCCAAATGGAAGTCCGTAGTCACTGCCTACGCCTCATGGTGACAGCCGTGAGTGTTATGTATGTTATGGATACGTTTACAAAACGTCGTTAAACAACAGTGAATATTACACCCTACCATACTATCTATCCGAAAATGCTGAAACAAAGTACTATGAACTGGGAATGAAGACCAGGATCAAAAGAGAGAGAGAGAGAGAGAGAGAGAGAGAGAGAGAGTCCCAGCGTTGCGTTCACCCCGGTTACTCAGCGTACGAGTTGTCGTTTCATGAAAATGGTCATGTCCAACAGACATAAAAAATATTAAAATATAATAACAATACTAATACATTCATTGAAAAGATAATTTTCAGTTATTTAAAAAAATCATTTACATGATTTTTTTTCAAATAACTGAAAGTGAATCAATTATATCCTTCTCACGTAGTTATGACTCGCATTATGTTTTCATTAAAGGTAAACCTTTGTATCGTATTAATTTCTGTCCTTAGTAACGAAATTCTAAACGTAAAATGTATCGGACACCTTCATAGAGAGGTTAGGTGGTAGGTGCAGAGCTGGAATTTTACTCAATTTTAAGCATTACGTTAAGTCTTTACGATATAATTTTGAAATTATAATTTTTAGGATAACAGCAAAAAATACTACTGTTGTTTTGTACAAATTGTCATAATTGGTTCAAGGACGTTATACTTACTTTGTTTGTGATGTTGTCATTTTTTCAAATAATTGCTACTTGTCCCTACAGACCATTGAGTATTATACATGAATAAATGGATGTATTCTATGAAAATAGTAGTTATAGTTGACGAAGTTGACGTTCATTTCAAATAAAATATTCACGAGCTCTCATATCGAAACTTTACTACTGATTTCGTATAAAAGCACGCATATAAGTTAATAACGCCTAAAGTTTCTTGTAATCAAATAAATATCTTTATTGTTAATTTTTTATGAGTACAATTCATATTTATTGGTGGGTGTTAAATTAAAAACGATTAAATTTTAAAACACAATCATAGGTAGCAGAACTAAATTATTCAAATATGTCTTCTTTTCTTGGTCATTCGTCCGTGAATGTCCACTTCTGGAGTTGGGCGTTTCTTGTAAGGAGGCTATGCCTTAACCGTTACGTTTCACAGACGGATTGACGATCGCAGTAATAGACGACTCACTCCTTTGACCTTGCTGCTTGTTGCCTGGGTATTTTATGGATGGAGTAAACGAGATATCGATCATATAGAAGTTGTAAGTTTTCTCTCTAGTTTGTTGTGTAGTCTCTTCGCCTCTACCCATGCTATCTGTATACGACACTCATGGTGTCTGTCCAACTATATATATATATCATCATCATTACAGCCCTTCACAAGTCCACTGCTGAACATAGGCTTCCCCCAAGGTATACCACAAATCACGGTCCTGAGCCACCTGCATCCATCGACTTCCTGCATGTCTTACCAGATCGTCACTCCATCTAGTGGGGGGTCGCCCTACACTTCGCCTACTCCTACGGATTAGTAAGCTGAAGTGGCAATGGGCCGGCCATATAGCTCGAAGAACCGACAACCGTTGGGGAAGAAGGGTTCTCGAGTGGCAGCCTCGTACCGGTAGGCGAAATGATATATATACCTACATATAAATAAAGAAGTGTATGTATAATGTATATCTGTGGTATAGAAAGAGTTTTAGTATGAACATAAAGTTTTAATAGTTCATTAATATCGGTCTTCTCAAAAGAACCTATATTAAGTCATATTATTAAATTAAATCTAACTTAATGGTTCCAGACAATATTTAAAAATATCTATAATAAAGGAAAACTAGAACTAAAATTTTAAATGTTCATATAGTCCTACTGACCGTGGTACCGTGCCAAGAGCACTGGCTGCGTTTCCTCGCTGAATGACTATACTTAGCCTTTGAGCGAGAAAAGAACCAGCGCTTTTATCACCAGCAGAGGCGATCAGTCGCGAATACATTTCTTTTAGGTACTTCACCGCACGTGGACTCCACGGACCGATAGTCCCTACAGCAAATGGCACAAATATGTAGCTGAAAAGGAACCAAATGGTGTGTAAACGTTCAACTAAGAAACAGAAGGGAGGAATCGAGGCTTCTCTCGATCCGGCCTCCTATAACGCCTACGTTGGGTTCGGGAACAACGTATGTGATCTCCGCAAATGAGTAACACACAAGGGCGATAACCTCTTCCTTTTCAGCAAATAGGTTCAGACGGGAATTACGGGTCTTCCGAAGTCGTCCCGGTCCCAACGCCTTAATTCTTCGATGTGGACTGTATAATTTTGAGGGATGAATTTCTTGGGAATAAAACAGCAATTATCTTCAAACCGTTCCGTGAGAGAGTAATTACTTTTCCCTATCACTTCCCTACACTTTTTCTTTCTTCTTCTTATTGACTGCTGGTCTTGCACTTTTCCCGAAGGATTATCGTACTTATTTCTCGAATATTTCCCGAAAGATTCCCGAACTTTCCCGAAGGATTCCCGAACGAATTGCAATCGTTGATTGTCGTCTGCTATGGGACTACTTTTATTCATCCCATGCAGGTTTCGGGCCTCGGGGAGGCCCCCATTACCCGGGTGATCCTCACGGCTCATGACAATGAGCCGGTCTTGGGAGCCGTACGGCATCGTTGGCTTTCTTGGTTGGCGTATTGCGCGCCACCAGGTCGGTGCTACCGGAGGGTCAGCCGTCTCGAAGCCCCCGCGGAGTCCTGAGGATGGGAGTCGACGCAGGGCCAATCTTGCCGACAGGAGGGCGTTTCAGCTGCTCCGGGCCTCCAGTGCTCCTTCCTGGCTCTAGCTGATGGCCTGGTATTCCAAGGCAGAAGCTGGCGTATCTCGCGCCTCTGGGAAGGGAATCTGCCGAAGGGTCAGCAACCTCAAAGTCCCGCGGAGAGTACCTCGACGCGGAGCCGAAGTCACCAACAGGCGCACGCACTTGGGCGCGCCGGGCCTTCGGAGTTCGCTTCCCAGCATGTAGGTGATGCGCAGCGTTAGGTAATCTTCATCCTGGGCGGGGTAGGGGCGTCCTCAAGGCTCGACGCAAGCCGAGTTGGCCCCACAGCGCGCGCACCCACTGCGAAGTGACGCGCTGTACTTCTCCCACCCGGGCGGGAGTCGACGACCGGCGGACGTGACCGCTCGTTGGCGCGGTCCGGACGAGACTCGAATTGCAATAAAACTCATTTACTGAGCTACCCCAGAGCTATACGCGAAAGTGAGCCGCGCCATTCGCGCGCTTTCGCAACTCAATTACATGAATTTGTTCTATTACTCTCTCACGTTTTACTTAATTACTTTATTTGCATAAGTCATACATCAACATAATTTACCTGTATAGATAGCACAAAACAATATCTACACTACGATATACATTACATTTTCATATCACAAAAAACCTATTATTTATTTAACAAAATATGCCTATTTTACTCACAAGTTCAAAGTCGAAATTTCTTAAATATTTAACATAGAAAGTTAAAACAATGTTTTCCACTTGAAATTATACATAAGTTAACCAATACAACAGTTTAATTTACATTTTCTCTATTCATTTCACTATTAAAACACTTTTAAATTTCTTATACAAAACTATCATTATTTCACTTATACACAGGAATTTTCACATAAAAATAACACAGAATTCACCTCTTTTGCACGTACAATCAATCTGAAATGTTTCACAAGTCATTTTTGCATAAATTGCTGAAATTACAAATATTTAAATTTTTACATATTTGGCCTCCTAAGGGCGTGGCTTAGCGCGTCCCTTAACTCACACTATTTGAACAACTAACTTTGCACGGCTCTCGACTATCAGAAAAAATGAAAAGTCTAATATACACCAATATCGACAGTATTAGGTGAATAAATGCTTCTACACAATTTTCAAACTGTAGGAAACTATTTCTAATGATTTCTTAAATTTACGCGAACACTATACATTGAATAAAACTATTATTTACGGATTTTTTCGCGTTCTACGCGAACAAACGCGAAAAACGCGAAAAATCCGTAAATAATAGTTTTAAACTATTTCTAATCAGATTCTTATCAGTCATCATGTTTCTTATCAGATAACAATATAAGTGAATGTTCTCATAAATCAATCATAGCAAATAGGCATTTATTTTCATACAAAACATATCAAACTCATATAAGGCAATACTTATGCAATTAATTTCCGTTAATTCTATTTATGCACAGAGTGATCATCTCGACCAGGGAACAAATCCGATCTCTAACTTCACTTTAATATTCCTTTAAATTTATTAAGAGATATTACTTAAGAAAACAATAAACTAGTCCGGCCTGGGAGTCGAACCCAAGACCTTCATATCATTAATTCGATATTTCTTTAAGATTTAACTAAGCATTTTCTTATTAGAACATTGCTATTGGACAATTTGCCTTTTAGAAGCTATTCGTCGTCGGTTGACTTAATAAACTGAAATATTCTTATAGGCGCGTCGCCAACAGTAGCAATACCTCAAAGACTCATGTTTGCGCCACTTACTTAATTCAGCGGCTGTTGCTATAGAAATAACTGTCTTTTACTGAGCTGAGGCTGTCATTTGCATGCTATTAAGACATTTAAAACCATTTAAAAAATCTGTCAGTCCATCTTTTCGGGCTAATCTACGGTATGGCTGAACTGATGTAATGAAATTTGACTAGCAGATAGAAAGCAATGTCAGGAGTGATCTAGGCTCATTTTTTGTAAATCGGAAAATTGATAAAAGAAATGTTCCTTGATGATTATTTTAAATATAATTACCGCAACATTAATAGTTTCAGGCGAAGCCGGAGTCAATACGCTAGTTTTAAATGGACCTACGCGCGTACAGACGAAGTGCTTACTCGAACACCGATAATATTGACAAACTGCAGACACCACCAAATAGCGACGGCAATTTTTTATAAAATTAAAGTGAAAAACGCAACTACAATGTCAGAAAACCTTATTAGATATCATTAAACAGTTCTGCTCTGACATCATTCAGAGGAAATTTAAAATTTTCCGTGTAAATTTTCTATTTATCTTAAACTTAAATATTCAATAATAATAGACACTCTTTTAAAAATGATCTAAGACATTCGTGTTAAACATTGTAATAACTAACAGGTCAATTTTTTTCAACTATGTACTTAAGGTGAGCCGTGGTAGCTCAGATGGTTAACGCTCGCTGTAAATTTAACAGTACGCGAGCAACCCTGGTTTGATCCTCGCCGGCACCAATGAAATTATTAATTGTCATTTTAAGTGCTGATTTACCACGTGCTCGGCAGTGAAGGAAAACATCGTTTGTACCAATGTAGCTTTATTAAATGTTAAGCAATATCTTGAAATATAACCCCTTGGAAATAAAGAACTTATTATTATTTATTATCGTGAGGAAACTGTAAGGTTTTATTATAGAAAAAGTGGTAATTGTGGAAACTGTAATAACACGTTTGGAGAATAAACCAGTCAGCCGCGCAGTCCTGTGTATGATTGACGGCTTTCCTTGTCTCTTTACACTGGCAACGAGTGGGTATCGTTATTTAGTGCGTGTAAACTATATACGTGACGAGTAAATTATACGTAAATAGGTACTATGTCGATCGGAAAACTTGAGCCGTTCAATATTAATTCTACACAGTGGCCGGAGTACATACGACAGGTAAAACAGTATATTATACCGATCGAAATTAAAGATGAACTGCAAGTACCTCTCTTAATAACTGTGGTTGGTGAGGCAACGTATTCTCTAATATGTGATTTGTGTTCGCCGGTACATCCCGAATCAAAGAATTTCGAGGACTTCGTGCAATTGTTGACTGAACACTTCGAACCGGTCGGAAATCGCCGAACGACACGTATTTCGGTTGCGCAGACAACGACGAAGCGACTCGCTTACGGAGTACCTGCATAATTTGAGACATCTCGCAACCACGTGCAACTTCGGGACGACGCTGGAGGAGAATCTGCGAGATCAATTCGTGTCCGGCCTAGTGAGTGAAGCGATGCGATCGCGTATATTTGCCGAGAAAAATATATACAAGGTGGCGGTCGAGCTGGCTCTGGCACTTGAGGCTACAGAAAAGCACGCGGAGGTGAGCGCCGCCACAACAGCGATGGCCTCTACCTCGGCCTCTGGCTTGGGCGGCGAGGTGAGCGAGGGCTTGCACCGGGCGAGCGCGCAGCGAGCAGGCGCACGCGGCGGCGGCGGCGGCGGCGCGGCGGCCTGCTGGCGCTGCGGCAAGCAGTATCGGTCAGATCGGTGTCGGTTTGCGCAATATAATTGTGATCAGTGCGGCCAACGGTGTCACCTTAAATTTATGTGTAAAAAGGTGTTTAGTGAAGTGCGTAGTGGGCTACGTACCGGAGCTCGATCGTGTGGTCGACCAAATTTTGTGAACCAGGTGGATACGGAAGAAGACGAGGACTTCTATGACATTAAGTTGTCGGCTAAAGGTACCAAACCATATTTCATTGTAATTAATGTTGACGGTCATCGTCTAGAGTGTGAGGTCGATACGGGCAGCCCTATTTCGGCAGTATATCAGTGCAGATTTTTATAAACGGTACCTTTCAAATAAATCATTAAATGTCGATAACCTAATTTTACGTTGCTACTCAGGCTCCCGTATCGAATCGCTAGGTTACATTTATGTCGATGTACAACTTGATGAGAATCGAGCTAATTTACAACTGTATGTTATTAATAACAAAACCGGCCAAGAGCGTGTCGGGACACGCTCAGTGTAGGGTTCAGTAGTTTCCCGTCCGTCACAATAAGTGTTCCCACTTATGAGTTTAAAGGTGGGTATCCATTATGTCCGCGCTCCAGCAGCGCTCCGCGCTTCTGCCAAATGCTCCCGGTAGTGGATACTGTTGTTTCCATCCAAGTTCAAAATGATTTTCCTAGAAAGAACTTATAAAGTTCTACTTTTCAGATTTTTTTCATATTTTCTAAACTTATGGTTCAAAAGTTAGAGCGGGGGACACACATTGTTTTTTAATTTTGGAGCGATTATTTCCGAAATTATTGATATTATCAAAAAATGATTTTAGTAAACCCCTATTCATTTTTAAATACCTTTCCAACAATATGTCACACGTTAGGGTTGAAATTAAAAAAAATCACTTCCCACTTTACATATAGGGAGGCTACCCTAATAAAACATTTTTTTCCAATTTTTATTTTACCACTTTGTCGGCGTGATTGATACACATATTGGTACCAAATTTCAGCTTTCTAGTGCTAACGGTCACAGAGATTAAGCGAGGACGGACAGACGGACAGACAGACATGGCGAAACTATAAGGGTTCCTAGTTGAGAATAGATTCACGCTATAAATACGAGCTCGTATAAGGCAAATTAACTTTAATGAAATTGTTGATGATGCATTTGTAAGTCAATTTTTAACTGAGTTTCCGGAGGTGTTTTCTGATAAACTGGGTACTTGTAAAAAACTATTAAATTAGTGCTGACGGATAATGAACCCGTGTATGTTCGCGCGAGGCCCGTACCTCTCGCGTTGCGCGCGCGGGTCTAGCAAGAGCTCATGCGTCTCGAGCGAGAGGGAACAATATATCGCGTCGATCATTCCGAATAGGGCACGCTGATAGTACCAGTTGTCAAGGAGTGTGTAGTGGGGATATACGGATATGTGGGGATTATAAAACAACTATTAACCCTAAACTAAAACGGGACTATTATCCTCTGCCCAGGATTGAGGAATTATTTGCTTCCCTAAGTGGTGGAGTGAAATTTTCGAAAATTGACTTCATATCAACAACTAACAACCATACATTGCAATAACGACACTTGTAGGAACATTCGTATATCGCCGCACTCCCTTCGGCTTATCATGTATTCCCGAAAAGTTTCAAAAACGTATGGAAGAAATTGTGCGGGGTATTTTTTTTTAAATTTATTCTTATAAAAAGTGAACATTATTTTAAATTTTGCCAAACTGTAAGCCAGTTTGTCGGCAACGCAACAGTTTATCGTTTCACACTCCTTCGTAGTAATATCTGGTACTTATAAATACTTAAATTAACACAAAATAATTAAAGAAACATTCACCACTATGGACACAACGACAGATAATGTTTCCCCAAGATGGATTTGAGCTTCGGCTTAGTTATGCTTTCGTCATATATATCCGCTACCTCATTACACAAAGTTGGAGTTATCCATTGCCTTGAACGCCGTCCAAAGTAAGCCCTAGGTATGAGATATTTCCTCCTTTGAGTAATTTGGCACTTCTGCATTATATATCTCCTAGGTAAGTAAGTATACCTGGGACAGTAATATTTTTGCATGACATTTGTGTAACAGGCCCGAATAAAGAATTACATTTTAAAAATATAAAAAACGGTAATTGAACGGTTACGTAATATGGGCTTAACAGTTAACATGAATAAATGTAGTTTTTTACAACCTAGTGTTTAGTACCTAGGTTTTATAATAGACAAAAATGGGTTGCACTCGGATCCGGAAAAATTAGAGGCCATCTGCAACTCACTGACTCCTAGTAATATAACTCAGTTAAAAAGTTTCCTTGGATTAGTAAATTACTACGAAAAATTTATTCAAAACTTAAGCGTTCTGTTACATCCTCTATATGAATTATTAAAAAAGGAAGTGAGTTGGAAATGGGACTCAAAGTGTGAGCGGGCCTTTGCAGAGGCTAAGCGAGTGTTAACGAGTGACCGGGTGCTGGCTCATCATGAGCAGGGGCGGTCGCTCGTTCTGGCAGTGGACAGCTGCGCGTACGGTGTTGGTGCGGTGCTCGCGCATCGCTACCCAGATGGTAGTGAAAGGCCTGTCACCTGTGTTTCACGAACTCTGAACTCAGCTGAACGTAATTATAGTCAACTAGATAAAGAGGCGCTAGCTAATTTTATGGTGTTACTAAACACCACCAGTATTTATACGGCAGGAGGTTCGTTTTGCGTACGGATCACCAGCCGCTGAGCTATATATTTGGGGTACGGGAAGGCATACCACAAACTGCTGCGAGCTGCTTACAGCGCTGCGCAGCCCGTCTTGCAACCTATGATTTTTCCGTAGAATTCGTGCCTTAAAAGGATAACGGGCCGGCAGATGCCTTATCTCGCCTGCTCTTGCCTCACGAGCGGGGCCTTACTACGTCAGTGAGTTATTTAAATATCGTAGAGGAGTGAGTGTATGCCCGTAGATTTTAAGGAAATTAGTTATGAAACAAAAAAGAAAGTCTGTTATGTTAAATTTTTGGATATGTAATGTTTGGTTGGCGGCCCAGGCGAGATGCGAAGAAGAAAAACCATATTTTGCGCATAAGAGCGAGATCACTACGGATCGTGGCTGCTTACTATACAAGTATATACTTATTATAACTCCAGTACTACGTACACGAGTTTTAGAGAAGATTCGCGATGGCCACTTAGGTATTAATAAAATGAAAAATTTGTCGAGAAACTACGTTTACTAGCCTAGTCTCGATGGAGGAGGTATGTCGAAATTGCGAGCCATGCTGTGTGGTCCGCGACGCGCCACCGCACGCTGCGATTCACCCGTGGGAGTTTCCACTTCAGGCCTAGCAGTATCGTATACATGCGGATTTCGCGGAATATGCTGGAAAAAAATCTTGTCATAGTGGACGCTCATTCTAAATGGATTGAAGTGTCCACTATGAATAGTACAAATGCACAATCGACAATTGCAGCTTTCAGATCCATCTTTTCCAGATTCGGGGTTCCTTCGCAACTCGTCACGGACAACGGTCCACCTTTTTTATCGCATTTGAAAAATCACTGTAATATGAATTTTATTATATTGTATTGTATGTTCCCACGGCACCCTACAGACCACAAGATAATGACGCCGCGGAAAACGCTGTCAAAACAATTAAAAAAGTTATTGAAAGGGCGGTAAATGGCACAGGCTATCAATATATTTTTATTTAAGTATCGGAATTAAGAACACCCGAGTACAGGAGTGCCCCCCGCGGTCGCCTTGCTCGGCCGGCGGCTGCGCGGGCGCTTGGACGCGATGCGCCCGGACGTGGCAGCAGCGCCAGGCGGCCGTGGAGGGCGGCACTCACCGCGACCGCGACCTACAATCCGGTGATCCCGTGCTGACGCGCGACTATTCCGCGAGGGGAGAAAAGTGGGCCGAGGGTAAAGTCGTGTGTAAAACGGGCCTAGTCTCATGTAAGGTGAACATTGGAAAGGGGATTGAATTACGTAGGCATCTGGATTAAGTAATTCCAATAAAAAATAAAATTAGGTATTACTTAACGCGCACAAGTCAGACGTCAAGGGAGGAGGAAACCCAGGGTGACGATAGAAATCGTAATAAAACCGATGTGATCTGTAACGATGACGATGGGGCTTGTTTCGAAGACGCGTCAGGTAAGCCGACAGCATCGAGGACACACCCACCGAATGTAATGGATGTAACTCGATATGTACTCGTATGAGTACTCGGCACCTATACAGTCCCCGACACTGACGCCGCCCGGACCCTACGCGTCTTCACGAGCTTTGTGTGCTTTTAATCGTAATAAGAGAAATGCAAAGATTTGAAGGGGGATGATTTAGTTCCACGCGGAAAATGTAAGGTTTTATTATAGAAATAGTGGGTAATTGTGGAAACTCTAATAACACGTTTGGAGAATAAACCAGTCAGCCTCGCAGTCCTGTGTTTGATTGACGCCTTTCCTTGAGTCTTTACAGAAACCTGCATGTCTGAGAAATGACAAAAATATTTCGAAGACATGTGAAGTTTGCCAACACGCATTGGGGCAGCGCAGCGGACAATTCCTTGCCTTAAAACTCTCTCAGAAATGAGCGGAGAGCTGTGCCCAGAAGTGGGACGAATATAAACTGTAACTTTATGTAGGTACTTAAGATATTATAAGATGAGACTAAAGTAAAGTAAACAATTTTCTAATATTTTAGTAAATTATAATAAAAATAAATTGAAATTTTTAACACTTGAAAATATTATACAATATTTATTACAATAAAAACATTTTTTTTTATATGGAGTAAGGTGATAAACGAGCACACAATCCACGGTTGGTAGATGCTGTAGCCCATAAACCTCTACATTTATTCTCAATTAATATGTAATCAAAATGCTGATACGTTGTCACTGACTGAGGACTGAGATAGAATGCCTCGTTTCCGGTAAAAAGAGTCCCGGGTTCTCTAAGCTCACAGCAGCATTAAGTTGCTTTTTCACGCTGGTATTCTGTGAGTCATTCGTGTCATTCGTGATACAACTATAACAAGTAATACGTAATGTGATTAGAATTGAGATGAAATTCAATATGGTCTCATTGGAGGATAACAGATAAGTTTCCAATGCTACTATTTTCATGAATCCGCTGCGATAAAATTTAATGTCCTATGAAACTGCAAACGAATGTAAAATTTAGCAGTTCCTCCGAAATGGCAGTTTTTAATACCCATATTTCATATTAAGCTCGAAGTAATAAAAATAACAGTTGCATGTTAAGCATAAAAGTAAGTAAAATTTAATATATAATATAAGCAAAGTAAAGCGAAAGTAAATTATAAATAATATGAGTGGCATTGTTTTCTCTACAATGCCTTTCCCTTTATTTATATGTGTTAAAAATTTATAGGTAATAAAAATAATTGAATCTAAGGGTTTTTGCCTCGGATCTTTCTGGCATTTTCATATAGAAATATTGACACAAACTTAAGAAGAAGTTGAATCTTACAACAACTCGTTGGATGGAATGGGGTGACAGATTATTTTTAAGTATTTCAACGCGACAACTTATGTTTTCACGGGGTTTTATCACAGAAGTTTTCTATGAATATGAAAAAAATATGAATAATAATTCTTTTCACGTTAAATTTACTACTTACGAATTATGCCTATACATTTCGGTCCATAAGTCCGTAAGTCCATACAAAGAATTCGTATGTGACTAAGTCCAAAAGATTAAGTTACTAACTCTTAAAGTAAACAAAGCTTTTTCTTTCCAGGCAAATGTTATATGTTTATATCATAACATGGATTTACCTACACTAGCAAACATAATCTTTACTTATTTAGTAGTATTTTCTACGTAAACGTAAAGGTTTTGTGATAGTTTCTTTCTTCTTTAGAAGTAAGAACCCATAGTTCATCTTCATTTGACCTACGTGACGGTATGTCGATGCTGCGGTCTTGTGACCACCACATCTAGCCTCAAATAAGAACCAAAGTGCAACTATGCATTGCAACAACTGTTAGAATATTTTATTATTTAAAAAAAAAAAGTTTTTTTACGTCATAAACTATAAGAAATGCATACTATTAAATTACACTCTGTAATATTTCACCACAATTTATGAAAAAGTTTATTGAGAAAAAAATGGGTTTTTATTTTATTACTGTAACTGTGATGTGCAACTATAAGTTTTATAAAAGAGAGCGTAAAAATAATAATAGGTGAAATGTTTTATTGGGTAAATAATTGGAGGGACATACGAGTACACTCGAATAAACAATCGATCCGTGTCTATTTAGTTATGCACTAGTTGCGCCGTTAAAACAACATACCTTCCTTTCCATTTTGTTTATTATGCGTTATAAAAATAAAACCAAAAGTAACTATTAACTATGAATGAGGATCGCGCTATATAATTAAGCATACAAAATATTGACCGACTAAGTTTTTGATATTTTTTAGTAATATTTGCTGATTGTTGTACCCTATTTCAGATTTTATAAAACATATGCACGAAGAAAGCGGTTTTGACGACTTTAGTGGGCTGATGAGTATGGTTACAATATTTAGCTGACAAACTATAACCGCGTAGTTTAATAGTTGACCAATTATTTATAAAATTTTCAGATTTTATAAAACGGTTGCAATGTGCGTGTACGTTTTGCAAATTTTAAGGCCCCACACCAGATGTGAACGAAACTGCCTGACTGAAAATAGGCTATGGATATATAACCGCTACCTAAACTTATGTCAAAATATCAGCCTTTCTATAACTGTTGCAGTTTGCTCCCTCGGCTCTTGGACTATAAACCCTTAAGCTGCATTGTCAACTTTTATTCGGTTACTTATATTCATTGCATTTTATTATTAATATGCAAATGCGTTGTCAATACTAAGGACTAAGATGAAATTGAGGTATTTCAGTTAATAGTGTCTGCAGTTTTCTCTACCTACCGTACGAAGTGGACCAGAATTATGATTTTATTTAAACCATTCGCCCTTCAGCTATAATACAGCTGTAGCGCGAAGCTCTACGTAAAACGAAATATTATTTTCTCAGAACAACCGCATACATACAATTGCTAAATCGATCGAACCGTTTAGTTTAGTTGTGTAAAGTAAGTGTCTGATCAAAACACATCATCATCATTAATATTACAGCCCTTCACAAGTCCACTGCTTAATATAGGCCTCCCCCAATGAATAATTAAACTATACCGATTTATTTAATGAAAAATTATATGAACGTGTTAAATTCATAAAATAAGTATACTGTTTTCGTTATTCAGTCATTTTAAACCCCCTTTAATGAGGTGAAGTGGTAATGCGCCGGTTGGCATCTCGTTGACAACTTCTGTTGGTAGCGAGGATAACAGTGTAGAGTCATTGAAATGGAGTGAAATTAGGGTGAGTGAAATCACGGTTCGAATCCAACTGTAAGTTTCACCCCCACTCGTGAACTTGTGATAAGCTAAATTAATGATGATAGTAATAATTCTTCTTAAATTTATGCTGGGCCTAACAAATTTAAAGACATAAGAGATCGGTAAAGCGACATAAATATTTTTAATTATCTAAAGTATTAAGTTGTCTATCTGTAATATCGAAAACACTGCGTTTTATTGAGCTCAGGCGGTTATTTGCTCAGGCCAATATAATATGAATAACTATTTTTAAAATGTTTGTCTGTCCAGTGGCCCATGCACATCTACGTTCTACATCTATCCTCAATTAAGAATCAAAATGCAGATGCGCTGCCCGCCCCTGAAGGCCACTAGATGGAATGCCTCGTTAATAGTAAAAAGGGTCATCTAAAAGAAGGGTAGGGGAAGGAAGGGGAAAAAAAGGGTTCTCTACAGTCACCACACAGAACACAGCATTGAGCTGCTATTTTAAGTTGGTACTCTGTGAGAGCGTGGTTCTTCCCTGGTCTAGCTGACGCATTCGTGCATCAAACATAACAGAGCTGCAGCATGATTGTACACTGTTAATGGCTCTAACACGATGAATTGATTAATCTTCGAAATAGCTGAACTGATCCTGATGAAACTTCAACAAAAAATAAAGCGCAATATCAGAAAGGATCAAGGCTGTATCTTATCTAAGAAAAATTGAAGAATTTAAGAAAACATTTTTAAAGTATTGATTTGGTGATTATTTTAAATCTAAATGCTGACACAGATCTATAGATCTAGGCCAAGGGAAGTCGCGGTGGTACGTAAGTCTACAATAAATAACCTAGATTTAAATTGCTTGATGTATGTTTAACAATAGATTTTTTATTCCTTTTTATTTTTAAAATTGAATTGGGTTGGGTTGGTTGTCTGTAATAAGGAAAAAACTGCATTTATCCACAAAATCTGCGCAGTTTTTTGAGCTACGGCAGTAATTTGCACACCATTAAGACATGACTATAACATTTTTGAGTTATTTTATTGTATTTTATTTTAGTTAATTTATTATATATATATATATATATATATATATATATATATATATATATATATATATATTATTTGTTTAGGCTAATCTTCGGAACATCAAATTTTAAAAAAAAAATTTAATTTCGATTAAATTTTACCAACAGATAAAGAACTATTCCGGAAGTGATATTGGCTAAATTTTATCGAAAAAACTTTTGAGTTGTTTTTTGTGGAAAAAAACCTTATAAATTAAATACACCACATCAGGGTGGGATGCTAGCCTACAACAAATGACCATCGATTTAAAATGCTTGACATATGTCTTAAATTAGATTTATTAAATCATTTTTTAAACGTTAACTTAATTCTGGGTTTTAGTCAAGGTTCATTATTTTCTCCCACATACGCGAATGTATCATAACCTCGATTTGGAAGCAACTACCGTTGTACGAAACAAATAATATTAGAAAAACGTACTACAGTACATGCCCAGTAATTGCTGAGTTTTTAATAGTAATATTTTAGAAGCACGCTAAGGAATAATTAAAGCAAGCAAGTAAGATTCTTTTCACCTCACCGTGTAGTGGCGGTTGAGAATATCCACTACCCCATATCTTCCCGTGGGTGTCGTAAGAGGCGACAGAGGGACACAGAAAGGAGATGGGCAGCAGCATCTTCCTAATAACAACAATAACATAATAAAAAACTGCGGTTGCCAACCCGCTCGCCAAGCGTGGCAACTATGGCATATATTCCCTCATGAGCAACGACGCAAATAATGGCCGCCAGTCCCCGGCGGCCCCGCTATTCCTGGCTACGGTGGCGACCATGGTAACGGCGGGGCAGGGGGTGCTAAGAATCTCCGGTGGAGGTTCGGTTGCCACCTACGACGACACGACCTGGCAACGTATAACGCACGCACCCTGAGGACTGACGAGAAGATACTGGAGCTGGAAGAAGAGGTATACAAGTTGCGCTGGGATATTATTGGATTATCTGAGGTCCGAAGAGAGGGGGAGGACACGGTAATCCTCGAGTCCGGAAACTTGTTCTATCACCGGGAGGGCGACCATCTGTCCCAAGGAGGTGTCGGATTTATCGTCCACAAGTCTCTCGTCAACAACGTTGTAAAGATTGGGAGAGTCGCGTACCTGATACTCAGAATCACCAAACGGTATTCGCTGAAGGTCATACAGGTCTACGCACCAACCTCGGCACATCCCGATGAGGAGGTGGAGGAAACGTATGAGGATATTTCTAGAGCCATGCATTCCTCATAAACCCACTACACGGTGTTGATGGGAGACTTTAACGCAAAACTAGGCACAAGTGAAAGCGGTGAGCTGAAGTTAGGGAAATTTGGAGTAGGGCAACGGAACCGAAGGGGCCAGCAGCTGGATGACTTTATGGAGAAAGAGGGACTCTTTATGATGAACTCTTTCTTCCAGAAGCGGCCCCACAGGAAGTGGACCTGGTCGAGCTCCAACGGTTCGACAAAAAATGAGATTGACTTTATTATGACGACCAGACGCCAACTGTTCAGTGATGTCTCAGTGATCGCAAGGGTGAAAACCGGCAGCGATCACCGAATGGTTAGAGGCACACTGAACCTTAACGTTAAGTTGGAGAGGTCTCGTCTAATGAAGTCAACGCTCCGTCCCCCTCGTGCTCTAATCCAGAATCCCGAAAACTTTCAGCTCGAGTTACGTAACCGCTTTCAGTGCCTACAAGATTGCAATGCAATGGACGATATGAATGACAAGCTCGTGGAAACTGTCCATGCGGTTGGAGCTAAGTTCTGCAAAACCCGCCGCAGAAGAACACAAAAACTCTCCGATCACACTCTTAATCTCATGGCTGTTAGACGGGAGATGAGGCTGCAATCGTCAACAGATTTGACAACATACAGGCAATTGAACAGAGAGATCTCAAAATGCATGCGGCGAGACTTACGCAACTTTAATACTGCTCGTATTAAGGAAGCGATCGAGCGGAATCAGGGCTCCAAATTCTTTGCCAGAGATCTGTCTGCCAGAAAGAGCTAACTGTCAAAGCTGAAGACTGGGTGTGGCAGCATCGTTTCCGGGACACCTGAGATTTTGAGCGAGATTGAGAGGTTCTATGGGCAGCTGTACACATCATCGTTTGAGCCACAAGCAAGTGTGAGTAACGATCCAAGAGCAAGTCTTACCCGACACTATTCCAATGATATCCCGGACGTCAGTCTGAGCGAGATTAGAATGGCTCTCTAACACCTTAAAAACGGCAGGGCCCCAGGCGAGGATGGAATTACAGCGGAGCTTCTGAAAGGGGGTGAACACCGGTACTTGAAGTCCTTCAGAAGCTCTTCAATTCCGTCCTTCATGGTGGTACTACTCCGGAGGCGTGGAGCAGAAGTGCGGTAGTCTTGTTCTTTAAGAAAGGCGACAACGCTCTCTTGAAGAACTACAGACCGATTTCCCTTCTGAGCCGCGTCTACGTGCTGTTTTCGAGAGTCGTTACGAATCGTCTCGCACGCAAACTCGACGACTTCCAGCCTCCCGAACAAGCCGGTTTCCGAAAACGCTTCAGTACCATAGACCACATACATACCCTGCGGCAGATTGTACAGAAGACCGAAGAGTACAATCTGCCACTTTGCCTAGCGTATGTGGACTATGAGAAAGCCTTTGATTCCATCGAAATTTGGGCGGTGCTACAGTCCCTTCAGCGGTGTCAAGTGACTGTCGGTATATCGAAGTGCCGAAGTGTTTGTACAGTAGGGCTACGATGGCTATCCGAGTACAGAACTAGAGTTCGAATCCTATCCAACTGCAGAGAGGTGTAAGACAGGGTGATGTTATATCCCCGAAACTCTTATCCGCTGCGTTGGAAGACTTTTTTAAGCTACTGGACTGGAAAGGACACGGTATTAACATCAATGGCAAGTACATCACTCACCTTTCGATTTGCCGATGATATAGTTCTTATGGCAGAATTCATGGAGGACCTTAGCACTATGCTCAATGACCTCAATGGTGTCTCCCAACGGATAGGTCTTAAGATGAACATGGACAAAAAAAAGATCATGTTTAATGTCCATGTCACACCTATGCCGGTAGTTGTTGGGAGCACTATGCTCGAAGTTGTTGACGAGTACGTTTACCTGGGACAAATACTCCGACTAGGTAAGTCCAACTTCGACCGAGAGATCAATCGACGGATTCAACTCGGCTGGGCAGCGTTCGGGAAATTACGACACATCTTCTCGTCAGGTATACCTCAATCTCTGAAAACTAAAGTGTACAACCAGTGCGTGTTGCCAGTGATGACTTACGGATCAGAGACGTGGTCCTTCACTGCTGGCCGTATGAGGACGCTCAAGGTCGCTCAGCGAGCTATGGAGAGGGCTATGCTCGGAGTTTCTCTGCGTGATAGACTCAGAAATGAGGATATCCACAGTAAAACCAGAGTGACCGACATAACCCAACGGCCTAACCCAGCTATATAGCTCGAACAACCGATATCCGATGGGGAAGAAAGGTTCTCGAGTGGCAGCCTCGTACCGGTAGGCGTAGTGTAGGGCGACTCGCCACTAGATGGAGTGACGAACTGGTAAGACATGCAGGAAGTCGATGGATGCAGGTGGCTCAGGACCGTGCTTTGTGGTATTGCTTTGGGGAGGCCTATGTTCAGCAGTGAACTTGTGAAGGGCTGTAATGATGATGAAGATGATGAAGATTCTTTTCATAAAATAGATTGTAAACATCGTTATTGGCCACCACTTCATTCTATGATCACTTAAAATGTTAAAGGCAATTATTATAGCTTGTTCTTGACCGCATTGCTGGTTAAGTGGTCGTGAGCGCGACTGCTGAACATGTTGTTCAGGAAGCGAATTCCGTGTCGGGACAAGAAATCATTATTGGGTTATTCCATGAAGAAATTTGCAGTAGCAGCGTGAAGTAGGGACTTGGTTGTGTTTTTTTCATGCTTCAGGAACGCATAAAGTCGTTGGTGTGGACCGCCTGATATTTCCAGTGGTGTCGGATTGTCCGTGCCTCGGAAGCTCATAAAGTCATTAGTTCTGTGCCTAATCTCTCTGGTCATTATAGATGGTCGTTCCATCGGAATAGGAGAAAAGTGGAATAGAAAGTACACCTATGTTTGCCTACACTCTCGTGCACTATAACTGGGTCCTACGTTGATGAATAGTGTCCGTAAAGACTACGTTATTATAATAATAGTTTTAATATTACTTTGGAATTGTGGAAAGTCCTTAAATTTTATAGTATGGAAGCAGTCTTAGTCCGATCTCACGTGCTATCAATGGAATTTATTAATTAAATATTTTCTATGCAGGGAAGACAAACTAAGTGCATATCTGTGAAATAAAAATAGGTTTAGTTAAGCTATTTTTGCACAATTAATATTTCATACAATCAGCTTTCTACAATTAATTGCGTTAATTGCGTTAGTATTCATCTACACTAATAATTTGGAGGAGTAAAATTGTTTGTATTTTTATATCAAATTTGAATATGCTTGTAATGATATAATAATTTTAATAATAATAATTTTACGAAATAGTTTCTTATTACTTGACACCGGCAAAAGTACAACCGTACGAGTCCAATACCAAATTAAAAAGAGAGTTTATTAGGCCAACCAAAGTAAAAGTCAAGTCAACTTATTTTTATCTAAAATCAGCCTTTATGAAGCATTTTTTGTTTCTATGGTCTGGTATTGTGCGGAACCTAGCCAAAAAACAAAAGTCAAGCGTCTTAGAGTTTTAACGGGCAGGAGTTCGATAAAACCTCTCTGTACCCCCTGCGGTAGAAAGATATCGAGATACGAGAGACGAGATTTCTCTGAATTTAGTGAGTAGTGGATTTGGATCACTAACGATAAGATTTGCTTACTGAATCCTTATACTTAAGGTTACCGTCGCTTCTAACGGGGCAGCTAAGACCACGTTCTACGGTCTCAAACGTAATGATATATATGAACGTTAGGTCATGTGACCCAGCGTCGATTTCATTCATTTTATAGTTTTCTATAGCGTTAACGATCGCAGTTTGTCACCTTAGCCTGTCTTCATAGAACGCCATAAATATTATGTTTATGGTCGTATTGCAAATAATGGTTACATTTATGAACAGGTCAGAGAATCATGTTAAAAAATATGTGAAATAAGAAAAGAGGTGAGTTGTTTGAGCAAGTGGCTGAGTTTATGTATTTAGGATTCGATTTGGGCAGAGATGGTAGACATGAGAAAAATATAGAACGACGAGTGAATGCAGGACTCAGTAAATGGGGCTCTACACTCTATTGTGGGAAGTAAGAATGTGTCAAAAAAGCGCATATGGCAATTCACAATGCTGTGTGGCAGAGAAGCATTAAAGTGAAGTTGATGCTATTAAAATGCGTTTATTCGGAAATATGTTAGGGCTGACTCTGAATGATAAGGTGAGAAATTTTGTGATTAGAGACAAAAGAGGTTTGTAAGATGATGTTGTGGCTAGAATTAAGAACATCTACACCCAATCCTCGAGAACACATCTACAACCAATCCTCGAGAAAACCGTGCTACTCCATAAAAGAAAAAGAGTAAAATTTTCGATAGTTTTGAAGTTCAGAAAGAAACTTAAGGCACAATGAAAGAGTTGCATATTGGTGGAAATCACGAGATGATTTTACTGTTTTTGGGTAGTATATTGCTTATAGATTGAGCAATTTACAGGATCCATATACTATTGCTACAGTAGAAAACCAAATACACAACATTATATTCCAAGCTGAAATTGGTTTAAACGACGGCGGCGCTAGTACAAGCTACAATTCTTTTCAAAACATCACAATATCATTTTTATAAATATGCAACAATCACAGGACAATAACAATAATTTGTTTTGCCACTTTAAATACATACTCGAGGCTTTGATATTAATCCCCACTGGCAAAAAATCGTAATGCTTGAGGCTTTGGCGGGAAACTGGCCAAAAATCGTGATGTTATGGCTAAACGTTCTGTAACTGATATGCAATTTCTGAATGCGGTACCTTGTTTTCTTATTTTCATCCTCACGTTATGAATTAAATATTCTATGTATGTGCTGAACATCCATAGAAATTTTTAATATTCTCATTACAATTAATTTCTACAAATAAGATTATTAACCATCGTTTAGCCTAAGTATTCTTCTCAAGTAAATAAACTAGGACGAACCCATTATCTACGTTTATTCTTTGTTATTTAATAGTACGGCAGTTTTGCTAGCCAGCAGCTAGCAAAACGTCCTCCCGTGTCGACATTGTGAATAGCACCGCAGAACATTATACGATATAAGATGTAAGGTGTAGAGTATTGTTATATGTTGCAATGTTGAAAAACAATGGAACGTAATGTGGACATGTTATAAAACGCAAGTTACACAACATGTTACTTAATCTGTAAGTATCATAATAAAGTCTTAAAAGCCTGAGTCAAATAAGGAAATAAGGCCGCTATAACGTTATAAATTCCTCTCATTATTGTCTATCATCCGAAATATGTAGTTGTCAGTATAATCAAAGAAATCTACATTTTAAGTAAATTACCTTACATTTACCACTTTAGCCACCGTTACTATTTTTTTAGTAAAAAAGGAAACCACTGTCTAAGAAAAATGATAAAAGTAGAAGATGTATTTGGGTCAAACTTTGGTATGGCGGCGCTCAGAAAAGCTCTACTTTCTTCTAACTAAACGTGTTTGTCATTGAAATGTTCAATTCATACGTCTTGTATTTCAACACCCTATATTTTTTAACACTTTGAGGTAGTTTAAAATCATTTTCATAAGCATTTTGTTAAATAATATCATACATAATTTAAGTCAAGCCTTGTAGTGACGGTGTAAGA
This sequence comes from Parnassius apollo, assembly GCA_907164705.1. NCBI lineage: Eukaryota > Metazoa > Arthropoda > Insecta > Lepidoptera > Papilionidae > Parnassius > Parnassius apollo. The sequence continues at coordinate 4,840,658 of CAJQZP010000987.1, forward strand.
ATATCCACTACTTGATATCGTTTCGTGGATGTCGTAAGAAGTAACAGAGGGAAACTGAAACATGATATGGGCAGCATCATCTTCCTGATAACGATTCAACATTATTTAAAAAACACTGCGGTTGACAACCTGCCCGCCTATACACCTTATGATGCAATCTAAGGGGAGGCCCATAATCAGCAGTGTAATTTATAATTTGTGATGGAAAACGAATTTTAATTAAATGATGAAACTGAACCGTCTTATTTTTTATATTTGCGTAGATCATTTATTATTAAATTGTAGTGACAGTGTTTTATTCAATCCCAAATTTTCATTGTATCATTATTAAAATTAACTCTATTTTCCCAACAGAAGTTTAAATTTTTGAAAACGTATTATGGAATTTATCGTCCAGTAAATAGAGTTATAAAATGATGTAACTATAATTTCATTTCCATTATTTTATTCCAATTTGAATTCACAGTCTTGTCTATGAGGCAAATGGAATTTTTATTTACTCTGGAATACATTAAATCGTGGAAAAATCCTGAAAACGACGACACCAGTCACCACAATTAGGGAGTTGGATGAAAAGAAGTGATGAAGACAGGCGTAGTACGAATTTGCATTTGAATGTGTGTCGTGACTGCAAAAGGGACAAAGACTTTTATGTCCATTACACAGAATTATAAAAGAGACTTGTCGTGACTTCAACACATTATTATTATATGCAAAATTACCTCGGATGTGATATTTATTACGAAACATATTTGGCCCACTAATTTTATATAATAAAATATAGTTAAGTATATAATAAAGTATAGTTTAATGTTTAGTATTATTATTTGTTAAACGGATAGTCGTCTTCCTTTGTCGATGCTAATCTTGACTTTGTTCATAACTACCAAAAAAGGGAAACGGCGTTCGCACCTCTTCCTTCGGCTGGTTTTTTCATCCCCACGGACGGGGACGTGAAATCCCCACCACAATGGCCTTATGAGACACTGGTCTTGCGTCTCTTATCAGGGACCACCTACAACACTACGTAGGATTCGGAACTCCGCGATGGGCGTGACCCCAAAACGTTCAACTCCGTGCGACAATCCTGTTTCTTAAAAGAAAGTGGTTGACGACTAAGATTACAGGCCCCACGGAATGGTCCCGATCCAGATGTCAGCCTTAAACTTAGTGGACTGTATATGTTAATTCGTAACTGTGAAAATTCCCCGAAGAGGCAGTGTCTACGAATTCCGAATATAGTAACCGCGCAAAGTTCTCTAGTTACAGACACATAAGTCTCCTCAGCATACTGGGGGTAAAGTTTACAAACGTATATTATAAAATCGCCTCCGTAAACAAGTCCTTACCAACAAGCTTCTTCCTGACAAGCAGTTCAGTTTCAGACCCGATCACTCGTGTACAAACCAGATTTACCGCCTCATGGAATATATCCTAGAAGGCTTCTTCCACTCAAAGGGAATTGAACCCATAACACCGGTGCCCAATCCTTGAACGTCGCCAAAGCGTTCGACTAAGTCTCGCATGATGGCTTGCTTTACAAGTTAATCTTAACATACCTGATAGACTCACATCATCAGAGCGTTCCTTGCCAACCGCCATTTGCGATTTTTTATAGAAGGAACTTGCTCCTTCAAATGCCCTCTCAGGGCTGGAATCCCTCAGGGCTCCGTCCACTCCCCACTCCGATTCAGACCCAATTATTAACACCGCTCTCTTTGCAGACGATACAGCACTCTACGTCTGTCATTTCCACAAGAAATATCTCAGAGTTATGCTCCAAGGAGCCGCGAATTGCTCAGGCGAATGGTTTCGCCTATGGAGAGTTGAGGTGAAAAGTATAGTAATATACTTTCAAAGGAAACCCTCCCTAAATCATCGTAATCTAAATCCAAAAAAAATACTCTTGGAACGATCACTCTATTTGGCCGCCAGACCCCATGGTAACCAACCGCTAAATACCTGGGGGTCATATTAGACTACTTCATGACCTTCTCAAAACACATTTGCACCTTCTGAACTTCTCGAAGCAAATTCGTCGCTAGTCGACACCACCCGCTAGTTAACAGTAAGAGCAAACTGTCTCTAACACACAAGCTCCACCTCTAAAAACATTGCGTTAGACCTATCATGTACCACGCAAGCGTGGCCTTCGCACATGCAGCTCCTAAGCATTTGTTTGACCTCCAATTCGTTCAAAATAGATTCATTCGTATCGCTACCGGAGCTCGATGGTACCAGCAAAACTCAGACTTGCACAGAGATTGTCAACTCCCGACGACCTCTAAATATTTCAAGGATATGTCTCGGCGCTACTACGAGAGCGTTCAGACACATCCTAACCTGCTATTGGTAAACTCAGCAACCTACGCTCCAACTCAAAACGTTAATTAGGCCTTAATTTGCGGGCCGCAACGTTGTAATCGAACCCGGAACTGGTCCGCTAGATTCCGACGACACAATTGTCGCCGGCCCGTCACGCATAGACACTACACATTCACCTAGTGCCACAAACACTGATAGGACAACGGATGGGACACTGCTAGTCCACTGATGGGCGCGCCACACACCCCTCCACATGGCGTACACACCGTACAACCGCGTCCCTGGGCGGTTCTAACCGCCCAGAACATCGAACTACCCGAGTTCGTCGTCAGAGCCGGGGCCAGCCAACCCCGGTTCAGACGGCCGTTAGATAACTCATCCAAGTGCACTGTACACTGTCATAGTGAGCCATCGTTACGCAAGTGACGATCCGGAATGATTTAAATTCACTTTTTCCAGGACGCGTGTCTTAAGACATATGAAGCTGTAAAAGCCCTAAGGCTAACATCATTAGAAACCAGGCTCTAGCCATCCTTTTCTAATATTTATACTTTTCCTTGTCTTACATGTACACTACTTCAATCTAACGTTAAACTGTCCTTATCTAAGGTATGTATTGGTAATTGGTATGTTTTATCAGTGAATAAAGCGTTGCGTAAACATTAATTAAAAGTGTTTAAAGCGAATGAAGTTTTCTTAATTCTTTTTTACCATTTACTATGTAATGCATGAGTCGAATTTAGTATAAATAACCTTACTTTACTCCGAAGGTAACATTTAATAATCTTAACATAACTTTAACGTGTTTTTCTATAAAACGGTGAACGATTTAACGAGACGTTTATCTCGCGTCGCCTACAGTTGGTATAGGTGTTTACTAATTTAATAATTTTTATTTATTGCGTAATATACGACGACTTCAGACGAATGAATGCAGATAATTCAGCAGGGCGTTTTTAATACTTTAGTTTTGAATTATTTCGTAAAGTTTTGACATTACTTGAACAGAATTTATACTCGGTATATGCTAATTATTATAACTCTAGTTTGAGATGAAAATGTACAACAAAATTATTTCAGTTCTATATTTTATGTATCTTTTACGTATTGTCACCATAATCATTACCATAATTTACATCACGACAGTTTATCAATTGTTATAAGTAAGTTAACTAGCAGTGCAAACGTTTTTTTTGTTTAGTAAAGTTGCACTTTTCTCCATAACTCTACGAAAATAAAATGCTTTCTCATCACATACTCTGAAGAAAGTTTTAGTAGTTTTCTTTGCAAATTTCTTCGTGCATTACATCTCCTGACATTTAAATAACTTTTAATGAACCAAGTAAAGCTTTGAATAGTTTTTAATAAGATTTTTAAGACAAAAACAAATTATTTTTCCGTGTATTTTACTTTGTTTTCATTGTCACTTTCTTGTTTGCCTGTATGTCTGTGCAATCCGGGTCGAATCTTGTAACTCTTTCGAGCACTTCCCGAAGAACTACAAAACTTTAAATTTTAAATATAGCTCAGAATCAGATGACAATATTTTAATATTTTATTTTGTTTTATTTTTTGAATAACGTACAAAACAGACATTAGTTATATACAGTTCGAAAATTAAAAATGTTAGTATTGCTATGGCAATTTGCATGTTATAAAATGGTACTATTCAACGTGTCATTGCTAAGGCTACACACCAGCAAAAACGTAATATCAAGGTTGTGGTCACATTATCGTAGTACTCGGTATGTGGCTGAACGGCACCCGGGTAGATATCGTGTTACTATATGATATTGTATTAGAGTTTGGGGTGGCGCATGCAAAACCCACATTTTGCGACTTGAAAGAGCCCAAAGGTCGTTGCTTTAAACGATGACTTTTAAGACGTTTAGATTCCCAACTAGAACACTCTATAGTGATTGTCAAGTTCTTACTGTTCGGCAGTTATACATTTTACAACTTATAAGCAGACAACATCTTGCTACTGCATACGACAAAGACAAAATAGAAAGAAAACGTACAATAGTTAATGTCTTGACTCCAACCGCTTTCCGCACGTCCTTTGCCAGGCGCCAACATGGTTATCTTAGTGTACATTTGTATAACAAAATAAACAAAATTTTTGACTTTTATCCACTTCCACTTTACAAATTTAAAAAGAAGGTAGAAAAATGGCTTTTATCATTAAATTATGAAGAAACGGAGGACTTGTTTAATGTTATAATGTAATCCGCTTGATGAATCCTGTATTTTCATTTATTTATAAGTACATATACACACACACGCACACGCACATACACACACCCACACATACACAAACACACACGCACACTTGAACCCTAACACACTCAACACACAGTTAGTACGTAAATTAAGTAGTATATTATTTTTATACCTTTTGAAACATTCTTGTTATTTTGAACCTTTATTGTTAATTTATTAGGTCATAAAATTGGGAGAGGGCGCTGATGCTGAGATACAGGTATAATTCCTAGTTCAGCAATCAGAGACTTCATATATTCACTGTATAATTATCAATAAAGCTTACTATACAGAGGAAGGATCGATTTATCCAAATGACCGTCAGAAGACAACCCAATATCACAGCGATGCAACTACTACAAAGGTTCCAGGAGGAACACCAGCTGCTAGTAAGTGACCAAACCGTGCGAAGGTTGCATGAAGTTAGTCTTCATGCTCGAAGACTGCTCTGTGTTCCGTCGCAGTTTAAGTTTAATACGGATTCACGAAGAACACGCATTTGGAGAACTCCAGGAAGAGTTGGCCGTCTACGATACCCTCAGGAGGTCATTGCGGACGAACATTCGTCATTCGCCATGGCGGACGAACCCAGCTCGTTTGGATCCAAGGCAATATGACTGCACAATAATACCACGAGGCGGTAGTAGAGCCTGTTACGTAGGATTATCCTACACAGAATCCAAATGGACCAGGAGTTTCTACTCATGCACGATGATGCTCCTTCCCATACGGCGCGGCTGGTGTCGGCCGCTCTCCGAGACCACGATATTCAAGTTTCGGATTGACCTGCACAGTAGCCCGACTTATATACTATCGAACATGTCTGGGACATGTTACAACGAAAAGTTTTGAGAGATTTTTCAAATTTGACCACGGAGCAACAACTACACGAATACTTTCACAGAACATGGGACCTCATACCGCAGCAAGATATTGATAATTTATTTTAAATATGAACAATCGATGTCGATGTAAATTAATGTAAGAGGTGGCAAGACTGATTACTAATAATTACATTTCATAAGATTTTTTTCTTAATTTAATTAAAATTAGTAGTTTTATAATAAGAAATTAACGTTTTATCATACTTATTTTCTACGGTGATTAAAAAAATAATTTTTATTTAAAAAAAACATTACAAAATATTTTTTATTATTTATTAAGGACCTTAAAATAAACTATCAATCATTCTTCCATTAACTATATCAGAAAATTCTTCATAGATTTTTAGATATTTGATGAAATATAAAATATCCTTAAATTCTGTTGATATGTTACACATACATATTACTGGTGACCACAAGGTAGGTACCTCACGGACTGGCAGTTTATCCATTATTTTGGAGAACAAGGAGGTTATCGCCTTGGGAGTGCCGGAAAACATGCGTTAAAACCGGTGCCATCTCCAAAGCACACGTCTCAGCATAATGGGAGGGTTTCCATCAGGCCCACACGACTTGCGGACATCCAAGGAGATGAGTGCTTTATGAACCGAGCGCTGTGTAAACCGCACATCCAGCATGGAGCACTTACACCACGGGAAGTCTGTTATCGATATCGATATCGATCGATTCCCCCCGTTATCGATAGTCGAGTTGGACGCAAAGAGAGAGCCTAACAGATCGGTTTTTCCCTTTGCAGCTTGGGCCAGAGAGTAGTCCTCTCTGCGCAGAGATGGAAGAGATAGCTGACAGAAGTTCCCTTGGACAGCCTCGGCGAGATATTATAATGCATAGATTCCAGATGGAAGGCGAATAAGCTTCTCACCAATTCTGCCGATGTGCTCAGACCTTGCCTTGGCAATGACACTTTTAGAGGACTTGGAGGCGGAATTATGCCTCTTTATAAGAGGTGTGGTATGGTGTTTGAATCCCAAAACATTGATGTGTCAGCCCAGGCTCGGTAGCATTCCTGCTTATAACAAGATTCCCCTTCACAGGAGCGACCAAACCATGGCAGGGAGCTAACTCCGATTGTCACCACAGAGGATGGAATAAAAAGTTACATATCCTGAAGTAACACATCAGCGACAGAATCAGCAACAACGCTGGGATCGCCCGGAAATAACCAAACCCAAAAGGGTAGGATGCAAAAAACGATCGCATCCTATCTCAATCAGACCTATAGTGCCAAACACGGCGTCAGTCTGCAGAATGCGAACGCGACGTTAGGGTGAGTGGAACCACACTCTTGACAAGACAATAGTCCAACGAGCCTATAGGGGCGTCAATGGAAACCTGATATCCATCCGGATGAGAGGTCAGCAGAAGATCCAACAGGGAAAGTGCATGATCCTCTTCATCCGGAAACCGCGTAGGCGAAGTAACCAGCTGTGTAAGACCATATGCCAAGGAAAAGTTCTTTCGAGTTCGTTCCTCCCCTTCTCTTTCGACCTCAGATAAACCTATAATATCCCAGTACAACTTGTCTATCTTTTCTTCTAGCTCCTGTATCTTCTTGTCAGTCCTCGGGTGCGTGCTTTATGTTGCCAGGTCGAGACATCTTAGGTGGCAGCCGAACCTCTACCGAAGTTTCTTATCATGCTCTGCACCACCATTACGTAACATGGTCACCAGGAATTATATAATATATTTTGTCATAGTGGCCACTCTTGGCGAGCAGGTTGCCAACCACAGTTTCGTATTGCTTTTTGCTGTTATCAAAGAGATGCCCCTGCCTATCTTCTGCCTCGGTTTTCCTTTGTCGCCTTTTATGACACCCGTGGGTAAATATAGGTTTAGTCTATATTCCAACCCGCCAATACACGGTGATATACAAAATATAAAATTAAGTTTTTTTCGCCTAAAACGTTGTGATTACTTATATTTGATACTTACTCGGAAACATTGGCACTATAAACGTAAACAATGTAAGTTTTATTTAACTTAATATATTTGTACGAGTTTTAAATACTTTTCAGACTTTTGCACTCCTTCTCCATATAAACTTTAGGTAACGATGCCATGACTCTCTACAGTGCTCATTTGTTGCACGTATTTTGTATATTGTATATATACGCATTTTGTAATAAGTGCGCGCGAACGACTGTTATGTAGTGCTTGTACTTAGAGGAAATTGTCACCACAGAAGTCGGAAAGCCGTTGTGAATTGATCTCATTCAATTTCCACATTTCATTTCGTTGTTGGCATCACGAAAATTTTCTTCCGCAGCAATTTCTCTCGAAGAAAATAAATTGCATATTGGTATACTGTTATGTATGCGAGAATGAATGTATTGCGTGGAATTGGAGTGTAGTCCTATAGTTAGAGTAATTTATGTTAGCTTAGAAATGAAAGTGATCTGTTTGGAAATATTTAGATATAATACACCTCACATATAACACACACACACACACACACACACACATATACATATATATATATATATATATATATATATATATATATCTGTTAACTGGTTTTATTTAGGATGTTATTTTCTGGCCTTAAATAAGAAACCATGAATAGTTACAATAAGCATTATCATTTGATTGTGTACCTTTAAGGTATCACTATTGCTTTGAGATATCTTTATTTCACATAAGAATTTACAATAATTCACTTACATGAGAAAGTTTAAAACACATACAAACAAATAATAGTCTTATCCTAGGCGTACACTAGTATAACGAATCAATTTCACTCAAACACATTCAGTTGTAATTATACATTTTTTAGCAATGTTTATTTCTAGAACAAACTAAAAACTAATAAACAGGGTACTTTGAAAGACTTACGTAGCCAAGGCGCAAAAATGCTTAGAGGCATGGCATGCGCACCTTACATAGACCGAGCGTAGCTAAAAGCGACGCGTAAAATAGTGAAATCAAGGTACGCTCAGGTTAGAAGTTAAATAATATTTTAAGTGCTTTCTAAATGTTGGGATTGATTTTGCTTCTTTGATATTTTTCGGTAATTGGTTATACAATTTCGCACCTTCGTATATTAGTGTGTTTGATATATATATATATATATATATATATATATATATATATATATATATATATTCTCGACCTTAGGTCATAAGTCGACATATATATATATCATTACAGACCCTTATGACCTAAAGCGCTCGGATGGTGAAGGCGAGTCAAAGCACTGTTGATAGGCAAATCTATGAAAACAGCCCTGATCAGTGTCATTGACAGAGTCGAAAAAGCACTGGAGGATAAAGAATAGCTCTTCGTGCCTTTCTAGATATTGAGGGCGCCTTCTACAGTAGCCCCACATCACTGCTAGTTGGGGCTCACAACACTATTCTTGTGATATCCTGGAATGGAATTAGAATGGCTCTCCAGCACCTTACAAACGGCTAGTATCCCAAGTGGACGTGTGAACGGCTGTAATGATGATGATGATGATGATGGTCCTGTAGTAGTGGTGTTAGAATATCCCATATTACCCCCTTGTTGTCATAAAATGCGGTAGAAAATTCAAATTGAATATATATTTTAAGTTCACAGCTGCATAATAATAAAACATTTATATTGCCAATACGCTGTGGTATGAGGCAACGTGCCAGTATCATATCACATAAAGAGAGTGAAATCTGATTCGCACGCTTTAGTTTTACGAAGCTTATAAGTTTTATTTTATATTTTATCTAAATTAGAGAAAACAGTTTGCTTCCTTTTTATGGAATACGAATTACGGTGGATTTCGATTACTAGGCGATCACTAGTAATGTTACGTTTACCAGACTATCTATTAGTACAATGGAATAAAATCGTAAGTGTGTAAACTTAAAATTTTACAAATGTGAAAAAATCGGCTCCTTAAACGTCTTACTATGTTCTGCTAAGTGGAAGGACTCCATTTCTTCGAGTTAGTCCAAGTAAGTATCATCTTTTTACCTATTTCTGACACAGAAAGATCACTTCTTGCACTGCTCAGTGCTGCAGTCTGAATAATAAAAAGACTCAATATAATTAAAGGCTGTAAGGCATGCCATCTCAGTCTTCATAGATGATAACATGTTTTCAGCCTTCTTGGTTTGAAGTTGGCTGCAAATGTCCATAGGTAACGGTTGTTATTTACATAGGGTTTACTGAAATTTCGTTTGAAACATAATTTTTACAAAATGGTAGTAATCCCACACTGCAGCTATGTTATGGTAGCGCTAATGATTCGGTTTGACCGCTAAAGGACCACGACGTTCTATTTATTTGCCATGAAATTATTTTATTTAAAAACCCTAAAAGATTAAAAAGTAAAAGAACACTAATTTGCTTTTAAATTGCGATATTAGTTGTAATTACTTTACTATAATGCTTTTAGGAAATATATATGGAATTGCCATAAATATTTCCCAGAAGCAAATAATATAAGTTTGAAATTCAGCTTGACGTTAATAAAACGTTTATTAGGTACTCTCATTAGAAAGTAACTTAATTTAATTTAGTTTCTCATTATGACAATTTTCATAAAAAGTTTTATAATAATATTTTATTCATTAAATTAATCGTTACTTACTCCAGTGAATAAAAAAAATATTGAAATAACCTTGTTTGCGGCGTAGAAGTATCGATCACCCCATTTCGTAACGTGGATCTCTTTTGAAGCAATTATAGATGGGATATGCTAGAAACTCTTCGGCTACTGATAGATAACTATATAAATACCTCGCTGAGGTCAGATGCAAAATACCTAGCGATGGGCACAGCGTCAAAAATACGAGACGTCTGGCAACGCGACTCTTACCTAACCTGCGTGTCAAACGTGCCAAAATTAATATATTAATTTTTAAATAACCTAACCAAACGAAACTAGTTGTTAGTAATTTGTAAAAATACACATACCTACATAATATGTATATAGCGTTATACCTGTAATTCCTGAAATGGTAGGCAGAGTTCAAATAGCAGGGAGCTACTCGAAGCACGTCAAAAAATCATCAGACATTGCGTGGCACTTGACAAAAAAAAAAAAAAAAAAAAAAAAGGAGCACGTTTAAACCAATGTAATCAAAATTATAAAATAATAAGTAATCTGGTACACGTTGTAGAGTCATGCTGTAGCTATATTAAGGTTGCATTAGGAATGGGTCGGCTCGACCGGGGAAAGATCACCGCCACAGCTTACTAAAGTCTAGTGCTGAACAGAGGCTTTCCCCATAGATTACCTCACAGAGCGGATATATTATACAGTTGTCGCGCTGGCAAGCGGATTGGTAACAAACATTTATTTTTTATTTTAGCCGTTATTAGGTAGGCGCTGCTGCCCACTTCCTGATTTGTTTCCCTTGCAGATCACACGGTCCCTAATACCAGCGTAGAAATCAGCTTAATGATGCTGTGTTTCGTAAGGTGGGTGTAGAAAACCCGCAACTAATGGAATCGAGGTATTTCATCTTTATCCTTAGAGGTGACAACATATCTGCATTTTAGCTCTTAATCGAGGATAGATGTCAACGAGTCGTTTGTCAGCCTTATCATATTGAAATTAAATAAAATGATTTTTTTGCATTGTGTATTTGACATTTTAAAAGTATATTCAAATTCAATCTTACGGGTAATACGAGTATAAATATACAGGATTATTTTGCAACAACCGACCAAATTTGCAGAGAAGGTCTAAAATAAGTATGTAAAGAAAAATTATAATTTTTTTTAAACATTCTATTCTTCTTATCTTTTAAATCATGATGCGTGGTAATGAATAATTTTAATTGATTTTACTACATTCGTAAGGGTTGGTCCGTATCCAAAAACGTTGTTGCCCATAAATACCTAGGTGGATTGAAAAGTACTCGGCCTAACACAGATCCATTCAATTCTAAAAATCAAATCTACCCACATTATTTAGTTCAGTTCAGACTAGTTCATTGTGTGAAGTTCGAAACGTGTGCGATAATTAGTTGTGATTTTATAAATTTATTAACAAAGTAATCGGACATAATTTCCGCGAATGGAGCAAATCGAGCAGCGTGCCGTCATTAAGTATCTCCATAAGAAGGGGCTATCATCAAAAGCCATCCATGATGACATGGTCAGTACATTAGGCGATTGTACTCTGTCATATTCATCCGTCAAAAAATGGATAGCAGAATTTAAGCGTGGTAGAGAGAGTGTGAAAGATGAACCCCGCTCTGGAAGGCCTTCGACGTCAACTACTGACAAAAATATTAAAAAAGTACTTGATTTAATAATGGGAGACCGCAGATTAAAAATTAGAGAGATAGCCGAGATTATAGGCATCTCTTATGAACGAACTCAAAACATCATTGTCAACGAGTTGGGTTTCCACAAGGTGTCTGCGAGGTGGGTTCCGCGACTGCTTTCAGTTGAACAAAAAAGGACGCGATTGACTATTTCACGCGACTGTTTGGAGTTATTTGAAGCCGATGCAGATGATTTTTTGAATCGTTTTGTTACTATGGACGAAACATGGGTTCATTACTGTACACCGGAAGCAAAACAACAATCAAAACAGTGGTTCACCACCCCCTAAAAAAGGCTAAGTCGATTTTCTCGGCATATAAGGTGATGGCTTCAGTATTCTGGGACTCGAAAGGTGTGATTATGATTGATTATCTTGAAAGGGGTAAGACTATAAACTCTGATTACTACTGCACCTTACTACGTCGTTTACGAGAGGAAATAAAAGAAAAACGTCGAGGAATGCTCAGAAGAAAAGTCCTGTTTCATCAAGATAACGCCCGTGTTCACACGACAGTACAGTCAATGGCTGAAATTCACAACTGTGGCTTTGAACTGTTACCGCATCCGCCGTATTCACCTGATCTGGCACCATCAGACTTTTTTCTGTTCCCTAACCTAAAAAAGCACTTGGGAGGTCAAAGATTTTCGACAAACGACGAGGTCAAAGCAGCTGTAGACGCATATTTTGACTCTAAGGAAGAATCATTTTTTTCAACGGTCTAAATGCTTGGAAGGGGAGGTGGCAAAAGTGTATTGAACTTGATGGTGATTATGTAGAAAAATAAAAATATTAACTGATTTAGTATGTGTTTATTTTCTTGGTTAGGCCGAGTACTTTTCAATCCACCCTCGTATAAATCAGATTCTAATTGGGATAATTTGAAATAAAAGTAGAAGTCTTATTTACTCTTATTATTATGTATCATTGTTTATATATTTGAACTTAAGTTTAAAATTTGGCTACTCTCAGATTAAAAACTCTGTATATATTCATATACTTCCATGTGAAAGAGGTAATATAAGAAATTTTTTGAAATATTTTCCACGCGAAACATCGGGAACAATATAATATAAGAACAGTCTTTGGCTCTTCCGTTAGCTTTTACAAACTAGAAGCATAACATAATCCTGTTCTAGAGTTAGCGCTATAGAAGATACACTATAATATTATATTGTTTAATATAAGCCGACGTCAGTAGACGAGCCTTGAACCTTGACGATGGTGTAACGTCCGCTTAGACTGCTTCATTGGTCTAGTGATCGTAAGCAGGAATGGTTATCATATTAATGCAATCCATTTTTAATATAAGTTTTTTTATTTGATATTCCGCAAGTTGTAGCAATAAATAAATATTCTATTTCTTTGTTTCTTTGTTTCAATAATGCTCGTGCAGCGACTACAGCTACTCGTATACATAGTTGAAGTGCTAATGAGTATATTTGACTGTAGTAGGATACCGCTCTCACATAATACCAGCTAGAAACGGTAGAAAAATGTTGCCGTATTTCGTATGTTGAATGTAAAGAACCTGAGTCCCTTTGTAATGGTAATGCGGCATTCAGTATTAGTTCTCAGGGGTGGCACGCATTTAGATTCTTATTCGACGATAGATGAAGATGTCTGTGGACTACGTCATCCAATATCTATCGCATTGGCTATATGCTGGATGACTATTATTCTCCCCTTACACTATAAAAGACCCTTATTCTTTAAAAAAAATGGATATATAATCTAGGATTGATGTAGGAGTCTAAAGGCTAGTATTCAGTCACCCTAACATCTATGAAAATACTCTAAAAATTTGTTCAAAATATTTATATTTGGCCAACTCAATACATTATTAAAATATTGTTTTAAATTCCATTCCGTATGAATTTCCTGGAATGCATATTCAACAGATTTAAATACATGAAAGGTATTAAAAAATTAAAAATTCACGCCCGACTGAAAATAACGCTTTTGATCATTTTACGCTACAATTTTATTTATATTAACAAAATAAACGAAGCCCCATTATAGCCTATAGAAGTCCACTTAAAAAAATAAGCCTCTCGCATAGACATCCTTAAATTCACATGTTGCCACAGTTGCCACGCTCAGCAGGCTAGTTGGTAGACGCAGTTTCTATGTTAGTTTCTAACTACTGCTGCTGCGCATCTCGTATGTGAGCTTCCTCCGTCGCCGCTTCCGACACCCACGGGACGATAGGGGCCCACTGGATATTCACAAATCGCCGCCACACAGTTAAAACAACGCCCAGTATAAGTATCATTATTAACAATTTTAATCTCACACTTCTCAGGATGGTGTTGCGTTTGTGTCGTATGATTTTCTTGTGATGATGTAAAACTATCGACGTGATTTTGGTTAAACTTCACCCAGACAGTACCGTACATAATTCAGTGCTTCTTGATTTATATATATATATATATATATATATATATATATATATATATATATTATTGGAACAAAACAAATTTACTAATTTTATCTCTTTTTTTATTCCCGACGTTTCACTCATGGCCACGTGAGGGAATTATTCTCAAGGCCGTCGGTGACGAAATGCCCCAGATATTTAATTTCGGGGATAAATGTTGATGTTTGTGGCCACGGCATCCACTTACCATCATGTGGACTGTGTGCCCGTTTGTCACCCTTATTATATAAAAAATATTCTATAAAAATGATATTATAATCATGGTCAAAACATAATAGAATAATTGCGTGCAAGTTGTAAAGGCATTTACCGGCAGTTTTAAAGATAATCTACAAAGTTATCTTGAATCATATTTAAGCCCATCCGTGGCCGCATAGACCTTATTAACTGTCAGCATAGTCCTAATGGCACCATTAGGAACATTCAGCTCCACGAGCAGTTACATTAGTTTAAAGTTCACTGTTGGACTCTGTCTGCGTCTATTTGCATAAGTATTTTCTTACAAATATTTGGTTAGTTCAAAGTGCAATTCTTGCATTGACAATGCTGTAACCAATTACTTGTGAATTTGGAGTCAGCTTGAATTTTTTTAATCAGTCGTTGCACAAGCATTTATGATACTATACAATTCCTGTGCGGTTAATAGCTTTAAAAACCACTAGATAATTTTTGTCTTTGTTCGGTATGGCGAAGAAAATTTCCCCGCAATTTTATGATAAACTGAGAAATTTCACAATATTTAATTAAGATAGCAGTTATATTTAAGTTTACAAATAGAACCAAAAAATGAAACTGTTAAAAAAAGGAAAAGCGAATTATAAGAACTAAAAAGAATAAAATAGTTTCTACATAAATCAATAGCTTTTGAAGTTGGGGCTCAGGCCTCAGCTTGGGGCTCAAGCTTGGGGCTCAAGACACAGTTTTATGAAGAATTACAGCCCCTGTGAGTGGAAATAGCACAAGCTCTATGTAAATATTAACATTAATAATTCATCATTCATTTTCTACCCTTAGGAGTGAAACTTTTCCTCAAATTTATATGGGATAATCGCTTCACATTTAACGAATATGTCAAATATCATACATCTAGAAAATACACTGTCGAATTGAAATCTCCTTTTTTTGAAGTTAGCTAACAAAGAGAACAAAGAATATTACTCGGGTCACGTACCATAAATTCCTGTGCTGTAGGTGCTATTATACAGGCATTAAATTCTCAAACGACTTGATTCGTTACTCATGGTAATACGAATTTTATACATTATACTGTAACCGACCACTTGTCCCTTGACTCAATAACAGAGAGTAATTTCACTTACTCCCACAGGAATTACATCAGAAAAGTTAGGTTAGCAATCAAATTTTATGTAAAGTTTACAGTACGTTTAGGTCCCACAGCGCAGGTCTCTCATTTATGAGAGAGTAAGTAGATCGACATGAGGAGAGCGTGTGTTTACTTCAGCACGATAAAATTTATTTACAACTATCTCGTTATATGTTTGCTACCAATACGCCTTTTAACCACGTAGAACACCAATAGTTCCTGAAATTAATGGAAAGTTTACGACCACGGTATAAAGCTCCAAACCGAACAAATTGCTGGTAATCTTCTCGACGCAGTCTACAACTCAACCATAGAAAGCGTAAAAGATGAGTTGAAAAAGAAAGTTGTTAATCTGTCTATTGATAGTTGGAGCAACGTCAGACAAGACTCGATAGTCTTTGTATTTTGGTGGAAGCAAGTACTTTTATAGAAGAGGGGTAAACGAACATGCGTCTGGCATCAGGCATCTGACGTTAAGTGATCGACGGCGCTAGTAACATTCGCAGCTCAAAAGAAATCGTACGTCCGTTGCCGGCTTTAGAAAAAGTGATAGACTATAACTTGAAGGTCGCTCCTAAATTAATTTCAATGTGCAATATTTCAGGCGATAGGAAATTTCAAAAGTAGTCGGGCTATGCAGACAAGATCTGCAATATCGACATGCTTTAAGGAATTTCAACGCAACTTATAATGAAAATTAGCAACGGAATTTAATCCGAACAATTCTTTAAAGCCTCGCTTTAAATCATATCGGTCTGGAAAAGTGCAGGCGATAGCAGATTTCACAAAGTAGTTGGGCTATAACGAAAAGTTTTGCAGTATCGATATAGTATGAAGAATTTCAACGCAAATTAAGATGAATTTTAGCGACTAATAAGTAGTGTATCGCTGTGACCAATATAATTTATTTTGATCGCTGCGTTGGGTATAGTCTACATCTATGTTTGTTATTTTCCAAATATATTTTAAGTTTATCGCATAAGGGGTCCACATTAATTAAGAACTTGCAAAGGGATTTCAACCACCAAGAAACAGAATTTCCATATCTTTGGCGAACGCTTACGAAGCGAATACTCGATTGTATGTCCTGATTAAGGTTTCAGAATACTTAAGGCTACGTGTTTGGAGGGTTTTAAGAGACATTTGAACAAGCCCAATTTAGAGAACCCTCAAAGTGTTTAGTCCAATTTGTGTTCTCTTTAACCGCATGTCTCGAAATACATCTTAAGTTGACTACGAAGTTTCTATTGCAACTATTAAGACGATACTCTTTTTAACACCACGTGCTAATGACTTAGTCCATATTTTATCGGTACTTAGGAGTCTAATTGCCACGTAACCGAGGTGTAGGTCCTTCTATGATTAAGATGTGATTGCTCACTGCAGAGTTCCAGATTAAAGTGCAGAGAATCCATGTAATTACACGACGTGGTATTGCATCTAAGTAGGTAGACATCTGTTCGCATCTGTTATCTATCATATCTGTTACCTTCTTTGTTTAAAATTGTTTGCTTGTGTTCACATGCTTTAGTAGCCACTTATAATCAGGTGGACTCATAGTTCGTTTGTTATGATTATGAATATAATCAAATACAAAATGGTAGTTATGAATAAGGTAAAAGTTTCTGATCGATAATTTATAGGAAATTAGGAAGATTCAACATGGAAGATCACAATATATCGAAAGTTGGAACAGGGAAATTAAAAAAGGAATGAATAAATCTGTCATTAATAGACCACATTTGTACCCGAATTTAATTTCCGTTCCCTACGTTAGAGGACCTTAATATTAATATATTTTGTACGAGAGAATGCTCATAATAAACATTCCAAATAAGAAAAAAGAACATAATTGGCAACAGCAAGTTACTATTTTCTTTCTTACTGATTTCAGCGAAGTTTAGTTTCCTTGTGGCTTCAAGACAATCCCGCGTACATTGTTGTAAGTTCTCGCTTGGAGCACGTCACGCTCTGGTGAACATGAGTGCCTCGCTTTTTGTTAGTCTTAAAAGATATCATCATTTTTATCACAGTATATGAGCTGACCTTATTTCTTTACTATAAACGAAATTGTCAATTAATTATACTGCCTTTTTAAATAAATTGGAATGATATTTTGTATTTTGATAATGTTTTGCTATCTAACTTTGTCTAGATAGGTAGCCGCACAAATTTCTGTCACCGATGTACTGTAACATTAATTAAGGTCTTAGTAGGAGATTCAAGTAAAATGTGGCACAGGCTGAGAGTAATTAAAATAAAATATCTTTCTTTTATACGTGTAAATATAATATATATATATATATAAAGCAATCTTGTGGGAATGATCTTGGCTATAGTTTGTCTATTTTTTTTTGTGAAATCGAAGATCGATGACGAAGACATAAATGACATTTATAATCACGTACCAAGTGAACCACAGGCGGGTCACTAGTGTGAAATAAATTAAAAATACTTTGCTTATTATTAAGTAAATAATGCAACGAGAATCTTGCAGTGATTGTTTGTTTCTAGTATCTCTAGATCTAGAGTTGACGTGTCGTTGACGTATCGGTGATGCCATTGCGCGGACGTCCTCTTAATAAAATTTTTACTGATCATGGGGCACGCATGACTAATACCTCAAATTAGTTGTCCTATGTTGATTTCTCATAAAATTCACGTATAAGGAAAATAATTTATCGTTATTTGTAGCCTTAACTCTATTACAAAAAAGAAAATTATTTAGCAATTGTTTCATATAAAATATTAAGGTTTTAATTTTAATCAAATAACAAAAAGTAAAGTAAAAAAAGTAAAGTAACAGTGGCTGTACTACTCTTCTTACATCTGAGATGGTTTTAGGGCTAGGAAGTATCAGCCGCGCTGCCCCAAAGTTTCGTGGCCGAGTACGTGGTGAATCACCACTTAAAATTTCAATTAACAATTTCTATGCGGCCGGCGGGGATCGAACCCGAGTTCCTTAAGTATTGTGAAATTTACTGCGAGCTTCCACGACTCCTCAAATGAGAAAAATCCCTTATTTAATATGGGACACAGTAGTGGCTTGCACGTGTCATTATGTGATGTTTCACAACGCATGTAACGGATTGTTAGCCAAAAATTAAACACAAAAAAATTTGTGTGAAACGTATTTTTTTACACATTTTTTAATCATACCTACTTTTAAATATGTCGACGTTTAGGTTGGTGCCTAATATACATGTATGGTACACTAGACAATTCTAGGGTTGCCGCGGTCCACAGGTATTTTTTCATATACGCTAATTTTCACCTTTTAATATTTCGCCTCGCGGGCTTAAAAGTAAATCCTTTTCTAACTTTTCTTTGTGGAATATTTTGCCAAACCATGCCCCTGTTTTACACACAAACGTACTCACCTCTGTGACTCATTCAGATTTTTAAATCTAGAGCACTTCACCTACACGCGCTTGGAAGACAAGGTCAGATTGGTTGTGATCGCCCGGTAGTGAAATTAGTCGCGCAATGAACGATTGATTCGTTGGGCGATCAACTTTAGTGCAGATTAAACGATTTCTTATAGCTCAGTTGAATTTCATACAAGTAGCATGAGTATGTGCACCTCTTTTTAAAATGTGTCAAACGATACGCCTGAAAAAAAACTGATTATATCCATTAAAATGTACAAGACTAGTGAAGGTGCAACTTTTCTAAAGCATTATTTTATACAAATCGATGTTGACTTCAATCATTTTAGCGCGGCCGTTTTTACAAAACTATGTGTCTAAAAATTATCGATTAAACAAGATCCAATCGGAATTTTGTCACATATTTTAAATAGCTTATTCATAAAACACCAATGTTGATGATGGCTGATAGTTTAGACGGGTTATCACTATAGCCTCCATGCATATAGCCTTAGAATAGTTATCGATGTATTGTGAGATGGAATTATGTAATCCTTTTATTTTTTTAAAGTTTCTACGCGTTTGGTTTTTAGGTATGTTCACTAGTTCTTCGGAAACGACAGAAACGTTTTAAATTATTCCTTCTTTAATAAATAGGCTATACTTATACTTGAAGAGTGAGCGCTTATAAAGTTTAACAAAATAGGAAATGAAGATTATGCAACCTATTTAAACGACATTCTAATTGTTACCTTGAGTTTGTGATTTTATTTAGACCACTCAAAAGGGTAAAAAATTAAGTAAAAAAAAAACAAAATATACAAATCGAGTTCAGAACCAAAAAAAAATACGACATAATCTACCCTTTGAAGTCTGAGCTTTAAAACTACGACTTTAGAATAACTTTGTGGAACTTATTATTTTTCATTGGAGTTTACCCCTTAATAATCGTTTTATATATAGCGCACAGTATGAAAATAGGTTGGTAGTAAAATCAGGTGTTATGGCGTCTCATAGCGCGAAATGAATAGTGTAATATAGGTCATAATATATTTAATGTAATATATTTTATCTAGTCAATATAAGTAAATATATCGGTTTATTTACTACACTGTCTATTCTACATATTATAAGATAATCGTTTTTCAGAAGTAAACTCCAGTCATCCGGCGGAGCTGAAAAGCACATTGTTTTATTATTATAGAAGTCTGTTTTAATTTTTATTAATAGTTTAATTTTACCAGTTTGAGTTAAATTAAACATTTCATAAATTTAGAAAATGTTTTTTAGAAGCTTTGTCAATTTGTGATATTATGCGCTGTACTATACATATAATCTTTTAAAATTGTTTTGATATTTTTGCTTATACATCGCAACAGCATTAAAACACAAAGATAAACTTTTGCGATTTAAGCTGCACTTTGTTTTTTTTATAAAGATTTACATTGCAGGGGAAAACTTTATTTAACAACAAGAGAACAACTTACGCTTTAAATAAAACATCGCTAGTTAGTTAAAAATATTTTTATAACTTTAACAATTTAAGAAATTATGTGTTATGGTTGGATCATTTTGGTTTCCTCCCTCATTAAACGGTTTACAGATTTATGATTACTGCAATTCTTCTCCCGGACATGCTCATTAATTCATGAACACTGCAGTGTTGTACATGAGCTGCAATTTTTTTATAGAATAAGGGTTACAAACGAGCTCATAGTCCACCTTATGGTAAATAAATGCTGTGGCCCATATATATCTACATGTATCCTCGGTTAAGTATCAGAATGCAGATGCGTTGTCATCCATGAGGACTAAGATAAAATGCCTTGTCTACAGTAAAAGGGTCTAAAGAGAGCAGCATTAAGCTGCTATTTTACGGTGGTGTTCTGTGAGAGTACAGTCAAGCCGACCCATTCGTGCTACAATTATAATATAGAACTGCAGCATGGTTCTACCACCTTAAAACTGTTGGTTTTTCAATAAGGCTACATTATTACAGAGCACTGGTATGGTATATTGTATATTGTAAAGTAAAGTAAAGTAAAATATACTTTATTGTACACCAAGGAACATATTACATTATTTATATATTTAAAGGGACATTGGTACAACAGGCGGCCTTATCGCTAAAACAGCGATCTCTTCCAGGCAACCTTAGGGCAGAGGATACTATTTTAAAAGATAGCGGAAGGGGTGTACAGAATATGATAAAGAAAGATAAATAGAAGAACATAAATGATTAAAAATGAATGACGACAGGTAGTAACTTAAGAGGAAAGGTAATAAAGTTTTAATTTATTTTTAAATATAGGAAGAGATTTAGATTTTTTGATATGTAAGGGGAGAGAATTCCATAGTCGTATAGCGGTAACCGTAAAAGAATTAGAATAGAAGGAAGAGGAATGTATAGGGGTACTTAGAAGGAGATTATTTTGAGATCGTAAACTACTTAAATATATAAATCGGTCTTTCAAATAAGAAGGAGTGGTCGGATTGAACAGAATGCAGTAAAGAAGATGAAGAATGTGAGTATTCCTGCGAAGACGAATCGGGAGCCACTTGAGCTTATGGCGGAATTCGGATATGTGGTCATACTTTCGTAACCCAAATATAAACCTTATGCAATAATTTTGAAGCCGCTCAAGTTTATTAAGTTGCTCGTATGTTAGGTCAAGATAACAAGTGTCCGCGTAGTCAAGGATCGGTAAAAGAAGAGACTGAGCCAGCGCAACTTTAGTAGGAATGGGGAGAACATTGCGTAATCTTCGAAGTGAACCAACTGCGGCAAACATTTTTTTACTTATTTCACTAACTTGCGGTCCCCAAGACAAAGTCTGATCGAACATAATACCTAAATTCTTAACTTTGTCACTGTATGGGATAAGTGTCCCATCGAATATGATTGGCGGGAGCAGCGACAAAGTTAACCGAGAGATTAATTTCGAACTCCCAATAATAATGGCTTGAGTCTTCAATGGATTAACTTTAAGCCCAAATGAATTACACCAATGAGAAATACGAATAAGATCTTCATTAATTAATCTAATTGTATTGGGGAGATCCGCAATCTTACATTGAGAGTAGATTTGTAAATCGTCTGCATATAGGTGGTAAAGAGAAGTTATGTGGGAACAGATCGAATTGATGAAGATAGAGAACAATAGAGGAGACAACACGCCACCTTGTGGGACGCCAGCTTTGACAGCAGACCAGTCAGAAAACGTGTCTTGAATTTGTACACGTTGCCGGCGCCCTTGCAAGTAACTATGAAACCAACCAATTACTTCAGGAGATATGTTAAGAGAACTTAGGACAGCGAGTAAAACATCAAAGTCTACAGTATTGAAGGCATTACTAAAGTCAAGCAATGTCAATACTGTAACCTGCTGACTATCCATGCCCAGGCGAATATCATCAGTGATTCTAACCAAAGCCGTAGTCGTACTATGACCGGGACGGAAACCAGATTGGAATGAATTCAAAAGGTTATGATTGGACAGGAATTTGCTCAGCTGTTGGTATATTAGGCGCTCGAGTACTTTAGAGAGAAAGGAAAGGATGGATATAGGACGGTAATCCTCATATGTCGGATTAGATTTTTTAGGGAGTGGAGTTACTAGGCCGTCTTTCCAGGATGAAGGAAAAACACTGGTGTCAAGGGAACGGTTTAAAATAAGTGTAAGTATAGGAGCTAAAAGATCGAGTATTGGGATAATCATCTTACGACTAATGCTGTCAGAACCAACTGCGTCGGAAGTAATGGCTAATATATTCTTCTTAACATCACTGACAGTAACTTGGCTAAAGACAAAAGAGGAAAAATTGGGAGTTGATATAGCAGAAAGTTGAGCAAGTGTATTTTTCTTCGTAGCACTGTCTATAGTGGCGCTAGAGAGGAAATGAGCATTAAGCTTATTTAAATTCAAATTAAGAGATTCTACATTACGCTTTGCTTTTCCAACCCCTAAAGATTTGAGAAAGTTCCAAACTTTAGTTGAGTTATCTTCCTCAACAACAGATTTATGGATATGGCGTCGTTGACTATCTCTACACACCATATTGCAGCGATTTCGTGCCCTGTTATATTTCTCTCGGTTAGAATCATTAGGATTCATACGATATTTAGATTTCGCTATGTTCTTTTTTTCTTGAAGTTTTTTTATATCGGCAGTGAGCCAGGGGGGCAGGAAGATGCTTCATTCGAACTGGACGAATTGGAGCGTGAATGTCATACAGTTGTGTAAGTATGCTGTTAAAAATAGATATCTGCTCATCAACCGAACCAGCATTCGCAACTACTGACCAGTCAACCTTAGCAGTATCTTCTCGTAACTTATCCAGGTCCATTCTACTAAAATTGCGCCGGAGAAGGATCCTTCGCTTAGCCTTAGGAGGTTTTAATTTATAGGACAGGTAAAGTAGATCATGGTAAGAAAAAAGCGGAGGCATTGCATTGACCATGCTTTGCAACATGGTCAATGGAAGAAACAAGTATTAAATCAAGGAGAGAAGGTACACAATTAGGAAAAGCATGAGTTGCTGAAAGTGGGAGAATATGTAAGTTAATGCCATTAACAAGAGATTTCAGACGGGATGCTCTAGCATCATTTTTGAGAAGACAAGTATTGAAATCTCCCATGACAATAGTGTGATTATAAAGCGAGGAGTATTGTTCTAAAAAAAATTTCAAATGCTGAAAAATAATCAATTGTAACATTTGGACTGTAATAGACACCGAGAAGAAGCTTTAAATGTCCAAACAATATTTCGATGAATAGGTGTTCATCGAAATATTGTTTGTATTGTTCATTGTAGAGCACGGATAGATTTTTGTAGAAATAATAGTGACCAATAAGTCCGCAGTCCACTTAACAGCGAATGCTGTGGATCAAAGGCGTATATTTATACTCGATTAGAAATCAAAATGCAGTTGCATAGTCACGCCTGAAATTTTGACGATACTGAAATAGTGCCACTACTGATAAAAAATTAATTATTAAATTGATTTATTTATTCATTATTTGCACGAAAAAAACGGACAACAATGAAATAATATTTAAAAAAAAAAACACTTGTGTGCAGCTCACATGCGGTAGAAATGAAAACCTCCTAATGAAATGAAGTATAAAATAACAATATTTCATAACAAATAATTTATTTTATATGATAATTTTCAACCACAAATGTGGCATAAAATATAAGATTGAAGTTTAATTTTATAACAAATCAGCTGTTCCCCGAGATTTGCCTACGTGTACGTTTTTTATTATGGTTTTAATTTTTTGACACGGAACCCTAATTTTTTTCTAAAATAAAAGTACTACTTATTTTTAAAATTGTATTTTCGTAACAAGTACCGTATATAGTTTCATACGAATTTAGTAAAAGGCTGCTATTTTAACATTACAAATAGGGAATCAAATTCTATTTTCTATTTATTTGTACACATGTGCAGCGCCTAAATGTAATAAAACAGAAGAATATTTTCTTTCGAGTAAATTTGCTTTGCAATAGCGACATCTACTTTATGTATAGATAAAGTCATTTTTATCGAAAAAAATTGACTGACATGAGAGTCAGTACGTAAAATACGCTAGGTGGACTAAACACTACTAATTACATATAATTTTATTTCATTCTCTCTCAGGCTATATGCTATAGATGTATATATTTGTCTCTTTTTAGTGACAATTTATTGGTCCATCGATGTACAGTTCACAACTATTCTAAAGAAGTTTTCATACTGACCTCTCTCTCTCTCTCTCTCTCTTTCTCTCTCTCCCTCTCTCTCTCTCTCTCTTTTGCAACTGCAGCTACAATCACACGCCAAACGAGGCAAGTATCTCGTACTATATAGTAGTCATCTAATAGTCAAACAGACATTGTTCAGCACTGCATTTTTATTAGCTAATGATGATGGTATAGAGAATACCGTAACATTGTTGAGCATAATGAGAATGCAGCAAACCTCAAAATTTCTGTACGACGTCATTATATATATATATATATATATATATATATATATATATATATATATATATACCTAGTCACGTCATAAGTATTGTCACACAGTAAAAACTTTTCTTTTAGAATGCTGGCCACAAAAAAGTTTACTGAATTCGAATTTCGAATTGTTCATGAAAATAAAACTGTATACTTTTTAGAATTTTACTCATTTTTAAATATGGAGTGGACACTTAAAGAAGACCGTGTTGCAGCTATTGCGTTGCATCGTTGCGGTTACGAGCCAATTCAAATTTTTGACATACTGAAAATTTGAATATAACTATAAATTTAAATATATTAAAAGATTAGTTTATCATACCATCAAACGATACAACGAAGACTCTAGTGTAGATGACAGGTCAAGAAGTGGTCGCCCTCGGTCTGTTAGGACTACAGCAGTGATAAAAGCTGTGAAGGCGCGAATTCAAAGAAATCCGAAACGTAAGCAGAAACTGTTGGTACTTCAGATGGGGTTAAGTAGAACCACGGTGAAAAGGGTGTTAAATGAAGACTTAGGGCTTCAGGCATATCGAAGAAAAACAGGACATCGTTTGAATGCTCGTCTAATGAACCTGAGACTGAAGAGATGCCGCGCTTTGTTGAAGCGGTACGCGGGAAAAAATATCGGGAAATTCTTTTTTCGGATGAAAAAAAATTTACCGTAGAAGAGAGCTACAACAAACAAAATGATAAGGTGTACGCACACAGTAGTGAAGAAGCGAGGAACCGTATTCCGCGTGTCCAACGAAGTCATTTTCTATCCTCGCTAATGGTATGGTTGGGATTTTCTTATTGGGGCTTAACAGAGGTACATTTTTGTGAGAAAGGTGTAAAAACTAATGCAGTTGTGTATCAAAATACAGTCCTGACGAACCTTGTGGAAACTGTTTCTCATACCATGTTCAATAACAGGCACTGGGTATTCCAACAAGATTCGGCGCCAGCTCATAGAGCGAAGAGCTCACAAGACTGGCTGGCGGCGCATGAAATCGACTTCATCCGGCACGAAGACTGGCCCTCCTCCAGTCCAGATTTGTATCCGTTAGATTACAAGATATGAAAACACTTGGAAGAAAAGGCGTGCTCAAAGCCTCATCCCAATTTGGAGTCACTCAAGACATCCTTGATTAAGGCAGCCGCCGATATTGACATGGACCTCGTTCGTGCTGCGATAGACGACTGGCCGCGCAGATTGAAGGCCTGTATTCAAAATCACGGAGGTCATTTTGAATAAACTTTAGTGTCATAAGAATCTATGTTTTGTTAAGTTCGTTATGTGTACATGTTTCAATTATTTTATATTAAACATGTGACAGAATTTATGACCTGACTAGGTATATATATATAGTTGTCATGTCATGTAATCATTAAAGTCACAAAAAAATTGTGGGTCACTCATGGGCAAAAAACTATCCTATTTCTTAAGTTGGATTAAACTGCAGACGATGTGCAAATTTGATTAAAATCGGTTAAGTAGTTGAGGAGTCCATCGCGGACAAACAACGTGACACGTAATTTATATATATATATTAAGATATAATATGGGCGTTCGCGAACTCATTACGTTCAGTAGAACGTAGTAACGTTATGTATAGAATGTTACGTCAGGAAAGAATATTCTGACAATAACCAATCTTATTCTCATTCGATAACGCGGACTCAAACGGGCTGGGTAGCGTTCGGGAGATTACGACACATCTTCTCGTCCGTCATACCTTAAAACTTGAAAACAAGATTGAACAACCAGTGCGTGTTGCCAGCGATGACATATGGATCTGTGACGTGGTCATATTAGAAATAGACCTAGAAATGAGCATATTTGCTTTAAAAGCAGAGTAACCAACCTAGCACAACAGATTTGAATGTTGAAGTGGCAAGCCGGTCGTATAGCTCGAAGAACCGACAAACGATAGCGAAAAAACCGAAACGGGAAGAAAGGTACTCGAGTGGCAACCTTATAGCGGAAAGACACCCCCACCCACTAGATTGGCTGACGGTAAGATATGTAGGAAACCGATGGGTGTAATCACTCAGGACCGTGTTTTTGGTGTTCTTTGGAAGGGGTCTATGATCAGCAGTGGACTTCTGACGGGCAACAGAAACAGACACCGAAACTTTTTATTCAATATAGATTATAAATAATATTTATTAAAAGTTACTTTGTTTCATTTTACAATGGATGAGTTATAATGATGATGATGTTATTGAACCAAGATTATGCTTACCAAAATAATAAAGAAGGGGAATTAAAAAATGAGATAAATCACCTGTGAAAAATAATGTTTATATAAAAAGTAGTTAACAGAAACCAAACTCATACGAAGAAACAATTACTTACTGTATTTTTTTACAAATTGATTATTAGTTTAATATTTTTCATACATAGGTACTTGTAAAATTGTATTCATTATTTTCAAATTGTATTTCAAACACAATAATAAATTTTACGCAATCAACAAATAAACCTAAAAGTTGTCAAACGCAAAATGAAACATTTGCAATCATCTTAAATACCTTTGATTTACAATATTTTTATGCTATTTTTATGTTCTCATGCATTGGTGCACAAAATTAAGCTATTGCAAGTTCGAGTTTCTTACTTATTTGTATCTGTAAAGATACTTAAATTGCTTAAGTTAAGACTATAAGCGTTCTTTATTGTATGATCTTGTTCAGCAACCGGCATACGTTATAAATAAAAGTGAACGAAAATCTTAAATATTAAAACGATAACTACGTATTTTGAAGACATTGAGCAGATATTTAGCATGAAGGTACCAATTATATTTTTTGTTAATGATTTTATCTATCAAGATGTAAAATATTTTAAATCATATAAATTTCAGTTAGAAAAAGGTTAGTTGCAGTGTTTTTTTTAAATAATCATATTACGATTATTAAAATTAATATCAAGTAAAATCCTTAACAAATAAAAAAATATAACTTTTATACACAGAGTAAAAGTTATCCGTTAAATAAATTATAATTTGACTAAATATGAAAGTGTAACAATTAAACTGTTTTATTAAAGTTAAAAAGTTACAGCCTATATACGTCCCACTCCTGGGCACAGGCCTCCTCTCATTTCTGAGAGGGTTTTTAGGGCAAGGAGTAGTCCGCCGCGCTGCCGCAATGCGTGTTGGCGAAATTCACACATCTTCGAAATATTTTTTTCTTATTTCTCACACATGCAGGTTTACTCGCAATTTTTTGCTTCACCGCCGAGCACGTGGTAAATCAGCACTTAAAATTGCAATTAACAATTTCATTGGTGTCGGCGGGGATCGAACCCGGTTTGCTTGCGTATTGTGTAAATAATAATAAAATAAAGGGTAAAATTATGTTTTTTTCCCGTGTAATGGCAGTGCAAGAATATCCATTACCCTATATCATCCGTGGGTGTTATAAGAGGTGACAGAGGTAAACAAATCAGGAGATGAGCAGGTGCATCTTCCTAATAACGACTAAATTAAAAACTGAGGTTGCCAACTCATTTGCCAAGCATGGGAACTGTGGCGAATATTCTCCTACGAGGCAATCTATGGGGACGACTATGTTCAACCGTGGACTGTAAGGCCCGCTGCTGATTTTGTCACCGTGATTTATTATTACTGTCACCTGCTGTCACCTACGATGCGCTCACTGAATCTGGTCTTGGGTAACAAATCGCGTTCATTTTTGTAATGAACTTCAACGAGGTTGCCGTGATTTGTACTCTTGAAATACGTAGAAGAAAAATGTAACGGAAAAAACGCTACTGGGTGCATCCTATATACACGGAAAGATTATTTAAAGGAAAATCCTACACTATATATTCTGAATTACGTCAGTATCCACGAAAGTTTTTTAATTATCTTCGTACGTATATAAACTCTTTTGATTAGTTGCTGGCTTTGCAAAGCTATTCCAGCAGAAGAAAGGTTAACGGTAACTTTGAGGTAAGTAACAAAAACTACATCAAAAACTTAATTAAACAAAAAATCTTTATTAACCAGAGGCATAAAAAATTGCAATATCACAATTATCTACAGAGTAATTTGCCACATATATTAATACTATTTAACAAATACTTTAAATAGCATACGTCTACTCCGAACGCGCGGCGCCGGCCGAATGACAAAAAAGTCACCAGTGAGCGGACACCCATAGTAATGCACAGGGCGAGTGACAGTCACGTCACTCCGGTGTTGCCTGCCGCTGTAACTATTTGTCACCGTATTATCACGTCACCATAATGAGCGCACTCAATATAGTTTTCATTGACTTCATTGACACTTGACTAAGTGACAAAAAGACAAGTCGACAAAAAATTGACTAGTCTTTTTGTTTGACGTGATAATACGGTGACAAATAGTTGCAGCGGCAGGCAACACCGGAGTGACGTGACTGTCACTCGCCCTGTGCGTTCAGCTGATTGGGATGGGATGCGGTCTTTCTTTGCATCCTACCCTTGGGGGCGGGTTTGCTTCTCGCCGGATGATCCCAACGTTGTTGCGGATTCTGTTGCTGATGTGGTACTTCAGGGTATGGAACTTTTTATTCCTTCCTCTGTGGTGCCCATTGGAGGCAAGTCTCAGCCATGGTTTGGTCGCTCCTGTAAAATAGCATCATGCTATAAGCAGGAGTGCTACCAAGCCTGGGCTGACGCATCAGCGTCCCGGGATGTAAACACCAGCGCTCTAAAAAAGAAGTATAATTCCGCCTCTAGGTCCTTCAAAAGAGTCATTGCCAAGGCAAAGTCAGAGCACATAGGCAGAATTGGCGAGAAACTAGTTCGCCTTCCTTCTGGAACCCGTGCATTCTGGTCTCTCGCCAAGGCTGTCCAGGGGAATTTCTGTCAGCCATCTCTTCCATCTTTGCACTGGGAGGACGACTCACTGGCCCATACCGCAAAGGAGAAAGCCGATCTTCTAGGCTCTTTCTTTGCGTCTAACTCGACTCTCGATGACGGGGGGAGTACTCCGCCGACCATCCCGCGGTGTGAGTGCTCCATGCCGGAAGTGCACTTCACACAGCGCTCGGTTCGCAAAGCACTCCTCTCCCTGGACATCCACAAGTCAAGTGGGCCTGACGGAATCCCCCCAATTGTGCTGAGGACGTGTGCTCCAGAGTTGGCACCGGTTTTAACGCGTCTTTTCCGGTACTCCTACTCTCTAGGCGTAGTCCCAAAATCATGAAGACGGCTTACGTCCACCCGATCCCTAAAAAAGGCGACCGCTCTGACCCGTCCAACTACCGGCCAATCGCCATCACCTCCTTGTTCTCCAAAACAATGGAGTCCATTGTAAACTGCCAGCTCATGAGGTACCTTGAAGATCACCAGCTGATTAGTGACCGCCAATACGGTTTTCGCCGTGGTCGGTCAGCTGGTGATCTTCTGGTCTACCTAACTCACAGATGGGCGGAGGTAGTAGAGTTCAAGGGGGAGGCATTGGCCGTTAGTTTGGACATTGCGAAGGCCTTCGATCGGGTTTGGCACAAAGCGCTTCTTTCGAAGCTCCCTTCCTATGGGCTTCCCGAGAAATTGTGCGATTGGATCACCAGCTTTCTTGCAGATCGGAGCATCAAGGTCGTTGTAGACGGTGCAAGCTCCGATTGCAAGCCTATTAATGCTGGTGTTCCACAGGGCTGCGTGCTATCGCCAACGCTGTTTCTTCTGCATATCAATGACATGTTGCATACCCGTAGCATTCATTGCTATGCAGATGACAGCACTGGTGATGCTCTTTACACCGGCCGAGCCAATATTTCTCGGGAAAACGTCTCCGAGTGCCGGGACAAACTTTTGTCTGAAGTCGAGTCTCTGCTGGACAGAGTCTCGGATTGGGGGCGCCTAAATCTAGTCCAGTTTAACCCCCAGAAGACACAAGTTTGCGCGTTAACCGCTAAAAAGAACCCCTTTGTCGTATCCCCTCAGTTTCAAGGCACTCCCCTTGTTGCCTCAGCCAGTATCGGAATCCTCGGCGTCGACATATCGAGTGACGTGCAGTTTCGTGGTCACTTGGAAGGGAAGGCCAAATTGGCCCCTAAAAAGCTTGGCGTGCTCAGCAGAGCGGGACAGTATTTCATGCCGGCACACCGCCTGCAACTTTACAAGGCGCAGGTTCGGCCGCACATGGAATACTGTTCCCATCTCTGGGCTGGGGCTCCCCCAGTACCAGCTCCTTCCACTTGACCACATCCAGCGCAGAGCGGCTCGAATCGTCGACGACCGAGTGCTTTCCGATCGGCTCGATTCTCTGGCACTGCGAAGAGATGTTGCATCCCTTTGCATTTTCTTTCGCATATACCATGGAGAGTGCTCTGAGGAATTGTTCGGATTAATCCCAGCCGCCAAATTTCGTGAACGCACTACACGTCAAACGTCCCGATACCATCCACACCATCTGGATGCTTGGCGGTCCACCACTGTACGTTTCACAAGGAGTTTTCTTCCACGTACAACCTCTCTGTGGAATAGTTTACCACGATACGACCTGGGGACCTTCAAGAAAAGAGCTTACTCCTTTTTAAAGGGCCGGCAACGCACCCGAAATTCTCCTGGTGTTGCGGTTGATCATGGGCGGCGGTAGTCACTTAACATCAGGTGAGCCGCATGCTCGTTTGCCCCTTCTTCTATTAAAAAAAAAAGTATATTTTATAAACTTCGACAATATTTAAATAATTTTTTTCGATAGTTCCGAATGAGTGTCAGAAGTTTTTATGAATTACTACGCACTTTAGGACTTGAATTAATATACAAAAATACGAACATGATATTGTCGTCTCAGCTGAAGAAAGACTTTTAATGATGAACTTTTAAATGACGTTTATGTCAATCAAAATACAAAATAAAATTGAGAATTAATTTAATGATTTACCGTGCTGATATTGTACTCCTGGCAAATGTCATAAACTTCAGAATCTTCATTAAAGTAAGCTACAAACTGTGAAATATATGATTAAGTACTGAAGAAGTCTTCAGCTATGTGAAGTTAGTTTTCAAGACTCAGCAGTGGCGGTGGTAGAGAGAGAGAATACTTGGGGTTGATTTGTAAATTGTGAGGACTTGTAGATGGAATATACATAAGAGAAGGAGATGAATGATGACTCGGTTGAGACAGAATACTTGGGGTTGATTTGTAAATTTATAGTTTTTTTTATAGGATAGGTGACATAGTGAGTGTTTCATAGGGATATTGTGCATATCATCGAAGTTACATAATTAAGTATATCTGTCTGACTCTCAGCCGTAGGACTGCACGTCTGAAGTGAAAACTTCATGGCTTCACTAGCTTGTAAATTATTTTTGGTTTATTAAGAAAAATTCTTTCGGAAGTATTTTTCATTAGAAATTATTTTTATCAACGTATTAATGTGATAATATTTTTTTATAAAATTTATTATCGTATTAAAACGTTAAATAAATTCTTATTGCTATATTAATATATATATATTAAACAAACAAATTTATAAATACATATCAATTATGGCAAATTAAATCAATTGGATTTTAGCATTACTTTCATAGATTTTATGCATGTGACTGACGGTTACTCGAGTTCAGTGCTTTTTCCTCATTGAATAAAAACTGATAGAAAAATTTGGGATGTGCAAACGGGTTTTAGAAAGGGAATGGGGTGTACAGATCAAGTCTTTTCCATGCGCATGATTGCGGAGAAGTTTTTGGCCAAAAACCAGAAAGTTTTTTGTGCGTTCATGGACTTGGAAAAGGCTTATGACAGAGTGGACAGGAATGTGTTATGGCAAACACTGAACTCATATGGGTTGAGCGCTGGTTTGATACAGGTATTAAGATCTCTTTATAGGAACTCTAGTGCTTGTGTCAGGATCAATAGGGTCTACTCAGGACTGGTTTGGCATCCAAAAAGGTGTCAGACAGGGCTGTGTAGCTTCCCCTTGGCTGTTCAACCTATTTATGGACAGGTGTTTGCAAACTTTGAAAGATGAAGAATGTGGGTTAAGAATGGGCGAGTTAACCGTCAAATGCCTTCTGTATGCCGATGATCAAGTCATATTTGCATCATCGGCGGTAGAGTAGCAAATGATGGTTACATTAATGAATTGGGAATTAAAAGAAAGGGGAAAGAAAGTGAACGCAAGTTAGACGAAAGTGATGGTTTTTGAAAGAGAAGAAAGCAAAACGGTATGTGAAATAAGAATAGAAAGAGAGTTAATTGAGCAAGTGGATGAGTTTGTGTATTTGGGATATGTATTTAGCAGGGATGGTAGATATGATAGGGATATAGAACGACGAGTAACTGCAGGGAATAGAGTGAATGGGGCACTACACTCTATTATGAAGAACCAGAATGTGTCAAAAAAGGCACGTATGGTAATTCATAATGCTGTGTTAGTCCCTACTTTAATGTATGGTAGTGAAAGCTGGGTGTGGCAGAAGAAGCACGAAAGTAGAATAAATGCTGTAGAAATGCGGTCTTTAAGGAATATACTAGGGTTGAATTTGAATGACAGGGTGAGAAATTGCGTGATAAGAGATAAATGTGGTATGCAAGATGATGTTGTGACCAGGATTAAGAAAGGAATGCTTCGGTGGTTTGGTCATGTAGAAAGAATGAATAAGGAGAGAGTGACAAAGCAAATTTATATGGCAGATGTGAACAGCCGAGTCGAGAAGGGAGGCCCAAAAAAAATTTATCGACCAAATTGGCGATATTTTGAAAATGGGCCACGTTAGAAGTACCCTTAACCGACGAGCATGTATGCGTAGATATATGGATGTAAAGGAGGTGAAAGAGGTATGTCAGGATCGTGCCAAATGGAAGTCCGTAGTCTCTGCCTACAGGCGTGAGTGTTTATATATATATATATATATATATATATATATATATATATATATATATATATATATTTACGGATTATATCGCGTTTAATTACAACTTTAATTTATTTTTATTTATTCCGACGTTTCGGGTGCTTTACAGAACTCATGGTCACGGGGGGGGGGGACTGAGATGTTTGACGTCCTAATGTCATAGTTAGCCCGGGGCTACCTTCAGTTTTTGAATATTAATTTTGGTCCGATTTAGGCAAAACGAGCTTATAGTATTTATTTATTTATTTAATCTTTATTATACACCTTAAATACTAAGGGAAGTAAAGGGCGAACTTAACATTCTCTGCCATAAGGCATTAACTAAAATTAAAGTTAAATAATTCGTAGTAATACATAATATATTTCTCTTAAAACAAAAGTACTTGATTTATTTATTTATTTTGTTTCAACTAACAAGGATCATAGGGTAATATTACAATCATTAAATTTAATTCTAATACTAAAATTATAAATTATTACTAAATTCAATATATCGAATACATAAGTATTTATAATAATGTTGAAAGTATAATACCAATTCAATAATATTAAAATAATATGAATTGATGTCATCGTAACATATAATCGAATAGTATTATGAAGTCTTGAATTGGTATGCTTGGGTTTGGGTTTAATTTTGTTAATTATAGGATCCCAAGCTTTTCCCCATCCCAAAAATGTCCAACGTGCCAAAAAAGTTTTCGTTTTTCAAAAATTGTTTACAAATTTTGAACGGGAGAGACATACCAAGAAAGCAAGTTAACGACGTAGTCACATTTTTGACATGCTCGAATTTAGGTTTCGAATTGCAAGTCGACTTACGCACGAATAAATTGGAATATTTTTCCGCTATATTTTATATATTATACTTAACTAAACTTGATACTTGCTCAAACCTACAAACAAATAAAGGCTTTAAGCGAAGCCGAAACAATGCTCAACTTTTTGACACACACTCTAGCACACATATTTCTTCTTTCTTGCTTTATGGGCCCGTAAAAGTTTGCAAATATATGCACCTAAAACCGTGTTGATGGTTACAAATGATTTTAAAGTCATACATGTACGTACGTGCGTCTTCTTACTATAAGGCGAGCATGGTTTTGGCTTGGTTTTTACATCACTTGAAATGTACACCGCACTTCGTCTTTCTTTCTTTGGTGTTATGAGGATACTTAAAGTATTATCAAGTATTGAGTAAAGTTAGTTGTTGAGAAACTGTGCCATCGCGTTGAGTGTCTGGCATGATAATAATTGTTCGTGAATTTAAGTGGGGTTCAACATTTTTAAAAAATAATTTTGTAGAAACAAGTGATGTATGTGTTGGCTCCCGGCCGTATTACCGTACATTTATCGATTGTAACATGCGTGTGTGAGGAACCTTTTTTTATAAGTTTATTTAATTTTCAGTTACAGTTTTATTGAATTACATCGGTAAAGGCTCTCCAACTAACGAGTTACAGGATGACAGATAGAATTCATAATAAGAGACGCATTAATATCATATGTTGAGATTAGATTAAAACAAAACAAAATTAATAAAAAATAACGTAATACTGTTACGAGCTTAGGGTTCGTGACAATGAAAACTGCCGATTTATTTACCAAAATTGGCACTTTAATTACTGAAAACCAATTAAAACTTAAAAACACACTAGTAATTAATCACACTTAATACTTTAGTTCACTTTATTTCGCTCCGAAGTCTTGTAACAGAGATTAACGCAACAATATTAAAATCTGTTAAATAATAATAAACTGATCAGGTCACTAATCAAAAAATGTTAATGCGTAGTATTTTACCAGAGCATATTTTAATAAAAACTCAAAAATAAAACAGGTAAATGTATGCTTTTACAAGTTATTTACTATCAGTCAATATGTTTTACTGGCGTCTAACCTTTGATCTCTTAGATTTATACATATATCTCGCGTATCGAGGGTCAACTAGCTCTGAAAGTAAGCAATTATTCCAAAATTTTACTAAAGGCCTCTCCATGTTTTTTTCCGGAACTGACGTTCCTGTTTATGAATATGTATTTTATTTTACCGTTGCCTGTCCATATGATAAATGCACACATGTTTTGGTCAGTAAATGCCCCTGAACTTGAAACTACCATCTGCTTTTTGTGTAGATAACGTCAGATTTACACATACAAAAGTCAATTTTCTTTTGTTTAATTCTTCTATGGATTCTATATTATAATCGGATGGTGGGAACTTCACTTCGAAAATACCAGATTTATATTTGCTGACTGTAGTAGCACCTAGAAATAAAAATTCGTGTTCTGTCTGTAACCAGAGTCTTGTACATTAACATTTAAAGTCCTTTATAATTCTCGAAATGCTTTATGTTCATTATTCTTGCTATGTTTTAGATGGCATATCACTTAAACCGAAGCCATGCAATATTTGCGTGGCATGGGAAGCACTGTTAATATTTTTACGTTGCTTGTAAACGCTGGAAAACCAAGCTGAAGCTGTCTACTTTTTCTTCTAGTTTCTAGCGAGAGCTAGTTTGCACTCTTTAAAATAGTGCCTAAAATAGTGCTTATAAAATTTTTCTCTTCTTCAGACTTTACAAATTATAATATTAAGCATAGGTACCGGTATGTCCATCGGTAATCAAATGTGAATACTCGTAAATGAGTCCGTATCTAACATAGACCTTTTACCTGTTGAATCCACAAAATACTTAAAACACGTATGTTGTACATGACCTCTTTTCTGCGCTGGCTACCCATTTTCACATAAATGTTGTCATCGATAAAAAACACAGATCTCTACTGTACAATATCAAAAATAATAATAAAATATTTCACTTGCTATAGGACTAAGACTTATCGATAACACTGTAATCGTGCACTATTCACGAGAATAGACACGAGAATAGTGCATACGAATAGGGTTGGATTTTGTAATATAATAATGTTATTTGTAACATTATTTTATAATATATAGTATCGTAATGTCACTATACTACACAAAAATACCATAATTTTATCTTCATCAAATCTAGCAACGACGAAGTAAATGGGCATTTCCCACGTGGTGTTTTACTATCGCGGTCGTTCTAAGGTAGAAAGATTGATGTATGATATATATGATTGATGAGATACGATATCATGTTCATAGCAATATTTTGCTAATAAAAAGACTTCACGGATTTATGTAAATTCAAAACAAACACGTGGAAAAACAAAACGTATACTTCCGCTAGATGCGTGACGCCAAAACTCCAGCGCATGGGGAAAAACATGAAACGTCAAACGTGATATAATTATGGAACAATACTATAATTTTATTTTCCTAGTATAATAATTTCAGCCCTGCTCGTATGCATGGTAAAAGTCGGAGAAACCGCCAAGCAACGTGTCTTCTCTCTGGATAGCTTATCGGCGGTCTAATTTGAATTGATCTAAACGTTTTATAGAACGTTTAAAATATCTAAAGAAAATTAATAGAGTATTTATTAATCATAAAAGGGAAATGTTAAAAAAAATATTTTTTACGTATTGGCTATTATTGTAATAAATTGAGTAACAGAATTTTCAAAAATTAAAAAAAAAGAATTATCTTAAACATTTTACTTCGTTTGAATTTTTAGTTTTAATTTATATAACCTTAATCAGAAAACCTTCTAATTATTTGCCTTATGGTCTTTCAAATAATATTTATGTTTTGTTTCAATTTGTTATTGTTATTGTTGTTTAAATTTGTCATTTATTTCAGCTTGTATAAACTTTGAAATTGACAATAATAAATTAGTAAAACCACTGTTTAGTGTTCTTGAGAACATCCACAAATACTGCATTAATCTAAAAATATTCTCTGCTAACTACTAAGTGCATAAAATTTCCTAAAGTTATTAATAATTAACATCTGGGTGGCTTCACTCGTGAACATGAACTAAATCAAAATCAGTACCTATTCCGGTAAAGAGCCATCACAGCCACACCTTATCGTACTTAAACTTACGTTCGTTTATAATAGGTTTACGTTCGTAATAAATACGGTATCCCCAGAATTGATGAACTATTTATCTAAGTGCCCTTGTACACTTTTCACTCAAATGATTATTGCTCTTGATTTTTACTTAAACTACTACTCTAATAGATTTAGTACCATCACTGTATGGTTTAACCTAATAAATTAATTAAACCTTTAATACGTGGTTTAGCCACGCTGCAGCAATATTATGGTTGTAGCATGAATGACTCGATTCAACCGGGGAGGGACCACGCTCTCACAGGGTACCACCGTAAAATAGAAGCTCAATGCTGCTATTTTTCGTATCGTCAGTGTAAAGAACCGGAGACTCTTTTTACTTGAAACAAGGTATTTCCCCAGTGGTGACAACGCATCTGCATTTTGATTCTTGATTGAGGATAAATGTGACACAGCATCCACTTAACATCAGGTGGACTGTGTGCGGGTTAGTCAACCTTATTCAATAAAAAACCTACCAAATCCTAAAATCTTCTTAGTTTAGTAAATTTTCCTTCTCACGATTAGTTTAATACTATAACTTACACGTGAGTTCGTTGTCACTTGGTGCAACTTTGCTGAAACTTAGAGAAAATATTATTTATAAACTTCTAAATGTGACCACCACAATGTTTCTAATACTGCTTTAATTATAGCTTTACAAAAGTAATATAAAAATTGCTCAAAGTGATTTACTAATTCATGATTATTCAAAAAAAAATGTCAATTACAGCTTTAGCAATACTCGCGTGTCCCTAGTAACCCTTAGAGCAAAATTTGGACAAATGATTTGAACTACAATCTGTATGTACAGTACTGGGCAGTCCCGAAAATCGGACAGCTGACGACCTAACCCTCCTGCGTGAGCGTTAGGGTCGCTTCGTAGCGAGCGCGGAGCGCGGGGTCGCTACAGCCACCCTGTTAGCCCAAGCTACGCTCACGCTCAGTCTGTATCGAGTGTCCGCGGCGACACACCGTCGTTACAGTCCTTCTGCCATGAGTTCGGTCAAAGTTTATACGGACGATAAATAACGACTCGGTGCGAAATGTACGGGAGAAATTACCCCGCACATAGACGTAGCCGCCGTGTAAAGAGGTAGGTGTTATCAGCTTTTTGTTGGTCTACAATATTTTTTATATTAGCGTTGCTGTGCGCTTTGTTGGCAGTTTCTGCGAAATATTTACTTTCCGTTGTACGCCTAGCGATTTGGCGAAAAAAGTAATTTCAATTAACTGTACCTAATCTAAGCTGGAAAATAAATATTGACTAGCATGCGTTAAAATGTAGAATTTTAATAAATAGAAAAAAAAATGTGCAAATATTTTATCATTTAATTAAATTAAATCGGTGTGTATAAAAATTTGATGTTAATAGAACTAACTACGTTACAAAAATATTTAGAAATTGTCTCGGTGAAATTCAAGTAATTGAAACTTTAAATTATACTAATGTTCTCAACTTTGCTAGTGCGGGATTCGTCTACTCGTAGACAAGGGATATGTTGTTTAACCAAAGAGCTCTTTGCCTTGCATTGGGATTAAATACCTTTTTTCTCTTATACTTTCACGTAATATAGTTCTGTACTATAACTTCTAATAAATCAGTTGTGCCTTATCGTAATTGAGCGACAAAAATCCAAAACTATTAACGTTCAACGTAACACAAAAATAGTGTAATAATATTTAAATTTTACACATAGCACTTAAATTACATAAATAAGTTACTCATATACTACATTTTTTATTATTACATAAATAAGTTACTTGTATACTGTCCGTTCGAATAAAATACCAAATGACATAAATACATACACACATAAACACTCATACCTGTTACCCAGAGGGGTAGGCAGACTATGGACTTCCAATTGGTTCCACCTGACACACCTCTCTCGAGTCTTTTAAGTCCATACATCTACGCATACACGCTCGTTGGTTTAGGGTACTCCTAATGTGACGCTATTTCAATATATCGCCAATTTGGTCGATAAACCTTCATCTAGGGCGTCCATTCCCGTCTCTGCCGTTTACAACTGCAATATAAATTTGCTTTGTCACTCTTTCCTCGTTCATTCTTTCTACGTGACCAAATCACTGAAGCATTACTTTCTTAATCCTGGTCACAACATCATCTTGTATACCATATTTTTCTCTTATCACACAATTTCTCACCCTGTTATTCAGATTCAGCCCTAGCGTACTCCTTAAGGACATAAAGTACGTACAAAAAAAGTTAATAAATAAATAAGATGATGCTATTCGAGTAGGGATAAGATATTTTTTTATATTTTATAATAGATAAATGTGTATCAAAAATTACTTTTAATTTAAATCGTTTTTGATAGAAACGCAATTGTGTATCAACCTAAAGCAATAGTAATTAATTATTAAAAAAGAAATAATGAGGCTGTTGTGTAGTTATCATAACTCAGAAGTAACTTTGTTTCGAACGTTTAAATTATCGTCTCTTTTGTCGTTATATTGTACTGAGCACACGTTTGAAGTACCTTATAGACATTTGTTGGTTTTCTTTCGGTTCTTGTGAGGTTGAGAAGCACCGTCTTAATTTAAGTATTATTTCTATTACTTGTTTTATCATGTAGGTCTTGTAAATTTTTATTACTGACTTTTATTATGTGTTTGAATATTGTAGCACGATTGGGTTGACTCGACCGGGGAAGGACACTTTTTTCATTGGTGCCGGCGGGGACCGAAGCCAGGTTACTCGCGTACTGTAAAATTTACATCGAACGCTAAACATCTGAGCAACTACGACCTCTTCGTGCTCGGCAGTGAAGAATAACATCGTCCAAGGAAACCTGCATGTCTGAGAAATATAAAAAAATATTTCGAAGATATGTGAAGTTCGCCAATACACATTAGGGTAGCCCTGCGGACATTTCCTTGCCCTAAAACCCACTCAGAAATGAGAGGAGGCCTGTGCCCAGCAGTGGGACGTATAAAGGCTATAGCTTTTATTTTAACTTTAATTTAAGTCATTCACTTATTACTGAAAAGAAGGCATTTCATCTTAATCCTCAAGGCTAAGCATTTTTAACTTCACGCTATGAAAATAAATCATTTTCAAAAATCTGAAAAACCCTCGCTGTATTTAGATTTTCTGTGAATTTAGACTGTCGTCGACTGAATTGTCGCTGTAGATTCTGAGAAAACCTTAAAAAGTCGAGTTTTTTTAAATAGCAAAAAGTAGTTTTCTAGTTTAATCAGCTCTTCTACCCAAAAAAACGACGTGGATTGCCGTGAACCGCCTCAAAATCGGTCGGAATTATTCAATTTCGAAAAATATTTAAAAAAACGTGGTTCTCGAAAATTACTTCATTAATAATAAGAATTTGGAGCGCTTTGATGTTGAAATTAGCGAGAAATTCCAGGGATGGCCTGTAGGATCAACCAATTATTTTCTTAATGCTTCCTATTTAAAGTGGTAAAATAAAATACAGCCTATGAATGAACCACTCCCGAACACAGTCATCTCATTCCAGAAGCTTCCTATTTTTTTTTAAATTGAAGACAAACATTGATCTTTTGTAATTTTTGTCATATGTTTGGTTCATTCAAATAAAATTACATGAAATTTTGATTCTATACTGCAACTGGATTAAATTTTTTTTTAAATAATAGTAATCTCAGATACACCAATTCGGTTTTCTTAAAGATTAGTTTAAATAAAAAAGAATTTACAGACGTCGCCAGCGCTACTTGCTGCAACCATTATCTGTCTATCTGTATCTGTCTTCGAACTCACACAAGTATGAGAATCAAAGTTCGTGTAAGTAGGTTAAGTAAGAATTTACAGACGTCGCCAGCGCTACTTGCTGCAACCATTATCTGTCTATATGTATCTGTCTTCGAACTCACACAAGTATGAGAATCAAAGTTCGTGTAAGTAGGTTAAGTAAGAATTTACAGACGTCGCCAGCGCTACTTACTGCAACCATTATCTGTCTATCTGTATCTGTCTTCGAACTCACACAAGTATGAGAATCAAAGTTCGTGTAAGTAGGTTAAGTAAGAATTTACAGACGTCGCCAGCGCTACTTGCTGCAACCATTATCTGTCTATCTGTATCTGTCTTCGAACTCACACAAGTATGAGAATCAAAAGACCAACAAATTGATTCAATTATGAGGTGGAAATATTTATGAAGAATCAAGTTAATAATATTTTGTAAAACGTAGACCAACATTGAAAGAAAAACAATGCACTGAAAAAAAAACATAACAAACGTAAGACGCACTCGCGTATAAAATATCTGAAACATCTAAAATCATTTGCAATCAATAAGTTTAAGGTGTAATAAATGCGTGCGTCCGGCGGTGAACTTTTAGAAATTGATAAAGAAAGAAAGAAGAAACTTAGAGGGCCCCCCTGGTTAAGGAAACAATTGATAAAGTTTAAAACAATAAAAATAAATTATATTAACTTTCATACATTAAATAAAATACTGTATATTTTTATTTGCATTATATGATACGATTATATTTTTTAGACCATAAAAGCATGAAAGTAGTAACGTTTAAAAAGCAATGAATTCCTCGGTTATAAATTTCTTTTACTTTTATTTTGTTTTCATACATTCACTCTACATGCAGGCTTGCATTGCTACATCGGTCATTTTTGACGATAAATTAATTTCATAATTTGAGTACCAAAACTATTTAATCCTAACGTCGCTATAATACCAGGACACGTTCTATCCGTGTAAGTAGGTTACCAAATTCTTTCGCGAAAGCAAGTAAATTTACAGGCTCTGGGGCATTTCATCATAGTCCTGAGTAACCCTAATGTAAGCCTTCCTTTTCGTAAAGTTTGCTGTAGCCACTTTGCGACAGGTGGGCTGAAATTACTTTCTTATTTAAGTTTTACAAAATTGAACATTAAATTTTTTGCCATTGAAAAAAATATTGTTAAAATATTTTTCTTTTACTAACGATCAAACATCAGAAACCAAGCATATAAGTTATAGTTGCGGTCAAAACATATCACCCCTTTGTTTTGGGGAGTTGACACTGGAATTTACGCTTCAATTGCTTTATTCCCTACTCAGTCAGTGGTTTGGCCCGTGTCTACATGCATATTGCATTCCATTGGAAAATTACTTCGTTTAAATGGAGATACAATATTTTCAAAAGCAATAAAAAATGTGAACTGTTATAAGTTCTACTTCAGATACAGCCTCTTTTATATTTAATTCCACCTCGACGGTCTACTTGTAATAAATGCTATTGCTGATTATGCGGTCCCGGGTTTGGATCGTGGGTCAGTCCAAAACCTGTTATTGAGTTTTTTTAATCTTGCGGTGCTTCAACATTGTACCGGAAAGTACGTAAAACCGTCGGTTCTGCGCTTTCTTTCTGGTCTTATGGGGTAACCATCTCATCGGACTATGAGAAGGACATACACCTGTGCTGTGGTGATACGTACTTAGTCGGACTGGAAAGGGTTCCTACGCAAAGGGTTATTAGGTATCTAGGTGATACCGAGTAATTGTATGGAAACCACTTCGCTATATCCCATGTTCCACCGAATGGTCTCAACTAAGTCCTTAAACATAGACCTCGGTCAAAGTCAAAGTCAATGTCAAAGTTGAAGTCATGGCGGCTGCTCACTGTATGCCAAAGTTCCCTTTACGCCACGTGCTTTTGGGCATCGAATACTCTTAACTATGTCCGTACGTAACCTTAGCCTTACTCACCCACTCTATAATATTTTAAGCCAAACCTAAGGTGGATTGTAGACTTAACACTGACCAAAATTTTGTATAGACAGGTGTAGATCACCTATCTATAGTTACCGATTGTCTTAAATTTTAATGAATAAGTTACGCGGACAATAATTAAACGCAGTCCTTTTATTTGTAAATATTAATAAAATTGAGGTTAGTGTCCGGAATATTAAAATAACTAGCTTCTATTAAGCTCAGAGGGTAATTTGGATGTGATAAGAACATAAACAATCGTTTTAAAAATTGTCTTTTAATCTGTCCGAGATAATCTACAGAGTGGCTGAACCGATTCTGATGAAACTTTACATTTTCTGATGAAAGATAGAGCGCAAACGAAGAAATGAACAAAGAAGAAATATTTACAAAAATAAAAAGTTGATAAAATAAATAAATCTAAAAATCTCCATATTAATAGATACTTTCTGGAATCTATTAATGTGGCCAGAGCGGGTTGCTAGTTGGCTACGAATATTTCATTATACACAAGTTTATTGTAATATTATATAAATAGCTCAAATTTCTTCTTATTACAAAACATGGTTTATTAATAATCTCGGGTTTAAAGTACGGTTTAAGAATAATCCTTATAACTAAAGAAGTCCCTTAGCCGCGGCGACAGTTTCAACAAATTTGACAATCGCTGTCAAATTCCATACATTACATTATAGTCCGTAAAATACTTGCGTGTGACCTCTTTCATTTTATAGATTTTAATTTAAATCGAGACTAAATATTTACATTTATAGTAAGGCATACGTTTAAGGATATCGCTTATTGTCTTCACATAATTTAGAAGCAGTCTCTTCAGACGCTATTGTAAACCAGGAAGCAGGCTTTAGAACTAAAGAACCCCATGGATTGTGAGCACTTAGACTATTTAGTTTTAGTTGCTTCCATAGAATACGGTAGACGAGTATGTTCATATTATAGTCCTACGTTTTAATCCAAATTTCGACTCCCAGTTTCGGCACCTGAAAATAAAAGTAAATTAAATCAGTGAATTAATTTAATTTTTAAAGACATTATGATGACAAGCGAGCACACAGACCATCAGTTGTTAAATTGATACTGTAGTCACTAAATACTCACATCAATCTTCAATTGTTTAAATTAAAATTAAAACTTTCCTATTTTGTGTAAGTAGATTATCTGGTAGGTCACCTATGAATACTGTGCCGGACGGGCGAAACTCTCCGGAGTAAATGTTGTCGAAGATACTTCGCGAGTCGCTCACGTCCTACACCTATAGGTTCCGGTGGGTACTCTCACCGCCGTCTTTGTTGGTGCCGCTGAAATATTGTGGACTGTAGTTAAAATCAAAATGCACGATTAACAAATACAAATAGCAAGGTAGTGGCCAGCGGTTCAACTTATTGATTAATCGCGAAATTTTATAACTATTATTTATTGATCACTGTTGTTAAACTACGGTTGTTCACTATTGGTTGGTCACTGTATATTTCAAAAGCTTTCTTTAAATTGTACGGTGGTATCAAATATCTATTGGTAG
This sequence comes from Parnassius apollo, assembly GCA_907164705.1. NCBI lineage: Eukaryota > Metazoa > Arthropoda > Insecta > Lepidoptera > Papilionidae > Parnassius > Parnassius apollo. The sequence goes on from CAJQZP010000987.1 coordinate 4,885,620, forward strand.
TAGCTGGTTTTCTAACACTACTGACTAGCAGCTATTATCAACTAAACTAGTTGATTTTATCACTTGTGTAACTGCGGATATCAGTTACCACTTTCACTATATGTAACTGCGAATATCAGTTACGACCTTTTTAGGCTAGTTAACACTTTCACTATGTGTAACTGCGAATGTCAGTTACGACCTTTTTCGGCTAGCTAACACTTTCACTATTCACTATATACTGCTACTAGTCACTTCAGCTACCACCGGATACCACTCACTTCACTTCACTTGTCACTGGTAGTTCTTCACACTACTACGGATACTGGGTCCCGAGCCCCTAAGGTAGACTTTAGCAATACTTTACAGTGAGCCGCTTGCCATTTTCCGTTTTGCCTCTTTATTGCATAAACTTTTCACTATACAAATGGCATAAATTACGATATTCTCTATACAAAACTAATTGCTACACTAACATGCTATACATCATTAAATCGGTAGTCTGATACTTTATTAGTATATCATAAAAGTTACTAAAAACATTAACATTGTAAAAAGTTATTAAACGAAATGTCCAAAATTTTCATAATATTTGGGCATTTTAATTCTTTAATTTTTCTATAACTACGAAATGCGTTTAATTATAAAAAAATATTCCTATACTTTCTTAATCTATAAGCCATATGCTAATTCAATGTCATATTTATAACTCTTTTAGGACATAAAATTATTTTCATTATTTTTAGTATGATCTATTACGCAGTTAATTAAAAACTTCTAGAGAGTTCCACGATAAGACGCGCTGTGATTGGTCGATTTTTTGGTATATAATAAAAGTTGTTTATATTACTTGTTATCAAAACGACATTCTATACAAACATATTGAGAGTTATAAATATGCTAAATAACTATATTAATACACGTTTTCACTCAGTTTTCTTGGTATTTTCACTATTAATACATAAAACAATATTCTTTATCATTTTGTTTCTTAAGGTTGTTAGGCCGTCGCGAACATTTCTCCCGCCGTGCAGCGTCGCGACGATTTTCTCACAGCGGCGCTGCATCCATTTCGGTGAGCGACGTTGCTTCTACTTCGGCAGCGGCACGAGTTTCCTGGTTGGCCTCTTGATTAGGCCGTTTGCTGTGCGTACCTCCACAGTGCGGATCTGTCCGTCCGCACCGGGGTAAACAGCTTCCACCCTCCCTCGTGGCCAGGTGTTACGAGGTAACTGGCCGTCAGCTATGAGGACTGGATCGCCCACCTGGAGATTGGGACCTCGCCCATGGGCCTCCCGCCGGTTTTGAAGTTCCGGTAAATACTCTCGGACCCAACGCTGCCAGAACATGTCAGCGAGTATCTGGGAGCGTCGCCAGTGTCTTTGGCTATTCATATCTTTTTCATCAAATACTCCAGGTGTCGGCAGTCTCGCAGATCCTCCTGAAAGGAAGTGATTTGGAGTGATGGCTTCGTCGTCATTGCTGTCTACAGAGATGTGAGTCAATGGTCTGCTATTTACTGTGTACTCCACCTCGCAGAGCAGCGTGGCTAATACTTCCTCATGCGGATGTCTCTCATGAAGGACGGTGTATAGTGCCGTCTTCACGCACCGTATGAGACGTTCTCTCTTGGTCGGTGTTTCATGCAGCAAATTGATTGGAAGTCGAGCGAGCTTTAGGTTGAAGCTCAGCTGATCGGTACCCGGTTTCCAGATTAATCCGAGTATCTTTTCCTCGGTTCCTTTGTTTCCCAGATCGACTGACTCAGATGCTTCATGGTCAGGTTCTAATTCTTTTACAACTTCTGGTGCGTTGGAAACCCATTTTCTTAAGGTGAAGTGCGCGTTTTTGTGTATGTTGCGTACTTCCTTCGATATTCGCATTGCCTCTTCCAGAGACTGGAAACTGTCGAGATAGTCATCCATATAGTGGTTTTGAATGATAGCTTCTACAGCTTCTGGATACTTGTCTTTGTGTTTTTTAGCGTTCCAGTTCTTCGCGAATATGGCTGTGCAGGGTGAACTGGCTGCACCGAAAATGATCGACGTCATTCTATATTCCTGTGGAGCTTCATTACGTCGATCCCCTCTCCAGAGATATCTTAAGGCATCTCTGTCTTCAGGTCTGACTTTAACCTGCATGAACATTTCGGCTATGTCCGCGGAGACAGCGATTTTATGGCGGCGAAAACGCATCATGACCCCTGGTAATGATTGCAGTAGGTCTGGACCCGTGAGCAGGAAGTCGTTCAATGACACCCCCTTTGTTTTGGCTGCGGCATCGTGTACTATTCGAAACTTCTCTGGCTTCATTGGGTTATGGACATCGAAATGGGGTAGGTACCATGTTCTTCCCGGTGTGCTAGTTTTCGGTGCTATCTCAGCGTATCCTTTTTGTACTAAGGAATTCATTTGTTCATCATACTTTCTTTTTAGATCTTGGTCTCGATCTAATTTTCTTTCAATGGAAACGAGCCGTTTTATTGCTGTTTCGTAATTACCAGGCATCTCGATATCCTTTTTCTTCCAGAGAAGCGCTGTTTCTATGTGCCCGTCTTGTAACTGACGGGTGCTGCTATTTAGTATATCTTCAGCTTTCTTCTCTGGGTCGGAGTCTGGTCTTCTCGGATTGATAATGAGAGATTCCAGCGCGAAATATTCGCGGAGTTGGTCATCTATAGTAACCTCGCTCTTGTGCAGCTCATTGGCCGCGTGGACGCGCTGATACGGGGCTTTAGTGTGTGCCCCGTGTAGCACCCATCCTAATTCTGTGAGCGAGGCGATTGGCTGGTGCGGCGGACCTCTTCGGATTTGAGTGGCTATCAGAAGTCTCCAATTGTCCTGTCCTATTAGGATCCTTGGGTTGCCGGAGTCATATGTTAGCTGCTCCTTTAGGTCTTTCAAGTGCTTGCACTTGGCTATGTCTGCTGCACGCACAGTCTGTGGCCCCAAGTTTAGGCTTGCAACCGTGCGTGCTCTGAATGGCACCCTTTTGCTGTGGAGACTCTTCAGCGATACTTTGATTCTTCGGGATTCCGGTGAATCGAGGGTAGTGTTCCCGATAGCGGTGATCTTAAACGGGTCCAACCGCCCTGTAGCTCCAATTTGTTTGGCGATCTCTTCATCCATTAGTGAAACTGTTGACCCATCATCCAGCAGGGCGTGTGTGTTTACAGCTCCCGCCGGTCCAATTACTCGCACTGGAATTATTTTTAAATAGGCTTGATGCTTTGACACACTGAATGAGTTAGCAACAGTTTCTTGAGGTTCTTTTTGTTTGACCTCAGTCTTCTCCTTTGTATTGTTATGGAGAAGTCGATTGTGTGTCGCGGTGCATCCTTTTATTCCACACTTATTGGTTTTGCATTTGTGCGTCTGATTTCGATAACGTAAACAGCGGAAACATAAATTATTTTGCTTTGCGAGTTCCCATCTTTTGTTGGTATCTGCTTCCTTAAATTTTTTACATTCAGATCCGTAGTGACCCTCCTTTTCGCACACTCTGCATTTCGGAGACGGCTTAGTAGTAGCCGCGTGTGCTCTATGTACTGAACGATTGCTTTGTGCTTCGTTTATAATTTCTGGAGGCGCAAATGCACTGCAGAAGCGAGCTTGCTCGGTAATAAACTCGCTGAAGCAGCCGAGGTCTGGTCTAGAGTCATATTTTTCAGTGTATATTCTATACCACTGGGCACGTATAGAGTTTGGCAGTTTGTCGGTGAGGTGTCGTAGCAGCTCTGCGTTGACGAGGTAATGATCTCGCTTTAGGGCTCGAAGAGTGACGACGCTTCCCCTCACTTTGCTCGCGAATGTGCAGATGTCTCTAGGTGATTCTGTACAGCGTGCTAATCCTCGTAACTTCTCGGTTTCTGCTTGCGCGATTGAATCTGGACGCCCAAATTGTAGCTCCAGTTCTCGCATAATCTCATCTGGCTTAGCATGCCCGATGAGTTCTGAACTGACTGTTTCCAAGGCTCTTCCTTGTAGACTTCGTCTTAGTCTAGCAGTGTTTTCAATGTCATTGAAGTAGCCTCGGGTTGTTTCGTAAATGGCACGGAATGAAAGCCACTCGGTATGTGCTCCGCTAAAGCTTGGCAGTGTCATTATAGCTTTCGACGCTGCGAAAGTATGCGACGATAGTGGCGCACTCTCTAACTTTGGTTTGTCAGCGAGCGCGGCTATAGCGGATGTGAGCTCCGATATAAACGGACGGAGCCCCCTGTCTTCACTTATGACAGGTTCCTGGCTAGGTTTCTTTGGATTGGGATCCTTTTGTACATCTTCTGGATAGGAATCCTGGTTTGCGAGCTCTGATACAATCGGTAGGAGCCCCCTGTCTTCATCACCGGTGGGTTCCTGGCTGAGCTTCTGTGGCATGGGATGCTTTTGTGCATCTTCTGGATAGGAATCCTGGTTCGTGAGCTCCTTTTGGGGCTCGCTGAGGTCGACAACGTCCGGGGTCGGCTTTGTGACGGTTTTATTAAATGGTGCCTTCCCTCCGGTGATTGCGCCTTGATTTGACTTTTGTTTGGCTACAGAGTTTTCGAGCCAAGATCGAACGTACTCACTTTTGGAGTGACCATCTTCATCATAGTCATCTGATTCGTCTTCTTCTTCAGCCATCTGTAAAGAGATCTGCGCAAGTTCTAGTTTGATCTTCAATACTTCTTCACGAGCCTTCAAAATTCTTCTATTGGGCCGAACAGTCTTCTTAGACTTCGTACTGCAAACGGTGTGGCCCCTCGGTGGCTCTTCGGAGTGGGTGTCTTCCCGGGCTGGTGGCGATGATGCACGGCTAAAGTCATCGTTGCCTTCTATATGTTCCCTCTGCTTCGTTGTGCGGGCCGTAGTGGACGGCGCGGGCAGGGGTATCCCCCCTCGGGGGGGGGCAGCATGGCGCCTCAGCGCCCTCTACCGTTGACGGCGAGCGTGGTGGCATCTGGTGGTGGACGGCGGCGTTACTGGCCGACGAACCTCCTTCCAGACCGACGGTCCACGCCTTGGCTGCCCTTCCTTGCGAACGGGTGATCGGCATCTTGAATCTGAAAATTCTGCGGTTTTAATACGGTGGTGACTATTTACCCGGTTCCGAAATACAAACGGATAGATCCGGCTCGAAGGACCAACGAATGTGCCGGACGGGCGAAACTCTCCGGAGTAAATGTTGTCGAAGATACTTCGCGAGTCGCTCACGTCCTACACCTATAGGTTCCGGTGGGTACTCTCACCGCCGTCTTTGTTGGTGCCGCTGAAATATTGTGGACTGTAGTTAAAATCAAAATGCACGATTAACAAATACAAATAGCAAGGTAGTGGCCAGCGGTTCGACTGATTGATTAATCGCGAAATTTTATAACTATTATTTATTGATCACGGTTGTTAAACTACGGTTGTTCACATTGGTTGGTCACTGTATATTTCAAAAGCTTTCTTTAAATTGTACGGTGGTATCAAATATCTATTGGTAGTAGCTGATTTTCTAACACTACTGACTAGCAGCTATTATCAACTAAACTAGTTGATTTTATCACTTGTGTAACTGCGGATATCAGTTACCACTTTCACTATATGTAACTGCGAATATCAGTTACGACCTTTTTAGGCTAGCTAACACTTTCACTATATGTAACTGCGAATATCAGTTACGATCTTTTTGGCTAATTAACACTTTCACTATGTGTAACTGCGAATGTCAGTTACGACCTTTTTCGGCTAGCTAACACTTTCACTATTCACTATATACTGCTACTAGTCACTTCAGCTACCACCGGATACCACTCACTTCACTTCACTTGTCACTGGTAGTTCTTCACACTACTACGGATACTGGGTCCCGAGCCCCTAAGGTAGACTTTAGTAATACTTTACAGTGAGCCGCTTGCCATTTTCCGTTTTGCCTCTTTATTGCATAAACTTTTCACTATACAAATGGCATAAATTACAATATTCTCTATACAAAACTAATTGCTACACTAACATGTTTTACATCATTAAATCGGTAGTCTGATACTTTATTAGTATATCATAAAAGTTACTAAAAACATTAACATTGTAAAAAGTTATTAAACGAAATGTCCCAAATTTTCATAATATTTGGGCATTTTAATTCTTTAATTTTTCTATAACTACGAAATGCGTTTAATTATAAAAAAAATATTCCTATACTTTCTTAATCTATAAGCCATATGCTAATTCAATGTCATATTTATAACTCTTTTAGGACATAAAATTATTTTCATTATTTTTAGTATGAACTATTACGCAGTTAATTAAAAACTTCTAGAGAGTTCCACGATAAGACCCGCTGTGATTGGTCGATTTTTTGGTATATAATAAAAGTTGTTTATATTACTTGTTATCAAAACGACATTCTATACAAACATATTGAGAGTTATAAATATGCTAAATAACTATATTAATACACGTTTTCACTCAGTTTTCTTGGTATTTTCACTATTAATACATAAAACAATATTCTTTATCATTTTGTTTCTTAAGGTTGTTAGGCCGTCGCGAACAAATACTAACCTAGAATGAATTGTTACCAGTAAAGAGGGTTTTCAGATCTTTTCACATACGAAGCACAAGAAGTTTCTACAGCTATTGAACAATGTTATTCAATGCTAGTGTAGTCATTTACCGGTTTAGCCTACCCATTCATACTACAGCCAAAATCAACAGCATAGTGGCTCTACCCCTCGAAACATAATCGATAAATAACGATTCTTTATCCAATGTTTGAATATCATAAAACCGTTATCTCAAACAGGGGGCATAGTGCACTATATTCTCTTAACACAAGCCTCTCAAAAATAATGTAGGCCTGGATATGTACGTCAAACATCATAAAACTGTACAATGTACATCATGCTTTATACTTATATATTGTATAATGATGAATGTTAGTAAGGATGTTAGTATCAAACTGAGTGCTTTTAGTACTGTATTTTTATAGGTTGTGAAGCGGATCGTATAGTAAAATTAACTGCAGCTGAAACAGTTTAGGCTGCCAGTTTAAAACTTACTTTGTCTGTGTTCAATTTTAACACACATACAACACTGTTATTTAGTCAGCGGTTTTTTTTTATTTTAATTTTTTAATAACAAATGTATTACAAATTTTAATAACACAAACATTTTCTCTTATCTATTTTAATAAGAAATTGTTGAAACGAAGCTATAAATTCCTACTAAATTGCCCAAAATCTGGCATGACACCTACATTTGGCATGTTCCATTGCAATAATTGGTACTTTAACCTCTTTCAACAGCGTGTTAAATGGTATTATATTGGCTATTCTCGAGAAAATTTCGGCGAATAATATCTTAATGTCTGTCAAGCATATTTGTCAACAAGTTTAACATGTAAACATGTGCGCGGTGGAAAATAACTCTTAATAAAATATTTTATATTCTACGTACGTTCAGCAGTAAGTTGAGTGCATGAAAAGTGTGAAAGTCGCCAAAACCTCTCAAATATCACTTACAACGATGTTTCCCCGTTATTAAATCTAACTATTGATATGCGATTATATGTGATTACAAAAATATACATAAAATTAAAATATACAATGTTTATAGACTTACTTCCCGTGGAATAGCTGTAAGAAAGCTAGCTGTGTTTCCTCGCTGAATGGCTATTACCTCTTATTATCTCTTAAAACCAGTCGCGGATACAGTTTATTTATTAGCCTCCTCGTGCGTGAACCCCACAGTCCGATGGTATCTACAGCAAATGTCAGAAATACATAAAACTCGTCCGATAATATTGTTCAGAAAATCATCACGAGAAAATCCCTTAGCTCTTTTTTACCTGAGAGCGCAAACTAACCATTGCAAAAAAATTAAAAGTATTTATTATAGTTTTATTTATATCTAACGATTAAATATGATTTATATATACAAAACAATCTATATAGATATTGTCTATATTGTAGACAAAATAATCTTGCCATGTTACGTATGTTCACCAAACTAATTTCAAATAAATATGATTTATATATACTATAAGTTTTAAGAAAAGTAAAAAAGGCTCCAGACAAAATAATCTTGCCGTGTTACGTATGTTTACCAAACTAATTTCAAATAAATATGATTTATGTATACTATAAAATGTCAAGAAAAGTAAGAAAGGCTCCAGACAAAATAATCTTGCCGTGTTACGTATGTTCATCAAATTATACATACAAAATAATTTTGCCATGTTAAGTATATTCACTAAGCTAATTTCAAGTACTGGGGAAAACTACACTATAAACTTAACTTAAAATTTTAATGATTCTCGTACTGGCTTACTGGAGCTGCTTAGAGACAGTATTGGATATTTCAAGAGAATTTGTAAACAAACTGTTCGACCAGACACTGGTTTAAAGGGTTGTTGTGTTATTTTACTTCTATATATTGTATTAGGTTTTTGAATACATTCTTACGATCTTGTTACTTGCGCAGATACAAGTGTTCGACTTCTATACAAAGTGTATGTCGTGTTTATATGTAGCGTTGAATAGGCGTTCCTCTACCTGGAAGTGGAAAACGTTTGCTTTTGTTCTGAAGCTTCCCGTGTTAAACTCTGGAAGCTAAATACATTATATGCACATCCTGGTGTAATCATTATTTAAAAGCAATCAAGTAATTTAAACGGCAACACTGCAAGCTGATCCAAACTCTTTAGCATTATGCTCTAAATTCTACATTATACTAGCTTGCCAGGCAGCGTTGTTCTGCCCTTTTCGATGTCCCTTTGTTATGTTCTTTTAAAAATCCTTTAATTTGCCAAAAAAATTGTGGGTCACTCATGGCCAAAAAAAACTATCCTATATTTCAAGTTGGTCCAAACTGAACACAGTGTGCAAATTTGATTAAAATCGGTTAAGTAGTTTAGGAGTCCATCGCGGACAAACAACGTGACACCTAATTTATATATATTAGGATGTACATTTTGGTATTAGTCCATTATTTAAAAGTGATCAAGTATTCACGTAAATTAATTATGCTCTAGAGTAAAAAAATGATATCCTATATTTCAGGTATTTTATTTTATTATGCATTATGTTGTTTATATACACCGTGTTGGCCACACGCCTGTTGACATTTCAAAAAGGGTTTTGGAGCAAGAAAATGTCCGCACTGCTCTAAACCGTGTAACAGACTTAACAAGTCTTTGAAATATTTTTGATTTCCTAACACGCAGAACTTAAGATGTTTTCTGTCACCGCCACTCAGGCACATTAAACAGTATGTAAAATTGCAATAAAAAGAATAAGCGCTGGCTTTAAAATTTCACAGTACTCGAGGTTTGCATTAACACGTGAGCTACTCTGACTAGTTTACATATATTATGTGTTTAATATCAACCCAAGACTGCCTCGTAAGTCTATTGGTTGTTGTAGTGCGACTGCTGATCGTGAGGTAACGGGTTCGGGTTGGGCAAAAAAATATCAATTATTGAGTTTTTCCATTCTCAGTAGCTGCCCGGAGTCAGGAAGTTAGCGGTGTCTCACCCCCGTGCCTCGAAAAGCTCGTAAAGCCGTTGGTCCTGCGCCTGATCTCTCTCCGGTTGTGTCGGTTTACGGTCTCATCGAACCATGAGAGTAAGGGAATAGAGAGTACAATTGTGCTGGGGCATACACATAATTTGGTCTGGAGGTCATTATTATTACCCCAAGATATAAAGATATTCATTAAACTTTTAAAAATTTAAACTATTTGTAGGACTAAAAATATTAAAATAATTTCCACGTAACTTAATAGCTTTTGAAGTCAGTGCTACCTTATTGGTTTCGTAAAATTTAAAACTAGTATTTAAAACCTATTCAAATACGTGGAAACTGTATTTTTAGTTCTTTGAAGGCGATTTCCTTTTTTACACAACCTCTAAAATACAAAGTTTTCTACGAAAGCTCAAAGTAATAATTTTTACTAGGAACTAAGTTTCCTTTCCCGCGTAGGAGTCCATCTGAGTTTTTTTTTTTTATAGAATAGGGTGACAAACGAGCACACAGTCCACCTGATGGTAAGTGGTTGCTGCGGTCCATAGACATCTACATCTATCCTCCATTAAAAATCAAAATGCAGATGCGTTGTCACCCGTGAGGACTGAGATGGAATGCCTCGTTTCCAGTAAAAAGGGTCTCCGGTTCTCTACACTCACCATACGAAATACAGCAGCATTAAGCTATTATTTCACGCTGGTATTCTGTGAGAGCGTGGTCCTTTCCCGGTCGAGCCGACCCATTCGTGCTATAACTATACTACTAATATAACTGCAGCATGGCTCTACCACGTACAAAACCTGTTTCTGTTACCAAGTAGGAGTGCTTGGAGAATCAGTATTATTACAGCCTGTGAGGCATTCCATATTAGTCCAGAGAGTTAACAACGCATCTGCAGTTCTCCTCATTTCAAACAATTTAAATTCAGGGGTCCATGGACTGCAGTAGCTACTTACCATTAGGTGGACTGTTATTTTATATATCACTTGTGTTTACTTAAAAAAATAAAAATTATATCAATTGTTATTTTTGAAGTGAAAACTTCTTTAGCATCATTGTGTTTTGAAAGTCTATGAAACGAAAAAGGGACAGTGAAAAGAGACAGACACATGATTTAACGTGGGAGAAAATGAGATAGGAAGCATTATAGCTCAATGCGAGAAAAAAGTCGTAAACGCTGCCGAAACGGTGTCGGTCACGCTTTTTGTTCAACGTGTACGAAGGTGTCATGTGCCTGTGGAATAAACAAGCAGTGAAGAACGGCCAACCTCATTTTCGTAATAGATAAAATGGATATAAATCTTTTTGTAATTAGTGAGTACTATATAAGGTATATCGAAAAGAGTATAAACATTCGAAGGGAAATTGATATACTCGGCGTATAAATTAGTGACGGTCTTGTACATTTAAAAGTACATAATTCTTATAAATAATAAATATAAATATAAAATATAAATTCTTTAGATTTTTTAAACATGGTCGGATTAAAATATGTCGTATAAATAAAATAAATAATAAAATAAATGGGTACAAGTAACACTAATTTGAAAAAAAAATTACCATATAAACCGCTGGTAGTTAGTTTAGTTTCGTGTTTTTGCCATCTGTATGTTTCACTTTTCATAATCTATGATTTTCATATGGAAATAACAGTCACGTGGCAGCGGCGGTAAATAGTAAAAAAAATAACAATTATTGATTTTAATAATTATTAATTAACCATATTGTAAAAAACACATTCAAAAAAATTAATAATTTCGTAAATTCAAGCCATCTTCTTACCACCTTGGTCAATCGAAGTGGTTCGATAAAGTGACTCCTATAGAATTAAGTAGGTGGCGCTATTATAATTTTACTCGAAATCGATAATATAATATCTAAGTGTCTTTTTTACTAATTATTTTACTTCACTTCTGTCACGTGTGAGCTGCACGCATGTTTTTTTTTTTTTGGTATAACAACCTAATTCACAAGTTCTGAAAACGCAATCAAATTGAGAACGTCTTCTTTTGAAGTCGCCTAAACATAATGCTTATCTTTAATGTTAAACGGATAAACAAAATGAACAAAACTAAAACGAAAAAAAAAGGTAAATCCGATACAGTGTCTTCTTTAATCAACCTTACCCTTTCACGGGAAGGTTTTATTTATAGTATACCTTTTAAACGCATGTTGGGGATGATTCCTTGTGAGTATAGTGAAACATTTATTCTATTTATTACTTTATTTTACAGCTGTTATTGTATACCACTGATATTTGTTTATAATAGAATGTAAATGAAAAAATAACAAACCAGATAATGGTTCCCCCCCCCCCCCCCATACAGCCCATGGACAGCTGCGGCCGAGTTTAGACAAAAAAGAGCAAACATTCGTTGTCACCTCTAAGAACTAAGACGAAATACACCAAAGACTGTAATTTCCCTGTCTTTCGTAATCCTTTGAAGTAGAATACGGCGGTGGGTGCGCAGCTGCTGGGCGCGAAACTGTAGGACCAGTTCATTTGGACTCATGGGAGAATAAGTTCTCTCATTTATAAGATTTACAAAACAAGTCCACCGTTCAACAAAGAATATAGTCCTTCTCCACCTGCACTGCTCTCACCTGCATTCATCGGCTTGCAGCACATCTTATGGTCTTTCGATCTCGTGGGTTGCCGCGCTAGATTTAACAAACTTAACTTACTTGTTGATATAAGGTTGGTACTCGAGAATCTTTCTTCCCATTTGTTCTTCGAACAGAACACGTTAATTTACATCGCTTTACCCAGTCCCATTGTATATAATATTACATTATTTGGGGCTTAATGTATTAGTCAGAAATCATAAATTGATATGTGTATGTCTTTCGCACACAGTAATTATGATGATCGTTTAGTCTTTAATCGAAGCAAAACAGTAGGCATCACTGTATCAAAACAGTGCTAGTTAGCAATTATATAATTAGCGTTAGTTAGAAATTATATAATCGTGATACCCACTTATACAGATTACAATCCGGTCAAGTTAGGTATCTTCTAGCCTTTACATTTATTTACACATTATTACAAAGTCATACTTTAAATACTTGTATGTCATAACAGTGCAGCTTAGCGACAGAAATCATAGGAACGTGATACCTACTCATACGGACTATAGTTCGGAAGAAACAGAATCTTTTACCCTTAAGCACGCACATGCGTAAGACTAGGAAAGTCCTAAGACAAAACTATTCAAAATCGATTCTGCATTATAATTTAAAGCGAAGTGAATAAATTGCTTGAATTTTTGTGTTAAATTACAAAAAAAAAAACAAGATGCGTTCAAAATTTTTATTTGTCTTTTATTTTATCTTTTTTAATCGTTTAAAATTTTATCAGGTTTTGATTAAACAACAAAAAACCCGCCTGTTTTCTGGATAAAATATAGCCTAGATTAAGCTTGTATAAAAGTAATCACACAAACATTAGCCTACGTTCAAAACCAAGCCTTAGATTAGCTGGCGAATCTTCTGTTTATTATTTACACGAACATTAGACATTATTAACAAAAATATTTTTTTAAATATCATGTACTCACAACAACCGTGTTGTGTAAAGAGCTCTTAAAACCCTTTTCTAGCAATATATTTCGTTCACGTGCCCGCCCAGAGCTAAGGCAGTAAAATACAGCGTGCACATTGTAACTCCATTTATTATTTACCGAATTATCTGCTGTGGAATTGTTGTTTTTGATCAACTCAAAAAGGAACAGTTAAATTTTCGTCGCGTATGTATTTTTTTATAATATTTTAACTGATTTCTCGGCAACGGTTTAACCGACTCGAATGATTATTTTTACCTGTATTGTAGTTCCATTTAAAATTTAAATAAACAACTTACTCCTTAGGGGTTGAAAACAAGAGAAGGAGTTTTTTCTGTAACTATTATGGAGACATTCTAGTTGCTATTGAGGTCGTGATATTGCTTAGTCCACTTAAAAAGGTAAGAAAGTTAAAACTCATAAAAGTCAAATATTATGAAGCTATAACGTGAAAATTATTTTATTACTTTTAGTTTTCAGGACGGTTTTTAGTTTTTGATGAAAGTACGATTTTTTCTTTAAGGGTACCTAATATTGAAAAATTAATATGATATTAAAAAATGCTGGTCAATAAGCGGTTACGACACTGTGAGTTATTCAAAGAGAAACTTGTTTTAAAAGAGGGACTATTACGTATTGTTCATTGTATTGAATAAGTAGAGTGATCTTCTTTTTATTAAACATACGACGTATTGAGAATATTATCATCTATAATTATACTTTTTATGTCACCATTACAGCCCACTGCTGTACAAGTCCACTGCTGAACATAGGTCTCCCCAAGGAACGCAAAAAATACAGTCCTGAGCCACCTGTATCCATCAAATTTCAGCATATCTTACCAGGTTGTCACTCCATCTCACTAGATGACCCCATTGGGTCACACACTTCCACTTCACCTACCGGTACGAGGCTGCCAATCGGGAACCTTTCTTCCTCATCGGTTGTAGGTTCTTTGAGCTATATGACTGACCCATTTTAACTGCAGCTTGCTATGTCGTTTACTGTGAAACTAATGCGGATTTACTTGTTTTAAAAATCTATGGTGCAGAGAAACATCGAGCATAGCCCTTCCCGTATTTTGCTGAGAGACCTTGAGCTTCCACATACGGCCAGCAGTGAAGGACTACGTCTCAAATCCATATATCACCACTGGCAATACGCACGTATTTTACAATCTTTATTAGAGACTTTGAGGTATGCCTGACGAAAAAATGTGTCGTAATCTCACTAACGCTGGTTAGCCGAGTTAAACCCATCAATTAACTTCTCGGTCAAAGTGCTCCCGACAACTGCCACCTGTCCTGTCCGTATTTATCTCTAGCCCTGTCCGTTGGATAATCCAGCGATTTTGCCATTAGGGACTATATTGTTGACAAATCGGAGGTGGGTGTTGTACTTAGCATCGACGTTAATAATGTATCCTTTCCAGTCTAGTAGCTTATAAACGTTTTCCAATGCAGCGGTGAAGAGTACTTTTTTATCTTTATATTTTAAGAAAATTTAATAAATTTTTTAAAACAAATATAATGAAAAAAGTTTTTTAAAGTTATTGATGCCCGAAATAAAGATCTTGTATTGTATAAGAATTACATGAGTGTAAGAATTAAGGCAGAAGTATTATATTAAAAAAGATAATCATTATCGTTTTTACAATCTTATACCATAATTTTAAGCACGGTCCTTAGACGCTGACTCTGTATTCCTCATCACACTGTGCTAACTAGTACCAGGCTGCCATTCGTGAACTTATAAACATCGGGTATGTATCTAAATGTGTATGTAACTAATCATACAGCCAAAAAAGAAATTTGAGTGTAAAAATACTTTTATTAAACGATTCTTCTCTGATGGTCTGATAGATAATCTTTTGCTATTGCAACAGTTTATCATAGAAAAATCACATAAACGTAACTACAATTAATTAAAGAATATGTAAAATTTAATTAAAAACAGAAGCGCCTATAAAAATATTAAAATACCTTTTTGGGTTTGAAATTCAATGTGACGATACTTGATAATTTTTCTTTTTAAATAACTTCATCAAATATAATTACACCCCTCAGTTCAGAAACCGAATTTTGGAGAAACCCTGAAAAAAATCTTTATATTGTAGCTATGTCATGATCGTTGCTAGCAGCACGAATGGGTCGGCTTGACTGGGGAAGTACCACGCTCTTACAGAATACTAACATGAAACAGCTACTCTGTTTCGTATGGAGAGTGTAAAGAACCGGAGGCCCTTTGCGCTGGAAACGGGGATTTACATTTTAGTCTTCAGGGGTTACACAACGAATATGCAGTTTGATTCTTGATTGAAGTTAAATGTTAATGTTTATGACCCACAGTCTCCACTTATCACCATGTGGGCTGTGCTCGTTTGTTACTTTTATTCTATATAGAAAATTATATAGTGTAAATTCAAATGTTTCTTTTAAATTATAGTAGTCCAGCTGGATGTTGTTACGCAAAAATAATTCAACCTAGAAGTAAACAGAAATTGACGTTTGATATTTGAATCGTTAATCAGTGATATATTTTCCATGCCCTTTTACATTATCTTGACCTGAAGGACCCTGTACTTATATACATATACATGTTAGAGCCATACTGCAAATATATAATGATTGTAGCACGAATGGGTCGGCTCGATCGGGGTAGGACCACACTCTCACAGAGTACAAGCGTAAAATACCAGCTTAATGCTGCTGTGTTTTGTGTGGTGAACCGGTAATCTTTGTTTCTGGAAATGGAGTGCATTCATCTTTGTATTCGGAGAATACAAAGCATATTATGAATGTTAATTCATAATTGAGAATAAATGTAGGTGGGCCACAGCCTCAACTTACAATCAGGTGGACTGTGTGCTCGTTTGTCAGCCTTATTCTATAAGAAAATATAAATGAATGTATAAATGTGATCGATTATTTATTAAAACGCTTCTATTACCTTTGCCTTTTTCTATGTATATATTATGTTTGTACGTATGAATGTAATGGTATTTTAATTCAGTTTTCTCTCCTTTCCGGACGACTGAATAATCTCAAATTTGCAGACTTATGAGATACCGCTGACGGCACAAAAGTTTGATATACTGTCTACTTACTATAACCTAGTATTCTTACTGTATTCACATCTTACTAACGATCCACGTTGGTTTACTTATCTTCAACTCAATTTTTCAAAACATTTGCATGCCGTGGCAGCCTATAATTAAGATGACACTTAACTTTAGTTTGATGTTCATGTTACTTTAAATTCCATGCATTAGTGTTCGTCTTGTTGGTTGTCCTTTTAAATAAATAAATAAATATTTGATTTTGATATCTATTGACTGAAATTATTGATGTATTTGTTTTTTTCTATAAACCGAAATACTTCATGGGTTATTCTAGCTTTTTGATCAGAGTGGGGCTTGAATAGTGTTTACGTAACGACGTCCAGTTGTCGTTAAGCATTAAAGAAACTAGGCTAGCGCTCGTCCTTGGCACCGACGTTTTTACAGGGCGAGTTTTATTTGAATAATTCGTTTATGAGTATATAAACCGAATTCATAATGCTTTGCATAGTTTTAATAACACGTTATGAAATTACATAAAGTAGAACATTTTCATAGGAGCTTATTGTGTCGACAGTACAACAGAAACAAGCTTTTAAATAAAACTTTTTAAATGAAACTAGTATTTAGGGATTTAATCGCGTATATTAACTAATTCTCACGTTTCGAGTACTTTAAAGTACTATGTGACCCACGGTCACGGGAGAGGGGGGCGCTGATTAAGAAATCATTATATAAGTAAGCTTAATTTACTATATTTGTCAATTGAATTACTTGGTCATATTTATTTTAGTTTCATATTAAAGTCATAGCCAAAGTCAAAATATTTTTATTAAAATTAGCCTTAGTAAGCAGTTTTGAGTGCCAAGAAAGCAACGCTATCGCTTTAATAAGCCTCTGCAAGATACCTTGTGAAAAGAAGCGGAAAGGCTATTTTCCTCCCAACTGTAACATTTTATAACAATATAAAATATAATTATACATAATTAAAAAGGTCTAAGTAAGCTCATTGTGTTTAGGTATTCTCATTTTCCAAATAATCAATTAATTTATGATATCGTCTATTCATAAAACGGGTTTTTCATACGCCCTGATTCAGTATTACTGGTAATCTTGTTATTAGTACATATACCCGAAAAAGTGATACTTGTAATATGAAACTGTGGGATTTGGTACTACAAGTTTAGATTAATTACAAGTGTTAAGGTTAATTACATCATTTATTTGGCAAAGGTATTAAAACAGTTACTCTTAATCCGGCGCTAAACACAGGCCTGTTCCTCATATATTTCCACATGAGGGTCATATTTGCCATAGTTATCATACTATGTAAGCGATTTGGCAATCGCAAGAGACGTTTAGTAATACGCTGACGCTAACCTCCTGGTTTGTTTTCCTATGTCGCCTCTAACGACATCCAGTAACGATACGGGCTAGTGAACATTCATACACCGCCACTTCACATCACGCAAGAGACGTTTAGTAATACGCTGACGCTAACCTCCTGGTTTGTTTTCCTCTGTCGCCTCTAACGACATCCAGTAACGATACGGGCTAGTGAACATTCTTACACCGCCACTTCACATCACGCAAGAGACGTTTAGTAATACGCTGACGCTAATCTCCTGGTTTGTTTTCCTGATACGGATAGATACGGGCTAGTGAACATTTTTACACCGCCACTTCACATCACGCAAGAGACGTTTAGTAATACGCTGACGCTAACCTCCTGGTTTGTTTTCCTATGTCGCCTCTAACTACATCCAATAACGATACGGGCTAGTAAACATTCTTACACCGCCACTTCACATCACGCAAGAGACGTTTAGTAATACGCTGACGCTAATCTCCTGGTTTGTTTTCCTCTGTTGCCTCTAACGACATCCAATAACGATACGGGCTAGTGAACATTCTTAAACCGCCACTTCACATCACGCAAGAGACGTTTAGTAATACGCTGACGCTAATCTCCTGGTTTGTTTTCCTCTGTCGCCTCTAACGACATCCAATAACGATACGGGCTAGTGAACATTCTTAAACCGCCACTTCACATCACGCAAGAGACGTTTAGTAATACGCTGACGCTAACCTCCTGGTTTGTTTTCCTCTGTTGCCTCTAACGACATCCAATAACGATAACGGCTAGTGAACATTCTTACACCGCCACTTCACATCACGAAACGCCCTGCATATATTATTATTTATATAAAATAAGAGTTCTTATACGTCTACGACAGTGAGTACAGAGCCGTGGTAGCTCAAATGGTTAACGTTCGCTGTAAATATAACAGAATGCGAGTAACCCGGGTTCGATCCCCGCCAGCACCAATGAATTTGTTAATTGCAATTTTAAATGCTGATTTACCACGTGCTCGGCGGTGAAGGAAAACACGGTGAGGAAACCTGCATGTCTGAGGAATAAGAGAAAAAAATATTTCGAAGACATGTGAAGTTCGCCAACGCGCATTGGGGCAGCGAGGCGGACACTTCCGTGCACTAAAACGGTCTCAGAAATGAGGCGAGGCCTGTGCCCAGCAGTGGGACCTATATAGGCTGTAACTTTACTTTACTTATTTCACGTCTACCGGCGACTTTATCTTACTGTTTGAAGTCTGCTTAAAGTTAACTGATTTTAAAAATCATCAAATATTGTTACGTTTTAAGGAACAATTTGAAAGCATAAATCTTCCGGCTGAAAAATTAGAAAAGTTATTACGTTCTAAAATATTGTGTTACATAAAAATATGGTTGAACCTATAACTTCTTTCTCGAAGTAGTTTAAAAATGAAACGCGAGGCGTAATCCTTAAATACCATGATTTAGAAATATTTGCTACAACTTTCGAATTCTTTCAAATGTTAAGCGCTATTGATTAGATCGCCTGGAAGAATTTTCACAATCTAATATCATCATTCCATCTTAGTCCTCGAGATTGACAACGCATCTGCATTTTGATTCTTAATCAGAGATACATGTAGATGTCTATGGGCTACAGCATCCACAAACCATCAGCTTGACTGTGTGCTTCTTTGTCACTCTTATTCTATAAAAAATATCATCCCCTGGCTGTCGTGAGATACGACGGTGGGAAACGAACCAAGAGATGAGCAGCAGCGTTCTCCTCGTAACAACGAATTAAAACACTGCAGTTGCCAACTCGCCTGGCAAGTGTGTCAACAATGTAATATATCTCACCCGAGGCAAAATGGGGCATGTGGAGGAGTAGCGGAGTTTCGATAGGCTATAACAGTAACAGTAATTATTGACTCTGTCTCAAGTATACAGTTGATTGTAATCGTCATAACGTTCATGATGAATCCGTAGTAAAGCTGTTGCCTCTACTATGATGATATTTCACACTGCAATTAGACGAGCGTGGTCCTTCCCTGCTTTAGCAGACTCATAAGTAACGCAGCTGTAATTGCTGCATCATGTGCATATGTATAACATATGTTTAAGGATATTTGGAACCATTTTATATTTCTGCTCTAATGACCATGCTTAATGTGTGCGTATCTGATATAAGAATGTACCGGTTCATTAACCATGGATTCTGTACGTAATAATAACAAGATTTATTTGTATTCATTGTAAGAATTTAGGCAGCGTTATATGGAATTTGTTGGTAGGGGTCTTACATTACCAAAAAGAATGCATTCTACATATAATTTTATTATATTGTTATGTTCATATAATTTCACTAAGTGGTAAAACACCTTTACTTTCTAGGGTACTTCCGGGTACACTCCCACCACTCTCTTACTACTCTCTTTTCGCCACAAAACGCAACACACTGCCGTATTTTAGTCTGAAGGGTTACCGAGGCAGTAAAAATATTGATGGCATGATATATGAAAATATAGAGGCATTCCATCTTAGTTCACGAAAGTGACAGCGCATCTGAAAGCCTTTCTTGTTTTAAGTTGGCAGCTCGTGTCCATGACTCGCATTAGCCACTCGCGATCAGGTGAATTGTAACGTCGTTTGTCATTTCGGTTAAAAAAAACAATATTGTGGAATTTCTCATAATTTATTAGTAAGGTATTTATAAAGTATTGTCATCTGGTTGGGCTGAATAAATATATAAAAGGTATAATAGTAATAACAATATTATTATTGTTATTATTATTTTACTTCAACTTGTTATATCTCTACTGATTTAATTCTATTTGTAAAAATTTTTAATTGTCCTCCTTCCTTATTTTTTATACTTAAATTACTTAATGTTTTTAGCTGGAAGTTCTGTAACATGATAAAAGTGTGCTATAACTGAGCCCTGAATTCTGAATGAGTAATTATTTTATTCTTTTCAGTTCTTTTAAGTCGCCTTTTTCTTTTTATTTGAAGTTTTTTTGCTGTACCAGTAGCTTAGAATTTGACTTCAGACATTACATACAACTTCAACATACTGTACAACGTCCGTTCTTGTTTTTTCTGGGCCATGGCTGAAAACAAAACCATATAACCTACCCCGAAACCAAAACATACTAAAATTTATTTATCTACTGAATTCGTTAGGATGCTAAAGAAATAATCATGTTTGAATTTTTGCTTAAAGCAGACAATGATAAGGCAACTGGACATTGAACAATAAACATCAGATTTTATCTGAAAATATTAAGGAATAGAGTCTACGACGCAACCAATTTCTTTACATTCACTTGTTTTAGCATATTTAGGAAAAATTATATGTACCAATATAATACAATTCAATTGAAAAATACAATACCACCAAATTACGTACCGGGTCTTGCTCAAACAGATTTTTAAACTTTCCGGTCTCTACAGAATTATTTTAAAGACAAATACTTTTAAGAATTGATATAGAAAAGACCTTCACTTTCTACTTAATATTAAGAAAGTAAGGACTTTTATCATCATAGAGTTTGTGCCCTGTTCGATCGATGGAGGATGCTCATGTGAATAGCAAGAATTTACATTACTGAATTATGTTATATTATATTTTTAAATAAAATTAGTTTTTAAGTATTTAGTCGCGTATATTAACTTAATTTATATTCCCGACGTTTCGAGTACTTTAGAGCACCCATGCTCACGGAGGGGCGGGGTCTGAGGTGTTCGACGTACCAATAACATTTTGTTCAATATAACAACAACAACAACAATATTATTTTTAATAGCATGTATAATCTAGAGCAACACCGACCACTGGCATATCGAAGGAGAGTAGCCAGATGCAGGCGTTCCTATTTTTCAAATTATAAGTCTACGCGGTGCTATACGTACAATAAAACCAGTTACAATTACATTGCTTACTAGACTAAATCTAGTTGCGCGGCTGAATCTATCTACAAAAACGCCACGTCAAATTTACAAATATTATGTAAGTTATTTTTAATAACATAGTGCTGTTACTTCTTGCAATTCACTTCTTGTTAAACTTAAAAATTATCATAATAACGGTGGGTCGGATTTGTTTAACAGCACAGGCCATCATACAATACGCAGATCGGTCGAACGACTGATCCGAGTCTATATCAGAATTGTTACTTCGAGCGATACTGTTACAATGTAATGCTGTTAAATACTACTAAAATGTGTGTGAAATTGTTTATTTATATGTTTATTTATTTATAGTTGATAGATGACTGTTTCTATGTGCGCAGATTTCTTCCGCAAAAAATGACAGACATCGTGAAAAAATGCTATGGCTACTCCCCTCCGATCCACCGATGACCATTTTTCTGTGTATAATTAATAAAATGTACCTGTAATTCATATTTTGATATAGACTATTTTTGATATGTTATGAGTTTTTTTTACATAGGAATGATTCAATGAAAAGTGAAAAAAAATTATCCAGGAAGAAATAAAAATAAAATTAAGGAATTGAATTATAAAAAAGGGCCACAGAAAGATCTGAATAATAAAAGAACTCACTTTATAAATCCTAAATGCTCAGTTAATGGAGAGACTACTTTAATATCACTGAAAAAGTAATGTGGATACAATTGAGACGAAATTAAAGAAAATCGCCTTCGGAAATAAATTACTTTCAAAGGTTGTTTTTCTCTAGTCGAACGAAATTCATTACTAATTCCTTAACCAATACGAAATGTTTTCCGACTTCACTAACAGAAAAAAGGTAAAAAAATGTAGGTTGAAAACATTAAGGATGATGGAGCGACAACCTAAAACTACTGAGCGGGACATCAGTGGTCGTAAACCTTCCAAATGGTTCGACAAGATTTAGGACGCGCCAGGCAACAACGTTCGACAGAAAAGTGAACATGTCAATTGTGAATACATAACAATAAAGTTAGATAAAATGTAGTGCGGAAACTATTGTTCTTTTTAGTGTTCCGTGTCTAAATTAACTAAAGAGAACACTTAAGGTGTCATTTTGGTGTTCGTCCGTTTTTGTCAGACACAGGTGATTTTTTTCAAAAAAAAAAAAATATTACTATCACAAATAAGGCATATGTCGCAAAATATAAACATTCATAATAGGAATAGAAGAAAAGAAATAAATATAAGTCATATCACAAATATAATAATATAAATATTTATAGAGTTCCTTCCAATGTGCTGAAGGCGTGTGCTCCGGAGTTGGCACCGGTTTTAACGCGTCTTTTCCCGTTCTCCTACTCCCTAGGCGTGGTCCTGAATTCTTGGAAGACAGCTTTGGTTCACTCGATCCCTAAAAATGGCGACCGGTCATACCCCACCCACTACAGGCCTATCGCCATCACCTCTTTGTTCTCAGAAATAATGGAGTCTATTGTAAACTGGCAGCTCATGAGGTACCTTGAGGATCACCAGCTGATCAGTGACCGGCAATACGGTTTCCGTCGTAGTCGATCAGCAGTTGATCTTCTGATCTACTTTACTCATAGATGGGCGGTGGCAGTAGAGTTCAAGGGGGAGGCATTGGCTGTTAGGTTGGACATAGCGAATCGATCGGGTCTGGCACAAAGCGATTCTTTCAAAGCTCACTTGTTATGGGCTTCCCGGGAAAATGTGCGATTGTATCACCAGCTTTCTTGCTAATGGGAGCATCAAGATTGTAGTAAACGGTGCACGCTCTAATGCTGAAATCGAGTCTTTGCTTAACAAAGTCTCGGATTGGGGCGACTAAATCTAGTCCAATTCAATCCCCAGAAGACAAAAGTTTGCGCCTTAACCGCTAAAAATAACCCTTTTGTCGTATCTCCTCAGTTTGTAGGCACTCCTCTTGCTGTCTCAGATAGCATCAGAATCCTTGGCGTCGACATATCGAATTTTGTGCGGTTTTGTGGTCACTTGGAGGGGAAGGCCAAACTGGCCTCTAAAAAGCTTGGCGTGCTCAGCACAGCGAGACAGTATTTTATGCCAGTACATCGCTTGCAACTTCACAAAGTGCGAGTTCGGCCTCACATGGAATACTGTTCTCAACTATGGACCGAGATCCCAGTTCCAGCTCCTTCCACTTGACCGCATTCAGATTCGAATCGTCGACGACCGAGTTCATTCCAATCGGCTCGATTCACTGGCACTGGGTAAGGATGTTGCATCATTTTGCGTTTTCTATCGTATCTTCCGCGAGGAGTTCGGATTAGTTCCAGGTAACACACATCACGTCAAAATTTCAGATACCATCCTCACCATCTGGATGCTTGGCGGTCCACTACTGTACGTTTTACTAGGAGTTTTTTTCCTCGTACAACTTCTCTGTGGAATTGTTTACCACCGGCAAATTTTTCAGACCGATACAACTTAGGGATCTTCAAGAAAAGAGTTTACTCCTTCCTTAAAGGCCGGCAACGCATCTGCAATTCCTCTGGTGTTGCGTTGTTCATAGGTGGCGATATTCACTTACCATCAGGTGGGCCGCATGCTTGTTTGCCCCCTCTTCTATAAAAAAAATATAAGAAAAACAATAAATCCGCGTGCAACTCCAGACCGGTCTCATAGCACTGGTTTTCAGTACGGCACATATTCCGGGGCGACTCGAGCGGTTGCTTGCTAAATAGCAGCTCATCTAATAGCACCTGTCCTAAATTTAAAATTACTATGTCATTTGACTATGTAATTTGAAACTGTGACTTGAATTTTTAATCAAGTTGTGCTTGTATGATGCTTTTAGACCTCGTTATATTTTCGGTCTCGCTGACTTTGTATATAGAATATTCAATTCAAACTACCAAAGTTAGAAATATGTTCGTCGAACTAAAATATCTTATAGCGTTATCCAGCAAAGAGCCTCTGTTTTAGGTAACTTTATCCAATTCTGTTACTTTTATTATATTTTGCCCGAAATAAGAATTGGGATGAAATACTTATTTTACTGCAAATCAATAGGAACCTCTTGAAGAAACTAAGTAATATATTTTGCGCGAAAAATATAGGTATTTAAGTGAAGTTTAGATTTGTGATATCTCTATAGAGGTATATAAAAATAAATTGCTATCCGATAGTGTCGCTAAAACTCAAAAACGTCTCGACTGATTTTGATGAATTTTTTTGTGTGTGTTTGAAGGAGTCTGAAGATAGCGTAGGTTCACATTTGGACCTGGTTGGTGATGCTGTTTGTGATATCCAGAAATCACTCAGCAAAGACGCGGTAAGTGCGGGGTCGGGTCGTTGTGAGTGAAAATTTTGAGAATAACGATGGATAACCCTCCAATCTTATTTAAATCCATTGCAAACTCGCGGACTTCAGACGTCATCGTAATGATTTTTTTTACTGCACTCTGTTCAGTAATATAGTATAAGTAGTGCAGTGCAACTGTTTCTAATAATGGGTGGAATCGAAGAAGTAAACTGGTTACCAAAATCAAAAAGAAGTGTCGATGAAAATCTTTTGATCAAAGCTCACTTTTCTCTTGTCTATTCCTAACTCATTACAAAGTGGTCGGACTAGTTACTTGCCTAGAAATCTGCCCGCATAAGTACCACCATCTCACCTACTTCTGCGGCTAAGTAGCTGCGTGCGTTCAGAGCTGTGCGAACTAGTGTAATAAAGGCTCTGAAGGAACTAGTATAGTAAAGTTGTGTGAGGTGTTCCATTTTAGTCCTTAGATGCAAATGTTTGCTACAGTTCTTCATTGGCTGCAGTATCCATTTACTATCAAGTGGACTTTAAATTCGTTTGTCACTTCAATTTATTTAAAAAAATCTACGGTTGGCATGTAGACTAGCCGTTACTGTTCTTGACCACCAGACGTAGTGAACATTGTTCTGTCGCTCAATTTAGATTGAATTATTTTTAATTTTGGATTGTATACGACATTCACTGCAAGCACAAATTACATTTGTAAAAGTTACGGTAACCGCGGATAGGGTTCGGGCGTTTAGCTTTTTAACTCAGTACGCCAACAAGACACATAAAAACACTTTTAAAAACCATTGTGTTAAAAGGATAGAAAATCTTACTAATAATGTTTCCATTTTTAGTATAAGCTCTTGATCAAAAATAATGGTAACCCAGTGAAAGCCAACAACTAAAGGACATTGCTCTTTTAAAATTAAAAAGGCTAGCTAGTGTCGCTCTTTCTCTTTTTTGCTGGAGATCCTTGTTTTATACCTAGAATGAATTATAGTAATGCGTTCCTCCCATTATCTATGGCTTAAAACATTTTCGGGAATATTTTCCTCCGGTACCCGTTTCCAACGAGAAGTGGCAAAAAATCGCTAAACCGCAGCCCCGATGTTAAATACAGAAAAGGATGGGTCTGCGTGTCCCTAATTATTAAAAAGACGGTACTTTTTCATATACTTGCAAAAAGTCATTCCAGAATTTGTAGGCATTATCTCAACGTTTAGTAACGTTTTAGTATGCGTCGTTT
This sequence comes from Parnassius apollo, assembly GCA_907164705.1. Lineage (NCBI taxonomy): Eukaryota > Metazoa > Arthropoda > Insecta > Lepidoptera > Papilionidae > Parnassius > Parnassius apollo. The sequence goes on from CAJQZP010000987.1 coordinate 4,911,495, forward strand.
GTAAGATTGAACGTAATAAGATTTGCTAAATTGCTTTAAGATTTTAAAACAAAAACAATATCTTTTTCACTACTTAGCTTTGTTTGCAATATCAGTCAGAGAATCCGTCATCCGTCATTGGTGCCGGCGGGGATCAAACCCGGGTTGCTCGCGTATAGTTATATTTACTGCTAACGCTTAAAGTTTGAGCTAGTAATTTTTTTAAAATATAAATTACCATACAATTTTATTTAACATTTTAATAACTTAATTTTGTGCTTAATTTGTATGCCTCCAGTTTAAATTATCATATCTTAGTAAAAAATAATTTCACAAACTATGTATTATAGGCATATAGCTTAAATTTAAATAAATTTTCCTATAATTTATTTACCCAAGTATGACTACTAACGACCTACTTAGTATAAAATATTATTCATTGTCATTTTTCATATATTTTCTGAACATATAGTATGCAGTAATGTTTTTTTTTTTTTCATTTATTATCGTAGCATTGATTCATGTGTTGAAGTTTATTTAGTCCGACATTGCTTCTGTCTCAAAGGATATCAGACACAAAGGGTTCAAAAAATTACCGGCTGTTTTTTTAAAAATAAAATTCTAGCAATGATAATCACATTACACTAATACTTCCTGTAACCACTTTTCGTTAGCTTAAAAATGCTTGTATTAGTGGTGGTTCACAACCGTAGTCTGATGGCGGATTCAAACTCATGATCTTTGAGTTCGCGTTCCGCACCCTATCATTACTAGTCTTGCTTCATTTTAGACCCTAAGCATTTATATATTTATACTTGCTCTAGGAATGGGTTTTCGGGAACTCGCAAAACAGGTAACATTATAAAGTATCATCAAGACACAATTTTTCATCATTATCAATACAACCCAATATAAGTCCATTGCTGAATATATACCTCTGGCAAGGAATGCAACACAGCTCGGCCCTAAGCCGGCTACATCCATCGACTCCCTGCATCTCTTACTATGTCGTCATTTCATTTAGTGGGGCCGCCTTACACTTCTCTTAGATGCCCCTGGTAAACGTTTTTTCCCATTCGGTTGTTCGAGGTATTTGACCAGCCAATTGCCTCTTCAGCTTACTGATCCGTGCAGACCTTCAGAGTAAATAATTACATTGAATAACAAAAATACAACACAAAATAAAGACAAAAAAACGGCGTTGTGATAACATTATAAAATGTAATATCCATAGTAAGTACCATAAAAATCTTATTATAATACAAATAATACTTTTTAATCTTTTTGAACCTTTGTAAATCTACACAAGTGAGACTATAGTGCTTAAACAACATCATTCTATTAAAATTGGAACAGGCGTTGCTTGAAGACAGAAACGCGAATCGTACTAACTGGCTCGAAGAGTCATAAAGAAGACACTAAATACAATAAAAGTACCATGCGAAAGTTCTTTCTTGAAACTGTTCAAAACTTAATTGAAAGCAAAAACCTTATAATTTTAAGGTGATAGTGAGAATAAATTTTGCAATAATATTTTTTTATTTTATGAAAAAATAAATAAAACAAAAATGAATGTTTCTAACGTTCTGGGCCGTTGCAGCTAATGCTTGGTGAGATATTTTTAAAAATGGATGTAGGTACGTCGCTTTTTTATAAGTTCCCCCGCTTTACTACGAATACGCTTAAAATGGCGGGGAGCGAGGTTACGTTTTCCGCGCTGCAAGAGGACCTTAATGACTCATATAAGTGGTTTGTTACGCGATGAAAATGCGGGTTAATCGAGTAGACAAAGTAAATTGCTTTTCTGCCGCCTGGTGATACGCAGGCTAGTTTACTTTTATGCTGTTAGAAAATGAAGCAACGAGACGACGCGTTTGTAAACAGTACCCCCGTTTACAACATTTATTTTCAAAGATTTTTATGATATAGCTTTGATTCTTCTGTAACCGGCTACTTTCCCGTATCACTAATGTAGCCACGATCGCATAAAAGGGAGCATTTTCTGGGTAAAGACGACATTATCATAGTGTCGTAATAACATTTTGAATTTTTTTTTGCCCTCACAAAAGGGTTTTCCTGAGGATGTTTTATACAAAGACGTTGACGCGAAGTTAAAATAAAAATTTCTAATAAAATGAAAAGTTCAAAAACTTTTTAAACTTATCTGTAAGTTAAATTGTCTTTGGTGAATTTGGGAAAATTGTTTACAAAATATTTTTTACCATAAACTTTGAAATTAAATTATATAGCGTCCCGTTTATTGCACGATCTGTAATTATTTTTTATAGGAGGGGGGGGGGGCAAACCAGCATAAGGCTCACTTGATGGTGGATGGTGAGCATTGCAGATACATTGCCGGCCTTTTAAAAGGAGCAGGCTCTTTTCTTCAAGGTCCCTAAGTCGTATCGAATACAATTTATAAAACTACCTTTACGACCTTCACTACCTTTAATGGAACCCAACTGTACAAGCAATGCTGCTTACAAGCAGAAATAGGTAACAAGGTGGAACCTAACCAGGCGGACCTCTAGACCGAGCTACCCAGTAAACGAATATACGTGAACTAAGATGAATTCTCATCTCATACTCAGCTTCATTACCCGTAAAATATCCATATAACTTACCCCACATATTATAAAAAGTGAAGAGTCGTCGTCTCTTACAATACGAAACACAGCAGCGACAACTTTATAATAAATTTTTAAATAAACATACAATAAAATTTCAAAAACCCCTTAAATAAAAAGAGCTAATGATCTTCAAACGACTGAATAGAATTCCTTGAAACCATAGCTAAGAACACCCCCAATTATAACACTTGTCATAGAATTACACACTACAAACTTATTATACATAGGTACATATATATAACACCCTTCCGTTTTCGTCTGAGATTAAATATCTCTTTAGACGACATTCTAGAAGTTACCTTAAACTTGCGATATATTAAAAGGGTCCAAAAATTAAATTAAATGAATTTATAATCTGTCTTACTTACGCAATCCGTAGGAAATGAATCTTGGCTCAAAGGTAACATAAACAGCCACAATGTATCGGAATGAAGTATTATTTGTGGTTTGATATTGCTGTAATAATGCAACGAATGCAACACGAAGTTTCGCGTTCACTTATGAACTTACTGGGCATATGAAATTAATAATCTGTCTTACTTACGCAATCCGTAGGAAATGAATCTTGGCTCAAAGGTAACATAAACAACCACAATGTATCAGAATGAAGTATTGTTTGTGGTTTGATATTGCTGTAATAATGCAACGAATGCAACACGAAGTTTCGCGTTCACTTATGAACTTACTGGGCATATGAAATTAATAATCTGTCTTACTTACGCAATCCGTAGGAAATGAATCTTGGCTCAAAGGTAACATAAACAACCACAATGTATCGGAATGAAGTATTGTTTGTGGTTTGATATTGCTGTAATAATGCAACGAATGCAACACGAAGTTTCGCGTTCACTTATGAACTTACTGGGCATATGAAATTAATAATCTGTCTTACTTACGCAATCCGTAGGAAATGAATCTTGGCTCAAAGGTAACATAAACAACCACAATGTATCAGAATGAAGTATTGTTTGTGGTTTGATATTGCTGTAATAATGCAACGAATGCAACACGAAGTTTCGCGTTCACTTATGAACTTACTGGGCATATGAAATTAATAATCTGTCTTACTTACGCAATCCGTAGGAAATGAATCTTGGCTCAAAGGTAACATAAACAACCACAATGTATCGGAATGAAGTATTGTTTGTGGTTTGATATTGCTGTAATAATGCAACGAATGCAACACGAAGTTTCGCGTTCACTTATGAACTTACTGGGCATATGAAATTAATAATCTGTCTTACTTACGCAATCCGTAGGAAATGAATCTTGGCTCAAAGGTAACATAAACAACCACAATGTATCAGAATGAAGTATTGTTTGTGGTTTGATATTGCTGTAATAATGCAACGAATGCAACACGAAGTTTCGCGTTCACTTATGAACTTACTGGGCATATGAAATTAATAATCTGTCTTACTTACGCAATCCGTAGGAAATGAATCTTGGCTCAAAGGTAACATAAACAACCACAATGTATCGGAATGAAGTATTGTTTGTGGTTTGATATTGCTGTAATAATGCAACGAATGCAACACGAAGTTTCGCGTTCACTTATGAACTTACTGGGCATATGAAATTAATAATCTGTCTTACTTACGCAATCCGTAGGAAATGAATCTTGGCTCAAAGGTAACATAAACAACCACAATGTATCAGAATGAAGTATTGTTTGTGGTTTGATATTGCTGTAATAATGCAACGAATGCAACACGAAGTTTCGCGTTCACTTATGAACTTACTGGGCATATGAAATTAATAATCTGTCTTACTTACGCAATCCGTAGGAAATGAATCTTGGCTCAAAGGTAACATAAACAACCACAATGTATCAGAATGAAGTATTGTTTGTGGTTTGATATTGCTGTAATAATGCAACGAATGCAACACGAAGTTTCGCGTTCACTTATGAACTTACTGGGCATATGAAATTAATAATCTGTCTTACTTACGCAATCCGTAGGAAATGAATCTTGGCTCAAAGGTAACATAAACAACCACAATGTATCGGAATGAAGTATTGTTTGTGGTTTGATATTGCTGTAATAATGCAACGAATGCAACACGAAGTTTCGCGTTCACTTATGAACTTACTGGGCATATGAAATTTAAAAAAAATATATTACTTGGCTTTGTATTTTTTTATATCTAAGCTAAAGAGATAAATTGCTTGCTAACCTAAGAACTTTCAACGATTAAAGTTTTTTGCAGAAAAAAAATAGAATAGAATATTTTTATTCAAGATAGTAGAAATTCTTTTTAAGTAATTTTTTAATTTGACCTCTGGTTCGGAAAAAAACTGTCCTGGGAAGAACGAACAAGAAATCCAGCGAGACTTTTTAAATGCATTGTAAACACAGAAATCTAAATAATTTTATTTATATTTCTGTGTTTGTAAACTTGATAACATAAACAAACGCTGTACAGCTGCTTGCTAATAAACAGAGTCTGTACAGCTGTTTGCACAGCACGCTGTGACAAGTTTATGACCTAATACTACACTATTTTCAGAATCTTAACATGACTTTGAAAACTATTTTATTTAAGTAGTACCTGGAGTTGGATCGCACTTACATTAACGAAACAGTTAGTTGCAATTTCAATTGCTGATTTACCGTGTGTTCATTAATGAAAAAAATATTAGGTGGGTAACTTGCTTGGCCGAGAAATAAAAATATTTCAAAGACATGAAATAGTACTCACTGAAGCAGCGTGGCGGTCTTAATCCTACTTAACCTCTCTGATATAAGAGTAGTCCTGTGCGCAGCTGTTGCAGCTGTAACTGTATTTTTATATATTTATGGTTCTTTTCCATTTAAGTTTACGTGCGTTGAAGATTATAAAAGAAGTGTTTCCGCATAAATTTGTCGGCGATGGTGACAACAGGGCTTCGTGACCATTAACCAAGTGTCGTTGTTAAGCGAGGAATCGCGGACAGTGTTCTTTGCACCATATTATGTATGAAATAGGTATGTTATAATTTTTGCTTTAACCTTTGAGCTAGGTTTTGAGACTCTGTGGTTGGTGCGAGCGTTTGGCAACGGCGAAGTGGTGCAACGGATTTGCATCCTGCACAAAAGAAGTGTTTTTATGGTCTATTAATGATTGTCCCTTTTCTGAATATTTGTCCATCGGTAGATATATAATTAAAACGTTTCCAGGATACAGAAGAAATCCTTGTGTTTTTTATAAAAAAATCTCTAATTTAAAAAAGGGAATCCCATAGAAAATTAATGGTCATATAATGCTTATAGATATTATATTTTATGTCTATGTAAAGATGACTTCAAAGAGCCGACTTCAAAGAATTAAAAAGGGTAAAAAATTCCATGCACACAATAGCATAGCTTTTGAAGGCTGGGCCTTAAATCACATGTTATAATTATATACAAATTCATATCAACGTCGTTGAGAATATTATATAGATATTATTTTATTATATAAAAAGTTTGATTTTGGACCGTTTTAATATATCGCAAGTTTAAGGTAACGGCTAGAATGTCGTCTAAAGAGATATTTAACCTCAAACGAAAACGGAAGGGTTTTATATATATATATATATATATATATATATATATATATAAATATATATATATATATATATATATATATATATATATATATTTATGTATGACAAGTGTCATAATTGAGAAAGTTCTTAGCTTAGGATCATTAGCTCCTTTTTTAAGGGATTTTTGAAATTTTTATTGTATGTTTGTTTATTTAAAATTTTCACCTTATTTTTCATTCCTGGAGGTGGATTTCTTTCACTAATTTTATATGATACCACCGCAGAAGCATAACCTAAGAAATGTACTAATGATTAAAATAGTTTGTAGTTATTGAATCGTATCAGAGACTATGCACTTTCTTTAAGGCACGATACTGATATACCTTTTTCGTTTCTTCCACATCCAAGCAATATTTATAGATATATACAAGTGTTTTATTTAAGTAATTTGATTGATGGCAATAAAACATTTAGAAGTATATATTTAGAAGTAAATAAAAACATATAAGGTACAAAAATGTAAACGTAAAAAAACTCAGCAAGGGTGAGTGATGCCAGAAAGAATTCCGGATACACATGTACTGCAGCAACGCTGATTTCTAGCGAAGCCCTGACAAATATTGGATTCTGTATTGCGCCTACATCGTTATATTATGTGCTTACATGACTTAAAAAAATATAGTACATCTTGTTTAAGAATTCTCTTAATTTGGCTCGTCTTTAATATATATCGCCAATTAAGTCGATAAACATCATACGTTAATCATGTATTTATTTTATTAAAACTCATTTTTACTCATCCAATAGTAAACAATAACGTTTTTTTCGCAGTAGTAAAACAAAAGTGAATAGTAAATATAATGTTAAATGCTTAACAACGGACGTATTTATAAGAAGGTCCAATGAAAATTAAGTACAATAAGCATTATGCGTGTCTAATTTCTTCAGAAGCCTCTTCGTTAAGAAATTATAAACTTTCGAGAGAATTGTTTTGTTTGATTTGGAATTATAGTAATACTATAATTCCCTGATCAAAGGTAAATTTAAACTTAGAATATTTATTTAGGTATAAAGAGGTGTAGATTACGGTAAATGCTTCAGGTATACATTTTGTGAATACCGGCGATTAATTATTTATGGATCAGTAACATTTTTATAAAATCTGTATTTAATAGAAAAAAAAATATTTTTACATATGTACAATGTACATAATTAACTGTAATAGTTTTAACGTAAAGAGTGATGTGTGTTTATTAAGGTTTTCAGAAGAGTTAAAAGAAAACCTCTGTAAAAATAAATTAAAATCACTAATTTATTTTTGTATCTATCATGTCTTATGCATTCAAATTTTAAAATTAGGTTATTTTAGTTACACAATTATTTTTATACTGGTCGGTTCGTACCACGCTTTTAAGAGTACTTATTAAAAAGAAGTTTTTGTAAGTAAATTACGTTTTATTTTTCAAAGTAGATGTCTGTTAAGCTATGAGACCAACTATTAACATAATTTTTTGGGAAACAAATTATGGATGACGCCATCTTCAATAATAACTAAAAAATAACTTGAAAGTAAACAGGAGTCTACGCAATGGCATAAGAAGGTATCACACCCCCCCCCCCCCCCCAAGAAGTTCAAAGTTACTCCATCGGCCGATAAAGTCACGGCCACAGTTTTTTGGAATTCCGAATTAATACTATTGATCGAGTTCCCTACCATGCTAATTCTATTATGATATTCTATTATGATTATTGTTATCTCGCTGTGTTCCCTGTTTTTTTATGTATTCTATCTGACTATCCGAATATAATAAATAAAACATATTATATTCTATGTTAAATATAATATATAATAATATAAATTAACCTTTAAATGGAACTACGAATATGACTTTACGTTTGTATTTTTTTAATTTAATATTTACTCATAAGAATATTATTTTGCATTATGTAATCCGTGCACGGTTAGAATATTGAAATTATAATATTGGATATTGGAAGGAAAACATGTTTCAATATACTCACTGTTTGGTCCTCAGAGACTAGTACGTCTTCTTTGCTCAGTGCGTAACGGAAATTAAAATGTAGGGTGGAAGCGATAGTTACATAATATCAGATACGCTCTAACGTTTATATACGTTGTAGAGCCACGCTACAGCAATATTATGGTTGTAGCACGAATAACTCGACCGGGGAAGGACCACAATCTCAAAAAATATCTGAGTAAAACGGCAGATTAATGCTGCTGTTTTTCGTAGAGTGTGGGGGACCGGAGATCCTTTTCACTCAAAACGAGGCATTCCATCTTCATCTTCAGAGGTGATAACACATTTTCACATTGATCATAAATTGAGGATAAATGTATATGTATATGGCCCACTGTATTCACTTACATGCCTGAGTATGTGTGCTCGTTTATCAGCCTTATTCTATAAATAAGAAAAACGTTTTCGTATTTGTTTGCCAATTTTATTTTAGCCCTTTTTTAGTCTTGTACAATTTAATTCTTCATATCTCTGACATATCCTTAATATAAATAAAACACACGATCACATTCTGTATTAAGTCAAACAGCAGTATAAATAGCAACTACAAGAGTTCTTTTCATAAAGGCTATAATTGAAAGCGCTCTTTGTCGACAAAAGCGTTTCTTTGAAAGGAAGGGTCGTTTGCTTTATGCCTTTATTTTTGTAAATCTACTCCACTAGATCTTACCGTACGAATGTTCAAAAAGGAAGTAAATGCATGTTATATATATTGCTCACAATTGTGACGAAGATTGCGTAGCCAAATGGTGTCGGGATACTAAGTCGTGGCCCTGTATTCGAATACGAGCCGGACCAAATTTGGACAGTAAATTTGTTTTTTATTTGAGATCTGGACAACTTGAATAATCTCACAGACAATATCACAGCACAAGTTGTCATTGTCCTGTGTCTGTGATACCGCACCTAGCCTATTTGTAATTTATTATGCCTTCAAGACGGATTATACCCACTGCAGATAGTCGCAAAGAAGACTAACCAGCTGCGCAGGACACGATTATATGCTCCTTTACTTTATATTCCGATATCAAGACCAGATCTTAGTATCTTAGTTCTCAGGATTGACAACGCTGCTATTCTGTGTTTTGATTCTTAATCGAGGATAAATATAGATGTCTATGGGCCACAGCGTCCACTTACCATCAGGTGGGCTGTGTGCTTGTTTATCACTCATACTCTATAAAAATAATTAATACGAGATTTCAGAGACGGCAATTGGACACAACCTGAGAGAGATCAGACGCAGGATCTACAAGTTTACGTGCCTGCCTAAACTCCAAGACACCGAATTATTATAAGTTACAGAAGGTTTTTGTACTGGAATGGAGAACTCACAATTTTTGACTGAGTTAGTCCTAATAGATTTCTCTTCTGAACTGGTTCTCCTCGTACCTTCAGGGTCGTCAGTAGGCAATTCGAGTAGGTCAGATCGTCTCTGATTGGTGCTCGTTGTCTGCTGGTGTTCCTCAAGACGGCGTTCTCTCCCCTCTCCTGTTTCCAGTCTTTATAAATCTTATTACATCCCGTGTAGTGGCGGTTAAGAATATCCACTACCCCATATCTTCCCGTGGGTGTCGTAAGAGGCGACAGAGGGAGACAGGCAGGAGATGGGCAGCAGCGTCTTCCTGATGACAACTGTGACGTAATAAAAAACTGCGGTTGCCAACCCGCTCGCCAAGCGTGGCAACTATGGCAAATACCCCCCAATGAATAAATACACAAACAGACGGCCCCCAGTCCCCGGCGGCCCCGCTATTCCTGGCTACGGTGGCGACCATGGTAACGGCGGGGCAGGGGGGTGCTAAGAATCTCCGGTGGAGGTTCGGTTGCCACCTACGACGACTCGACCTGGCAACATATAACGCACGCACCCTGAGGACTGACGAGAAGATACTGGAGCTGGAAGAAGAGGTAGACAAGTTGCGCTGGCATATTATTGGATTATCCGAGGTCCGAAGAGAGGGGGAGGACACGGCAATCCTCGAGTCCGGCAACTTGTTCTATCACCGGGAGGGCGACCATCTGTCCCAAGGAGGTGTCGGATTTATCGTCCACAAATCTCTCGTCAACAACGTTGTAAAGATTGGGAGTGTGTCGACGAGGGTCGCGTACCTGATACTCAGAATCACCAAACGGTATTCGCTGAAGGTCATTCAGGTTTACGCACCAACCTCGGCACATCCCGATGAGGAGGTGGAGGAAATGTATGAGGATATTTCCAGAGCCATACATTCCTCCAAAACCTACTACACGGTGTTGATGGGAGACTTCAACGCAAAACTGGGCACAAGAGAAAGCGGTGAGCTGAAGGTAGGGAAATTTGGAGTAGGGCAACGGAACCGAAGGGGCCAGCAGCTGGCCGACTTTATGGAGAAAGAGGGACTCTTTATGATGAACTCTTTCTTCCAGAAGCGGCCCCACAGGAAGTGGACCTGGTCGAGCCCCGACGGTTCGACAAAAAATGAGATTGACTTCATTATGACGACCAGACGCCAACTGTTCAGTGATGTCTCAGTGATCGCAAGGGTGAAAACTGGCAGCGATCACCGAATGGTTAGAGGCACACTGAACCTAAACGTTAAGTTGGAGAGGTCTCGTCTAATGAAGTCAACGCTCCGTCCCCCTCGTGCTCTAATCCAGAATCCCGAAACCTTTCAGCTCGAGTTACGTAACCGCTTCCAGTGCCTAGAAGATTGCAATGCAGTGGACGAAATGAACGACAAGCTCGTGGAAACTGTCCATGCGGTCGGAGCTAAGTTCTGCAAGACCCGCCGCAGAAGAACACAAAAACTCTCCGATCACACTCTTAATCTCATGGCTGTTAGACGGGAGATGAGGCTGCAATCGTCAACAGATTTGACAGCATACAGGCAACTGAACAGACAGATCTCCAAATGCATACGGCGAGACTTACGCAACTTTAATACTTCTCGTATTAAAGAAGCGATCGAGCGGAACCAGGGCTCCAAAGTCTTTGCCAGAGATCTGTCTGCCAGAAAGAGCCAACTGTCAAGGCTGAAGACTGAGTGTGGCAACATCGTTTCCGGGACACCTGAGATTTTGAGTGAGATTGAGAGGTTCTATGGGCAGCTGTACACATCATCGTTGGAGCCACACGCAAGTGTGAGTAACGATCCAAGAGCAAGTCTTATCCGACACTATTCCGATGATATCCCGGACGTCAGTCTAAGCGAGATTAGAATGGCTCTCCAGCACCTTAAAAACGGCAGGGCCCCAGGCGAGGATGGAATTACAGCGGAGCTTCTGAAAGCGGGTGGAACACCGGTACTTGAAGTCCTTCAGAAGCTCTTCAATTCCGTCCTCCATGGTGGCACTACTCCAGAGGCGTGGAGCAGAAGTGCGGTGGTCTTGTTCTTTAAGAAAGGCGACAACGCTCTCTTAAAGAACTACAGACCGATTTCCCTTCTGAGCCGCGTCTACGTGCTGTTTTCGAGAGTCATTACGAATCGTCTCGCACGCAGACTTGACGACTTCCAGCCTCCCGAACAAGCCGGTTTCCGAAAAGGCTTCAGTACCATAGACCACATACATACCCTGCGGCAGATTGTACAGAAGACTGAAGAGTACAATCTGCCACTTTGCCTGGCGTATGTGGACTATGAGAAAGCCTTTGATTCCGTCGAAATTTGGGCGGTGCTACAGTCCCTTCAGCGGTGCCAAGTTGACTGTCGGTATATCGAAGTGCTGAAGTGTTTGTACAGTAGGGCTACGATGGCTATCCGAGTACAGAACCAGAGCTCGAAACCTATCCAACTGCAGAGAGGTGTAAGACAGGGTGACGTTATATCCCCGAAACTCTTCACCGCTGCATTGGAAGACGTTTTCAAGCTACTGGACTGGAAAGGATACGGTATTGACATCAATGGCGAGTACATCACTCACCTTCGATTTGCCGACGATATAGTCCTTATGGCAGAATCGCTGGAGGACTTAAGCACTATGCTCAATGACCTCAATAGTGCCTCCCAACGGATAGGTCTTAAGATGAACATGGATAAAACAAAGATCATGTTCAATGTCCATGTCACACCTATGCCGGTAGTTGTTGGGAGCACTATGCTCGAAGTTGTTGACGAATACGTTTACCTGGGACAAATAGTCCGACTAGGTAAGTCCAACTTCGACCGAGAGGTCAATCGACGGATTCAACTCGGCTGGGCAGCGTTCGGGAAATTACGGCATATCTTTTCGTCAGGTATACCTCAATCTCTAAAAACTAGATTGTACAACCAGTGCGTGTTGCCAGTGATGACTTACGGATCTGAGACGTGGTCCTTCACTGCTGGCCGTATGAGGACGCTTAAGGTCGCTCAGCGAGCTATGGAGAGGGCTATGCTCGGAGTTTCTCTGCGTGATAGACTCAGAAATGAGGATATCCGCAGTAAAACCAGAGTGACCGACATAGCCCAACGGATTAGTAAGCTGAAGTGGCAATGGGCCGGCCATATAGCTCGAAGAACCGATAACCGATGGGGAAGAAAGGTTCTCGAGTGGCAGCCTCGTACCGGTAGGCGTAGTGTTGGGCGACCCCCCACTAGATGGAGTGACGACCTGGTAAGACATGCAGGAAGTCGATGGATGCAGGTGGCTCAGGACCGTGCTTTGTGGCATTACTTGGGGGAGGCCTATGTTCAGCAGTGGACTTGTGAAGGGCTGTAATGATGAATGATGATGATGATTACATCCCACATTCGCTGTTCGTACCATCTGTATGCTTATAACTTATAAATTTATGCTCAAACTGAGGTGGCAGGTATCGATGATGTGATTAAGAAGCTTAACTGCGATCTTAACTGTATTTATTGTTGGTTAGAGAGATTTGATATTAGGGTTAATCCATCAAAATGTCTATTGTGTTTGGCAGTTATCGTAGATTGCCTAAAATTGATATGAAGGCGCTACCTCTTATAATCTTTAATAATGTTGCTATTCCTAACTCAACGACTGTTAAAGATATTGGCTTAGTTATTGACAACACTCTCAGTTGACGACGGCATATATAAGAAGTGAGCACAAAGGTTGCACCCTCAATATCTTCTCTGCTTACCCTGGAGGTAGCCTGGTAGAGAATGTCTTGTTACATTAAGTCCACTTTTTAATACTTGGTGTGCAAATAAAACATAAATAAATAAATAAATATTACCTCAAAACTGGTGAGCTCCTTTAAGAAAATTTAAAACATAATGCAAATAAACATTTTCAAAAAAAAAAAATATTATCATTGATTGATTCTTATGCGTTTTATAGGTGTTGTTCAGTTATAACTTTATATATCTCTGTTAAGACTGGCCGCTGTGACAGAAATACGGTCTGGAGAACATTATATTTGCATTTCATAATAATGTGAACTACTCGGGGTACTATCTGTTTGCTAAAATTCTTAACTATGTTATGAACATAAAGTTACAACACAGAGTAGAACAAAAGCTTAACATCGTGGCTTGTCTAGCCCGTTGTTTAAGCTTTTGTGTGATTGTATAACTCTGGTGGGAGTAGAGATTTTCTTTAATGAGTAGTTTGATGTTTTGATTGGTTGCGTGGTGATATTGTATTAGAATGGCGACCCGCCTGGCTTCGTCAGGGTTGGATTTATTAATGCAGCATTGTTTAGATTTCTGGTACACGAACACCATTATTGTATCAAATTTTCGATTTAGTTAGAGTTAGTAAAGTTACAGTCTATATACGTCCCACAGCTGGGCACAGGCCGCCTTCTCGTTTCCTAGAGGGTTTAAGGGTAAGGAAATACCACCACTCTGCCCCGATGTGTGACGGCGAACTTCGCGAGTCTTCGAAATATTGTTTTCTTATTTCTCAGACATGCAGGTTTCCTCACGATGTTCGCCTTCACCGCCGGGCAAATTTAGCACGTGCGCACGTTACTATCAGAATTTAATTGCAACTAACAATTTCGTTAGTGCCGGCGGCGATCGAACCCGGGTTACTCGCGTACTGAGAACTTTACAGCGAGCGCTTAGCCTCTGAGTTACCGCGGATTTGAGAAAACTCTACAAGTTTTTGGATAAAATATAACCTAAATTACTTCTGCCAATACTATCTGTTCTTGAAGTTTCATTACAATTGATTCAACCTTTCCGAATATTAACGCGGACAAACATACAAACAGACAGACAAAGGGACAGACAAAAGTTGTATTAATGGTTACTTATATATTAATGGCCTGCAAATAACACCCGCAGCTCAATATAAAGCAGTTGTTTCGATTTTAGGTACATACACTTCAATTTTATTTAAATGTATATTCGATTATAAGCGGGTGTCATTTTTATATTATTAGGTTATAAAGCATTATTATCGCATCGGCAAACGACGCCTTTGACTGGTGCGGTTGCTTAGTGATGAGTTGCAACGCTGGCGGATGCGGGTTCGAGTCCCGCACGGAGTGAGTATGGCCTACAAATAATTGTTTCGGGTCTAGATGTTAGTCCTTGTGCAACTTATTTTTGTAAATCGTCTCTACGACACAGGAGAAAATTCCAGTGTGGTGATAAGCTTTATTTATAAAAAAGAAAAAAAAGCATTTCCATCAGTCGCACTGCACTTCAGCCGAAATAGAAACGGCACAGTTATACTGGATGACCTTTTTTACCTTCCGGAAAAAATAGGGTGTAACGTGTGAACGGAATAGAAACCTATGGCACTGATATTAAACAAACAATAAAAACAAAAATTATGAAATAAATAAATAAATTAATTAAAATCTATCGAAATTCAAATCATACTACTCGTTCATCCCTACTTTACGAACGGTAGTAAAACAATTAATTTAGTGTAGGCATCTTTGATTTAGTCACTTCGCAGGGTCGCAGGCTAGGGTGGATATGATTTGAATTTCGATAGATTTTAATTTATTCAAAATTTTTGTTTTTATTTTTTGTGTTATATCAGTGCCATATGTTTCTAGTTCGTTCACATGTGTCACCCTATTTTTTTCCAGACGGTAAAAAAGGTCATCCAGTATAGCTCGAAGAACTGACAGTTCTCAAGGATAATGAGCTATAAGTTAGAATGACACATCATTAAGTAACTTGAAGAAAGGGTAGGGAACTCCAGATGGAGTGATGAGCTGAGATGATGAATGATAGCCTTGATAGCTTGATATCATTTCATTTTAGATTATTGATTTTCTCTAGTACCCTAAAAAAGAAAAAGATACTTGGGATCTTTATTAAATGGCAATATTTTAATATTTTCTAATTTTTTTGACCAAAATGAAGTTGAAAATCTCTTATAAGAAATATATATGGGAACGTAATTGAAGTAATTAAGATATAAATAGACCATAGTGCTTATGCCAAGAACTTTGATCTTTGAATCTCGATTGCTATGCCAGTATTTTCAACTACCATCGATTTCTAACGAACGATATGCGTGTTGGTGTCAAGGCGGGTAGAAATAGAGCCGGGCCACTTAGATCGGGTTGCTGGTTGTATTGCGGTTGAAGCTTTGGCCGCCGAGTATTATTTCTTGAGTACCGATTTAAAAATATGGAACTATCAAAATCAAACTATATTTAGATTATTTTTTAGATTTTTAGAGGCTGTAGCACAAACGGGTCGGCTCGACCGGGGAAGGGCTACGGTACCTCACAGACTAGCAGCGTAAAATAGCAGCTAAATACTGTTGTGTGTCGTATGGTGAGTGTAGAGATACGGAGACCCTTTTTTACTGGAAATAAGACATTCCATCTTAGTCCTCAGGGGTGACGACGCATCTGCGTTTAGATTCTTAATCGAGGATAAATGTTGATAGATGCCTATGGGCCACAGCATCCACTTACAATCAGGTGGATTCTTATTTTGATTCTTATATTATTTGTTGTGTGCTCTTTTGTTACCCTTATTTTATAAAAAAAGATATACACTGAAATCATTTTAGGTAAGCTTATCATTTTTTACGGCTACGTACCTCAGGGACTAAGCAATGATTTGCGGCACTGAAGGCCACAGATTGGATTCCCGCGTGTGACTAGTAATTGTAGGGCCTACAAATAATTGTTCCAATTGGTTCCTCAACATAAATAATGGGCTCTGGGCCTAATATTAATTGAAATATATCTACAAATCAAGAGATAAAGCCAGTGTCGATATTGGTAATACCTCGAGGCAGACGTTGGTATCGCTGTTCTCTCTCTCTCTCTCTCTCTTGAGTCTCTTTTAAATATTTCGTGGTAGAACCACGTTGTAATTATATTATTGTTGACGCATGATGGGGTCGGCTCAACCGGGGAGGCCATGCTTTTGCAGAATATTAGCTTAATTCTTTTTTGTAGGGAACCTAAACCTACTTACTAGTAACGAGCCTTTGTACCTTAGCCGTTAGGAGTGTAAATGCATATAAATTTTGATTCTTAATCAAGAATAGATTGTCTAGGGGCTACACACTTACCATGAGATGGACTATATGCTTATGCCATTCTATGGGAACATATTATGTGCTCAACATCGCCTCCGTAAATCAAGCGCGTGTTGCGTCACGAATCACGATCGTATCGATTAATCAGGAAACGACTTTACAAAAAACAACTCAAACATTGATTGTTCACTAAGTTTACTCTGTTTGTTCATTAAACATCAAATTCAATAAAACTTCATTACTGTCAATCGTTTTGTTCATGCGTAAATAGCAGATAATTTAACAAATAAACTGTTTCAGGAAGTTATTTAATTGAATTTATTTATTTAATTGTGCTGTGAATATTCACTACGCCATATCGCCCGCCTAGGCGGTGGCGTCTACCTGATAACGGCAGAATAAAAACAAAGGACAGTGTTTGCCAATCCGTTTGCCAAGAGTGGCAACACCGGCAAATATCCTTCCTATGAGAGAAATGTAGATAGATAAGATATAACCGAACGAAAGAATTAGGTCTTAATTTAGTAATTTCTTATATTTACGCAAACATAAACATTTAAATAAAACTAGTTTTATGGATTTTATACGTATTTTAAATTATTTTATATTACAGTCGCTTCGAGCACTTTACAGCACCCATGGTCAGTCACAGCACTGGGGCTGAGTTGTGCGACATACCAAAATAAGTTATGCGCGATAAAGTCTGTAAAAACTAGTTTTTTTTTTAAAATACTGCCAATCGTTTTGTATACGTAAAGTCGCTGAAAATATAACGAGAAAACTGTTTCTAAAAGTTAATTCAATGAATTAACACAAATTAAAAGTAATGTATTTCAATTATAATGCGAAAAAAAAAGTTTCAATTAACAGTAATGTATTTCAATTATAATGTGAAAAAAAAAGTTTCAATTAACAAACAAAGTTTTCAATTAATTAAAAACTCTACAGGCAGCCTTAGTTTCATGTTGTTTGGCCGCTTACCGGTGATATTTTGCCTTCGGATTAGCATTCTGGAAATTTAAATTCACAAAAGCTTTTGGCTTAACAGAAAATTTTGCGGAGTGTAAAGAATTGAAATTTAATTACAACTTTATTTGATGTTGCAACACCGGATTCATGCAGAAGTTTTTTATTTAAATATTGTACACATAGTTTATAGCTTTTTTGAACAATTATTTATAACGTTAGAGGAAGGAAAAAGTATTGTACGCGGTAGAGCCGTGTTGCAGCTGTATTATAATATATTATAATTATATTGCAGCTATATTATAATTGTAGCATAAATGGGTCGGCTCGACTGGGGTAGAACCACGCTATCAGAGAACACCAACGTAAAATAGCAGCCTAATGCAGCTGTGTTTCGTATGGTGACTCTTTTCACTGAAAACGAGGCATTCCTTCCTTAGTACTTAGGGGTGATAACGCATCTGCATTTGATTCTTAATGGAGGATAAATGTAAATGTCTATGGGTCACAGCATCCAGTTACCATAAGGTGTACTGTGTGCTCGTTTGTCAGCTTTATTCTATAAATAAAAAAAACGTATTCATATTTGTTTACTAACTTTTGTTTTGGCTTTTTCAGTTATGTTAAGTTGTTTATTTTATATACTTTGAATTTTGGTGTCAAAAACTTCATTTGGGTAAATTGTAAGTTTTTCATAGATTGTCTAATGAGGGAAATATTTGAGGTAATCGCCACTCTTGGTGGTGGTGGGGTCGCAATCGCAGTTTTTTATTAATTATTTTTTTATCAAGAATATGCTGATGTCCATGTCTTTTTATTTTCGTCTATCGCCTTCATTTATTACACGACTCAAAACAACACAACAAAAAAATTTAATTTTCTATTCTTATCTCTTATTCTCTTATCTATTTCCTCCGCTGTAAAGCAGTGCATCCACTGTTGTGTGTTTGTGTTGGTATTCAGAGCAAAGAAGTCAGTTTAGCCACATACAGTAAGACATTCATTCTTTGTTCGGAGTTGAGAGTTAGATCCTAAGAGTTGCAATCACCCACTTACTTCAATGATTGAGTAATTTATTTGAATTGTATGTAAATTTTACTTTAAACGACTGAAGTACTTTTAGTAACTTCATAATGATCATCATCACTACAATATATCGTAAGTTTTCCATAGATTCTCATTGGGGGTCCACGCCCATATCTTTGTCAGTTTCGTCTATCGCCTCTTACGGCACTCAGGTAGTGATTTTCTTAAACCACAACACGGCACAAAAACAACTCAACAAAAAATGTAAAATGGAATTCTCTTTTAATTACCTATATTTTCAATATAATGGAAACTGTCGCAGGGCATAGGTTTCCATCGCATCGACTTCGTATTATCATAGAGTGCCGTCGTTTGATATAGTTCTGTTTACGTCCACCAGGAGCGTCGTTCACTTTACATTAAATAATTTTAGTCGACAACGATACGATAACGTTAGTATCATGTTTGGTAAGGATAGAAGAAAAAATATATTGGTATAGCTACTATCAATCACGAAACATCATGTTCTACAATAAACTTGACATGGGCCGTTATATTATTCCTAACTTACGTACCGAGAAAATGCATTGTTTTTTCTGAAAGATTAATGGACAGAATTTATTTTTATTATTTTAATCTACGTAGACTTGTCTTTAACACAGACATAACTTGGTTAGAAGATCAGATGCGTACTTCCATGTGAATGATGATCAATAGCAAAGTAAAAATATGTATATGATTTCCATGAAATCAGTTGGTAAGCATTTATTAGGAGTATTGCCTGCACTCGCGGAAACTGGTAACGCTGTTACCCATAACTTTTCTTCAAACTTAGGGTACATTGTCAGAGCTTAGTCCGGTTTTATTGTGACTGCCTCGTTGGTGGCGTCGACTGATATGAATGGATCGAGGCAAAATAAGTTATTGGGTTTTTCTGTCAAATTTTTTTCTCTTTTCTCTCAAGTAACGGCCCAACGTCGTGTTTTCTTGATTTTTCTCAGTTCGTGTTGGACGTCCGTCATATCGGATTATGAATATGAGGAAATAAAAAGTGCTGAATTTACATGATCTAATTCCTCCCTCTTCATTGACAACCAGACGGCCGGCGGATTGTCGATAATCCCAACTTAGAACCAAGCAGTTTGCTTCATCTTTTGTAAAGTGTATAGAAAGGAGTGGAATAGTTGGCAGGCGTCTGTCTCTCTGTCCCAATATAATCTGCAAGTCTTCAAGGCAGTAGTGAATAGGCTTTTCTTGTGCTAAGTCACTCCCCCCTTGAGACTGGTCTCCATGATCAAAACTCGGTCTGTAGAACTGATTTTTGCGCCCCATAATCAGCAGTTAGCACCGCATGCATGCAACATGCAGGTGGTGTTGGAATTTGAAGAAGTTCAAGGGGTATTTTACGTACCATTATAAGGCTACTTTGGTAGTATGCCTCTTAATGAAAACTAAACAGCAAAGAAAAACCAGCATGAACCCAGCGAGATTTTTTTCAAAATAACTTTATAATATATGAAGTAGGTTGTACAGTTATTTATAACACTCATTTAAAACAACTTTTAATACATTGGCCTTATTTAATGTTTAATTATATTTTCGTAAATCAATTTATCCTGTCTTTGTCTATATTATTTTTACTATAATAAGTATTTTACCATGATCTCTTTGTAAAGAGATTATATTATGTCTTTAATAATAATTTCTTTGTACGTAGAGTAAGGGGAAAATAAAGGTAGGGGCACACGTGCTACAGAAAACCAGTTTCTGTATTCAAAACTAAATTGACTGTCGAAGTTTTAATATAAGTAAACTGATATACGAGCTACACAGCTGCTTCATCGTTCATCATGCGTACAGCAAATGATTGGAATAAGTTGCTAGCATCTGTCTTAGGCTTTTGTTACGTTATTGTGCTTTACCAAATTCGGCTGCATAGCCACTTAGTATCAGGTGATAGCATCACCGGATGATAATTGTATCCAATTATCATCAGGCAAACTGTATACGGTGCTTATTAAGCATCTATATATGAGAATAGGGACACAATAGTTTTACGATACGAATATAATTATTATTAAAGTTCATAATAGATTACGAGAAAATTTATTATTATATATTACGAGAAAAAAATTCTTACACGATAGAGCCACGCTGCAGAGTTATTGTAGATGCAGCACGAATGGGTCAGCTCGACGGGGCGGAACAACGCTCTCACAGAATACCAGCGTAAAATAGCAGCGTAATGCTGCAGTGTTTCATATGATTAATTGAGGATAAATGTGGATGCATACGAGTCACAGCATCCACTTAACATCAGGTGGACTGTGTACTCGTTTGTCACCCAATATATATGTAAAAAAAGAAAGGTTATTGCAAGTAATTTACGTTTTTGCTGGGAAGAACCGGGGTTAAAAAAACCGAACGGAATTTTTAAAAACAATAATTCGTAATACAGTATGTTGTTCAATTAATTACGTAAAGATATAAAAACAGCGTGGTTGCGATCATCTCATTTTCAGGGGTTATTATCGTCTGGATAGAGCAGTCAGAGAGGCAGGCTCTCTCTCTCTCTCTCTCTCTCTCTCTCTCACACACTCACCGTATGATACGCAGCAGTGCAATGCTGCTATTTTATGCTAGTTTTCTGTACAAAAGTTATCCTACCTTGGTCAAGTCGACTCATACGTGGTGCAGTATACACTGTAGCACTGCACAATACGTTGCAACAAGCCCTACCACGTAAAAATGTTATTAAGTTATTTTATTACATTTGAAAAGACAAGCAAACACACAGTTTACGTGATTTTATGTTGCTACCGCAGTCACACCTGCAGCCAATTTCAAACAAAGAAGCTGCAGATACGTTGTGTCTCCTGAGTCCTGAGGACTGATGGAGTACCCGATAGGCTGTTATTATATTAACGCTTTACGTCCTTCATAACTGAACACAGCAATGCAAGCACTGCTGCACGTAACCAGACGGACTTCCGGGCAAAAAATCTAAATAATTGTTAGCTTTGCAACCGCTTTCCTTTGAGTACTGAAATGAATGTATAACAATACTAAAAAAATACCTACTACTAATATGTAAGTATGTATTCAAAACTAAATGATATAAAAAATCACAGTATCTATCTAGAATTTTGTAAAGAACAATAAGATCGTTCACCCAAGGTCATCGACCACCAATGAGACGCTTAGTATTCCCTTGCATTATGCTCAAGACGACTCCTGTTACATATTTAATCAAGTCAACAACGGGCTCGTCGATAGGGTAAAATATTCCCAGGTACGTTAAACGCGAACAATGATGAATAGAAACTTATCTTTGATGTAATATGATTCATTTCTCATTCTTTACAACCTGTCAAAAGTTCACTGCTGAACATACGCTTCTGCTAAAAAATTTTCCTGATATGAATCCCTCTAGATGCGAGGCAGGCGGTTTGACAGTTCTAACTTTTAATACCAAAGATTCTTCAGTCTGCTAACTATTTAACCTCTCCAGATCGTAGACACTGCATACGAACCTCCAAACCCGTTGCAAGATTTCGATGTTTTATTAGATAGTGGCATTTGAATTCCTTTAATTTCCCGTTTCTCGTGGTAATGCCTTTCTCTCACCTTAATCTCACTTCCTAAACACCATATCTTAATAAGTCAAATACGTACCGTTCGATTTGAACGATGTATATTATTTAAATGTATATGGGACCACTTCTGTATAAGTACAGCATAATAAATAAAAGAAGTATCATTAAATCGGTTTACAATCAAAGTAGTTATGCCCGGATGTACACAAATATATACAGACGATTTGGGAACTTCCTCTTTTTGTGAAAACGGTTAAGAAGGGGTATTTAGTTGCTAATAAAACCTTTAATAACAACCTTGATTGAGAAAAGAACTCCTTATAAAGAAAAGTTATTCCAAAATTTCAATAAAAAACAGCAGATGAACGTAGAATAAGTACCAAATTGTTTTATTTTTTATTGCACATCAATAAACCATATCGTACGTAACAATTTAACTAAAAAATTAAATTAAAAATATTTAGTTTAAATTTTAATATTATGTTTTACCTGTCTACCTTAACTTTGTTAGAAAAAATGTGTGTCGTAGGTATGTATTACATATATATTATATGTAATAAGATTAGAATACAATTTTACTGCTTTCCCTGTACTTCATAATTCATCTTCATTCAGCTAATCAAACCTAGCCAGAGATAATTAAATGATCCGCCATAGTTAATGACGCAAAGCAACCAATGCAGTTAAGGTAACTGATAGACGATTACGTACCGTAGTGCACTCTGGGGTTCGTTTGGCATGAACCTATTTGTTCATTTATCAGAAAGCGTATAATATAACAAAGACAAATTTTATATAATTGAAACACACGTACTTTGCACCAAATTATTCTTAAGGCGCTGACACGGGATAAATAAGCTCCTTTGAAGCAAGTTTTAGCGAAATCTATATTTTAAGGCAGCGGTGTTCTGATATAATTACACATTATTCTTGGTACATTCCTAAAATATAACATACTTTGAATATTCCTATTACGAAATTTATCATGCGGAGAAACTCCGAGCATAACCCTCTCCAGAGATTGTGGTAAGTGGTGAATGGTGATGCAGCCCTAGATGGTAGTAAGCCTTATTGTATCAAAAACCTACTCATTCTCACCTTGAAGACGCCCAGATTATATACGGATGGAAAGACAGACGCAAATTATTGAGAAACAAATTATTCCTCTTTGTACCCACTCGACACGTTCACTTTGTTGCTGAGAACCACCTGTGCGTCCCTGCTGCTGTGTTACAGCATGAAAAGTAAGAGAGACAGTAAAAATACTAGCTGTGAGACACTTCATCATGAGTGTTTTTTTTTTTCAAATAAATACCATATCATAAATAAAGTATAAAATATCGTTATAACCTTAGTAAATACTTTGAAACTACGCCGATGATCTTCGTTTTCATTAAAAAAAAAACAGCACCATCTAGCATCAAACGGAAAAAGTAGTATTTAGATATTTTGCCTTTAGTTGCTAATAAATTACATTACTTAAATGTATAATATATTAAAATAATTAGATTTTTAAAATTATTTTAAAGTTCTAAAGTTAATTTTTTTTAGTTTTCTCATTTAAGTGTAATATTAGATAATAGTGACATATATCAAAAGTATGAAAATTGATATGGTTTTTATTTCAATTACTAATCTATATTTTGTAAACTAATTAATACTGGTCTGTCTGCAATTATTGCAAAATTTTCATTATCCTTATAGTTTTATCAAAGATGTTTTTATCTCGTATACGTCGTGGTCAGATCGCTGAATTGATCTTTTATCGTAAGGTAAATTTCGTGAAATTGTGTAATTTCATGATAGTTAACACTGTTAGTTGATGATGTCATGATATAGATAGACCAAATTAATGAATAAAGATCGTTTGACGATATTATTAATAACTAAACAAAACATTGCTATTTCATGACAATTACGGTCATATATCGTCCAATCGTTATTCACCGCTAGCAGCGCTGATAACCTATTTTTTAACAGAAACCGAACTTTTAACATAATTGACATCACTTTATGGCTTATTGATATATTAATTAAATGTTCGCTTCTATCTCTGATATTACTGACAGTTAATACTAAACATAGTAATAGTTTTGGCTTTCATTATTTCATCTAATTATGGTGCCATCAACTTACTTCTAAATCAATTAAAATGATATATCCCTGATAAAATTAAATAATAGAATGATTCCGTATATATGATGTAACTAACTGAAAATGGTGATTAAAAAGATACACTGTGAAATTTTCATCTCCATTTGATGGCATCTTTCACGTCATCGTTGGATGTCTGATTTTTAGGTAAATGTGGTCAACAATTATGCAAAAGCTTAGTTTCAGTTTTTATGAATTGCATTTAAACAAACACGTTTAATCTTCTCCCACTACTTTCCACCATCGGGTAACCAGACGGTCGGCGGGCTTTTACCTCTATTTTATCGATATTCCACGCATTAGAACGAAACGGTTTGTTTCTTTTCTGTAATGCGTACATCAAAGGTGTGGAATAATTTGCCGGCGTCTATTTTTCCATCTCGGCGTCTTCAAAGCAAGAGTGAATAGGCTTTTGTTACGCTAAGACAGTGCCATTTACCATCTAGAGCTGCATCACCACTACCATCAGGGACTGGTGGGACTGCGGTCAAGCACTGGCTTATAATAAGTTAAAAAGAAAACTTTCCTGGTATTAATTATCTATCTGTGCCAAATACCAATCATTTACGTCCATATATGGTCTTTGAGAATTCAAAAAATCTTTGACTTACATAGAGACACAGAAACCGAGGTAAATCTAAAAGTGATCGAAATTTACTAAATTAGGCACGGAACAGCATGTTCCTGAATTGAAACTCACGCGAGCCTTTTTACTGGAAACGAGGCATTCCATCTTAGTCCACATTGGTGACAACGCATCTGCATTTTGATTCGTAATCGAGGAAAGATGTAGATGTCTATGGGCCGCATCAACCACTTACCATCAGGTGGACTATGTGTTAGTCATTCTATCCTGTAAAAAAAGACCAAGCTGCGGGTAAAAGTTAGATATATATATATAATATATATGTATATATATATATACCATTTCAATTATATATAATTTTTTCTTGCAATTGATATTTAGATTTATTTTTTAATATAGAGCCTTAGATACTTCGTTCTTTGAACAAAGTTACTTGAACTAAAACTGACACGACCGCCTTATAGTAACAAGGTTCGTTTTGAATGCTGGCATAGAGCTGTCAGACTGTCAAGTGTTTTAGAAGTAAAATTTCGGTCCGAAATTGCACTGCTTCAAAGCTTCTACCTCGCTGTCTGTGAAAACTACTGCACGGATTTACACAGTATTAGGCTTTTTTGTTTGCCTCCTTCCAGAATGTTTCTGCAATATATTGTTGAAAAGTATGTAATGTTAAAAATTAAAATGGTCTCGCTGTCAAATCTCACAAACATGAATAATTCTGTTTGAAAAACTTCTTTGCGGTTCGGGTGGCTTCTATTGTTACATTACTTATATAGTATGTATTTAATATATATTACATAATACTATAAAATTATGCATAATATATCGTACTAAATATTTTTTATCGCACGTTTTTGGTTCATGTTCATGTTGATGACGTGTTTAGTCTTTTATTTTTATATAATAAAAGGTTTTTTTATATCATGTAACCACTTCATCGAGTTTAAAGTTTCCTAACAGTGATCGCGTAACTTCTGAACGACTAATACAGTACTCGTATATATTCACACAATATATTTGTTCTTGTCGGGAGGGTGATTCATAGCTACGATCGTTCCGCTAGGGGGCTGAAGTCAAGTTATTAACGAATTGTATATTAATGGACCAAAATGATTCGTACTTACAATTTAATGTTTTGTCTGTCTGTCTGTCGGGGTTATCCTTCGCTATTTCGAACCGAATTTGATCAAACTTCATGAACTAATAGAGAGAATTGGCAGGAGAGGTCAAGGTTTTATTTCATTTGCAAAAATTGAAGATTGTTTTGAAACGGAAAACGAAAAATTGATAAAATAAATGATCTTTGACTATCTTAATTTTTATAACGCAACATTAATAAATCGCTAGCTATAAATAATACATGAACTACTCACTTAAAATAGTAATATTATAGTGAAATAACAAACACGTTTTTTTTTACGTAATAGAGTTTTTATACTGCAGCTATATTAGTAGTATAGTTGTAGCACAAATGGGACGGCTCGACCGGGGAACGACCACGCTCTCACAGAATACCAGCGTAAAATATCAGCTTAATGCTGCTGTGTTTCGTATGGTGAGTGTAGAGAATCGGAGGCCCTTTTTACTGGAAAGGACGCGTTCCATGTTAGTCCTCATGGGTGACAACGCATCTGCATTTTGATTTGTAATCGAGGATAGACGTAGATGTCTATGGACCGCAGCAACCGCTTACCATCAGGTGGACTGTGTGCTTGTTTGTCATCCTTTTCCTATAAAAATATAGACTTATGTACCAGAGATCCTTTTTAGTGGAAACGAGGCATTCCATCTTAGTTCTCACGGGTGACAACGCATCTGCATTTTGATTCTTAAACAAACTTAAGGAGGGTAAATGTAGATTTATATGAGTCACAGCATACACTTATCATCAGGTGGACTATGTGCTCGTGTGTCACTTTTATTCAGTATAAAATAAATAGTTCTTTTTTATTATAGTGTGATACAATAACCCCTGGGATAAAATAACCCTTAAGAATGAGGTGATCACCACCATGCTGGTTCTATAAAAGTTTATTTAAAAATTGTATAATTATAATTATTGTAAAGTGAAGTACGTTTGAAAAAATTCCGCTGGCTTTCTTGCCGTTTCTTTCCAGGTCTGAAGTTTTTTCTGGAACAGTCGAAGTGGAAGTATTATGCAATGATCTATATTAAATAAATATCATTCATTTCATTTCATTTCAATAGAAACAAAAAATGTGTTCGTTTTGAGATTCGACATTATTATTTAAGTTCTCCTTTAGAGTTCACGTGTACTTGTTTTACATTCCTACAGCATCCAGAGATAGTTATTGCACAATACACTACTTTTGTTACTGATATCATAAAACATACGCTATAATTCGGCCTACCATCAAGCAATATCCGCGGACAGCTGCGTAAATTATTTGCGACCTATGGGTGGTCCCCCAACTACGAACCCCTCTGTCACACAAAGACACAATGATTCTTTTCTCCCTCGTCCTTTGATATTGCATGTTTAAAACACGTTAAACTTGTTCTGCTTGAATACACATATACTTCTGAATATCTTTTTTTGGAAATGTATTTACTAAAATTCACTTATTATTAAAAAATTTAACCACTCGTGTTTTAGCGGTTGGTAGTTGAACCTAGCTTAACTAAACACCATAAATGGATACATGACTATAGTTCGCGCATCATTACCACGTTTTATTTTAAAAGGTCGGAGTTCATCAAATGTGAGAGAGACCTGAGACACAAGAGAGTGACCTTATTGTGAGCAGTTACTAGCGCCATTTAAAGTAACAAGTGGTTAAATTAAAATATTTTTACAACTGAATTCAATATAAATAAAATGAGAACATCATCAATGTAGACGAAGTCAATTAAATACGCAATATTAAGGATAACTAAAAGCGACTAGTCATATATTAATAAATGGGACCACATGAGAAGCAACAGCTTTCAAATACGAGGAATCATCAAAATTGGTTCACGTAGAAAAAAATTCTGAATTAAACACCTCCTTATTTTTGAAGTCGGTTAAAAACGGAGATGATTCTACTTTTTTTCTCTCAATTTGCCACTGTAAAATAACAGATAATGTGGTCTCGATGATAAGAGTACTACTAGAGAAATATCCCTATAATACCTTTCAGTTTCCTATGATTATGTTTGATAATATATGTTTTACATCTTAAATAATATACTGTGCAGGTAGAATGCAGCACTTCTAAAATTGAAAGGACTCATGTTACTGATAACAACTTCAAAGTTTTTCAACTGCGGCTGCTTGCTTGCTTGCCAAGCGTGGCAACTGTGATAAAATCCCCCAGATCAGGGGGAGTGGATGGAGGTTTGGAAATTGTTCATAAATTAAAAAAAAACTGCTGGGTTGTTTTGTGGATGAGTTTTTTTAAGTCTAAGGATTCGTTTTTAACCTTTAGCGAAAATAGCCATTTTGTTGTTGTAAGTTCGTAGTGCGTTTGCTATTTTTTTCGTTTGAAAGGAGTCTTAGTTGAGAGTATTCTTGTCTATGTTTCAAGAAAAACTGTTGATCCGTTTGAAGATCATCAGCTACTTTTTTTGGGTATTTTTAACTTTTTAATTTACGCTATTCTGTCAAGAAATTTTCAGGACCAGCCCGGACTCAAAAGGCCCTTCACCTGATCTCTCTCAGGTCGTATCGGATTGTCGTTTCATTGGAATATGAGATTTGAGGGAATAGAGATTATTGTGCTTGCGCATACACTTGGGCACTATAATCCTGTCTTGCGCAGGTGACTAGTCTCCGTGGAGAGTGGTCGCAATGACCGACGTACGGTTCGGAGAACAAAATAATTGTAATTGAGTTATCTGTCTGTGTGTTTTATTTTTCGTCGTAGAGCCACGCTGCAGCTATATTATGGTTTTAACACGAATGAGTCGGCTCGACCGGGGAAGGACCACGCTCTCACAGAATACCCGCGTAAAATAGCAGCTTAATGTTGTTGTGTTTCGCATGATGAGTGTAGAGAACCGGAGACCCTTTTTACTGGAAACGAGGCATTCCATCTCAGTCCTTAGGGGTACGCATCTGCATTTTGATTTAATCAAAGATGTAGATCTATGTATATGAGCCACAGTATCCACTTGCCATCAGGAGACTGTGTGGTCGTTTATAACCCGCATTCTATAAAAAAATAGATTGACGTAATTGAATATTAAAGATTATCATATTTAGGAATGTCGATATCATATTGTCATAGCCATTATAAAGAAATATAGATCCTTAATATCAAGAAAACTCTGAGAATTCATGTTATTTTACATTAAGGATGGTCAAGTTCTGGGATGAATTATTGATGAGCTAGAAGCGACCGCTTTGTATAGCTATTTCTAGATTTCTTTGGTGTTTAGTACTCAAACCATATTTGTGCTATACTACAAACAACCTAAGCCGTTTGTCGTTTTCTTTCTACATTTGTTCAATATTTATTTACATAACCTATTTCAACAATAACTCCTACAATATATATATATATATATATATATATATATATATATATATATATATATATAATAAGATTTTTGAACAATTAACTACAAATATTTCTTTTAAAATGCGCGATTATATAAAATTAATGATGTTTATACTGCTATCTTTCTTGTGTTGACTATAGAAAACTGCAGACCAATATTAAAAAACGAGGCGTTTCTACGTAATTCTCTGGGATCACGTCGCATTTCAGCATTTTGATCCTTAATCGAGGACAAATGTAAATTTCTATAGGCTAGAGCATCTAGGTACTATCAGGTGGAATTTTTACTCATTTGTCAACTTTATTCCATATCATACAGTCCTACTTTCCGTGGTATAGCGCCTATAACACTGGGTGCGTTTTCTTGCGTAACGACTGTACTTAACCTTTGGGCGAAAAAAGAACCAACCGTCCCGTCCTCTAGTTGCAGATACATATTCTTTACTCCGTCGTAAGTTGAATCCGCGAATCTATATTCTTTACATCAAATGGCACAAATACGTAGTCATCTCTCAAAATACATTTGCGTCACTCATTTAGTTTAGCTGTTTGCCTTGTGAAGTCGCTAGGCCCGTAACGGAATACTTTTAAGACGAGAGGACACCAATGTTTCTACCAAGGACCAAAGTCGTATTGTCAGATCACCTGAAATCCACTCTAAACATTCATAAGTCTAAAACCGAGGTAATTTATAGCAACACAGAGAGGCTTTCGAATAAATTCGTTCATGGAACTGTGAAAGGAGGTTCTACCAGCACTTTTCTTAACCGAAAATTATTAAAGCTTCTGCAAATGGTACTATTTTAAAGAATAAACATAAATAACAGGTTAGAGAAAAAATATTTTCTTACACAGAACTATATTGCTTCGATTTCATTTCAATTTATACTGAGCTAACCAGTTCACGTTGCCAACGCTCTAACCATAATTTTGCAAGCAGGTGATTCAAATGTAAACAATTTTATTAAAATATAGATTACTCACATAATATTATATATAATATACATTTTTTTAAATTCAAAAATAATACTACTCAATAAGATGACTAAGGGAGGCAACCGTCTTCATTTTTGCGAAGAGTCTTTAAATGTCAATAATTGTAATAAATATTGATCGCAGTAATTTTATTTCAAACATTTCGAAGGTACAGAAGCCTAACGACAGGGTGCGATCATCAACCTCAAAATGTCGTGAGTTTGAATCCACCAATCGATTATTGTCGTGAATCACTCCTAACATAAGCGTTTTAAGATTATCAGGAGTAGTTAAATGAAATATTAGTAATGTGTAATGTGGTTAATGACTGTTGTCTATCGATTATGTTTTAAAAATATCTTATAACCACTCCACTAATTTTCATCCCTTATATCATCATTGTATATGCATTATTTAGCATTATATTGTTCTTAAACATAATACAGACATTTTAAAACAAGTGGTAAAATTAACAATTTTGTACAACCGATTTCAATATGAACAAAATGAGAACATCATCAATGTAGGCGAAGACAATTAAATGCGCATTATTATGGATAACTCTGTGCTGATTTACCACGTGTTCGTCGGTGAAGGAAACATCGTGAGGACACATTCATGTCTGAGAAATAAAAAAAAAATATTTCTAAGGTGTGCAAAGTTCACCAATACGCATTGGGACAGCGTAGCGGACAATTACTTGCCCTAAAGCCGCGTTTTCAATTTAAAAGTACACTTGGACCGAGTGCGCTCATACGAGCTAGTTTGTATAGTTCACTCTTAACTTGGTTGACACATTACGAGTTCATCAGCGTCAAAGTAGCATTTAATTATGTCTCTTTGTACGCGATGACGACTGATCAACTGCTGCCAGTTACAGAAGTTGTGGCAGATATGTTAATCCCTGAAGTTCTAAATCATGAAAAGAAAAATATCAAAGCAAGCGAAAAATTTAAACCCGTAACTGGATTTTAAGACATGACGAATTAGGTTCTTCAAATAATTTTATTCGAGAAGTGGAAGAGGAAAATAAAACCACTTTTAGAAATGATTTCAGATTAAACAACGAACAATTTGAGTATCTGCTAGAAAAAGTAACACCAAGAATACAGAAATCAGATACCCATTTGAGGAAAGCAATACATTAAACTTCAAATAGTATTAGGATACCTAGCTACGGGTGACAGTTTTTGTACCATAAAAATTCACTTTCGAGTACCGAAATGCTCCATATCCCTGTTTTTACCTTCGGTATTAGATGCTCTTTATGATGCATCAAAGGAATTTATACATTTCGGGCATCTTTGTTTTTATATTCACGTTCCACAACACTTCTTCCGCTTCATATAGTTCCACAAACCTCAGAGTAACATGTTCGTTCCACTTTTTTTAGTTGGCGCCATTTTGCCACCATAAAATATCCGAGTGTACTCGTAAAAATAGAACCTCATCCGACTCTACTCTGATCGGATGACGCTGTCTGAGTACGCTCGGATTACGTGTTTACACAGTACGAGTAGCATCCGAGTAGGCATCCGAGCACACTCGGTTTGAGAGTACTCGTATTGTGAAAACACGGCTTTAAACCATCTCAAAAGTGAGCGGAGGCCTGTGCTCAGGAGTGGGACGTATATAGGCTATAACTCTAACTCTAACGATAGCTAAAAAAATACTCGTCAAATCTTGATAAAGTTTATATGGAACATGAGAAACATCAGCTTTCAAATAAAAAAATCATCAAAATCGGTCACCCAGAAAAAAGTTTAGAGGGTTTAAAATAAATTAAAAAAAAACAGTCAAATTGAGTACCTCCTCCTTTATTGAAGTCGGTTAAAACATTATCTCATTAGAATCCACTTTTATCTAGGACTCTAATATAGGTCAATTATTTATGAATGATTTCTGCCATCTATTAAATTCACAAAATAGTCCACTGCTTATCAAATATCTTATTATAAAATAACCACAATAACCATAATCCTAAGCCACTTACGTCCATTGACTACCTGCCTTATACCAGGTTGTCATTTCAACTTATGGGGTGCCAACTCACACTTCAGTTGTTGGTACGATGCTGCCACTTGTAAACCTTCTTCTTGTCCTCGGTTCTTTGAGCTATACGGCTGGCTCATTCTGCTACGTAGGACGGTTATTCTCCGGTGATTCTGGTTTTACTTCAGATACCCTTATTACAAATTTTACCATGCAGTGAAGCTCCGAGAGTGGCTCTCTTTATAATTCGCTAAGTAACACATAGACAAAATATCTACACAAAATATGCATTTTTTAAATTAACATAAAATATAAAAGTAAATATTTATCCCCATCACGTTTAAAAAAATTGTTTTTTACAAAACTTAAGTGACAATCAAGCTTACACGCTTGATGGTATGTGAATTCTGCAGTTCACGGCCACCAGCATTAAAATATAAACAAAGAAGGCTATATATGCGTTGTCACTTCTGAGGACAGACGAAATGCCTCATAGCTTGTAATCATGCTGACTCGGTAAATCATCGCATTTATCTATACCATAGCGGTGCAAACTATTTGTTGGCAGAAGGGGTAAGTTCTTGGTACCTAGATGGACTCTTAGCAGCTAATAAAATATTAAATTGGATTAGAAACACTTTGTATTAAGATATTCAAACTAACGCACTGTTCCGGATCGCCTTAAATGGGGTAACCCAGTTAGTGGCTAAGGAACTACACCTTTATTGGTAAAAGTTTACATATGGAATATTGATTAGATTCCTTAGCGTCCTGGTCCATGAATAATTCAAATGATACTTTGACTGCATAGTAAGAAAGCCAGGAAAGGCGCGGCGCATTGGCGGTCATGTTTAATACGCCCGAATTTTAAATGAACTCACGTCCTAATATCGACCGTAATTAAGATGTCATGGCCAAATACAAATATCCTTTTGTAATTGACACCATAAGCCAGGAATTACTAACACGGCAGTAGAATTCGTGTTACTGTAAGGCATTCGATCTTAGTTCACGGAGGTTAAAACGCAATAGTAGCCTTTGTTCTTTGAAAATGGGTGCAGGAGTCCATGGACTACAGTAACCACTTACCATCAGGTGGACTGGAGGTTCACTTGTCACTAAATAAAAAAAGAAAACAAATATTCTTCTTATAAATCTAATAATCTATTGAATTATGAAATCGAATTAACCTTCAATTTGATTTCGGTTGAAATTTGTTGTTTCTGCAGTAATTATGACTTAAACACTGCTAGATATTGTTGCTCCCGAGACGAGCCCATCGCCAGCCACCGTTGTGTTCCGGTTGGAAACGTAAGAATGTTAATGCATTGGTTTTCACGTGGTAGAGCAACTCTGCAGCTATATTATGATTGCGGCATGAATAGGTCGGTTCGACGGGGTAAGGACCACACTCTCACAGAATAGCAGCTTAAAATAGCAGCTTAATAGTGTGATGGTTTTCGTGTGGTGAGTCTAGAGATCCGGAGACCCTTTTTTACTGAAAACGAGGCATACCATTATAGTCCTCAGGGGCTAAAAAGCGTCTGCGTATTGATCCTTGATCAAGGATAAATATAGATGTCTATGGGCTACCGCATCCACTAACCATCAGGTGGACTGTGTGCTCGTTTGTCAACCTTACTATATAAAAGAAAAACCTATGCTCCTCAAGTGAAAAAAAACACATCTGCTATTGTCATCTGTACAAAACCACATTCGTCTACATCATTATTACAGCCAATCAAAGTTCACTGCTGAACTGCTTTTCCGTAAATTGCCTCATAGTTGCCGACCTTAGCTTCAGGCAGTGTTGGCAGCGCAGTTTTTTTTTATTATAGGTTTTTTTTTAATTATGCTGCTGCCCATCTCCTGTTTCAGTTTGCCTTCGTCGCATTTTAGGATACCAACGTGATGAATATAAGATATTCTTTTTCTTCATTATCAGTAATAGTTCTCTGCTGGAGATGAACATCATTGTAGGGAAGAATTGCTGTTAATCTTCACGCTTGGCAAGCGAATTAGCGATCATAGTAACAGACGTGAGCACCTTAGATGGTGCTGCCTATCACCGGTCTGGCTACTTTATATCTGGCATATAGTATTATTTAAGCAGTTCTATAATAGTCATCTCAACAAAGCTTTATTGCTATATTGTATCGTGTTGTAGTACGAATGGGTCGGCTCGACCGTGATAGGATCCCGTTCTCACAGAATTCCAGCGTAAAATAGCAGCTTAATGCTGCTGTGTTTCGTGTGGTGAGTGTAGAGAATTGGAGATCTCTTTTTACTGGAAACGATGCCTTACATCTTAAACCTCAAAGGTGACAGAGCATCCGCTTTTTTAGATATAAATGTCTATAGAACACTGCATCTACTGTGCTCGTTTGTCACGCTTACTCTATATTTAAAAAAATGTTATACCTTATTTTGCTATTCATTACTGTACAGTGTTCTATTTAAAAAAAAGTACGTTAATACTGATTTTATCATTGCTATGGCTATCGCATCGACGAAGCCATAAAACCTGAAAAAGAGCTTTAAATGTAATATAAAATGAGTTCCTCATTTACTTTGATTTCGAATTAAATTGTGGAGATGTTTACGTATTTCTAAAATAAATAATAAATTGTTAAATTTTGCAATAAGCTTCATGAAATTTTTTTTTTAATTTCAATACATCGATCTTTATTTTTCTAAGATAGATAATGTTTATTTTATTTCCCTGACCTTAGTACACTTTATTTCTCGCACAAAAAGTTGGCAACTCTACTCTAATGACATTCACATGACTTTATCAGGTGATCCTCACCTCACTCACCTTGTTATTAAATATATATGTTATGGACCAATAATTTATTTATTAATGCTTTCTCTACCACATAGCATTCTCTACCAGTCTGCCTCCAGGCTAAGCAGAGAGGTTATTGTGGGTGCAAAGTGCAACTGAGTTAAAAATATCTATGACTACATAATATTACCATAACCATAACTACATCATCATCATCATCATCATTACAGCCCTTCACAAGTCCACTGCTGAACATAGGCCTCCCATAATCCATATACATGCATATATATATATATATATATATATATATATATATATATATATCCATATATTTACTTAATACTACTACCTATGTATATATTCATAGTACACAATTAAATATATTATTCGATCCAGTTTGTTTTGAAGTTCTTGCGTGGCATCAGCATACCAAACGTCTGCACAAGCACCATTAGAGTCTATATTAGCATTGCCTTGGTCTCCTGTGGGTAAAAATCTCTTCAGACGATGCAGATAACGCAGAGAGTTAGTGACCTTTTTGCTCATTTCATACACATGCAGTCGCCAACTGAGGGTGTTGTCTATAATTAAGCCAAAATCTTTAACATTTGTTGAGTAAGGAACAACATTATTAATAGGAAACTATTTAAGCATAAAGCCTGAGTAACATGTATAATGAAAAGTCAAATCGAGCTATGTAATTAATACTGATTCAAACTTCGTTATTTATCACATTGTCTGATCATTATAAATATGGCTACGTAATTGTCTGACAATCTGATTTAACATAACCCAATCTGACCTAAGCGTGTTAATATTTTTACGACAGTAAGTTAACAAGTAATTTTTTTTTATAAATTTTGTACTAAAAAAATAATATATCACGCCTTTTTACATATATACATTGCCTACATACATTGCCAGCCGATTCTGAGCAATTTTCAAAATGTCAAGTATCCTGTTAATCGGGAATTTATAAATAATAACAATAATCAGTTTTTAGATTTTACTATATGCTCGTCTATGTGTTCGTTAAGTTTTTACGGAATCGGTTCAGCTACTCCAAATATTATCCCGTACTGACATACAAACAGTTAAACAGATAGAGACAAAAAATTTAAAATGGTTATTTATATCCGGGTCTATCTGTCCGGTTCAGTTTTCGTAATGGCTGTACCTATTCTGATACTTTACGAACAGATAGAGAAAAATCCTAAATTTTATTTAAAAAAAAATTGTTTTAAAGTAAAAATTGATAAAGCAAATCGCTTTGACCTTACACAGGCAAAGCAGCGATTCAACTAGACTCAATGGTTTCAAACCACAAACCTCAGTGCTATTTCCCCGAATGTCCAAAAATCAAAAAAACTTACCAATCAATACAGTAAGTATTCAGCATTACAAAACATATTGCACAAAACAACTTATAAACTCTACTTCAAAACAAACAAATTAAATAAGCAACATCTATAGCAGCTTGCTAGCGCTTTTTTCTGCCAAACGCACCCAATGTTATATAAATTTAAAACATATAAATTATTTGAAAAGATTCTACACAACACAGTTAGTACTGTAATAAGTCGCTGCTTTTAATTCTTCAGAATATTCTTTGGTTCGTTCAGAATCGAATGAAATAGTGTTCAATTAAAAATATACTGTATTTTTATATCAATTAAGACGAAAATAGCAGCACGTAATGCGGACATGAATTCATGTCCGCGGTACTCAACGATGTACCATTACTATACCGTGGACATGTTAACATGTCCCCGGTACATTAGGGGATTCTGATTCTGTGTAAGGTAAATGAAATTGACTCTAAATTTTAGTGACCGTTCTTCTGACCGAAAAAAGATCTGTGTTACTCTCGATACGCACCTAAAGAAGTGTTACTATAATATAATAAGAGTTTAAAAATGTTAACACGCATTGATCATGAGCTGTAATGATCCTTATTAGGATACTAGGATAAAGTAATTAAATTATCGTATTGCCATCGCTATATCGCCATATTGCTAAGGGCTTGGTTGTACCGTCCTCGCGCGATCGCGAATTCTAGGGAATAAGCACTTATATGGCCTGCTCGTAATTGTCTGTCTAGAATCTATATGTTGCCTGATATTTAATTTGAATATTTAAAATGACTATGCGGTACGAAAGAAATTCTTTGTTACTTAAGTAAAATGGAAATAATACTATCTATTGATTGTATTTGTTAGTTTAGGGGCCGTTTATTTTTATCTTAGGTTACTGTCAGTCAGCACCACAGTCCCGCTTTCACTTTAGATTATGTTAGTAAGTTTTACAGTATAAAATGTTTATAAAACATTTAAGAATATATTGACATGTCACTTTAACTTTACTTTAAAACTACTACATTTAAGCAATGTCACAATTGTGTAAAATGATTGTAAAACTTTACATAAGTATTTTGACAGACCCGCTTTGCATTCTAATATCTTTTAATATTAGTACATCTATATATACAATAATTTTGTACACAAGAAATGGATAATGTGTTAATAATGTGTTGTTCTATATAATATTTTTATAAAGGCTATAAGGCATATACACGATACAAATAATAATACTAAATAAATAAACGTTTAAATAGTTTAACGTTAATATAGAACATTTAAGAATATATTGACAAATCCGTAGTAATAATAACTCTATATAAAATAATTTTGTGCACCAGAAATGGTTAGTGTTTTGAACTCTAAAACAATTTTTACAACGACTAAAAAACACACATTATGCAAATAAATAAATTCTTAAATAATAATCTTTAAGAATTTATTTATTTGCATAATGTGTGTTTTTAGTCCTTGTAAATAATTTAAAAAAAATATTATAGCTAACGTACATTTACTATTCGCGTATCCAGATTTCGTGATCACGATTTATTGGCAACTATCACTTCTATAGCTTTTATTTAAGTAAAAGAATTTAAAATTTAGTTTTGTAATTTTGTAACAGCCGTGCGTGCGCAGTAGCATTTTACCATTAATTAACTAAACTTGTTCGTCATAAAAGAGGATGTTTGTATATATGAATCATTTTACTTAAAATCTATTTGATCGATCACCATGACAATTGGAATATATAATATGTATTTCTAAATGTAGAAGGTTTATAATTATTAACTGAAAAAATTGAAATAAAAACTAGAAACAAATAAAATTGTGTTTTCCATCAAGCACGGTAATTTGTAAATTAAATTGCATTGGATAAAATTAAAAACATAAACACAACCTATGATATTAAATGGCACGACAACGTCTGCCGTGTTCAGCTAATCTAACATAAAAGTAATTAAATTATAATTTAAAAAAATTAAATTATTTTGTTAAATCCTGGTGATCCTGATCGGGACACTAGGTTAAATTTATCACATTATTTTATTGTCATAGATCCTTGATACGAGGGCAAATTATCAAGTCAATCGGCAGTCTACAAGTTGGTGAAAATTAAATAGATATACGCGAAGATTATAAAAGCGCTTTAATAAGCTTTAAATTTTTGAAGTAATATTCTAAGAAACCGTGTTATTAAATATTACTCTTATTAAATATCATCTTAATATAATTAAAAGTCATCTTTTTAGGCCTTTCTAATTCTAGTTTTTAACATAAACCTTTCAAAGAATGTGCCATCTTTTAAGGTTTGCCCATATTTAATAAAGTCTCTTTTTCACTCTTTGCTCAACACCGGGTGTTATGCAAAGAGTGAACATACATTGTACTACTACTGGTGACTAAATTTCGAATTTTTAAGAAATAACTTGTGAATTTTGTAAAATAATAAATTAATAGAAAATAAAGAAAAATAAAGTCTATATCATCCTACGGGTGTCCTAAGAGGCAAAAAAGGGAAATAGAATAGGCGATGGGCAGCATCCTCCTGATAACGACTCAAAATCATAAAAAACTGCGTCAGTCAAACCGACGCGTGCTCACTTTGGAAAACGTGACAATTTTATATAGGAGGCCTATTCTGGAGTGGAGTTTTAAAAGTCTGTGATGATGAAAAAAGCTCGCGTAAATCACGTAATGGCAAAATTGTTAGATACGATGAATATAAATAAGGTATATAGAGCCGGGGCGGCATCAGAGGCAGCCGAATTTAGTAAATGGCGCAAATATGAGTCTTTGAGAAATGACTACATATTTGTGCCATTTGCTGTAGAGACTATCGGTCCGTGGGGTCCACGTGCAATGAAATTTCTAAAGGAACTGTATCCACGACTGGTCGTCGCTGCTGGTGATAAGAGGGCTGGTTCTTTCCTCGCTCAAAGGTTAAGTATAGCTGTTCAGCGAGGAAACGCAGCCAGCGTTCTTGGCACTATACCATGGGGAGCAGGTCTTTTTGATGATTAAAATTTTTAGTTTTAGATTTTCTATATTATAATTTTTTCTTTTTATATTGTATATAATTAGTTTTAATCCTAAATATTATAATTATAATTATTATTTTAGTTAAGTTCTTTATTATAATTTTTGTAAATTAAAAATAAACATATTAATACTTAAAAAAAATAAGGTTAAAAATATTGTTGTACTAGTAAAATTATAAATCTTGAAAGAGTAATTATGTATAGCTACCCGACTACGCAACTAGTAGGGTAATGTTTTTAGAGTGTTTGTGTGAATGTATGTATGTATGTGTGCATCTATGATTGTGTATAATATGTATGCATACATGTTGTATGTATGTCATTTCTTTGACAAGCTTTACTAAGCTTAAAATTCTTGATGGCTTTTTAACATTACGGGCTGTCGTTAGATTCGTCTAAGTTATAGATGTGACCGTATATGGTGTTAAAAAATTCACTTTTTAGTAAAATGTTTAGGCTATTTTTAATCACAATTTTATACCCTTGAGATCGATTACTTTTTTATTATAATTATCTAAGAAGTACTTTTAAGCCTACGACCAAAAACTTGATAGGCTAAATTCTCACAATTTTTAAACTAGTTGCATATTATTATAATGATATTATTAAAATAACTTCAAAAATATGCAAACAACGAAAATATTTACTAATCGATGTCTTTAACCACACGTCAATTGAATTAGCGCAGCAATAATTGAATTTATTCTATTGAATACAAATTAGTGAATAATAATAAAGTCCTCCTGGGCGACTCTTTCTGTCGATTTCTGTCTTGGCAACCAATTTCAATGGAGAGCAGCGATATACCGTTACAGTCTATCAATGTTCAGTGCCAACCACAGACCTCGCCCATAAAATGCCTTATAGAGATAGCTGCCATAGATGCCTTGCTTGACAAGCGAGTTAGCAGCCGCAGTTTTTTTTAATCGCTATCAGGAAGACGTTGCTGCCCATTTCCTGATTTGTTTTCCTCTTTCGCTTCTTACGACACCCACGGGAAGATATGGGACAGGATATATGCTTATACCGCCACTACATGGTAAAAGCTCAATGCGCAGGAGCGAAGTGCACGAGTGTGTTCCCGAGTAATACTACTAAACTACGAAGTAGTCTGATAAATTCATCGATCGATTAACTTCTGAACTCATACATCACCACTTCGGATCATACATACAAATCGCTACCATACGGTATATTTATAATCTTTTATTTTAATTTCAATGTTTTTTTTAAAATTGCAATTTAATTTTTTAAATTTTTGTAAAGACATTAGCCGAAACTGCACGCTTAATAAAATACGTAAAAACAGAAAAAGATTAAAACAAAAATTTTACGGCGGACGCTATCAGTTGCGTGCATACTCATTACTTCAATATCATTTAATAAGTAAAAAAAACTGAAGACAATACGTAAAATGTTATAAAAGTAAAACGTTGTCTATGGATATTGTATTGTATTTTAAGTTTACTAAAGTCCTAACAAAGTGAAAACCTAAATAATTCCTTTATAACGCGACTACGTCAGTAAATGCTAATATCACAACGCTGAGCCAATTAATTAGTCTCTGGAATTGACGAGGTTGATTTACTTCCGAGAAAGTAAGCCGTAATTTGCAGGTTTTATTTAAGGTTCTGTATTATATGGCCTCTTCTTGTTTTCCATTTTATTTGCTCTTGACCTAACTGCGGTAAGCGAGCTAATTACACAAGTTGTAAAGAGTAAAGTTGCCACACGTGGAGTACCCTAAAGAGATATGAGGTTCAACCGAACAAACGCACATAAGTAGGTCACAATTACAAAGAGCACAAAATAAACTAATAAAAACACTATCTCATTACAATTATATGACTCATACAATAAAAAATTTAAACATTAACAATTATATACATACAACAAATGTCTTATTATTGAAAAACTAATAACTAAAAACATACATTCAACAATAAAATTCACACAAAAATATATTACTTACACATAACCTTAGAAACAAAAACAAGCTTCAAATTTGGCAGCCTTGGACGAGATCTTATGACAATAAAAATATAATGTGTGAAGGTTTACTTTTATATAATAATCTACCGAATTGTGTGAAAAATTGCAATAATATTAAACATTTTTAGAATAAGCTAAAATCATATGCTATAGATAAAATATTATAACTGCATATCTTAAATTTTAAACTCATGAATATTGTTTTAATAGAATATTCATATTTTTAAAAGAGTATAATTTGATAAGTACGTACATATGTTTAAATTAAGTAAATTAAGATTGAAACGAATTAATAAAGGTAATATAAACAGAATAACGAAAGTTATATAATGCGTACTACCGTGTAAATACTGTTACTATTATTTCTTATGTATACTTTATCTCTTTCTAAGTGAATAATGTTTTCTTTAAGAGAAATACATGTCTTTAACCCGAACCCGAAAATTTACAATCTTCATACGTCCTACTAATGAGCACAAATGTCCCCTAATTTCGAAGACGTAGCACTGCTTCATTGCGTTATGGATGAGTATGTTCTCAAAATATTTAATAAGTATACCATATAGAAAAACAGAACTTAAACGTGCAATTACAAATTCATTGGTGCCGACGGGGAACTAAACTGCGTTGATCGCGTACTGGGAAATTTTCCTATCTCCTATATAATTTGTCTCTGTTAAATTTTACAACAACCGGGAATGATGGTACGTAAGAGATTAGTTGTTTAATAATAAATGTTCGCAATTCAGAGGTAATGTTAATAAATAAATAGTAAAAAAAATTACATGGCTATTAAAGTAAAATATAAATCAGTTAGCGACATGAAATCATAAACCATCTGACAGCATTAAATATGTAAAAATATGCCCGGGCGAGTCTTGTTATGAGAAAAGTTCACTGGTTTTAATTCAATATTAACTTTTTACCGCCTGATAATGGTTTTTGCTTCTAACATGCCAAAAGTTTATGTCTTTGTTACAAATTAAACGTTAACGCAATTTGAGCAACAAATTTAATTTTACATTATTATCTTTTAACTATTTCGGGTAGGTCAATTTGAAGTTAAAAATTTTAGTTAAAGTCTTTAGACGTCCCACTCCTGGTCACAAACTTACTCTCAATTTAGAGAGGGTTTTGGCGCACAGTTTACTATGCGTTGTTCCAATGCATGTTGGCAGACATTTAGAT
This sequence comes from Parnassius apollo, assembly GCA_907164705.1. Taxonomy (NCBI): domain Eukaryota; kingdom Metazoa; phylum Arthropoda; class Insecta; order Lepidoptera; family Papilionidae; genus Parnassius; species Parnassius apollo. The sequence continues at coordinate 4,954,218 of CAJQZP010000987.1, forward strand.
ACATCTTTTAGATTTTTTTTAATTTTTTATTGCTTGTACCATCATTTTATTCACCGCCGAGCACATAGCAACCATTTGCTGTCCAGAATCGAACTCAGGCTATTTCAGTAATGTGACATTAATAAACGAGCACTTAGCCCATGGTAGATTTTGCCCACGGTAGCTAACAGTGAATGATGGTGAATTCACCATATGTCAGAAGTGTCGCAGACAAGATTGGCTACATCTTGAAGCGAGCTTCTATTAGAAGATTCTACAAGCCGCCGAAGAAGATTAGTCAGTTCCTACCATCCGTCAAGTGTCATATTCCTCTACAAGATGCAGGAGTGTACAAGCTTGATTGTGAATGTGGTCTCTCTTATATAGGACAAAAAAAGATCAATTAGAAGCCGCGTAAAAGAACATGTGATGAATGAACAAGCTGATGTGAAGCATCAACGTTCCGGGAAGTCTGCAGTTTGTGATCATATCCTAGACGGCCCCAACCATTACATCAGATTTGATAGACCACAAATCCTCGTGAAAGAACACCGATTCCTACCAAGGATGACACGTGAGGCTATTGAAATTAAAAAACATCCTAATTTCAATAGATACGGAGGCTGGGTTCTACCACCTGCTTGGGACACTATAATTAATAAAATTAAAACTAAACCCAAGCATACCACTGCAAGACCTCCGGACATAATCAGTTTATTTTGCATAGATCGAACCATAAACAATAATTAAAAAAGCTGAAGGTACTCCGGGTTTAACAATGACATCGGGACGTCAGTCATCTCAGTCCCCCGTGACCATGGGTGCTGGTCCGAAACGTCAGGAATTAAAAAATAAAAATGATTAAATGTAAAATTAAACGCTATAAAATCCGTAAAAGTAGTTTTAATCTATATCAAATTCAAAGCAGCTGTTAATGACTCCAGGTACCTGATCTCTCAAAATTTTGAATTCTACTGATAGCTCGGATTGCTGAACTGTAACTACTTCAATAAATGTGGTGATTCAAGACTAGAAACTTGACTAAAATTGCAATACAAAATTGATTAATAGGTAGGAGATTTAAGCAATAGAAGTTTCCTATCATACAAATTTAATAAATGATAAAGCGAAAAAACTGTTAAACAGAATTTAATTAAAATTTAATCAAGTCTCCATTATGTAATCACTCATCAAGTAAAATTGTGTTCGCTTGAAGTCGATATGATCATTTATTCTCCAGTTTATCGTACTAGGTATATATAAAAGTGGAGATTTGCTGTCTATTTAAATTCCAATAATTGGATAATTTATAGCAAAATCAATTCAGTGGGGAAGGTTAAACCTATGCATAATCGCTCACCTTGAATAACAACCATAGAAATAACGAGTCATATTATCTAATCAATTATATAAAGTGTCATGGTAGCTGATATACCAGTGCAGCAGATGCCAACCAGAATTTTGTGATTACTTTTATACTTGGTTAGGATTCAGAACGTAGCTTAAATGTTTCATTTTTAAATAAAGAATTCATTTATAAATAAAAACATTAAAAATGCAAGCGCATTCAAAATATTACTACTCGCCCAAAGCCAAACAATAAAATTAATTTGAATCATACACTCAAGTTTTAATTTTTTTTTTGTTGCAGGAAACCAAGCTACACAGTTCTTCTTGTGATGTCAATAATATGGTCATTGAACGTAAAGGGAGCGGAAATTACATGTCCAAGCGAATGTACGTGCCGTACAGCATTTGACCCTGAATTGGGCCAAATATTGCGTATAGTTTGCTCAAAAGGAGGCATGCATAATATACCTGTAGAGTTTTTCGATCGTAATGCTGAAGTAATTGTTATATCAGCCCCAAGAGATCGTCCCAACTTTCTTACTATTGGCCCAATATTTACTCAACCCACTCCGTTTGTCAATCTTCGAGAATTGCACATCGTTAACTCTAACGTACCTTCTATTGGACAGTATTCATTTTGGGGTCTGCAGCATTTAAGACTGATCAATCTGACTTACAACAACCTAACAAGCATCGGAGCTGATAATTTTAGAGGACTTATTAGTCTTACAGAACTAAATCTAGACCATAATAACATAGAACAAATGCCCAGTGAAACTTTCAGGCATTTGACAGCACTTAAAACCTTGATTTTATCAAATAACCGAATATCCACTTTAGTGCCAAGGCTTTTTCGGATGTTAGCAAAATTAACGTTCTTGGATATCAGTGATAATCCCTTAGAAGATTTGAATCCAGAAGTATTCAAGGATATACAGCACTTAAGGTTATTTAAGTGCAGGCGATGTCTTTTGAGGAGAATCAATACCCAAATTTATCATCTAGTAGCTCATTTGGAGGAATTGGATCTGGGTGAAAACCAGTTTAAATATTTAACTTCTGATGAATTTATAAGTCTAAAAAAACTTAAGAAATTACGATTAGATGGCAACCAACTCTCGGTAATTGTGGACAATATGTTTGGAAGAAATCGTGAACTACGTCTATTAACACTTGCACATAACCGACTAGCATTACTAGCACCTGCTGCTCTTACAAATTTAACTTCACTTGTTCATTTAGACATAAGTCACAACAAAATAGATAGATTTCATTTGCAGACATTTGCACCGATTGTAGAAACATTGAAAACTATTAACTTCAGTGGTAACAATTTACCATTGAATGAAATCGCTATTGTATTACAAATTTTACCAGACATACATAGCGTTGGCCTAGCGAATCTATCTCTGAAAGAAATTCCTCCAAATTTTTTTACTTATAATGATCATATTGTTGGATTAGATCTATCATGGAATATGTTTACAAAGTTTCCTTACAAGTTACTTACTAAAACGAAATTCCTTCAACATCTAGATCTATCGCGTAATAAAATTCAAGGTCTAGATGAAGAAGATTTACAAAGACTTGAAGCAATAGCACATGTGGACTTGTCCAAAAATAGTTGGCGCTGCGATCAATGCTCTGTTGGAACAATGCTTGTATTTATGACAACCACTGTCCTTAATAGCACTATTCGTCAACTAGCTTGCTATTCGCCATTAAGATTGCGCGGAACAAAATTTTCTGATTTAACATTCAACGTATTGGATCCATGTCCAAGTACGCACGAAGCACAGATGAGCGTAATTGCAGGACTAATGCTTCTCTGCATCGCAGTCTTATCAGCAGTTGCAGCTGCATTATGTTGTACAAGGCGTCGTGCTGCCCATTACTACACAAATGAAGAAAAACGCAGGGAGCACGAACATGAACATCCTGAAGAATTGCTAAGTCGCACTGAAGTTGGTAGTGTGGCTACAATTCACGCTCCTTATCACACGGTGCCTAAAAGCAGATAACAACACGCCCGCCCTCCGACTGTTACGCAGCGGACGTCACGCGTTACATTTGATCCGGCATTACCTTCAGTTTCGTCCCATAATGATTCAAGCGATACTCCACTGTCATATTTTCTTGCACATTCTTCGTTACATGTTTCAAGAGATATTATATGATACGAGGAAGATGATCTGGTGTAAAACCAAATAGCTGAAATGGACTAATTGATAAATTATTATAAATAACCTAAATTAGAACTAATAAAAATAAAAAAGAATATTTTTATATTTCTGGAAATTTACTTGTACCATGATATAATGTTGTTTTAGTTGCTATAAATTAAAAACTAAAATAAGTAACTATCCATTAAAGACTTCTCAAAACATAAGGGTAAGGTAAAAATATGTATAAATTCTATCAATTGTATTTATGTAATTGTGAATTACAACACTAATATTTAAGCTTATTTAAAAAAAGTATTAAATTCGTACAAAAAAATATTTTTTATCATTTTCTTGTTAGAAAATAGAAAAATCTTTATGATTATTTTCAGTATTTGTATATTTTTCAGGTTCCGGTGAAGTATATTTTTGATTTATGCACAGTATTTATTAAATAACAAATACGGTCCTAGTTATATAAATGTCTCTATAATTTTTAATTGTATTATTTAATATTTATTAAAGATTTATTTAATAAATGTAAAATAAAAAATAGAACCAGTCATAAATCCTTAAACCAAAAAGTGTGACTGACTTAAAATGTAGGATTAAATAAATGTAGAGATCATTTAAAGTTGTTATTTCCTTCTTTACAAGATTATTGAGTTGTGAAAATGCTTCTGTTCATTAATTGTTTAACCTTTATAAATATTTTTCTTTGTATGAATAGATGTCAGATATAATATTCATAATATTCATAAATTAGATAATAAAATAATAAACAATACTCATAATTATAAGATATTTAGAATAATAGACGTAAATTATTTAAAAGCATGCATATGTAAACCTAATATACAATATGGATGCGAGGTACTAAATTTTATTAGATTAGATGGTTAAATATTTTATAATTGTTTCGTGATCATAAAATTTGCTTGTTTAAATAAAATGAATGAAGCTGTAAACAAAGTCAAAATTATTTTACCGTCCTTGATGATTCTTTAATTATATCGTTCAACGAAGTTATCTGCATAATATATAATGAATTTGTATTTAAAATTTTGCTAGGTAATACACGGATGCATTGAATTTTTACTAAGATGTTCTTTGTATTCTATTATTTTTTTATACCTACAAAAATTTTTTGCATAAAAAGTATTATAAAACTGTAGATCTCTCCTTGATATTTTTAACCAATGCCAAGATTTAAAAATTATTTGTCAATATCACAATTCTCTTTTTATTATTATCACTACTTTTAAAGATACCTAATTATTATTTTATGAGCACAAATGATTTATATGTTTTATAACCTATAATTTATTGGAAAATTATTATATAATTAATTATAGAATATCATAAGATAATCGTTTATAATATTAAGGTAAAACTAAAAGAAAAATATATAATGATACTGAAGAATTAATAGTTCTACAGACATGATAAATGTGTGGGTTATATCTAACGCACATGTATACATAGTGCTGGAATTAATTTTTAAATTATTAGTGTATAATTAAGATAAATAAATAGATTAATAATATGAAGGTTAAACCTCTTAGATAATAGTTATTTAAAAAAAGATGTTGATTTTAGAGACACTAAGAAAAAATACTTAATAATAAATGACGTCGATCACCATGCACTTAATACAAAATGTGTACAATCCGATGCCGACAAAACTAAGTCATTTGGAAATGAAAAAACACACACATATATTGAAATTTAAACCAGAATAATGCTTAATGAATTAAAAGCTTCAATAGATAGGTTTGCGTAAGGTTGATATGTAAATCGATAGCGAAAGGTTTTGTAGAACATAAAACAGTTTCAATAGGGTACTTAATAAAAAATCAGAAAAGACCATTTTAAAACTATTTTAAACGGTAAGAAACTTACAACGTGAAGTGCAAGTAAATCTTGAAAATTAAAGTATTACCTTTAATAATTACGGTGTCCAGTTAATAGGGGTCTAGGCTCCAGGTTACATTGGTATATATACATAAAATTTCTAACAAGGTCATTTTTTATTTTAGAAATGTGTTGTCGTACAATTTGAGTGATTTTAAAATAAGATTTCTTTGAAAATATTTCTGATAAAATGTGTTAAAATCTAAACGCATTTAAAAATAAAAATATTTATCTTTAGTTAGAGCAATGGCACTAAAGCTGGGAGAATTTTAAAACATCAACATACTGTTAAGTACTGGAACTGTTTGATATTGTTTATTTTTTCATAAGTTAAAATTTAAAAAAAAATAAGTCATATTTTATATAACTTTTACACGGCTTCATTGTGGAATGTCTACAAAATACATGGTCCAGTTGCGATTTATTGTCATTTTAATTAATAATTATTGAGATAATTATATTATTCGCGTATTTTCATTATTCGATTATCTTTCTATCTTCATACAATCTTTGTTTATATTTAAATAAAAAAATACATAATAATTACATTGCAGTATAATTGCAGAGGTATCAAGAAGTTAAAAAGTACTTTAACGTCACCTCAAACTTTAAATACACTTATTAAAATGTTTTTGTGAGCAAGACAATTGACACTTTATAATAAAAAATATTTTTAACCAAATTTTTATAATTACAGCGTAGTGGTTATTTTGTAAAATATTGAAATAAAACTTATTTGATTTTTTATCATTACTAAAAACACAAAATATATCTTCGCATTTTTTATTATGTAATTTAAATCCTTTTTTTGTTGTTCCTTATTAATTAAAATGTGAGCAGAATTAAAATATAATTGTTTAATTTCTGATATACTATTATCGGCTCGGTGAGTAAACTATTGTATTTGAGTTAATCATAATGAATCAAACGAAACTACTTTTTTGAAGTGTCTATGTAATCAACATGATATTTTTAGTTTTTTTTTCCATTTTATTTCGAAAAAATTATGATCTGTAAGGTAATACACCAAGCATAAAGAGTAATATGTAAATGAATGATATAGCAGAAAACATTTAAATAAATACATACTAAGTTAACAGATAAATATATAGTCTTAAAAAAATTGTACAGACGTGTTTGCTCTTGTGTTTGTTTATGATGGCAATAGAGGCTAATTTTGAATCGTCGGGTAAAAGCTATCAATCGAGGAATTTAAGACCTGACAGAATATAAAAGCGAAACTATTGAACTATTTTATTCAAATAACTGATATTAATAATGTGTTTATGTTGTATTTTTTTTGATGAATGTTTTTTTTATCCCTAAATATAATATACTTTTGTTCATCCATGAGATTGTACCAATACTAAACCTAAATAAAGATATAAAAATATATTATGTAATGAGAATATGAGATTAATGAAAATTCCGTAAACTCTTTATACTGCATACTATCCTTTCTCTACGATGTACATAATTTCCATTGTAATGTGCCGACAGTTTTTTGGAACTTCAGAAGTAAACATTAAATGTAATTCCCCTTTTTACTGAAGCCAAAAGATTCGCGTACTAGGGTTCCTAAATTGAATTGTCGCTTGAATCTCAGAGGAGGAAATTATATTGGTATAAAGGAGACGAATTTATAAATTTTGAAGATAGTTGATGAATATTGAGCGTCGAATGTAATGTGTTAGTCCTCAGAGGTGACAAGACCCCGTAGCCCTCATTGTTTAAAATTGGTTGCAGCTGTCCTCGAGCGGCAGTAGCCACTTACCATCCGGTGGACTGTGAGTTCGATTGCCATCTCGAATTCATAAACAAATGGCACAGTTTGTAATTATTAGTAATTATGTGATAGAGCTACATATCTTTTTTGCTCATGTGTTATTTGTACGCATTTCTATCTAATAGAAGCAGTACTGATATCATTGTCGTAGAACATAAATTAACGGAACTTATTTAAACATTATATTATATAAGTAGTAAAGGAAGAAATTAGTTCATCCTGTACCTTTTGAAAAAAACAACAATATTTAGTTATGGTGATTAATAAAAAAAAGTTTGCATAAAAACGTAAAAATGTTATATTTATCCAATAAGTTACACTTAAGCATAGAGCTTTATAAGGTAATTAACAGAAAACAATAAGGGATAGAAAAATAACTTTTATAGGGTATCATGGCAATAGCCAAAATAACAGTGTGTTTAATTTTTATTTTCAATAATAATCCGCTTTGTATAGTCTCAAGCCAAATCCGAATTATATAAATAGATATCCTTCATGCTATGAAATTTGTATGATAACTAAAAGTAGGTAATACTCTATGTAATACCTAATACTGAGTTGTCTTAGTCAAACTTCACGAAAAAGAAAACGTCCCTTCCTATATCTCATATTATGATGTGTAAATGTGTATTAATATTACGAGTATGATGTGTAAGTGTCTTTATAGTATAATTGTAATAAAATATGTATTTGTAGTCTAAGAATATTCGTATTCAAAACAGAATAATTTTTTCTCTTTATCGATGATTTCTTTAAGGAAACATTTATTATTAGGCATGGATGTTGTAGATTTAATATATTATATAACGTAATAAATGTTGAGTAGATTTGCTAAAATATTTTTATTAAATATTGCTTTAATTATTTATTTTTCTTTCGTTCAGAAAATATTATTTTACTTAATTCTTTTTATAATTTTCTTTTTAATTCTTTTTTTAATTCTTATTATTTTTAAATATAATAACGACACAGTGCCAACTAACTCACTATCATGTCTTTTTTAGGTTCCTAATCTGATACCTATTTTTTGATATAACGACACGTTTCTCTAATTTTTTACGGTATTACATTCTAAGTAATGTTTTTAAAGATGTCATCAATGTCATTAGTTCTCATATCTTGTAAACGGATTTCAGTGTACGTATTGCAAATTATGCCAATAAAGGAAATGGAATAAAATATGTGTCTTATTTATTTTTATGTTGTGTTATATTATATCCGAAATTAAACATATGATAATAGAATAAAATGGAAAAGAATGATTTTATTCAATTTGGATTTTTTTTAACATTTATCGTGAGATTATAACATTTAGCGTGAGATTTTAAATTGTGTGCACTTGACAGTCTCAAATGTAAATGAAACAACTTATATTGTAGAATATAGCAGATTAGAATTAAAAAATTAAATAAAAATATAACCTTTATTTTTGATTTAGTTTGTTCTTTAACTTTTTCTCACGCTTTGGTGAATGATGTGTAGATTGTTTAACATTGTAGTCATATTTTATGAATAAAATCTATGTTATGCTTTCTGGTAGAACGACGGAGGATAAATTTAGTTTTTGTGGTACATTTCAACTTAAAATATATTTTTAAGTTGTAAAATTATACTCTTATAGTTTCAATATAGTGATCAATTAGATGGTCACAAAAAAGCAGCACTTAAAATCTGAACCTATTTAACATTAAGATGTTTCAAGTTATAAGAGCTGATATTTCATAAATAATTGGTAACGTAAAATGTCTGAAAATAATTGGTCTACTTTAAGTTGCTAGCTAACACTCCATTTAATGGTAAGTAATCCCATCCGTCAAATTTCACGAACGCACTACGTGGCAAACCTCCCGATACCATTCACACCATCTGGATGCTTGGCGGTCCACCACTGTACGTTTCACTAGGAGTTTTTTCCGCGTACGACCTCTCTGCGGAATAATTTATCACCGGCGGTTTTTCCGGACCGATATGACCTTCAAGAAAAGAGCTTACTCCTTTCTAAAGGGCCGGCAACGCACCTGCAATTCTCCTGGTGTTGCGATTGATCATGGGCGGCGGTAGTCACTTACCATCAGGTGAACCGTATGCTCGTTTGCCCCCTCTTCTATAAAAAAAAGGAAAAAGTATAATAAAGCTCGTAGACACAACATGCAACCCATTACAAAATTTTCGTTACAAGAGCATTAATCTGGGTTACAAGAGCAATCAATTGCGAGCGATATCCAATCCCAACACTACTACCGCCAACACCATTACACTGGGAAAGGCACACCGTCATCCATTATAAACGTGTTTCGCGAAATGAGACATCATCATATGCAACAGACTCTGTGATGTCTGACTGCTAAGCAATCAAAAGGCGGGAGGTGCTCGTCAAACTAGGTAAGACAGATCATTTTTATTTTCTACGCGGATCTTATAGGTTTTTATCGTTTTTAACACTGAATACCCACAAATCCATAATCACGACTGAGGACTTAGATGAAAGCTTCATTCATTAAAGTCACTTTCATTAAAGTGGGCACCCCGAATTTTGGAGCTACTGTACTGAGCTGTATAGAACACTATAAACGTAATGAACATTCTGATGTCAAAAGACAACTAAAATTATTTTTGCCCAATCCTGGATCCATCCCTCTATCTGACTTAGCCGGACACGTCACACTTATATATGTCGATAGATGGAACAACACTTTAGACTGTCTACGGTATATTTAGTGTACATGAAAACCTTAACACCCAACTCAACTTAAAACTCAACTATAAGAGCTTCAATTCTACAAGAGATTACTCTATAATGAAAGTTGGTTAAATAGCGTAAAACTGAAATGTACATGCTATATGCGTGAATGAACGTGGCTGATGTTAGAGAGAAAGAAGCTGAAGTTATTATGACCCCATTCTCAATCCATCCGACTTCGTCTGACACCTCACACTTATGCCTGTCGATCGTGGAAGCAGCATTTTCGATTATTTACTGAGTGAAAAATTCCATACGGTAAGTCCAACGTCAGTCATGTGACCTTCGATTATTTAGTTGATTACCCTATAATCGAAGTTAGTTAAAACATATCGAAGAAAGTTGAAGGAAGTAAGCTTAATCCAGTGAATATTAGAATTATGTTCAATGAGTTAAGGAGAGATATATGGTCTTCCCAAGAATCTATACGACGTGACGTGTAAGTCGATCGGCAATCTATGTCACGTTGTGGCTTTCATAACTATTTGGTAACTCTTTATGTTAGATAACTGTTGTAAATGATACTATTTTATATTCCATCATTCATTGTACAGTCTGTGTATTTTCTTAAGTTTAACCCTATAAATAAAAAGAGAATTTTAAAGAACATACACTTGTAGTGTTTCACAGTTAGATTAGTTTTAAAGAAACATTAAAACAAGTAGAGGCTCGTTGCCTGTATTAAATACTAAATTTAATCACAGGCAACGAGACCCGTACTTGATTCATAACATAACATAACATAAACACTCACGCCTGTCACCCAGATGGGCAGGCAGAGACTACATACTTCCATTTGGCACGATCCTGACACACCTCTCTCGCCTCCTTCACATCCATACATGCTCGTCGGTTAAGGGTACTCCTAATTTGGCCCGTTTTCAATAAATCGCCAATTTGGTAGATAAATTTTCGCCTAGGACGTCCCTTTCCGACTCTGCCATTCACTTCTGCAACATAAATTTTCTTTGTCACTCTTTCCTCATTCATTCTTTCCACATGACCAAACCACCGAAGCATTCCTTTCTTAATCCTGGTCACAACATCATCTTGCAAACCACACTCTTCTCTTATTACACAATTTCTTACCCTGTCGTTCAGATTCAGCCCTAACATACTCCTTAAGGACCGCATTTCAACTGCGTTGATTCTACTCTCATGCTTCTTCTACCACACCCAACTTTCACTACCATACGTTAAAGTAGGGACCAACACAGCATTGTGAATTGCCATATGTGCCTTTTTTGACACATTTTGACTCTTCACAATAGAGTGCAAGGCCCCATTTACTCTATTTCCCGCATTCACTCGTCGTTCTATATCCTTATCATATCTCCCATCCCTGCTAAATACACAGCCCAAATATACAAACTCATCTACTTGCTCGATCAACTCCCCTTCTATTCTTATTTCACAAATCGTTTTACTTTCTTCTCTTTCAAAAACTATAACCTTCATCTTACTTGCGTTCACTTTCATACCCCCTTTCTTTTAATGATCTGTTCATTAATGTAACCATCATTTGCAACTCGGCCGCCGACGACGCAAGGATATCTTGATCATCAGCGTACAAAAGGCATTTGACGGTTAACTCACCCATTCTTAATCCGCATTCTTCAACTTTCAAATTTTGCAAACAACTGTCCATAAATAGGTTGAACTGCCACGGGGAAGCCACACAGCCCTGTCTGACACCTTAATGGATGTCAAACCAGTCCGAGTAGACCCCGTTGATCCTAACACAAGCACTAGAGTCCCTATAAAGAGACTCCAATGCCTGTAACAAGCCAGCGCTCAACCCAAATGAGTTCAGTGTTTGCCATAGCATACACCTATCCAGTCTGTCGTAGGCCTTTTCCAAGTCCATGAACGCACAAAAAACCATTTGGTTTTTGGCCAAAAACTTCTCCGCGATCATGCGCATGGAAAAGACTTGATCTGTACATCCCATTCCCTTTCTAAATCCTTGCACATCCCAAATTTTTCCATCAGTTTCTTTCGTGACCCTTTCAATCAGTACCTTAGCATACAGTTTTCCCACAATGCTAAGAAGGCTGATGCCACGGTAGTTTTTACAGTCCTGCTACGACCCTTTTCCTTTATATACTGGAAATATCACGGCTTTGCACCAGTCTACCGGTACCCGCGTCAGTTTCCAGCATAAATTAAACAAGGTGTGCAACAGGTCTGCCACGACTTTCTCTCCAGCCCTTAGCATTTCGAGTGAAACTCTATCATATCCGGCAGCCTTACCTGCTTTCATGCTTTTCATTGCTTTCATTATTTCATCTATACTTATCTCGCTACCTCTTTCCTCTTCTTTCGGAGTTTCTACTTCACTTAGTACACACGTTGTCTCCTCACTCATAAACACGCTTTCAAAATATTCCTTCTATCTCTTAAAACTCAAAACTTCATCATTCAGAATATAACCATTCTCGTCTCCTATAGCATTCATCATAGGCTGTTTTGAATGTGAAATACGATTTTATATTCCAACATTCATTGTACAGTCTGTGTATTTTCTTAAGTTTAACCCTATAAATAAAAAGAGAATTTTAAAGAACATACACTTGTAGTGTTTCACAGTAAGATTAGTATTTAGTCACAGGCAACGAGACCCGTATTTGATTCAGTACATCGATTACAAATTGATCTTTGGCAATATTTTATCAAAAGTAAGTAAATTATAATTTCACAGTGGTAGAGCCACGCAGCAGCCTTTGCTGATACACGCATGGGCCGACTCAAGCAGGTGTGGTATCACGACCTCACAAAAGACCAGCGTGAAGTAGAGACTTCGCTTCTGTGTTTCGTCTGCTGAGTGCAGGTGGCCGGACGCCCAATCCCTCCCTCTTCCCATCAACATGGTAGTGGAATTAAATGCAATACTACACCAGGAGGGTATCAGCACCCCTGGAGAATCCCTTGTTGAGCATTCACGTTCAAGCTACTCTACTCCTGAGCGCTGGAGCAAAATTCCGCTTGAGACTAAACCTGCTCGGGGTAAACGGAGCAATAAGTCAAAGGAGCCCCCTGCCACGCTATCCGTAAGTTTCTGCAACATCACGGGACTTAATTCAAACGCCGTCCACCACCAACTGGAAACGGCGAAGCCGGCCTTGCTCTTTCTAACCGACACAAGAGTTCTCTCCGGCTGATGCTTCGTATTTATCCTACCCGAGGTACAAATTGGTACACTCTTTTGTGTCTCGGGCTGTAGTTTGCGTGTATGTGAGAGAGAGAGGATATCTGTTTACGACACCTCGGCAGCCTTGAAGCTACGGACCTGTCCATCTTATGGCTGCGCGTAGACGGCGACGACCAACCCCGCGTCTACAGGTGCCTCTATAGGTCCCATAGCGTTAATGCCAAAACTGACTCATCGACCACATCCAGATGGCTGCAGACTCCCACCACGCTAAATGGCTTAGTTCTCGTTTAACTTATCATGCAAGTAGATCTGTTTATGACTTTGCTTTGGCATATGGTCTGACACAACTGGTTACCTCGCCTACGCGGATCTCAGATGTGGAATATCATTTACCTTCCCTGTGGGACCTTCTACTGACCTCACATCCGGATGGATATCAGGTATCCGTCGATGCCCCTCTTGGCTCCTCGGAGCATTGTCTGATACGGAGTACGGTGCCACTCACGCAATCGTCACGGTTGTGTACTGCAGTTTACCGCCGTGTTTGGCATTATAGGTCAGCAGACTGGGATGTGATCTTTTTTGCATCCTACCCTTGGAGGCAGGTTTGCTTCTCGCCGGATGATCCCAGCGTTGTTGCTGATTCTGTCGCTAATCTGGTGCTACAGGGAATGTAACTTTTTATTCCATTATCTGTGGTAACTTTCAGAGGTAGAACCCAGCCTTGATTTGGTCGCTCCTGCAAAATTGCACTGTCATAAGCATAAGTGCTACCAGGCCTGGGTACGCGCATCGACGTCTCGGGATGCAAACACCAGTGCCCTTAAAAAGAAGTACAATTCTGCCTCCAGGTCCTTCAAAGGTTTCATTCTCAAGGCATAGTCAGAGCACATCGGCAGAATTGGCGAGAAACTTGTTCGTCTTCCTTCAAAAACACGTGCATTCTGGTCTCTCGCCAAGGCTATCCAAGGGAACTTCAGTCAGATATCTCTCCCATCTCTGCACAAGGAGGACTACTCACTGGCCCATGTCGCAAAGGACAAATCCGATCTGCTGGGCTCTCTATTTGCGTCCAACTTGACTTTTGATGACGGGGGGAACACACCCGCGGAATGAGTGCTCCATGCAGGATGTCCTATTTACCAAACTCCCAGTGCGCAAAGCACTCCTCTTCCTGGACGTCAACAAGTCAAGTGGGCCTGATGGCGTCCCTTTTATTGTACTGAAGACGTGTTTTCTGGAGTTGGCACTGGTTTTAACGCGTCTTTTCCGGTACTCTTACTCCTTTGGCGTAGTCCCGAAATCATAGAACACAGCCTTCGTGCACCCGATTTCTAAAAAAATTAACCGCTCTGATCCGCCCAACTAATAGCCTATCGCCATCACCTCCTTGTTCTCTAAAATAATGGAATTCATTATTAACAGCCAGCTCTTACAGTACCTTGAAGATCACCAGCTGATTAGTGACCGCCAGTACGGTTTCCATCGCGGTCACTCGGCTCGGCAGTAGAGTCCAATAGGGAGGCATTGGCCGTTAGTTTGGACATAGCGAAGGCCTTCGATCGGATTTGGCACAAAACACTTCTTACGAAGCTTCCTTCCTATAGGCTTCCCAAGAAATTGTGCAATTGGATCACAAGTTTTCTTGCTGATCGGATCATCAAGGTCGTAGTAGACGGTGCATACTCCGATCACAAGCCCATTAACGCTGGTGTTCTACAAGGCTGCGTGCTATCACCGACGCTGTTTCTTCTGCATATCAATGACATGTTGCAAACCGGTCACATTCATTGCTTTGCAGACGACAACACTCGTGATGCTTTATACACCGGCCGTGCCAATATTTCTCGGTAAAACGTCGCAGACTACCGGGACAAACTTGTGTCTGAAGTTGAAACTTTTTTTAACAAAGTCTCAGACTGGGGGCGACTAAATCTGGTTCAGTTTAATCCCCAGAAGGCACACATTTGCGCGTTTACCGCTAAAAAAAAACCCTTCGTCGTATCTCCTCAGTTTCAAGGCACTCCCCTTGTTGCCTCAGCCAGTATTGGAATCCTCGGCGTAGACATACCAAATGACGTGCAGTTTCGTGGTCACTTGGAAGAGAAGGTCAAATTGGTCTCTAAAAAGCTTGACGTACTCAGCAAAGCAGGACAGTGTATCATGCCGCCTCTCCGCCTGCAACTTTACAAGACGCAGGTTTGGCTGCACGTGGAATACTTTTCCATCTCTGGGCCGGGCCTCCCCAGTGCTAGCTCTTTCCATTTGATCGCATCCAGCGCAGAGCTATTCGAATCGTTAGCGACCGAGATCTTTCCGATCGGCTTGACTCACTGGCAATGCGAAGAGATGTTGCATCTCTTTGCGTATTTTATCACTCTGAGGAATTGTTCGGACTAATTCCAGTCGCACAATTTCATTATCGCACGTCGCGAAAAAACTCACGATATCATCCATACCATCTGGATGACTGGCGGTCCACCGCCGTACGATTTAAAAGAAGTTTTCTTCCACGCACAACTTCCTTGTGGAATCGACTACCATTACAGGTTTTTCCAGTCTGATAAGACTTAGGGACCTTCAAGAAAATAGCCCTCTCCTTTTTAAAAGGCCGGCAACGCATCTGCAATTCCCCAAGTGTTGCAGTTGCTCATGGGCAGCGGTAATCACTTACCATCAGGTGAGCCGTATGCTCGTTTGCCCCCCTCCTATAAATTAAAAATTAATTAAATTAATTGTATGTTTTATTGGTAATCAAATCTCTGGTTTAATTGGGCTTCTGGTTAAATGGACGTCCAATTTCATAAATATATTTGCGACTAGGTGGAGTTGTAGTTTCTGGATTATAATAACTAAAAATTTTAACGTTACGAATACTGCTGGACATTATTTTAAATCTCGTCTGCAAAAAACCTTTCATTGCCAATATGAATCAAATAGACTTAAAACATTTAACTGTAAATAAGTTGCTTAGCTATTCCGAAACTAGGCGCAAGGTTACGGTTCTGTGAAATATGTGATTCGCTTTGTTCGCAAATCCACAGTCCTTGAAAAATTACTCGCAGATAACAAAACGTCTTTTGCAAGACTCTTATACCTCTTTCTTTTTGCCTTTTCTGGATATATTCAAAATGATGGATAACAATTTACAAGTTCTAAATAATCTCCGTTAATTAAGTAGTAACTGTTAATCGTTTGAAATATTGTAATGCATATATATAATTTCTTAAAAAAACTGCACAAGCCACAATGATAAATATCTGTCCTATGAGAATTATAACGAGAAATTGGCCCCTAATCCCCAGTCCCGTTGTTTCTGGGTTATGTAGTAAAAGTGTACAAACATCACGTGTTGTCAATAATTGTTTACGGAACCGAAATATTTCCTTTCTGGTATAAGCTTAATACTACAATTCGAAAAGAGGAATGTGGAATCGTTAAGTATAACTTTTCCTGTAGTATTCATTAATCTAGTTAGCACTCATTTAGTTTTGTATAAATTATTATGCGTTTATACAAATTAAAAAGTACTGAATTCAACAAATTTAAAAAGGAAATAGTATTGGACCCATGGAAAATTACAGGTAGTTTCCTTGAGACGCCCGTATGAGGAATCCAAGCTCGTTTAGGACCGCACTTGGTGACAATCTGTGGAAGAGGCTTATATGCACTTTCAAACCAAACAACCGCTCTCCCTCTCTCCATAATTATTGTTTATATTTGTAGGTGGGAGGACTGATTTTCTACTTTGGAGTCTATTTGTCTTGCCCTGATCTATTTCTAACGCCAAGCAGAACTGCACTTACTGCTGTTTCGGTTTAAGAGATATAGAGATCCAGGATAATAACAGGCTATGGGGTGTATAATCTTAGTGCTCAGAAGTGGTAACGGATCACAAGTCTTCTTTGCGTGAAGTTGCTTTCAATGTCTATGGCACGTAGTAGCCACTTACCATCAGGTGGACTGTAAACCTTTTGACACTTCTTAAGCCTATTGTTACATCATCATTACTATCATTACAACCAAACACAAGTCCATAGCTATAATACCACAAATCTTACCGGTACTAGGTGTAAAACTTTCTTTCCTATCGGCTGCCGGTTCTTCCAGATTCTTGGCCGTTACCACCAGCTTACTGATTTGATGGCTTATGTCGGTTACTTTGGTTTTATTTTCTCCATTGCTCGCTTGGCAACTTTAAGCTTTCTAATATGACCAGCATATTTCATGACTGCCAACATACACTGATTGTACATTTTCGTTTTCAAGTTCTGGAATATACGTGAAAAAAGATGTGTCTTTATCATTTGATTGCTTCCTAGCCGAGTTGGACTCTTTTATTGACTTCTCAGCCAAAAATTTAGTTACATATTCCAACTATTTGTCATAGGTAAACATACTCGTCAATAACTTTGACCGTAATGCTCTCAAGCACTATCGGCATATGTGTTACATGGACGTTACATGTGACTAGTGTTTTGTTCATCTTGAGATATTAAAGTTGTAAGAATTACTTTGCCCATATCCGCTCAATGAAATAAAACGATGTGTCTTACCTATTTTGAAGAGCATCTTCCGCTCTCCCTCAATTGCGTGATTAATCCCCGTCACACTCATCCCAGTACCACTACACGCAACACCACTACACTAGGAAAGACACGCCACATATGGTAATATGACACGTGTTTCGCCTGTACTCAGACATCCTCAGGTGGAGTGGACTCTGCGATGGCTGACCACTACTAAGTGAGCAGCGAGCCAAAACAGCTGCTATTTACACACCTTGCTAATATAACCGCTCTCCACTTAAGAAGCGAGCGATAAAACATTCGACGAATCGCAGGCGCCTGCTGTAAAAATAACAAACAACAAACCACCGCGAAACGCCCGCCTAGCCTCCAACAACCAAGCAATCAATTGCTGATCACCTTGAGGGTGATGTACGACTAAATTGCGAGGCTGTCTGTTATTAGAGAGCAGGTCCAATTTTTACGTTTTACTGCGCTGACTGATGGTGATGGTTTTGTAGCTGGTATCTGGCTTTCTCCAAATTTTTAGAAGTGGACAAATGAGCATGCAGGTCACCTAATAGTAGGTGTTGACAACTGCCCACGAATAACTGCAATATCAGTGGAAATGCAGGTTCGTTGCCTGTCTTTTAAAAAAGGAGTAAGTTTTTTCTTAAAGGCTCCTAAGTTGCATCGGTCCGGTATAATTGCTTGATAGGCTTCTTCTTATTAACTTCTTTGGGATCTTAAACGGTGACGTTGTGACAACAGTCATTTACATACAAAGCTGCAGTATTCAGCAAATATGACAGCATACAGGCAAATGAGACGACGTAACTTCAAAACAGATCGTATTAAAGAAAGTATCTGCCGAAAATAATCAATTGTTAAAGATGAAGACCAGTGGCAGCCTCACTCCTGGGCCACCAGAGATTTTGAGTGAAATTGAAAAATTTTGCAGACTGCTGTACAAGTTTTTTGATCACTGCGCTAGTGTGAGTAACGATCCAACAGCAATTTTCATCCGACATTATTCCGATGATCAAACATTTTATTAGCTTAATTAATACTGATACATTTCAATCAATAAACAATATACATTTTAGATCATATATGAACACAGTTGACCAACTCTAAATAATCAGATCAAGATAACAGTGTTCTATGGAATCCTGCATTTTTCCGGACTGATACGACTTAGGGATCTTCAAAAACCAAGCTTACTTCTTTTTAAAAAGGCCGAAAACGCAATAACAATTTCTCTGATGTTGCAGTTGTTGATGGGCCGCGGTTGACACTTACTTAATTCCCTCTTCTATAAAAAACACATTTCAATAATGTTCGCATTTCATCATATGTATTGTATTTATAACGGACAATGTTCTATTAAAAATTTGATTGTAATCGAGTTGATTGATGAAAGAACGTACGTTTGTGTACGAAATTCAGTTGTACTACAAAATACAACAAAAAAAAATTATATTTAAGATGTTTTGGAATTAGTAGTGCACCTTTTATATTAACACACTCGTATGATACCATATGAAGACATATGCAAGGAACTTTATTCCAGCACATCTAGCACTAGCATAGTCAAAAACTTTTTCTAAGATTAGACTAAATTTCCTGTCCATAGTCCAACAATATTACGTGAACGGGGTGCGTGAGAATACTGAACACCATATTTTGTTCCCGTAACGTTCGTATTTTTTTATTTAAGACGGGGCAAACGATCACGCGTTTTACCCGATGGTAGCCTCGGTATTTACAAAACATTAAATGGGATATCATATTTTTGTCTCCACCGAAACTAGCGCTAGAAAACTGCGTCAAGACCAAGATTGGCAGTTCACTTTGTAGACGTGACAATTAAGATAAATCCTACCTTAAACGGGAGAGACTCATGTCTAGCAGTAGAGAGGATGATGAAGAAGAAGAACGAAGTGTATATACTTGTGGTACATCCTGCTGAGTAACAGACGTGTCCCTAACACACAATACATCATCATCACATCTTAATCGCAATTTCGAGGGCTATAGAAAATCTGGCAAATAATGTTTGGCAGCTGGCGCATTATTGAAAGTGCATGTAAATGTGACAAAATAATAGTTATATATATTGTTTACTAATGTAAGCAAATAATACCGTTTGGATTACATCACATAGCTTTTATTTTAATCTGTTCATAACTGTAAACAGATTCTTTTATACATAATCACTTTTTACTTGTTACCTACAAGACACTACACAAACACTGAAATATCTACTGAATACATTAATACCGAATGACCCACTTGGGTCGTGACGACCGTTTTAATATTTCCCTTTTGGAGTAAAATCCGAAGCTATTACACTAAAAATCTTACCGGAAATTCAATGATACAAAAGAGGACATCCGATTTACAGTAATCAAAGACAGATGTACATTTCAATAGACAATTACATTATAATGAAAGTCATACAATGAAATATGCTTAATTATCACTATAATTTATTTAATTGCTAACACTAAAGAGTAGTAAATCTCCATATCCCTCCTTGGTAAAGCAATTGGCCACCAAAAATCAAGAAGTTTTTATTCCATAAAATATTATTTGAAACAGGTAAGTGGCTAAGTAAATAAAAAAACATTTAAGAAATAAAAATTGTATTTCGTCACGTCATCATATCGTTTATGCATTAAAAAAGAATTCCGAAATAAAATTTGCCATTCACCCAATTGCAAATCAAGTTTTTATTTATCTTATTTTGAGACAATGCTAGTGTTATAGAAATTTCCGGCGCGTTGTGTTGAAAAACAGAAAATCAAGTCGGGTCACGTACTATTAGAGTATTTTTGCCGCATTGTATGAATCGGGGAGTAGTTTTAAAACACACTCGTATGTTTGGGTAACATTGGAAGGAAATTTCGACTCTACCTTATCATATTTTCTTTTAAAACACATTATGCACATATATCAATTTTAAAATGTTACCCAGCATAATTAGCGGATTTACAAATTTAAAGTATGGTTTCTAACTCATTACGTACTCGTATATAAAATGAATTTACCACCCAATAACGTCTATTTAAGCATGGCTTATTTTAACATTAAATGGCATTAGAACTGTGTTTTCACCCCCATCCATACGAAATTGGCGTTTTGTACGGGAGGAACATAAAGTCAATTATTTTTTTAAATATATTTAATTAAACAAAATATGCACTTTCGTTATCTATGCACTTTTGTCATCTCATAGGTAGTTCATTGATCCCTTTACTAAAAAAACCATGGCGGCGAGAATCAATAAACGTTTTTAAGGCAGTTTGAACTGCCACATCGGAGTTGAATTTTTTTCCTTGTAAGAAGTTGTCCTAATTCTGAAAAAATGTCCAATTGTAGCTCATCTAAATTATTGGTTGTTTGTTGTGCAGTGTGTGGTCCTGCGTTGCCGTAAAGCAGCGGTGGCCTAGAGCGATTGACCAATCTCGGTTGTTTCGCAGCTAGTTCTTCCTTCATAGTTTGCAGTTGCTGACAACAAATATCTGCTGTAATCGTTTGGCCAGATCTTAGAAAGCTGAGGTGAACGACACCGGCACTAGTCCACCAAACACTCACAAGTAACTTTTCTGAGTCAATTTTCGTTTAGGGCAGGATTTGGCTGGGTCTCCAGGTTTCAGCCATTTCGGCGAGCGCTTTCATTAATCGTACAGTATCCACTTTTTATCACAAGTAATGATTCGATTTAAAATGCCTTTGTATTTGTGTCGTTGAGCAAAGTAACACAGCAGTCGACGCGTGTTTGCAACTTCGATTCACTCAATTCATGAGGTACGCATCGTTCATGCTTTTTTTTTACTTTCTCAATTTGTTTCAAGTGGATAAGTACAGTTTTATCACTTACCCCGTAGCCTGCAGCTATCTCCGAAGTGTTTTGTGATGGATCCGTTTACACAATAGCCTTTAGTTCTTCATTTTCCACTTTTTGCGACACCAGCGCCGTACATATCATTAATCCTTCGAGCTATTTCCGCAGTACTGGTGCCACGGTAGAACTCGTACTCATAAATATACTGATATTTCATGTTTTCCATTGTGCGGTAATAAGCGAAACCAAAAAAGCAAATGAAGGACGGTTTTCAAAACTCAAATGTACCAGCTAAATGAATTTATAAATTTGAATTTGGAATTCTTAATCAAAGAGGAGATATTTAAACAGATCAAAGTAGTCAGTACGACAAAACGCTAATTACATCATTTAATGTGTGTAAGTATACTCGAAGTGTATGCAAGTTTGTATATTTATTTATCCGTTTCTCTGTGACTTTCTATCTTACCTACGCATACATGCTCGTCGGTTAAGGGTACTCCTAATTTGGCCCATTTTCAATATATCGCCAATTTGGTCGGTAAACTGTAATCCACTTTTCGCCCCTCCGGGAGATAGTATAGATATCTTATGCGTATAAATTGACGATGCAGCTATTGCTTTTAAGACGAACGAACGGCTCAATTGGGGAAAAACCACTCTCTTACAAAAAACCAGCGTAAAATACTGACTTAATACCGCTGTTTCGAATGTTGAGTGTGGAGAACAGGAAAAGATAGAATCACATTCTATCTTTTCCTGTTATGGGCCATAACATCCACTTACCATCAGGTGGACTGTGTGCTCGTTTGTTAGTCTTTTTATTCATAAGAAATTAATTTAATTACAGAGATGGCTGGTAAATATACATGAGAACAAAGTTAGTCATACTGACTAAGCCCTAAGTTTCATTACATCTTCCTAAAAATTAAACTGATCAGCCGACAGTAATAAGGGTTTATAATATCTTACAAGTGCGTTCATAGGAACATTCGGTATTGACTTAAAATAAGTTTGATGGCTGCACGTTTCCTACAAACTCAAGTATCAATGAACTATCCGACGACTGCTAAATCAGTACAATGCTCTCCAACGCGTACACGCTTGACGAATTCAGTGCAGTCGGCCGATAGTTTTTTATTTTTCTAATTTCCTCCAAGCCTGTCATGCATATATTTCATGATGGCGATACCTACCGCAATGTCTATCAAATATTTGATAGTGGAAATATAAAAATACCGCAATTAAAAAAACTTTAAATTTTTTTAATGAAAATAAGAATAAAAATATTGTCTGTATTTCAAGTCTGTGAAACTGTAATCAACATTTGGAATCAGCTTGTTGAGGATAAAAAGGATAGTATATTTCTCTCTGCTGCCTTCAAGAGTAGCATACTAATTAGCAAATTATTGGAGTGCAATCGGCTAATTGTTGGTTAGTCTATGCACTATCCACCAACCAGATTTTTAATTGGTCTAAGTACCTACTATTGGGTGGTATAACTCTGTTTTCATCACGAACTGTAACTTTTAACATAAGCGTCCCCTAAGTCACCGAGTAAGTATGAACATATAACTTTGCTCTTGTTTGAAAGAACATCACGTACGCGGATAACTTACGTGGCTGTTCGATCATTTGTAATAATACTTGTGTCAGTAAATTATATTTTAATATGGCAGTCAATGGATGCAGGTGGCCCAAGACCGTGCTTTGTGGCTTTCCTTGGGGGAAGCCTGTGTTCAGCAGTGGACTTGTGAAGAGCTGTAATGAATGAATTATTTAATTAAATAGAACTATATAGGGCGACCAATAGACAAACACTCCAATTACTAGTAGTTACTTTGTATGTGTATACCTATTTAAATAAAATTAAGATGTATTTTCACCACTGAGAACTAAAGTTGGAATAGCCCATTAACAGTAAAGAAAGGGTACCACCCTTTCTAGTCACTCGCCACACGAAACATGTACTGCTAATTCAGCTACTGGTAGCTGTTGAAATACTGTAAACCTTCATTTATTAAAACTCTTCTGCTGAACACAGGCCTCCTCCAAAGATTTTTAAGTTAATAAATATCACATTCTTCCTTTTTAATATCTATTTAAAATTAAGAGTGTTATGTTTTACCGAAATTTATTTAGATGGCGCTATTTTAAAAGTTGTACAATGTAAAATGGCTTAAAATACAAAAAACATACGATTAGTTAACTATTTAAGAACATGCGTTATCTCGCTTGTTACTGATCAGGAAAGACATAATCCTTGTTTACATTTCTGAAGTTGAATAAAAAGTAGCCTGTATACGACAACTACTCACTAATACTAAATGTTAAATTATATAAACAATTGCGAATAGTACGGTAGGTACTTAACAAACTTTAAAATGTCTTTTAAATGTTGTTCTTAAGGCCGAATACGAAGAGAACTGGCGAAAATTAATGTATTTCTCTTGACTAGAACTTTGACCTGAAGTAATTCTAAGCTTTAAAACATTTTTGTAGGTTTGTTCGGGTCCTTCACAATGTCACCGTCATTTTAAAATAAATGAATATACCAACAAATAAAAGAATGTTAAGAAATGATATATAAAATTATTGTTCTTCCAAAACTCTGTGAATTTTAATTTAGGAAAAATTCTTTTACGTAAAATGTTTGTATTGTAATTCCGAAGGTACCTGCTATCTTTATTTTCGATACAAAATATTATTTATTAACATAATTCGTTTTAATTAAAAACACCTAATAATAATATCGTATATTGCCAGATAAAAGTTTGCCGTAATAAATTACCAGGCGCTTCGACGTGTGATGTGACGTAAGGTAACAACAGTCGATGTGTCTGTAGCGAAAATCGTTAATTTATTGTTTTATACGCGTTTAAGTGTCTATAAATGTAAATATGGGTAGGAAAAGAAATAAATGTTACCTAAGTGGTAAAACAAAGAGAGTTTATCCCATGAACGCTGCTCGAATGTTGTATTTTGAGGTTAATACTTATATTTAGTAAGGTAATTTTTTGTTTGAGGCTGCCTAATAGGTTGCATTTTTACTCATTTACATTAGCCAAACTGAACATTTGTCAACACACAAACAACACAACATCAAGTGAGAAACACTAAAAATGTAAAATATCAAGACCCAGTCGGAAAAGAATGTACAGAGTAGTGCAAGCACAGAGACGAGAGAGAGAGAGTGCAACAACGACAAAAATGGTGCAAAAAAAAACAATTATTTTGGGTTTTCATTCTATCTATGCGCATGATCGCGGAGAAGTTTCTGGCCAAAAACCAAAAGGTTTTTTGTGCGTTCATGGACTTGGAAAAGGCCTATGACAGAGTGGATAGGGATTTGCTATGGCAAACACTGAACTCATATGGGTTGAGCGCTGGCTTGATACAGGCATTAGAGTCTCTTTATAGGGAATATAGTGCTTGTGTTAGGATCAACGGGGTCTACTCGGACTGGTTTGACATCCATTAAGGTGTCAGACAGGGCTGTGTGGCTTCCCCGTGGTTGTTCAACCTATTTATGGACAGTTGTTTGCAAAAATTGGAAAGTTGAAGAATGCGGATTAAGAATGGGTGAGTTAACCGTCAAATGCCTTTTGTACGCCGATGATCAAGTTATTCTTGCGTCGTCGGCGGCCGAGTTGCAAATGATGGTTACATTAATGAACAGATCATTAAAAGAAAGGGGTATGAAAGTGAACGCAAGTAAGATGAAGGTTATAGTTTTTGAAAGAGAAGAAAGTAAAACGATTTGTGAAATAAGAATAGAAGGGGAGTTGATCGAGCAAGTAGATGAGTTTCTATACTTGGGCTGCATATTTAGCAGGGATGGGAGATATGATAAGGATATAGAACGACGAGTGAATGCGGGAAATAGAGTAAATGAGGCCTTGCACTCTATTGTGAAGAGTCAAAATGTGTCGAAAAAGGCACGTATGGCAATTCACAATGCTGTGTTGGTCCCTACTTTAACGTATGGTAGTGAAAGTTGGGTGTGGCAGAAGAAGCACGAGAGTAGAATAAACGCAGTAGAAATGCGGTCGTTAAGGAGTATGTTAGGGCTGAACCTGAATGACAGGGTAAGAAATTGTGTAATAAGTGAAGAGTGTGGTTTGCAAGATGATGTTGTGACCAGGACTAAGAAAGGAATGCTTCGGTGGTTTGGTCATGTGGAAAGAATGAATGAGGAAAGAGTGACAAAGAAAATTTATGGTGCAGAAGTGAATAGCAAAGTCGGAAAGGGACGTCCTAGGCGAAAATCTATCGACCAAATTGGCGATTTATTGAAAACGGGCCAAATTAGGAGTACCCTTAACTGACGAGCATCTATGCGTAGGTGTATGGATGTGAAGGAGGCAAGAGAGGTGTGTCAGGATCGTGCCAAATGGAAGTCTGTAGTTTCTGCCTACCCCTCTGGGAGACAGGCGTGTGTGTTTATGTATTTATGTATGTATTCATTCTATATTTGACCCCTGTATTTGTTTGAATTCACTCGTTTTATTCTAGAAAATGACAGAATTACAGACACGATTTTCTGTAGATTATTGGGTGTATGTCTAGATTTTATTAGTGTTATATAAAATAAAACAAAATAATAGGTCATCGCAGATTGAATTAAAATGGCAAACCACTAAAAAGGTTTACTACTTTAATGCGGTAAACAGAGCTCAGTAGATGTTTAAATGGCATCATTTATAATTCACCATAACTATCTTCTCACTTCATTAAATTAACCTCTCTGGGTTTAACATTAGTTTGAATTTCTGACAGTTCAGGAACGTAACTGAAAAATAGATAATATTAAGTTGCAAAAGAAAAAAAAAAATATATATATATATATATATATATATATATATGTGTGTGTGTGTGTGTGTGTGGGTATTTAATATATAAATTTTAAGCAAAAAACAAACAATTTAAATGAAACTCATCACGCAAAAAAAAAAATTAATCTATGCCAGTAATCACTACAAACATTTGCAATTTAGAAAGCTCACGGCTAACACTGTACTATATTATTCTAATCTTTTCCTGTGCATATAGTCTATACATACATATAACTAAATTAAAGTGTGTCTGTTATATCGAAATAACTGCCTTTTATTGAGCTGAGAGAGTAATTAAACAAATATATATTTGCCATTAAGACACGAATAACAATTTTTGTAATTTTGTCCGTCAGTTCGTTCGGGCTAAACTTCAGAACGGCTCAAACAATTGTAATGCAACTTCACGAATAAATGAAGACGAGTGATCTAGACTATAATTCGTCGGAAAAATAAATCCATCCAGCTGAAGCCGGGCGGGTCGCTAGTATGTTAAAAGACTCTCAATTATATAATTTTATAAAAGATATCCTTTGATAAATATACATTTGATAACATAAATGGTTTTGGACGACATCTTAAATCTAAATAGCGCCACATGAATAAATTCAACTCAGGCGGAGCAGGGGCGGGTCGCTAGTCTTATAATAAAAATTATAGAATTACAGTTGAAGCGCTTACTACTATTAAAGATTATCAAAAAAATACTGAGAATTTTATTTTCTCTTTTTTCAATAATGTAATTTATTTTAAATCGACTTAGCAGCGGAAAATATTTACTTCAGAGGAAATGAGAAAGTGGAAAACAGTTCGATTAATTAAGCATTGCTTTGTCGAGATTTTTGTTATTTATCATTAATAATATTGAGTTTTGTTTTAAATTGAGTTGAGAGTTATGTTTTGGGCAACAGTGAGTAAATTTAAATAATTTTCTCAAAGCGCTATAAAGTTTTTCAATCTCATAAAGGCTACTCGTATATTTATGGCTTTAATGAGTCTAATGTCACGAAAGAAAATAATATTAATATTAAATTGGTTATACGCTGACTTGATGAGAACGAGTGATATACTTCTAAGCCTATTGGGGGCTGTAGCGGCGCTGTCGTCGCGCCACAAGCGAAATCCACCGAAGCCTAAATCACGCTATCAACATTCCAAATCATAAACAGTATATATAAAACATCTCCGAACTATCACAGGGAGTGTAGGCCGCTCCCCGGGCAGAACACCTTGCCCGGCGGGAGATCTCCCCTTTTCCTTTCACGGCCACAGTGGTGACCCCGACGTGATCTGAACACGCAACCAAACAACATTCGGAAACTTCAAGCTTCATCATCGTCATAGCATACCCCACCCATTCGCTCCCGAGCAGATATCGTCTGCAGTCTTCATATCATTCACAAGGTTCATCGCAGCACTAGAATAATAATGCTTCCTGTTCCTTCAAGCTACTCTCTGCGCTATACAGTGTTCGGCACGGCTCTGACGGCCTCACGGCACTCTCGCAGATTACTTGCCTTCTTCTCGACTCACCGCCGACTACAAGGCAATCTCCTGGCACTTGCACATTCGTCGGCAACGAGGCTGCACTATCGACCTCCGGTCTGAGCAGGGGGGTAATGTAGCGGCGCTGTCGTCGCGCCACAAGCGAAATTCACCGAAGCCTAAATCACGCTATCAATATTCCGAATCATAAACAGTATATATAGAACATCTCCGAACTATCACATGGAGCGTTGGCCGCTCCCCGGGCACAACACCTTGCCCGGCGGGAGATCTCCCCTTTTCTTTCTACGGCCACAGGGGCTATAAATTCCTTATTTTGTACATAAATTTTCATTTTTAATCTTTCTACAAATTTATAAGTATTTAGTGAAATACTGCGTTGTGGGTTGACTGATGAGCTTATGACTAACCAAAAATTCAACTATAAATAAAAAATAAAATCATAATTCAAGGAACTAAATTTAATAAAATAAGTTCTATACAACCGTCCCAGAGGTCGGTGCTTAAATATTTATAGAGTGTAGAAGAATTTCAATAAAAGTTTAATGTTTTGACCCTTTTGAGTGAACTTAGGAATACCACAATCTCGAGGTAACAAAATATCGTCCAACTTGTTACACTAAAGATTTCGTACTTAGGGACGGAATATTTCTGCAAATTTATATTAAATCACCCCCCAAGATTTTACTTACACTATACTAAACTATCCCTAAAGTATAATCTTTATGACAGGTTTAAGAGAGCTGAAGTAACTCAAGGGCTAATTGCTCGCTGTACACTTCACAGTACGCGCGCAAAGGAGGCAATTCTGTTTGGACCCACTACGATTGGACATGTTTATTACTGGTATTACACATAAAATAAGAAAATAATTTATGATAGTAAACGGGCTAAAGATTATATGAAAGGATAACGGAATAATAATATCTTACTAAGATTGGAATGTATTGATAAACATCTGCCTGTTAAAGTATAAATGAAAAAAAAATTACGTGTAATGAAGCATTTTAGCAGTTTGCACGATAAACTTGAAAAAAATATTTTACTTTAGTATGCGGTATATTACAGGTTTTTAGTAAGATAAAAAGAGGTATCATTGAAAACTTGCTTTTAATCTTTTTTTATAAAAGTGTTAGCTAATATCGTATAGTATCATGTTAAAGCAGTGGTCATAAAACGAAAACCAGTAAAACTTAATTTATAAAAAATAAAAACACGATATAGAAACATGATATCGATATTGTACGCGATACCAGTATCATATAAATAATATCGATACCATTAGGTATCCAAGTAATTTTATATTGACGACCACGACTTTTTCTGCCACCAGGGTAACGCTACTTAGGAATGAGGTGAAATATTTTATTGAAAAGTGCAGTAGATTAACATTTATTTGTGAAATATTATTATTAATAAGATTAAAATGGATTAATCAAATTGTTAAAGAACAACCACTGAAGCGTTGTCTTGTGTATTTAGGTGTATACACTAGAAACCGAAAATTTTTATTCAAATCATAAATAAGGAAATATATTTTAAATGGTTCTCAACTGTCAAATTGTTTTGTAATGACTTTGTTTGCTGGTAAAAGAGAGGAAATTACACTTGAAATTGCAACACACAACAAAACCCTGTCGTGGCGGGAAGCTGTAAATTTTATTGAATAATGATGTTTGAGATGTTTATTTCCTTTGACTAGAGAAGAAAGAAAGAACATAACATAAAGACCGTTAGTTGTAGGAATGTAAAGAAATATCGGCGTTTCTTTTTAGCTTATGAGTATATTCGTATGTAAAAAAGGACAACAATAGTTTTATCATTACCGAATATGGCAACAATTTTTTCGCTGCGGCCGGGCGCCATGTTTTGTCACAGTCAATGACAACTATATCAGTTGTCATTGCTACTTTAGTGAGGGGGTGTGTTATTTTTATATTTTTCTCTCATGGAATTCGACTATTACGAAATTTCTTATTCTATTCCTCGGGACCTCTATATCGGGATAAAAAGTATTCTATATGTTAATTCAGGTAATAAACTATTCGTGTGCCAAATGATTACATTCAAACTGGTCTGATACTTTTGGCCTGATTGAGGAACAACAAACATTCAAACTTTTGCATTTATTATAGTTTAATTAGTGTGAGTATTATGACTGAGTCTGATTTATTGTCTAACAAACAAACAAAAATTCTTTAATTAGTATTTCTTGTTTAGTAATTCCCGGGTAATAATTGTACCATTAATAATAGATAGTTACATTATAAAAACAAAAAAAACGACTGCTTAATAGTGATGAACTGAAAACATAGATATAACTTATATATACTTCAGTAATCTCCTTTTAATTTCCTTAATTTGGATAAAATTTAATTAAATTTATCGATAGCTTTAGTAAAAAAATTAAGGACTTACAATTTGGCGACAAAAATCCGTCATATTGATTTAAAAAAAAACTATCTAAGAACACACGGGTGTTTGAGATGAATCACACGAAAGAATCTTTTTCTAAACGAGCGCCACATTATCGATATTAAGTATAGTGCGCAGCACTACGTCAAGCCGCCATCTTTGTGGCAGACTCAGTTTAGGTATACACGTTTTTTTCATAGGTATGTCATTTCCTTTCTTTCTTCTCTAGTCAAAGTTTATTTCACGTATTTTTGACACTGTTGTAACAACTGACAGTTATCTTTCTATGATCAACGGCTGCTTTGTGGTATACTGTCATTGTCTATAAGTACAGAGTAACTGAATCAGTGAGACGCCATGTTGAAAGTCGATAAAAATAATTAATAAACATCAATTGTTTACAACGACAGAATACATTTAAATGAATTATTTGTATTTTTTCCGAATTCTACAGATATTTTTTGAGGTACTGAACATAGACATGGTTGATTTTGAAACATCTGCTTTTCGCCTACGATTACAATGTGTCACAAATAATGTCACTTCAGTCCCAACTGGCGACATCTGTGAGCAGTAAATTATTGGCCTTCATTGTTAGAAATAAGATAAAAAAAATATGTCCTTACCAACTAAAATCTATTATTTTAAATGAAATAGCTGATTATAACTGCTGTTATCTTCATAACATGTATTGAACAACAATTTATTTAAACGGAGATTTGTTAGCCCGGACTTTATATTTTTGTTACCATCCTCCCAAAGATCCGGCAAAAGAATCTATACATAATTTTTCATCATCTGTAAAAATTATGGTACTCTCCTATTGCAGGTAAAATTTGACATAATCACTACGCTTGGCATTCGGATTAACAATTATAAAAAAGACAAGAAGTCTCATTCCGTCGCTGGTCTGGGAATTTTAAGTGTGACGTAAATAAAGTGGTTATACTGCCATCTATCGGAATAGGCGACTATGGGAAATGCCAGAAGTATCCATAACATTTTTCTGTCATTACCTACAGCCAAATCTTACAATACTAATGGTACAAAATGAAGACATGCAAACGAGAAAAAAAAAACACTCACGCCTGTCACCCAGAAGGGTAGTCAAGACCACAGACTTCCATTTGGCACGATCCTGATACACCTCTCTCGCCTCCGCCACATTCATATACCTAAACATACATGCTCGTCGGTTAAGGGTACTCTTCTACACTATACTTCTACAACATAAATTTGCTTATCAGTCTTTCCTCATTCCTTCTTTACATAAAATTTTTAACTCAAATATTCACCGCCACCTCGCGATAAATTTACTTTAATATTTTTATAGTCGTAGAAAAGTATGGAAAACCAGTGAAAGTATTGAGTCATAAAATAATGAATCTTAAGCAATATTTTACAAAAGTGCCCCGCATCTAAGCAAAAGTATCAACGAGAAATTGATTATGTTATCGTGTAACTAGTCCCTACTAATTTGTTCCCGTCGAACAATATTTTAATATATATATATATATATATATATATATATATATATATATATATATATATATATATATAAATTGCGTGTCACGTTGTTTGTCCGCGATGGACTCCTAAACTACTTAACTGATTTAACTCAAATTTGCTCACCATGTGCAGTTTGGTCCAACTTCAGAGATAGGACAGTTTTTATGCCCACGAGTGACCCACAATTTTTTTTGCGAATTTGAAGATTTATAATAGGACATGACAAAGGGTCATCGAAAAGGGTAGAACAACGTCTGCCTGGCAAGCTAGTTATAAAAAAAAAAAAATATATATATATCTTTCTTTTTCTCTCATATATACATATATATACATATATATATATATATATATATATATATATATATATATTGTTGAATATTTTATTTTTATTTTTTCGAGGCTCCTACTGAGTATCGTCATCCTAGATGTGACACCTCGTAACTGAAAATTTGACTATTTCTAGTTTGTGACGCAAATTCATCTACACACCATGTCCGCAACAGTTTGGTGATAACTCGTAAATGGATTATGTATTTGACAAAAAAATCGACTCATAGTGACTTCTCGTAAGAGAGTAGCATAAACAGTTTTCTGTTGTGACCTCTTATGTGTAAAGTAATGATATCTGTGTTTCATGACGATAAACACTTCGTAAGGTGATACCTCGTAAGGTATTAATTATGATTACTCATATCTGCGTATTGGCAGATGAATTCAGGTGAGAACTCGTAAATTGACATTTTCGTAGTGGTGTTTTTCTATTGTTTTGCATGTAAATCAATCTTTTTAGAGAATTAATTTTTAAATTGTATTATACTATTTTATTTGCACGATTAGGTTGAAAATTTTTGTGGTTTTCCAGTAATAAAACAAGAAAATTGTAGTGTTTAAGTAGTTACGAAGTATCTACGTTATAAACAGTTAGGTATTGCTGTTAAACCAATTAATATGCAGATATGTGTTATCATCACTACGAAAATGTCGAGTAACTTTTAAAGTTTTAGATTTTAAAGATTAATTAAGTGACAAGGTAATTTAGACGAATTTGAACAAAACTGCACAAAAAAAGCAATATTGTACATTATTTTCCTTTCCATTTAATACTTTCTATTTATAATACTAGACTAGACGGTGGAAACCGGGGCAGCTTTTCCTGCGTTCAATTCGGTATAATCGAGCTTCTTTATGAACTCTTTTCAATTCTGGATGAACAGTATTTAGCGGCTCGAATCGTCAACGACCGAGTGCTTTCTGATAGGCTCGATTCACTGGCGCTACGAAGAGATGTTGCATCTCTTTGCATTTTCTTTCGCATATAACATGGGAGTGCTCTGAGGAATTGTGCGGAATAATCCCAGCCGCCAAATTTCGTGAACGCACTACGCGGCAAACGTCCCGATACCATCCATACCATGTGGATGCTTGGCGGTCCACCACTGTACGTTTACAAGGAGTTTTCTTCCGCGTACGATCTCTCAGTGGAATAGTATACCACTGGCGATTTTTTCGGACCGATACGACCTGGGGACCTTCAAGAATAGAGTTTACTCCTTTCTAAAGGGCCGCCAACGCACCTGCAATTCCCCTGGTGTTGCGGTTGATCATGGGCGGCGGTAGTCACTTACCTTCAGGTGAGCCGCATGCTCGTTTGCCCCTTCTTCAATAAAAAAAACATTTCAAACAAAAAATATGTATATATTTTTATAGGTAATGTCTACTATCTTGGACCAGTTTTTATCACGTTTCTATAAATGACTGTACACAGCCGAGGAAGAAAATTGGAAGATAAATAATATATACGAATTCCAATTATTTACCCCTTCTGGGATGGATAGATGAACATGCGATTCCGAGTATCCACACTAGAATGGAGTTTTTTTGGTTGGATATACGTAATAACCCAAAGTTTAAATTATTTAGTAGAAAACTTCTACTTAAAGGTAAGAACAACTTACACCTTCCTATATACTTTTCGAGATATATGTGAAGAAGTATATATAAATATTTATCCCTATTTATTTCTCCATAAAATCTTTTAAAACTTCTACGAGTATTATAACCTTAATGGGAAAAAAGTTCGATTTAAATAATTTAACCAAGAAATTTTCCCAAATTTATGAAAAAAAAATGTATGGACTGAGGAACCACAGTTTAGATATTTGTTTCTTTTGTCCTTAACACTTTATGTCTATTTATTTAGTAAAATAAGCTTTACAAATTCTTTTCTTATTATCTGTAATCACATCAACTTCATTTTAAGGTACTTTTTGAGATCTTGCTGATAGACTGTGTCAACTGAGATAACAACACTTTAATGGTTTTAACTATATATTTTTCTTCATATTCCAAAATTCGTTCCACAATTGTTTTAGGACTAGGTACTACATAATCCTTAGCAATTCATTTCGCGAATTCCCGGCACAATGTTTACGTACATTAAAATACTTTTATTAGGAGTGGTTTATCACAGTAGTCGAATGGCGGATTCAAACCCCGAAATTTTTCAGTGCGCGGTCGACTCCGTACCATTGTGTTACTGTCGCCTAAATGACATCGTTGCTGTGCTCATTTTTATTTGAAGTTAGTTGTAAGATTAGTGTAATGCCAGAATTTTTCTTCCGATAGATGGTGACAGAATCATCAATACCGTCGGCCGTCATAAGAAACAACTAGTGCAGCGATCACCAATCCGTATGCCAAGTTTGAGTAATAAAGTTAAATTATCGCTTAAGAAGTAAAGGGCCACGTTCAGCAGTGGTGCTTTGAGGGTTGATGATGACGATGAAGAAGATGAACATTTACTAAAGCACAGAGTAAAAGAAGAGTAAGACAGAGTAAAAGAACCCGTCACTATATTTATCATTTGTAGTAATCGTCGGTGACTGTAGGAAATGCCTGCATTCAACAAACAAAATTTGATGATATTATCACCGAATAGTTTTTAGTGTCGCTTGCTCGCATGCATTTGCTGAAAGGTATGTCCATAATTCCCACGCTCAGTGGTTTAAAAGTAGATGGAATACATTAGATAAAAGAAAGAAATATGTAAGAACCGAAACTATAATGACGACGCAAGGACTAAAAACTACTAAAACTTTGTCACTTACACGTTTATCTCGCTCAACAACAAGTTTTCTCTGCAAAACTAGCGCTTTATCACCGATATAAAACAAAATTCGTTCATAATTTAATTAGTACATAGTTTTCCAAATAAATAAGAGAAGATTACGTTTAAATAATAGTAGGCAGGCTAATCCGAATTAATTATAGAATTATAATTAGTATTTTCTATAATAATAATCAAGAGAGGTGTGTCAGGATCGTGCCAAATGGAAGTCTGTAGTCACTTATCTGGTTTCCGGACGTGACAGATTGTCGTTAAAGTGGACTAGAACATCTATATGTATACGTAGTTTACCTATGCCTGAGCAAGCACTCGTGCATTACACATCTCTCCCTAAACGTCCTGCGCAGATAACTAACATCCGTTGAAACCGACCGGAAATTCGGCATGGCGAACAATACTTTTTAAATATCGCCTAAAATCTCTCTTAACTTAAATTCGTATACGTATAATATTTTAAAGGCCTATAATATTGTATTTCCCGCATAAAACTGAATGCATCTTGAATACAAACTTATTTCGAATTACTTACTAAGCTCGAGAGTTCCGAGAATAAATTTTCTACGTTGCTTAAGAAATTGATTTAAGTTAAGAGCAAAGATTGTAGGTCAATTGTGTACATGAGGAAAATTTCTTTTCGCCTCCTGGCGTATACAAGTTTTTCTTATTTTAATATTGCCTACGTATGAAACTGAACAGAAAATGCCATAAATAAAAAAAGAAATCCAAAAACAATTAATTTGTGTAGTATAATGCTGCTTTATTCCTGTGTATGTACTCTGTACTGTACTATGTACTGTTTTATGCATGTATTTGAATTCTGTAGTTCACTTGTTAGAACGTGTAGTTGCGATATAAGGATATCCACTATACTATATCGGACAGTTTTTATTGTAAAAGGTCAAAATGTGCAACAACATCTATCTTATAAAAAGTAGAAGTTGCTAACAATGGTTGACAATTATGTGTTCACCAGTGGACTTGGAGAGACGGTGATGAATGAACAAGTGAAATTCAGTATCCAGCCGCTTCGAGACATCTGAGTGAATTGACATTTTGCAGAGATAATTAAAAACGATGAAGATAAAATAAGTTCATGGCTATGATTTAGAGTTCGTAATAGGATCATCACAGTTCATGACCGAAGCGTGTTGTATAAGTTTTTATTAAACTAAAATACTATTCAATAGACACTTGTTTTGTTACCTACTATATCCATGTTATTATGTTATTAGATTGGGATACTTATTTTGATATTTATTACGAGCGCTGGCTCATGCTTGAAACAGCAGATTTAAAAAGATTAATTATGATATTTTTTCGGATTCAGATATGGATTTCATTCCGTAAATAATGGTGTTACAACATTTGAAACTATTTAAATTAAATGCAAACATAAACGTTTTATAAGAAAAACATTTTATAAATGGCAGAATTTTTTATTTTTAGAGACGCGTTTATGACAGGAACTTAATGGATGTGAATAAATTATATAAATTAATGTACTGTAAACATTAATTTTGTTAAAGTTTTATAATACTGTTACGAGCTTGAGGTTCGTGACAATAAAAATTGCCGATAAAATTACCTAAATTAACACTTTAATTTACTTTACACAAATTAAAGTTAAAAACACTAATAATTAAACACACTTATTCACTTTATTCCGCTCCGAAGCTTCGCTTGTTTCGCCAAATCAACACTACTACTATCGCATCTTGCAGCGCCTACTTATATAAATTAGCAAAATATCCAGAATGTTCAAGTAAACACGCGCAAGGTACCGAGAGTTCGAGTTTTAAACTTCAAGAAGTTTAGTTCTTTGGTTCGAGACTAGATGGCGCTAGTGCGCCGATTTTAGCGCGTAGCACTGCCCCCTCCTAAGACATGCTCGTCCCGAGCATTATCGGTCCCATAATAACGCGCTAGGCGATCCACATGGACGATCTTAGGAGTCCCTCTTGCGCCTTTCTGTAACGGCTCCGCAATGTCTAGGGCTGTTCTATCCCGTGGTGCACCAACATTGTACAATTTCGGTGCTCCTCTACTACGTGTCTGAGGTCCCCGCACGGCCGCACAACTTGTACATGTACGACACCAATCCTCGACATCGTCACGATAATGGACCCAGTAAAACTGTTCTCGGACCTTCAGTAGAGTTCGTTTAACTCCACGATGGACTCTTGAACGACCATTATGGCACAGCTGTAGAACATTCGGCACTTTAGCTTTAGGAACAACCATTTGCAAACGACAGCTGTCCCTTCAACCATTGTCCCATTGGGCCCAATAGATTTTCGTGGTTGAACTCATCGCTGAGACGTCCCTCCACTTAGGCTTGGTAGCACGGGCCTTCATCCATCCCAGAATCGGCTTGATGTCCGGATCTTCCTGCTGTGCATGTCGTAGGCTGTCCTTCCACCCGTTGCTGAGGTGGTCTGTCCTGAGCATCCTCACGGATACCACTTCCTTACTCTCTTGCCTATTACAATGGTTGCAATCTTCAGGACAAGGTCTTCTTGTCAATGCATCTGCGTTGCCGTGAGATTTCCCGCTGCAGTGTCTGATAGTGAAGTCGTATTCCTGCTGCTGCTGGGCGGTGCTGTTAGCCGCACTTCCTTTCTGAGACCGTTCACCTTCCCTTCCTAGGGTGTGCTTAGGGCAGCTGGAACGAAGATGGCCCCTTTCCCCACAGCCATAGCACCTAGGGCTGTATCTTTTATTGTGGTCGCGAACCGTAACTGCTGCAACCTCCCTAGCGTGAGGTGAACGATGATCCTGTCGCCGCCAGGCAGTGCCGTTAGCTGCACTACCCTCTCGAGATCGATCAACTCTCCTTTCCACGGTTCGTTTAGGGCAGCTGGATCGAAGATGGCC
Organism: Parnassius apollo; assembly: GCA_907164705.1. Classification (NCBI taxonomy): domain Eukaryota; kingdom Metazoa; phylum Arthropoda; class Insecta; order Lepidoptera; family Papilionidae; genus Parnassius; species Parnassius apollo. The sequence continues at coordinate 4,991,927 of CAJQZP010000987.1, forward strand.
CTTTTCCCCACAGCCATAGCACCTAGGGCTGTATCCTCTGTTGCGATCGCGAACTGTAACTGCTGCAACCTCCCTGACGCGATGGGAACGATGATCCTGCCGCACGGCTTCTACCTCCAGTGCATGGGCCAAGGCGTCCTTAAGCGTCTCGTGGTGCCCGAGCCTCACAGCAGCTCTGACTTCCAGGTCACGGATGCCGTCGATGAATGTCTGCACCAGGTTCCCTTCAATGAGCGCAGGTACAGACCGGTATGCTTTTCGCACCAGCTTCTCCACTTCTAGAGCCCACTGCTGCAGGTTTTCGTTGATGCGCTGCACACGATCTTTAAGCTGCGCACGAAAGACGTGTTCCAGGTGAGCGTCACCATATCTCGCCTCCAATGCCTCAAGGAGTTGCTCATAAGTCACTTCCTCACCGAGAGCTTCCAAAACTGTTAAGGCCTGGTCACGCAGGCCTAGTGTGAGAGCAGTCATGGCCTGATTTTTATTCCAGCCGTTCGCCTTCATAACAGCTTCGAACTGGATTTTGTAGGCTGACAAGGAAGAAGTCCCGTCGAATGGTGGCACCTTGAACCCACGTAGCGAAGGTGTTGTAGCTACTACGGGAGCTGTAGTTCCCTCCCCAAGTTTGAGTTCGTCAAGTGATTTCCTCATGTCAGCCATTACGTTGTCAACCCGATCGTTCACTTGGTCAATTCGGGTTTCAGCTTCCGACAGGCGGTTTTCATGTTGAGCAACCTTATCCTTCACCTCCCTTATCTCTTTCCCGAAGGTAGCGTGAAGGTCCTTCATGAGAAGCATCTGTTCCTCCTGTCGGCGGGCCTGTTCTGCCTGTCCGCTCTGCAGCTGCTCTTTCAACTGACGGACCTGTTCCTCCTGTCGGCGAGCCTGTTCTTCCTGCTGCTCTTTCAACAGACGGGCCTGTTCCTCTCGTCCGCGCTGCAGCTGCTCCTGTAGCATCGCCATCAGAGCACCTAAATCAGGTGCTGCAGATGCAGGAGCTACTGACGAACCGGCCTCCGTTGCCGGCGGCTGGCCTTCCGACGTCTGCGGCGTTGCACCACCAAATCTTCTCTGGTCCGTCTCATGCTGGCGTTGACTGCGGGTACGAACACCCTCCGTTTCCTCCTTAGGTAAAATCGGCATGATTTTATCCCACTTCTGACACCAATTGTTATGAACCAATACGAAAAGGCTCTTACAGAACACAAATTTCTCAGAAACAAATTTTTTGTTAGTGACACAAACGACCACCGACCCGTAATGTATCATTAAAAAAATCGTACCTTAAAAAGAGTCAAAGGTAAACAATACAGCAATACATAATCATCATCACAAAAGCTCATAACAGTCGGCTACTAAGCTTATGCCTCTCCCATATATCAGAAACGATTGCCGGTACTAGGAGTAGTATACCAGGAGTCAACATAGTATACCATCAAGTTATTAATCCATTCATTACCTCTTACCATATAACTTTTATACAAGAGTTTTTTATAGAAGAGATTTTTATGGAAGTTTTTCCCCAAACGATGCGGTTCACCTGATTTTAAGTGTCGACCGCCTCCCATAAACAACTGCAACGCCAGGGAAATGCATATGAGCTGCCGACGTTTCGAAAAGGTGAAAGCTCGTTTCTTGAAAGTTCGTTAATCGGTTCAGTCCAGGAAAATCGCCGGTGGCAGACGATTCTATAAAGAAGTCGTGCGAAGAAGAAAACTAAACCTGCTCCTTAGACAGGATTTAAGTGATAGTTGATTTGCTGCTATCGTAGGATACAAGCTTGTTGATGCACAAATTGTTTTGAAAGCAAAAGAAAATGCGATTCTTTAAAGCGGAGTACAGGGTATACGAGTAACTTACTGCTGTCACTCAGGCACGCTCTTAGTACACGGAGACTTCCTACCCAACAACACCTTTGCAACATCAACTAAGTCACGTGAGTGTAATATGATCACCTTAAGCTTTGCCTACCATATAAAACTAAAACTAGTAGGAAGACAGACAAAAATGCAAAGTCGTATACTATATCTAATACATTAAGTTATTATACAAATTAAATAAATAAATGTATTAACTTTGGCCTCTCAAATTATTTACAAAATCTAATATATGTACAGAAAAACAAAAATGGTTTTATTAAAAAGAGTGATGTACATTATTCCTTCACGGAAGAAGCATAAGTTAGTTATACCAGTTACACGACTCCAAAGAGTCAGTAATTCTTTGATTGGACAATGTAAAAACCCTATTTTTTTACAAATTATCGAAAAAAATTTACACATCAGGAACACATTTCGTAGCATCGTTTAAATTGAAATTTATTGCGTGTGCCGCACGAAGAACATAATCGGCATTTGGGGTATGCTCTTTTATAAGGGTTTTCAATCCTCTATATACAACCGACGTGACATTTGCTCCATCGTTACCCTGTCATCTGCATTTGGATAAATAAATTCCATATTCTTTTATGGTATTTAAAATAAGAGTTTTAAGTCCGGCTCATACAACTAAGTCCAAGAAAATATGCAGACCTTATCTATCAAAATGTTTACAATATTTATTAGACAAACATTGTTTAGCAAGAGTTCTTAAGCTACTAAAGAGTACATGTTGATAATAACCACTGGGAATGAGATGATCGCTACCACGCTGTTTCTAAATGTTTTCATAACAATTGTATAAATATTATATTGTAAATTATGCTTTAAAAGAGCCCCGCTGAGTTTCTTGCTGGTTCTTCCTAAGGCAGAGGTTTATTTCCAAACCAGTGGTATAATAAAAATGACTTTTAATAATAATTACATGTAACTTGCATTGAATTAAATTGATTCTATTCTTAGAAAAAATGGTAAACAAGCTTTGGTAATAATTAAGATCACTTGGAAAAATCAACTTAACAAAAAGTCACATAATGACCTTATTTACTACACATGACACTGTCAAAATGACGTTGATGAAGCAGCAACCTATTGAACTTTAAATATTTGATTGACTGATAAAGAGCTATCGTATCACAGAGCCATCTAAGCAAAGAAGGCCATAAGTTACTAAGTTTTAGAAAATTACATATTATACAATAACTATATTAATCAAATAACTATATTATCCTCACGTACCTTACTTAGGAAAAGGATTCTTCTTCATTATTCTAGCACTGACAAGTCTAGTACGAATCGTGATTTTGATTCTACTTTCCGTCATAGGTCTCAATATTTCACATTTGTATTAAGTAAGCATACCACCATCAATTCGAATTTTTTTTCTACATCTAAGACATCTACGGATCAAAGTAATGTGATAGATTCTCTAACGCGGCAAACACTTGACATTTTTTGTATAAAATGTATTTGAAGTAATTGTTCGATTAATAGAAGATAAAATCTTTAATAAGATTGAGGAAAGGTTATAAAAAATATGAAAATTATATTTAAGCAATATTCAATGTTCTGAAGCGATAAACGTTAATTCAGAAAATAGTCCCGAAACATTAATTACCGTTGAATGGCATTGTCCGGACTTGTTTTGTTTAACTATCCATAAACTTTAAATAAAGTTTATGTAACGAAGTTATTTATGATGTCAAAATAAAATGGCAGAAATTGTACGTTATGAACGAAAAATAAAACATGTTATTTAATTTCATTCAATCATCTTAATATATATAAATTACGTGTCACGTTGTTTGGCCGTGATGGACTCCTAAACTACTTAACAGATTTTAATCAAATTTTATAGTATAGTTTTTTGCTGATTTTTAATAGGACATGACAAATTTGAAATCGAATTCAAAAAGGGCAGAACAACGGCTGTCTGGCAAGCTAGTTATTTATAAAATGTCGTATATTGGCGGCATATGAAGATACCAAGTCCTGTGAGGGTCGTAAGAACTGACAATGGAAATGCCTTTTATAAGCTTTATTTAAAAAGTGTTTTATACTTAGTCTCAAGTTTTAACTAGAATTTGTTTCACGAAATATGTTGTCCTGCGGAAATATGTGAACTAAAGAATACCGTATTGAGTTTATTATCAAATGTAGAATATTAAGAAGACTATGGCAACGGGGAAAAGGAACTTCTTTAGTTAGAAGGACTTTCCTTAAACAATAATTTAGGCCTGAGATTATCAATAAACCGCTTTTTGTAATAAGTCGGATTCTACATTATTTGGCAGGAATTTGACCGCCGTCGTATTGTTGTTTCTGTATTATCGTTTAAGTAAATATAAATTGATTTTGATATGTGAAAGTGATGCGATTAAATACTTACTTGTCTGCACGCGGGAAACAATAGTAGAAAGGACGAAACAAGAGGTTCACTGTTGATATAGACCTCAAAACCAAATTAAATACTTACTTGTCTGCACGCGGGAAACAATAGTAGAAAGGACGAAACAAGAGGTTCACTGTTGATATAGACCTCAAAACCAAATTAAATACTTACTTGTCTGCACATGGGAACTATTAGTGGAAACGACGAAACAAGAGATTCGCTGTTGATATAGACCTCAAAAACAAATTATCCACCACTGTCTGCACTGCAATTAGCCACTGTCTTGAAAACTTAGCATACTGTCGGCATCGACCGTCTGCTGGCTTGAGTTTGAACTTGAAACGGATTCTGTCTTGAAAAGAGACATGTAGTACTGTGTGACCTACGGGATGACGATTATCGATTAGCGTTATTGTGAGAGCACTCGGCTACAACAACGTCCTAGCCTTAAATCCCAGATGGAGACAATATCATCGTCACCAACAAGTCCAGTGTTGAACATAGACCCAAAAATACACAAATGCACCTGCATCCATCGAGTTGCGGCATATCTTTCCAGGTTTTCACTTAATCTAACGGGAGAGAGGGGGGGTGCTCAACTCTTAGTTTCCCGATACGAGTTTGCCTCTCGGGAGCCTCTCCATCCCATCAGTTTTGGCTTCTTCGAACTTTAAGGGAGATCCATAGCCATAGATAATATTATCAAAATCACAAATTAATGGTAATACTTACCGTTATAGTGTTTCATCATCTATCAGCTTTTTCTCTTATAACACCAATGTGACGTGATGGGGTATTCCTTTCCAATTGGCAAAAAAAATATAGAATATGTTATTTTTAAATATAAAATAAGATTGACGAACGAGCACAAAGTTCACATGGCGGTTAGTGGATATTTTCGCCCATAGATGGCTACAATCTATCCTCGATCAAGAATCAAAATACGGAGGCGTTTTCAGCCCTAAAGAATAAGATGGAATCTCTAGTTATCTGTAAAAAAGGTTTCCGTGTCGCTACCTTCACTATACGAAACACAGTAGCATTATGCTGTTGTTTCAAGAAGGAATGGAATTATGTGAGTGTGTAGCCCTAACCCACTCGATGTGCCCCACTTATGCTGCAGACATAATATAGCTGCAGCTAAAACCTTAACAAATAAAAACATTTTTCAGTCGAATAATGGCGTAGTTCGTTATGAGGACTAGCTTGATTAAGGTGCAAGATGTATGACAAAAGTGGATCCCGGCCATATGTGATAGGATTAGAAGACAGTTTCAAATGATACCCGTACGTTTAGGAAAAAACAATAACTTAGGCTTTCATACATCTACACAGTAATGAATTCTAATGGGATTCCAATTCAGAATCCCGACTATATTACTTTAATTTACAATCCCATTAAAAACTTAATATCAACTGTGAAGTTTCGGTTTTCAGTTGTAAGTCAAAGTCGGTTAATAGTTGGAAGTCAAAGTTAATCAGAATTTAACTTTAGAAAAAAGTTTACAATAATTTAGTCTTTTAAAATATACACAAATTAAGGAACATTTAAGAAAGCTCATGACGTCCAAGCATTCTTATTGTTTAAATAACCATTTAATTCTTTATATATTATACAATTCTTCTATTTTCGTTTTTGTCACTGAACTCCTAAATGGCAGGACTAATTTCGATGAAATGTTTTGTGTGCGTCTGAAGAGGTCTGGCAAACGCTGCAATTGCTAGGCTATTTTTTCGTTTTCGGAGCATGACAACATCTGTCTCACTCGCTAGCTTACAGTAATATTATTTCATTACAATACTTTAAACATGTGTCTTGAATTTATGCAAACACAACTCAGTAATTAATAATAATTACAGTTATTGTAATGTCTATGCGCTGTTCATACTACTTCTCGTATATGTGCTAAGTTTCATCGAAAATGAACAATTAGTTTCAGAAAGATATCAATAAAAATTGCATCGTAGTCGGGGATAAGAAGGTTACGCTACGCTTTGCTCCAAATTCATTAAACTCCTATTAATCTTTCAACTAGTTTGTAAAGACCTACTAGAATCTGGGTGAGTGCCAGGCATCGTCAATCAATTCTTTGAGCTTTATGACCAGCCCAGTGGCCATCCACTTCAGCTTACTAATGCCAGCTGTGTCAGTCACTTTAATTCTATTACGGATATCCTCATTTTGAAGTTTATCACGCAGAGAGATCCCGAGCTTAGCCCTCTCTATAGCTCACTGAGCGATCTTGAGCTTCCTCGTACGGCCAACAGTGAAGGAAAACGTCTCAGATCCACAAGTCATCACTGGCAAAACGCACTGGTTGTACAACCTTGTTTTCAAGTATTGTGGTATACTTGTATATATACTCTTGATGAGTATATATACAATACTACTTGGATCTTTGTGCTCCCAACAAATAACGGCACAGGTATGACATGGACGTAACAAAAGATCTTTGTTTTGTGTATGTTCATTTGAAAACCGATCCATTGGGAGGCACTATTGAGGTCATATATCATACTCTTCTTTCCCAAGATTGAGGTCATTGAGCATACCGCTTATGTTTTCCGACGATACCATAAGGCCTATATCGTCATTGAACCGAAGGTTACTGATGTACTCTTCATTAATGTTAGTGCCGTATAATTTCCAGTTTAGTATCTTGGAAACATCTTCCAATGCAACTGTTAAGAGCTTTAATAGTGATGTAGGAAAACTTTAAGGATACCGTACACTAAAAACAATATTCTATTATCCGGGGCAAGAAGAATAAGGGCTAAAAATACATTCGTTGTTTTTATAAGAATATGTGTTTTAATTTGTCTTACATTAAAACTACGATTTGCCCAACTTTGAGATAGATGTGATAAATGTTCGGCTGGCGCAGACGATCTGTGCGTATTGTACCCATACCAACCAACCTTTTTTCAGGTTTTTATTGCGCTAATCTATTATGGAGTTTAATATTTCTTAAAATCATATGTAATCGCTGTACCCACGAATTCTTGTATTAAAGCCGAGTAATTTTTTTTCTTCCTCTTTTGTATTTTTGTAGATTTGATCACTTTTATCTCATTTTTCCCTTCAATTTTCCTCTAATCTTAGACCAAAGATAAGAGTGTACAAGCCTGATTGTGAATGTGGTCTTTACTACATAGGACAAACTAAGAGATCAATTATAACCCGAGTTAAAGAACATATAGCTGATGTGAATAATCGATGCTCCGGGAAATCTGCAGTCTGTGAACACGTACAGAAACGCCCCCACCACGTCAGATTTGATAGATCACAATTTCTCGCTAAAGAACAGCGATTCCTACCAAGTATTATTCGCGAGGCTATTGAAATTAAAAAAATTAATAAATTAAAAGGGGGTGGGTGACCATCCGGGATTCTAAAATTAATAAAATTGAATCGCAACCCAAGCATACAACTGCAAGACTTCAAGATACTATAAGTTCATAATGCGTAGATCGGACCAAAAATTAATAATTTTAATCTATGGTAGCCGCGGTTAACCATGACATCTGGACGTTGAACATCTCAGTCTCCCCGTGAACATGAGTGCTAAAAAGTGCTCGAAACGTCGGGTACATAAAAAAGCTAATATACGTGATAAAATCCGCAAAAACTACTATAATCATTATATTATCTATATTATTACATCTTTGTTTAAAATAGAATTGAAGTATCTGTCCTTACCTACCAATATCCAAATAAGTGCCTTTTATAGAGCTGAGGAGGTTATTTATATGCAGTTAAGAGATGAACAACCATTTTTATTTTCTTTCTGACTGTCTATTCGAGTTAGTCTTCGGAATGGCTGAGTCAACTGTAATTAAACTTGAGAAATAGAGAGTAATTCCAGGAGTGATCTAAGCTATACTTTGTCCAAAAATAAATTAGAGAAAGATTTTCGAAATTGAAAAATGAATAAAATCAATAATTTTTCATGATTTGGTGGGTCGGTAGTTTAAAAGTAATTCACATCACAAAAGTAATTAATTAGCATAAAGCGAATTAATTACATCAACACACGCGTACATACTCGTACACGCACACACGCACGTACGATGTTTAACGTTACAATTTCATTATTATCAAAATTAAAAAATATTTTTGTACTTTTATACTCTATCCAATTATATTTTGATTATCAAAAATCAATAATACATTACATTATTAAAACTAGTAACGGAAATTTATATTTAAATCAATAGCTTAATTAAGAGCAGTATTCATGTAGGTGGCTCAGGACTCAGTTCTGCGGTATTCCTTGGGAAAGGTCTACGTTCAGCAGCGGACTTGTTAAGGGATGCAGTGCTGATGATGATGATAATGATGATGATGATTAACTCGATATTTTAAATAACTATAAAAATTCAATCATGCTATCTTATATTCGTAGTTATAAATCATACATATCGTTACATTTCTTTTAGCCTTTGTATCTGTTTACAAAGAAAATTCAGAGAATATTGCTGTCGCGGTTACATACTACTAACTTTAATAAGTTTATAATTTCAGTTTTTTTTGGCAGTGAGGTAGTTTATGGTTAGTAGACGTTCGTTAAGGATTTTGTGATAGGGCCGGATTAAAGAGGTCTAAACAATCTCGCAAGTTTGTATGTTATTTCAAATTTTTTTGTACTAATGACCAGAAATTTTGTATCATGTTTTGTATATGATTAAGGCACATTAGCTAAGAAAGAATTTTCCGAAAGCATGAACTAGGCTCTTGAAGTTTTATATAATGTCCTTGACTTTTTGTACCTGAAAATTGGTAGAGAGATTGGTAAGAAATGTCAAGTAGGAACAGATTTACGATAGTTTCGGTTTAAGGGAATATAATCGCTTTCGCAACCCCATGTTTTTTATAGGAGAAGGTTACGGTTCACCTGATGTTAAATGACTACCGCCACCCATGAACATCTGCAACATCAGGGGAATTGAAGGTGTGTTGCCAGCCTTTTAGAAAGGAGAAAGCTCTTTTCTTGAATATCGGTCCGGAAAAATCGCCGGTGGTAAACTATTCCACAGAGGTCGTACGCGGAAGAAAACTCCTTGTAAAACGTACAGTGGTGGACCGCCAAGCATCCAGATTGTGTGGGTGGTGTCAGGAGGTTTGCCGCGTAGTAAGTTAATGAAATTTGGCGGCTGGGATTAAACCGAACAATTCCTCAGAGCACTCCCCGTGGTAGATGCGAAAGAAAATGCAAAGAGATGCAACGTCTATTCGCAGCGCCAGTGAATCGAGCCGATCGGAAAGCACTCGGTCGTCGATGATTCGACCCGCTTTGCGCTGGATGAGGTCAAGGGGGAGCCCCCCAAGATGGGAACAGTATTCCATGTGCGGCCGAACCTGCGCCTTTGTAAGTTGCAGGCGGTGTTCCGGCATGAAATACTGTGCAAGCTTTTTAAAGGCCAAATTGACCTTCTCTTCCAAGTGACCACGAAACTGCACGTCACTCGATATGATGAGTCAACAAACATTAACTCTTCATGCGCCATAAAAATCCCATGCAGTCGCATGCGATCGGCATATCACGAACGGTCGCATGCGACCGCATCCACCCACAGCACTTAATACCATTAAAACATATTTAGAGACTACTTTTCATGAAGAAGTTTAGCATTATAAAAGTAAAGTAAAGTAAAAGTTATAGCCTATATACGTCCCACAGCTGGGCACAGACCTCCGTACATTTCTGAGAAGATTTTAGAGCAAGGAATTGTCCGCCGCGCTGCCCCAATGCGTGTTGGCGAACTTCACATGTCTTCCAAATATTTTTTTTCTTATTTCTCTGACGCGCTGGTTTCCTCACTGGTTCCTTCACCGCCGAGCACGTGGTAAATCAGCACTTAAAACTGCAATTAACAATTTCATTGACGCCGGCGGGGATCGAACCCGGGCGCTCGCGTACTGTGAAATTTTCAGGGAGCGTTGACCATCTGAGCTACCACGGCTCTAGCATTATAAAATCTATACAAAATTCTCTATCTTGTGGTCTAAACCAGAGTCAGGGTTTACTTCGTTACAAAAAGATTTTATTGTATTTTGGTAACAAAAAAAAAAATAGTAAGCGAATGTCGGCAGTGTGGAAATCACAATTATTTCAATATATATTGCTCGTAATTATTTACATAAAAAGACAAATTATAATAATTTCTTATATTTACGCGAACACTATACATTGATTCAAACTACTTTTACGGATTTTATCGCGTTTATTTATGTTATTTTTAATATCTGACGTTTCGGGTGTTTTCCAGCACCCATGGCCATCAGGCAAGTTATTAAAAATAACATAAATAAACGCGATAAAATCCGTAAAAGTAGTTTGAATCAAGACAAATTATATTCACACAAAAACTTTCATTACAATTTTATAATAAAACACTATACTAAAACACTAATAAGGCACTATAAAAATCCAAATATCAATACAATAATATTCATGCGAAATAAACGTATATTATAAATAAATATTCATAGGATAACAGTTTTTTTATTTTGCTCTGGAGGATACAGTATTTCATATTGATTATATAATGCCAAAGTTCTTGATAGAAAAGTAGTCTCTACATATAAGTTTTTATAGGTTAAAGTGCTGTGGATGGGTGCAACATCATAAGACCGCAAGGGATTTGACGGAATCCATTTTTAATAAATTTGCTATTGGCAGCTATAAGAGGTGGTCAGAATATAGCCATTGCAATTGCTTCTTCAGGAATAGCCACAACTTTGATTAACGGAGGTCAAACGACACACTCTGCATTTAAGTTGCCCTTAAATCTCTATTACTCCGAAATTACTATGTGCAATACACCCAAACAAAGTGACCTGGCAGAAGTGCTATAAAAAGCAAAATAATAAATAGTTTGGGGCCAGCTTACTATGACTAATAAAAAGGTTAGAGGCTCTAGATAGAAAATTTCAGGATATAAGACATTGCAATAGTCTTATGGGTGGAATTAGAGTTTTATTAGCCGGAAATTTTAGACAAACATAGCGTATTATACCACGTGGGACACTTGCAGACAAAGTCTAAGCGTGCTTAAAATCTTCATTTTTAAGGCCTAAAGCTAATTTAAGAATTAATATACGTATTAATTGACGAAAAGATTCAAAAACAGGAGAATTTTGAAAATTATTATTTGACATTGGAGGTGGATTTATGAAGTAGAAGGAAAAATAAATATACGTAACAGTCTTGGTACCATTGTAAAACATTTAAAAAGTTTAACTGATAAAATATACCCTAACATTAATCAAGTCACAGATAATAGTAATAGTGCATGGCTAAGAGAAAGAGCAACCCTAATTCGCGTGTGAGTGGCAAGGCATACTTTGGCATGTCGAAGGATCCCGTGGCATACAGCGGTATGCCGAAGGATCCTGTTGCATCCCACGACATACCAAACATGTCAAGACGTCCCGGGCGCTCGCGCGAGTTGCTGAGATTGCCATTGCCACGGGCAAGATTCAGCCTTGTTTCAATTACTTAGCACTCACATTCGTTTAACAAAATATATTAACAGTGATTCAGCGGCGTGCAGCGGCATTCCACAGAATGCAGTGACGTACCGCAGCATTTCACGGTATCGTGGGAGACGTTTAAGTCTATTTGTGTTGAAATAAAATGATGTCAGTGCAAAATTCTTTAAAATAAAGTCCAATATCTTTTGTCCATGAAAAGATCCCTTGACAAGCCGTGCCATGTCGTTGCGTCTGTGAGCGCAGGCATTTAACTTAAAATAAAAACACGCGACTTGATTTGATTGAATACGTAATTGAGGTTTGCATTTTCACTGATGTAAATCAAGGAGAAATTGTTTTTATAACGTGGATCCTTTAATACAATCGCATTACCAAATTGATTTTAAGCGCCTCCAACTTTCGGTGTAATTGTGTTATGCCAAGACTATTAAATAAGGCGCAGGGCCAAACGTTAAAAGTAGCTGACATAGTTGTAAGAAAAGATTGCTTCTCTAACGGTCAGTTATATAAGTCCTGTTCTAGAGTAAGTTCTCCTGATAGTTTATATATATACTGCATTTTGAAAATAAAACAAAATATATAGTCTAGAGTGGTTTAACAAAAATAATGACGTCATTTTGATTCTAATTGAAAAAGTTGTTTTACTGTCATAGGCATTTTATGATGACTGAAATATAAAAATAGTTTTTTTTTAATAGAAGAGGGGGCAAACGAGCATGCGGCTCACCTGATGTTAAGTGACTACCGCCGCCCATGATCAACCGCAACACCAGGGGAATTGCAGGTGCGTTGCCGGCCCTTTAGAAAGGAGTACGCTCTTTTATTGAAGGTACCCAGGTCGTATCGGTCCGGAAAAATCGCTGGTGGTAAACTATACAACAGAGAGGTAGTACGCGGAAGAAAACTCCTCTTGAAACGTACAATGGTAAACCACCAAGCATCCAGATGGTGTGGATGGTATCGGGACGTTTGTCGCGTAGTGCGTTCACGAAATTTGGCGGCTGGGATTAATCCGAACAATTCCTCAGAGCACTCTCCATGGTATATGCGAAAGAAAAATGCAAAGAGATGCAACATCTCTTCGCAGTACCAGTGAATCGAGCCTATCGGAAAGCACTCGGTCGTCGACGATTCAAGCCACTCTGCGCTGGATGCGATCAAGTGGAAGGAGCTGGTACTGGGGAGCCCCAGCCCAGAGATGGGAACAGTATTCCATGTGCGGTCGAACCTGCGCCTTGTAATGTTGCACGGGGTGTGCCGGCATGAAATACTATCCCGCTCTGCTGAGCACGCCAAGCTTTTTAGAGGCCAATTTGGCCTTCTCTTCCAGGTGACCACGAAACTGCACGTCACTCGATATGTCGACGCCGAGGATTCTGATACTAGCTGAGGCAACAAGGGGAGTGCCTTGAAACTGAGGAGATACGACAAAAGGGGTTCTTTTTTGCGGTAAACGCGCAAACTTGTGTCTTCTGGGGGTTAAACTGGACTAGATTTAGTCGCCCCCAATCCGAGTCTCTGTTCAGCAAAGACTCGACTTCAGACACAAGTTTGCCCCGGCACTCGGAGATGTTTTCCCGAGAAATATTGGCTTGGCCGGTGAAAAGAGCATCACCAGTGCTGTCATTTGCATAACAATAAATGTTACGGGTTTGCAACATATCATTGATATGCAGAAGAAACAGCGTTGGCGATAGCACGCAGCCTTGTGGAACACCAGCTTTAATAGGCTTGCAATCGGAGCTTGCACTGTCTATAACGACCTTGATACTCCGATCTGCAAGAAAGCTGGTGATCCAATCGCACAATTTTTCGGGAAGCCCATAGGATGGGAGCTTCGAAAAAAGCGCTTTGTCCCAAACCCGATCGAAGGCCTTAGTAATGTCTAAACTAACGGCCAATGCCTCCCCCTTGGACTCTACTGCCTCCGCCCATCTGTGAGTTAGGTAGACCAGAAGATCACCAGCTGACCGACCACGGCGAAAACCGTATTGGCGGTCACTAATCAGCTGGTGATCCTCAAGGTAACTCATGAGCTGGCAGTTTACAATGGACTCCATTGTTTTGGAGAACAAGGAGGTGATGGCGATAGGCCGGTAGTTGGACGGGTCTGAGCGGTCACCTTTTTTAGGGATCGGGTGGACGAAAGCCGTTTTCCATGATTTTGGGACTACGCCTAGAGAGTAGGAGTACCGGAAAAGACGCGTTAAAACCGGTGCCAACTTTGGAGTACACGTCCTCAGCACAATTGGGGGGATTCCGTCAGGCCCACTCGACTTGTGGATATCCAGGGAGAGGAATGCTTTGCGAACCGAGCGCTGTATGAACTGCACTTCCGGCATGGAGCACTCACACCGCGGAATTGTCGAAAGCGTACTCCCCCCGTCATCGAGAGTCGAGTTGGACGCAAAGAAAGAGACTAGAAGATCGGCTTTCTCCTTTGCGGTATGGGCCAGTGAGTCGTCCTCCCTGTGCAGAGATGGAAGAGATGGCTGACAGAAATTCCCCCTGACAGCCTTGGCGAGAGACCAGAATGCACGGGTTCCACAAGGAAGGCGAACTAGTTTCTCGCCAAGTCTGCCTATGTGCTCTGACTTTGCCTTGGTAATGACTCTTTTGAAGGACCTAGAGGCGGAATTATACTTCTTTTTTAGAGCGCTGGTGTTTACATCCCGGGACGCTGATGCGTCAGCCCAGGCTTGGTAGCACTCCTGCTTATAGCATGATGCTATTTTACAGGAGCGACCAAACCATGGCTGAGATTTGCCTCCAATGGGCACCACAGAGGAAGGAATAAAAAGTTCCATACCCTGAAGTACCACATCAGCGACAGAATCTGCAACAACGTTGGGATCGTCCGGCGAGAAGCAAACCTGCCCCCAAGGGTAGGATGCAAAGAAAGACCGCATCCCATTCCAGTAGGCTGGCCTATAGTGCCAAACACGGCGGCAGCCTGCAGAATGCAACTGCGATTTCAGCGTGAGTGGCACAACACTCCGAAAAAGACAATGTTCCGAGGAGCCTAAAGGGGCGTCGACGGAAATCTGATATCCGTCCATGATCCGAAGTCCAACAGCAGGTGCATGATCCTCCACATCTGGAATCCGCGTAGGCGAAGTAACCAGTTGTGTCAGACCATATGCCAAGGCAAAATCATGAACAGATCTCCCCGCATGATCGGTTAAACGTGAACCAAGCCATTCGGCGTAATGAGCGGTAAAGTCGCCGCGGATCACAATCTCTGCGAAGGGGATCTGCTGTAGCAACGAATCTGTAGCCATTTGGACATGGTCGAAGAGTCGGTCTGTTTCGGCATTACCGTTATGGGACCTATAGAGGCACCCGTAGACGCGCGGATGGTCGTCGCTGTCTACGCGTAGCCAAAGGATGGACAGGTCCGAACCTTCAAGTCTGCCGAGGCGTCGAGAACAGATGTCCTCTCTGACGTAAACGAAAACTCCAGCCCGAGGCAAAAAGGAGTGTTCTAGTTTGTACCCCGGGTAGGAGAGATACGAGACATCAGCCGGAGAGGACACCTGCGTCTCGGTCAGAAAGAGCAGAGCCGGCCTCGCCGTCTCGTGATGGTAGTAGACGGCGTTTAGGTTAGAGTGAAGTCCCCTGATATTGCAGAAATTCACGGACAGCGTGGCAGGGTTCGCCTTGGTCTTGTTGCTGTGTTTGCCCCGAGCAGTTGTAGTCTTGAGCGGAATTTTGCCCCCCCCCCCCCCCCAGAATACGCGGGGCAGCCTGAGCACCCACCCCCAGAAGTGGAGAAACCCCTCCAGGGGGTGCTGGTACCCTCCTGGGGTAGTCTATCATCATTTAATTCCGCTACCATGTTGATGGGGGGGGGGGGGTATTTGGGCCTCCGGCCACCTGCACTCACCAGACGAAACGCGGAAGCAGAGCTTCCACTTCACGCCGGTATTCTGTGAGGTCGTGGTACCACCCCGGTTTGAGCCGGCCCATACGTGCAACAGCAAGCTGCCGCGTGGCTCTACCACTGTGAAAAAATCATTATACTTCTTCAAACCTACATAACTAGGCGGACGAAGTCACCTATAACAGCTAATAGTATGTAATGAATGAAGTATTTGATTTCAATTTATTCATGTTTGTCATATAAATTAAATTAAATCGGGATAAAATGTTATTATTTGTACATTAACATCCCAAATAGAGATTAAAAGAAACCAGCGAACATTGGCATTCAGATTGATAACGAAAAATCAATTACTGAAATAATAGATTGTCAAAGTTAAAACCAATGTTAATAAAATGCATAATATTTTTTTTTATTTTCTATATTTTAAAACAACTAATACAAAACAGCATCAACAACTTTTTCTCAAATAATACATATCAAATAATATATCATAACGTACACAAAAGAAGGGTGCAAAAAGAGCGCTTTAGATATTCTCATTTACTAAACTATAATGCTGTTTTGTGATCCTAAGCGTTTGGATCTGATCCTATTAGTAACGAGAATTTATCACAACCAAAGTTTCATGAAAACGTCAGAACAGTTCCTCTATTGGACATTTGCCAAAATTAGCAGCATGTGCTAAGTGCAAGTTAATTTAAATATATATGTTTTCGTAATAAGCACCTACTTTGTTTTTTTATATCTACATCTAATTTTAAATATTGCTCTCAATAAATCATGTATTTAAATAAAAGATTATTACTCGGTAACAACTTTATATTATAAAACACTAGCGTCTCGACTCGGCTAAGCCCGGGTTGTACAATGTACCTTAAATATTAAATAATTTTAAAACTTCATAATATATAACTTTTATTTAGTTTTTCTAAAGTTTGAAAATAAATTTCTTCTCTGAATTTCATTAATTTTGTCATAGGAAATTTTTTATATAAAAATGGTTACTGTAAGTTATCCTCAGAAGATTCAAATACCCTTAATACTGGAAACGAGGCATTCCATTTACGTTTTCAGGGGTGACAACGCACAGTCTGCGTTTTGATTCTTCGTGGATAAATGTAGATGTTTATGGGCCACATCAACCACTTAGAACCATTTGGACTGTGCGCTCGTTTGTAACCCTTATTCTATAAAAAAGATATTATAATCATGGTTAAAACATGACATAGTGCTTCTTAGTCATCCATGTTATATAAAAAAATACATCTTAATAAAAGTCGCGGGATTTTTTTATAACTTTTTAAGAGGAACTATTCAACCGTACATTATTTTCGTGCAGCTTTAACTATTGACGTAGTGCACGAAGTGTACTAAGCTCTCAAGAGGCATGATATTTTCCGATTTAGTTGACAAATATAACTTAAACGATAGTATAAAAATAAACATAAAATATAGCCTGTGTATGTCTCGAATAATGTATTTTTTAAACGGTGAAAAAAATTTTCAAATACAGGAACAGTGGTTTCGGATTCAGATTACCCGCACCCACAGCTTCCCACACATATACAAACTTACAAAATTCGCACTTTATCTTTATAATATTAGTATATATTTTACATATTTTTAGTACATATTTTTAATTTGTTTTTTTTTTTGTTAAATTTTGGGTTTGATTTGTTTGATTTAGTAGCACAGAACAATATTGTCTGTACTGTAGTCATAAGTTGTTCACTTTTTTACAGCAGTATAATTGCAATTTTTTTAAGTTGTTTTCTTCTAATAGTATAGTCTGCATAGGAATTTTTATTTCTCTAAATATAAACTTAATGAGATTTTATCTTGTAATACATAACTTGCTTGGGTTTAGTTTCCTTTTGTTTCTTAGTTGAGGTTTCTTACTTAGTAGGTTTGTTTATACTATGCTTGATATTGGTAACAATACTTATCTTTTTTATAAACGTACCTACCACATACTTTCAATTTGATTTATTTTTGTTAAATTTTGGGTTTTGATTTGATTGATTCGACAATGACAACTATGTATTACTTTTTTTAGCCTTTTATAGACAAAGGACACATGAATCATACAGCCAGCGTCGATCTTATACTTTCCTTTAATCGATTATCTCTTGGTAAACATTCTCCTATAATATTTTGTGTGACATCTACTTAGGAACTTTATTATTAGTCAAGATTATTTTTGCCACTTTAGATATTTTAGATAATAAGTTTGCATATAAAATTTATTAATATTAAGTTTACTCTGTAAACAGTGAACTGATGGGTTGGTGATGTTTATGTTTAGTAATTATTAGTTAATAGTTATAGTTTACATAACTTACTTTTTTATTATTTTTCTATATATTTATTTAATTTATTTATTATTTTAGTATATGTAATATGTCTGATGTTGAGTCGTTTAGCTCTGCAAATGATTCTTCTACTTTGTCATTTCACCCTTATAATGATTCTCTCAACGATAGCGTGCTTTAATTTACACGAACTACTAAAGGAGTTTTTACGTCTTTTAACAACTCTGTGAACATATGTCATATTAACGCTCAAAGTATCCCGAGCCACTATTCCGAATTTGAAGCTTCATTTTTTCCCAAGTATATTCATGCTATATTAGTGTCGGAAAGTTGGCTGAAACCTTCTTTACCGTCAAATTTATATCCCTTACCCGGCTTTGTACTTGTCAGGAAAGATCGTGTTGGAAAAGGTGGAGGTGGTGTAGCAATCTACCTACACGCATCAATTCCTTATAAAATTGTCTTAGCATCTAACTCCTGCTATTCCGCTTCTTCTGAGTTTTAATTTGTGGAACCCGATGTCAAGTGCATCAGGATGCTTCTAGGGGTAGTGTATTGCCCCCCCCCCCCCCATCTACCGACTACTTCGCCACTTTAGTTATGGCTCTCGTTGATATTTGTTCTGAGTACACTCACTGTATAATCATGGGTAATTTCAATACTGATCTGTTGAAAAACTGCCCTGGTTCCAAAAGGTTTCTTTCAATTATTGAGTCGGTTAATATTTCTATTCTCCCTTTAAAGGCTACTCATCATAATATCGGAACCGATGACTCATTGATTGATCTAATCCTTGCTGCTTCTCCTGAACATGTGATGATGCATGGACAGTTACCCGCTTTGGGTTTCTCACGCCACGACTTAATTTATGCATCGTATAAGCTTAAACCTCCTAAATATTCCCCTACTGTAATGCATCTTCGCAGTTTTTCTAAAATAGACTTTGACAAGCTTAGGAATGACGCTCTTAATCTCCATCTAGCCTCTTTAACAGCAGCATCTACTGTTGACGATAAAGTCACTATCCTTAACCACAATATTCTTAGCCTTTATGATGCTCATGCTCCTGTTCACAAGGTTAGATTGAAGCGTCCCCCTGCCCCTTGGATGACAGATGGCGTAAGGATGGCAATGGCTAGACGAAATCACGCTTTTCTTCGTTTCAAGAGAGATCGAACTGAAGAAAATTGGATATCTTTTAAAGCAGCCAGGAATGGTGTAATCATATGGTACGTGCAGCTACACGCCGATATTTCCATAACTGTATTAATAACTCTTCTCCAGTTTTAGTGTGGGAATTCCTAAAATCTTTCGGTCTTTGTAGACCAGCTACGTTGTATTGTGGTCCTTCTCCGTCACTTGATGAAATCAACCAACATTTCACTTCTGTAAAAGCACTGGACCCTACAATTCGTTCCGAAACTATGGCTTCCATTGCTTCTATGCAAATTCCTAACATTCCTACCTTTAAATTTTCTCCTGTTTCTCAGGATGATGTCAAAAAGTCCAATTTTAGCAATCCAGTCCAAGGCCGTGGGTTACGACGAGATTAGTAGACATATGGAGTTACTAGAGCACCTTCTCCCGGCAATTTCCCATATAATCAATTTTTCCCTTGGTTCCGGTCAGTATCCTAATCTTTGGAAGAGGGCTTTTGTAAAGCCTCTCCCAAAAGTTCCTACTCCCATTCTTCCCATCATTTTTGTCCAATATCCATTCTACGCTTTCTTTCCAAAATTTTAGAATCCTGTGTTTACAAGCAAATTTCTCTTTTGTTTCGAAACATAATCTACTGAGTATATATCAGTCTGGGTTTCGTCTTGGTCATAGTACCACTACTGCATTAATTAATGTTATTGATAATATTAAGCAAGGCATGGAAGAAAAAAATAACAGTACTGGTACTAGTTGATTTCTCAAATGCTTTCAACACAGTTGATCACGAAATCCTTCTTTCCATACTGTCTCACCTGAATTTTGGCCCTACTGAATTGGATTGGTTTACATCTTATATTCGCGGTCGACAGCAGTCAGTCAGTGTGGGGCAACTGTCCTCAGCGTGGGCTGATTCGTGGGCAAGGCGGTATTCTTTCTCCTATAATGTTTTCAATTTTTATAAACTTTATTACCTCCATCATCGACTGCTCGTACCATTTGTATGCCGATGACCTTCAGATTTATGTGCAAACTGAGATTGGGGATATCCATAATGGGATCAAAAACCTTAACGGCAACTTAGCAGCTATCAAGGATTGGTCCACTCGTTATGGGGTTTTGGTCAATCCTTTGAAATGCCAAGCTATACTGGTGGGTATATACAATAAACACAGCAGCATCAAGCTTTTGTGTATCGTACTGTGGTATTCTGTGAGAGCGCGATCAAGCCGACCCATTCGTGATACAACCATAATAATTTGCTGCCTAGCTATACCACGTACAAAATCATGTTATAAAATTAAACAGTTAGAGCTTGTGCTGTGCAAAAAGGAAACGCCATTAATAATAATTGGCTTGTTAAAAAAATCTTAAAAACTAAATTTCTTTTTGATACGTTTAACTAAACACTTACGTCACTCATACTATTACTACTTAATAGCCTTTATTGTAAAGAAAGTAATGATTGAATTTATATGTATACCTTGTAGAGATTCCATAATGAAGCCGTGTTAAAATTATATCAAATCAAGAGGTTAATTAATTTCAGACCATTTTGAAAACAAATATTATAAATTGGTTTTTACTTTTGTCATTTATAAAAATATTGAACAGTTCAAGCTACAGAAGCCCACACCGGCACCGGCTAGTGCCCGTCAGACATATGGAGATCGGACGTACTTGGTTTGCTTCAAAAATTAAAAATTCTTTTCCGCGTTTAGTATTTTTACCATCGCGGGGAATGAGGTAAAGATTATCACCGTATTACGAAAGTGTGATAAGTACAAATTTGCGAACATTTGTACATTAACTAATTATATACTCTGTCGATTAAGTATTTATTGTGTTAAAATAAAATACCGGATTAAAACAATTATCAGATTACAACCGTCGAGATAAACGATTGTCATGACGGTAGTTTCGTTTCTAAAAGAAATAAAAATTCCTTTTCCGTAAAATCCTTTTAGCCAAGGGTGAAAAGCGGACAAAACCTCATTAGAACTCATTTATTGAGGTTAAGAATTGATTACGCCATTGCTCTTAAATTTATACAAGCCTTGCCTTAATTTATACTAGAAATGTGGTTACTAATGAATAGTTAGGGCTGAATTCCAACGACAGGGTGAGAACTTGTATGATAAGAGAAAATTATGGTTTGTAAGATGATGTTGCGACCAGGATTAAAATAGGCATGCTTCAGTGGTTCGGTCATGTAGAAAGAATGAACGCGGCAATAGTGAAATAGCAAATCTGTTTCAGAAATCAGTGGTAGGGTCGACCAGGACTGGCCTGGACGAAAGTTTATCGGTCAAATTGGTTATATATTGAAGATAGGCCAGACTAAGATTACAATTAACCGACCAACATGTCGGGTCATGATGGGATCTAAAGGAATCGAGAGAGGTGTGTCAAGATCAAGAAGATGAACTTCACCCTAGGCAAACTCGTAACCCATTAAGTGCCATAAAAATCTCATGCAGTCGCATGCGTTCGTCAAATACCAGCGGTCGCATGCGACCGCACCCACCCACAGCACTTCAAACCATTAAAACTTATATTTAGAGACTACTTATCTATGAAAAAGTTTAGAATTATAAAATCTATACAAAATTATTTATCTTGTGGTTTAAACAAAACAGGTTTTACTTCATTACAAAAAGATTTTTATTATATTTTGATAACAAAAAAATACCAAGCGAATATCGGCAGCCTGAATATCACAATTATTTCAGTATATATTACTCGAAATTATCAACGTAAAAAAGATAAATTATATTCACACAAAAACTTTTATTACAATTTTATAATAAAACACTATTCTAAAACACTAATAAAACACCAGAAAAATCCATAAATCAACACAATAACATTCACGCGAAAATGGCATACAAAATAAACGTAGATTATAAATAAATACTCATAAGGTTTTTTATTGCACTAAAGGATAGAGTATTTCATACTGATTATATAATGCCAAACTTCTTCACACAAAAGTAGTCTCTATATATAAGTTTTTATGGGTCAAAGTGCTGTGGGTGGGTGCGACCTCATGAGACCGCTAGGGATTTGACGGAATATGGCCCCGGTCTCATGAGACCGTTAGGGGGTTGATAGGATAATAAATTTAGAAAAATTTAAAAGGAATATAGAAATGGTTCCTAGATTTGTGTTAAGATGTATCTCTTAGAATTTACTATCGCATTTATCACGGGTAGAGCTCTGGGTAATTGTTGAGATTAAATCTAGCCGCCAAAACTTATCAAAGCAAATCGAGACCGAAACCCGTTTGGCGGGCTACTGCTGTGCTATTTACTAGGAGTTTTAGTTCTTTTAGTCCTCGTGCGACTTCTTTATGAAATTATTTACCACGTGCAATTAAACTGGCGACATAGGGTCCTTCAAAAAACGAGCTTACTCCTTTTTATAATTCAGCAATACACCTGTAATTGCCCTGGTATTCCAGTTGTTCATAGATGGCGGTCAACACCATGTAAGCAGCCAGCTCAGATACCCCTTTTTCTATAAAAAAGCTTGAACAAAAGAGCAGACCAAAATTGCATATTAATTGTCTTAATAGCATGCTTATAACACCCAGAGTTTAATAGGCTATTATTTTGATATTACAAACAGGACATATTAATTTTATTCATATCTAGGTATCACTTTGTGGCAATAGTAATAATAATTAAGTATCTTTGTCGTAAAAGCACGGTGATTAAATAGTTTGTGGTAATAATAATTCTTAATTTGGGATATTTTCAATATATCGCTAATTTGGTCGATAAACTTTCGCTGAGGACGTCACTTTCCGACTCTTCTATCACTTCTGCAAGATGAATTTGCTTTGTCAATCTTTCCTAATTCATTCTTTCTATATGACCAATACCACCGAAGTATTTCTTTCTTAATCCTGGTCACCGCATCATCTTGCAAACCATAGTCTTCTTTTATCACACAATTTCTCACCCTGTCACTCAGACTCAGCCCTAACATACTCCTTAGCGACCGCATTTCTACTGCATTTATTCTACTCTTGTGCTTCTTCTGACACACCCAACTCTCAATACCATACGTTAAAGTAGGTACTAACAAGCGTTGTGAATTGCCATACGTGCCTTTTTGACACATTCTGACTTTGCACAATAAAGTGTAAAACCCGATTTACTTTATTTCCTGCGTTCACCTGTCTTCTATATCCTTATCATATCTCCCATTCCTGTTGAATACATATCCCAAATATAAAAACTCATCTACTTGCTTGACCGGCTCCCTTCCAATTCTTATTTCACATATCGTTTTACTTTCTTTTCTTTCAAAAACCACAACTTTCATCTTACTTGCGTTCACTTTCATAACCCTTTCTTTTTTAAATCTGTTCATCATTTGCAACTCTGCCGCCGACGACGTAAAAATAACTTGATCATCGGCGTACAAAAGGCGTTTGAGTTTTGACTCACCCATTCTTAATCCGCATTCTTCAACTTTCAAAATTTCCAAATAATTGTCCATAAATAGGTTGAACAGCCACGGGGAAGCCAAACAGCCCTATCTGACACCTTTATGGATGCCGAAACAGTCCGAGTAGACCCCGATGATCCTAACACAAGCACTAGAGTCCATATAAAGAGACCTTAAATGCCTGTATCAACCCAGCGCTCAACCAAATGAATTCAGTAATTGCCATAGCACATCCCTGTCCACTCTCTCAACAGCATTTTACAAGTCCATGAACGCATAAAAATCTCTTTGGTTTTGGGCCAAAAACTTCTCCGCGATCATGCGCATGGAAAAGACTTCTCTGTACATCCCATTCATTTTGTAAATCCAGCTTGCACATGCCATATTTTTCCATCAGTTTCTTTCATAACCTTCCATTAGTATTCCATTAGTACTTTAGCGTACTACTTCCCACAATGATTAGAAGGCTGATACCACAGTAGATTTTACGGCCCTGCTGCGACCCTTTTCCCTTATATATTGGGACTATCACGGTATTTGCATCAGTCTTCCGGTTACTCTCCTTAGTTCCCAACATAAATTAAACAAGGTGTACAGCAGACCTGCCAACACTTCCTCTCCAGCCCTTAGCATTGGTTAGACATGCAGGAAGTCAGCGGATGCAGATGGCTCAGGACCGTGCTTTGTGGCATTTCTTGGGGGCTTATGACTTGTGAAGGGCTGTAATGAATGAATTTACGAAATCTATCAACACCGTGCTTTTACGCCAAAAATACATTACGATATACTAATACTACTTTTGTTTTTGTTTTTTTTTTTCGTGCTAAGTTGTGTAACAAGTAACAGCTGACTTATTAGCTCTTATATTCTATATACTTTAAAATTATTATATTTTTAAGCTGGAGTCGCAAAATGGCTGAATTTGAAAACAGATTAAAGGCTGCCTCCACACCTACTAATCCCTCTCTTAATCAACTCCGCGAGGAGTTTTATGAATTCAAGAACGTCGTTTGCTCCATGCTCAATCTCCTTCGGCAACAAATTCAAGCCTGCACTAAGTCAATTGATGCTATTGATATGCCGCACAGACAGAATATTCCTTCTATTTAATGGGATCTCTGACTCCCCAGAAGTTAATATTGAACAAGAAATACTGGGTATCATACATAAGAAAATGGGTATCCCACATGTTATAAATGTGTCCTTAGTACGTTGCCATCGAATTGGTGTTCAAAAGGATGGTCGTTCACGTCCAATACTTGTACAATTTCAAGAGTATAACACAAAGTCTGAAGTGTGGAAAGCTAAAACTAAGTTAAAGGGATCTCAAATATCTGTGTCTGAGTTTTTAACTAAAATGAGGCAATCTGTTCTTAAAAAAGCCCGCAAGCATTTTGAAATGAAGAATGTGTGGACCTTAGATGGAGCAATTTTTATCAAACTTTCCAATAATGAACGGGCAAAAATCTTCACTGAAGAGGAGATTGATACTCTCATTAAACAGTTTACTGTTGAATTTTCATCAGCAAGTCTTAGCATGGCTTCTAACAGCAGTATCACTAATAGCGTAAAGAAATCCATACAAGCACTGCAAAGTTCTTCAAGCACAAAAATTCTGTGCGAGACTTCTCCTCGCAATGAAGTTGGTGTGGTGGTACAGAAAGAGGATTCTAAAAGGTCCCGCCGTTTAATTGCTAAAAAATAGCTTGCTTAATTTACATATAATAGTATTCCTAGCTATCCTTTATTTTTGTAATCCATTGTTTTATATTATTGATTTACATATATTTAGTTAAGTGTTTATAGTCCCGCATCTTCTTGGTTGTAATGACTGTAGCACAGAACAATATTGTCTGTACTGTAGTCATAAGTTGTTCACTTTTTTTACAGCAGTATAATTGCAATTTTTTTTAAGTTGTTTTCTTCTAATAGTATAGTCTGCATAGGAATTTTTATTAACGATTTTTCTTGTAATACATAACTTGCTTGGTTTAGTTTCCTTTTGTTTCTTAGTTGAGGTTTCTAACTTAGTAGGTTTGTTTATACTATGCTTGATATTGGTAACAATACT
The DNA here is from genome assembly GCA_907164705.1 of Parnassius apollo. Taxonomy (NCBI): domain Eukaryota; kingdom Metazoa; phylum Arthropoda; class Insecta; order Lepidoptera; family Papilionidae; genus Parnassius; species Parnassius apollo. The sequence goes on from CAJQZP010000987.1 coordinate 5,017,579, forward strand.
TATCTTTTTATAAACGTACCTACCACATACTTTCAATTTGATTTATTTTTGTTAAATTTTGGGTTTTGATTTGATTGATTCGACAATGACAACTATGTATTACTTTTTTTAGCCTTTTATAGACAAAGGACACATGAATCATACAGCCAGCGTCGATCTTATACTTTGCTTTAATCGATTTCCTCTTGGTAAACATTCTCCTGTAATATTTTGTGTAACATCTACTTAGGAACTTTATTATTAGTCAAGATTATTTTTGCCACTTTAGATATTTTAGATAATAAGTTCGCATATAAAATTTATTTATATTAAGTTTACTCTGTAAACAGTGAACTGATGGGTTGGTGATGTTTATGTTTAGTAATTGTTAGTTAATAGTTATAGTTTACATAACTTATTTTTTTTATTTTTTTCTATATATTTATTTAATTTATTTAAAATTATTTTAGTATATGTAATATGTCTGATGTTGAGTCGTTTAGCTCTGCAAATGATTCTTCTACTTTGTCATTTCACTCTTATAATGATTCTCTCAACGAGAGCGTGCTTAATTTACACGAACTACTCAAAGGAGTTTTTACGTCTTTTAACAACTCTGTGAACATATGTCATATTAACGCTCAAAGTATCCCGAGCCACTATTCCGAACTTGAAGCTTCATTTTTTCCCGAGTATATTCATGCTATGTTAGTGTCGGAAAGTTGGCTGAAACCTCCTTTACCGTCAACTTTATATCCCTTACCCGGCTTTGTACTTGTTAGGAATGATCGTGTTGGAAAAGGTGGAGGTGGTGTAGCAATCTACATACACGCATCAATTCCTTATAACATTGTCTTAGCATCTCCCTCCTGCTATTCCGCTTCTTCTGAGTATTTATTTGTGGAACTCTATGTCAAGAGCATAAGGATACTTCTAGGGGTAGTGTATTGTCCCCCATCTACCGACTACTTCGCCACTTTAGATATGGCTCTTGTTGACATTTGTTCTGAGTTCACTCACTGTATAATCATGGGTGATTTCAATACTGATCTGTTAAAAAACTGCCCTTGTTCCAAAAGGTTTCTTTCAATTATTGAGTCGGTTAATCTTTCTATTCTCCCTTTAAAGGCTACTCATCATAATATCGGAACCGATGACTCATTGATTGATCTAATCCTTGCTGCTTCTCCTGAACATGTGATGATGCATGGACAGTTACCCGCTTTGGGTTTCTCACGCCACGACTTAATGTATGCATCGTATAAGCTTAAACCTCCTAAAGATTCCCCTACTGTAATGCATCTTCGCAGTTTTTCTAAAATAGACTTTGACAAGCTTAGGAATGACGCTCTTAATCTCGATCCAGCCTCTTTAATAGCAGCATCCACTTTTGACGATAAAGTCACTATCATTAACCACACTATTCTTAGCCTTATGATGCTCATGCTCCTGTTCACAAGGTTAGATTGAAGCGTCCCCCCTGCCCCTTGGATGACAGAGGGCGTAAGGATGGAAATGGCTAGACGAAATCGTGCTTTTCTTCGTTTCAAGAGAGATCGAACTGAAGACAATTGGATATCTTTTAAAGCAGCCAGGAATAGGTGTAATCATATGGTACGTGCAGCTAAACGCCGATATTTCCATAACTGTAACTGTAATAATTCTTCTCCAGTTTTAGTGTAGAAATTTCTAAAATTTTTCGATCTTTGTAGACCAGCTACGTTGGATTGTGGTCCTTCTCTATCACTTGATGAAATCAACCAACATTTCTCTTCTGTAAAATCACTGGACCCTACAATTCGTTCCCAAACTATGGCTTCCATTGCTTCTATGCAAATTCCTAACATTCCTACCTTTAATGTTTCTCCTGTTTCTCAGGATAATGTCAAAAAAGTCGATTTTAGCAATCCAGTCCAGGGCCGTGGTTTACGACGAGATTAGTAGACATGTGGTAGTATTTATACTAGAGCACCTTCTCCCGGCAATTTCCCATATAATCAATTTTTCCCTCGGTTCAGGTCAGTATCCTAATCTTTGGAAGAGAGCTTTTGTAAAGCCTCTCCCAAAAGTTCCTACTCCCATTCTTCCTATCATTTTCGTCCAATATCCATTCTACCCTTTCTTTCTAAAATTTTGGAATCCTGTGTTTACAAGCAAATTTCTACTTTTGTTTCGAAACATAACCTACTGAGTATATATCGGTCTGGGTTTCGTCTTCGTAACGGTACCACTACTGCATTAATTAATGTTATTGATAATATTAAACAAGGCATGGAAGAAAAAAAAATAACAGTACTGGTACTAGTTGACTTCTCAAATGCTTTCAATTCACAGTTGATCATTAAATCCTTCTTTCCATACTGTCTCATCTGAATTTTGGCCCTACTGAATTGGATTGATTTACATCTTATCTTCGCGGTCGACAGCAGTCAGTCAGTGTGGGGCAACTGTCCTCAGCGTGGGCTGATGTGAATGCTGGTGTACCGCAAGGCGGTATTCTTTCTCCTATAATGTTTTCAATTTTTATAAACTTTATTACATCCATCATCGACTGCTCGTACCATTTTTATGCCGATGACCTTCAGCTTTATGTGCAAACTGAGATTGGGGATATCCATAATGATATCAAAAACCTTAACGGCAACTTAGCAGCTATCAAGGATTGGTCTACTCGTTATGGAGTTTTGGTCAATCCTTTGAAATACCAAGCTATACTGGTGGGTAGCTCAAGGATGCTGGCTAAGATTAATCTGACAGACTTACCTCCTATTTACTATGATAATACTACAATTCTATTCAGTAATTCTGTTAGAGATCTTGGCCTTCACATCGACAGCACGCTGAATTAGAGTACTCAGGTTTCAGATGTGAGTCGTAAAGTCACTGCCACGTTATACTCTCTGTATCGTTTAAAACATTTTCTTCCCACAAAATCTAAGATCATGCTTATCCATTCACATATATTACCCATAATTGATAATGCAGATGTGTGTTACCCAGACCTGTCCCAAGATCTTCTGAACAAGCTGGAACGCTTCCTCTATAACTGTATAAGATTTATCTTTGGGCTTCGTAAGTATGATCGTATTTCGCAATACAGATCTAAGCTAAATTGGCTTACAATCCGGCAGAGGCGCAACATATAATTATATTACTTGTACTTTTTTCCATATTAAATGATCCATCTTCGCCTTCTTATCTTAAGAGTAAATTTCATTATCTTTCCTCATCTCATGATAGGGTCCTACGCTCTTCTTCTAACAACAAAATCTGTACTCCAGTTCACTTCACCGAGTTCTATGGTAACTCCTTCACAGTTCAGGCTACACGCCTTTAGAACTCCTTGCCCGATGACATCAGAAAAGCTCCCAATAAGTACGCTTTTAAAAAGTTGGTCCGTGATCATTTATTAAATACAACGCATTCTACATGACTCATCTATTTTATATGTATTGCCAAACAGACGTATATATTCATATTTATTTGTATATACTAATTACGTATGTATTTAAATATGTTTACTTGTATGTATATCCATTTATTTATATATTTGTATATATGTAAGGATAGTTCATATGTGTATAGTTTATTTACTACTAGTTTGTATATATTATGTAGTTAATTATCATTTGTATTGTGTTATCTTATTCTATATTGCCACACCTACGTCAAACTCTAACCACTCCATGGGTTGACTGATAGAGAATGCCTCAAGGCATTAAGTCCGCCCTTTGTATTATTTTGTTAAGGATGCAATAAAGAATAAAATAAATAAATAAACAAATATACTAAAAATGGGCCAAATTAAGAGTACCCTTAATCGACGAGCATGTATGCGTAGGTATATGAATGTAGAGGAGCCGAGAGAGGTGTGTCAGGATTATGCCAAATGCAAATCTGTACTCTCTGCCTACCCCTATGGGCGACAGGCGTTGTATTTATGTTTATTTTTAAAACGACAACAGCGCCCATCAGTTAGTAAAACAAGTATTTCTTTTATTACGAGTAAAACCAGTGTAATTTTTTAAAATAATTTATAGTGGAGGTCTATTTTCAGTGGTGGACTTTTAATAGGCTACAATGCTAACATAATAACCCTTCAGTTCTCCTATCATAACTTATGTTTGAAAGTTGAACAGTAAACCTGTAGAAAATTATCTCAACTGTTTAAAAAGTTAATTAATATTTTAACTAGATAATACCAATTATTATCTCTTTAAAATTCCACCACAAATTTCAATGTAAATTGTGATGTAGTTTGCTGACTTAATTTATACGAATAGGGTACCAAAATATAAACAAACGCTAAAGGAGATAAACATCAGTTTAAATATCACACAAGGAAGCTACTTCACTTGGCAAAATTTCAGCTTTAGCCTTTTGTATCGTTAGCTTACCTCAGGACTTGGCTCAGAGAGCTAGCCAACGCTATGCGGTACGTGACATAACTTTCAACAAGCCGTTATATCTTCTTTTAAAATCAACGTGGCTTGGTAACACTAATGTTATGGTAGTTGTTACACATTAAAATAAATCCGGATTTGTATTCACACTAATTTTCCTTCTCAAGGGAATATGTTTTATCAAATATCAGGAGCTATTTTCTTTTATTAAAAATAAAAAAAAACTGCGGTTGGTTTACCTTCCAATATGGTAAATGTGGCGAAAATCTTATCAAAATTTATGAGGCAATTTATGGCAATGTTCAACAGTGAACTTTGGTAGGTTGTAACGGTAAGACATTTCTATGTGATCACGTTATCCTCATTATAACAGATAGAAGGTATTACTTAGCCCTTCGATCCCCATACAATTCCTATGCAATCGCATGCGCCTGGCAAATCCCGAGCGGTCGCATGCGACCGCAACTACCCAAAGCACTTAAAACCATTAAAACTTATACTTAGAGACTACTTTTCTATGAAGAAGTTTGGCATTATAAAATCTATACAAAATTCTCTATCCTGTGGTCTAAACAAAAGTCAGGTTTTACTTTATTAGAATATAATAGAATAGAATATTTTTTATTCAATGTAGATTACATATTGTAATTCTTATTGAAAGTCATTTTTTATTTTACCACTGGTTCGAAAAGAAACCTATGTTCTGGGAAGAACCAACAAGAAATCCAGTGGAACTTTTAAAAAAATTACATACATACATACATAAACACTCACGCCTGTCACCCAGAGGGGTAAACAGAGACTACAGACTTCCATTTAGCACGATCCTGACACAACTCTCTCGCCTCTTCCACATCCATATACTTACGCATACTCGTATATGCTCGTCGGTTAAGAGTACTCTTAATTTGGCCTATTTTTAGTATATCGCCAATTTGGTCGACAAACTTTCGCATAGGACGTCGCTTTCCGACTCTTCCATTCACTTCTGACTTCTGATGATTCAAGACTGACAAAGCAAATATATGTTGATATTTGCTTTATCAGTCTTTCCGCATTCATTCTTTCTACATGACCAAACCACCGAAGCATTCCTTTCTTAATCCTGGTCACAGCATAATCTTGCAAACCCCACTCTTCTTTTATCACACAGTTTCTCACCCTGTCACCAGATTCAGCCCTAACATACTCCTTAGAGACCGCATTTCTACTGCATTTATTCTACTTTCGTGCTTCTTCTGCCACACCCAACTTTCACTACCATACGTTAGAGACTAATACAGCATTGTGATTTGCCATACGTGCAAAAGAAATTATTTAACTATGTCGATGGTCACAAAATATTTACAAAATTTATTTTAGAATCCGCTTGGGAACGACCACCTCATTCTCAATACTTCATACTAAAACTATTTATATAGTTTTTGTTTGATTAAATATTTAAACTTGGTAATAGAGATACCTTGTATATTTTCTGGGACTTAGGTGAAATAGCGTATACATTGCCCCAAGAATTAATTACTGACTCTGTGGAGTCGAGAAACTAGTATCACTAGCTTGTTTTTGTTCCTAGTATTTACTAAGTGTATATCCCTTTTTTTTACTAAAACTACCTTTGTTTTTGTGAATGTACATAAAATTTTCGTAGATATACTGAAAGGCCAAAGTTAATATATTTAGTGCTTTAAATTTTTCTCTAAGAGACTCTCTCAGTCTAAGGTTGTAAATAACTCTAATGGCCCTCTTTTGCAAAATGAAAATAGTTTCTAAATCAGACGCATTTCCCCATAGAAAAACCCCATATGATATTGTACTATGAAAATAACTAAAATAAACTAATTTAGTGAGATCTCTAATCTTTTTTACATCATAAGCTGCAGAGCTTAAAGATCTTGCTAGTTTAGATATATGGGGGCCCCACTGAAGCCAAGAGTGATGCCAAGAAAAGCAGAGGATTCAACAGGAATCAGTTCCACCCCATTTAAAACACATTATTATTCGGATTTATAATATTTATTGTTGTAAATTTAATACATATAATACAAGAGTAGTACATATGTACATGTAGAGTGGAACATGCCTATGCCTAAAAGCACGGTGTTGATAGATTTCGTAAATTCATTCATTACAGCCCTTAACAAGTCATAAGTCCCCAAGAAATGCCACAAAGCACGGTCCTGAGCCATCTGCATCCACTGACTTCCTGCATGTCTAACCAGGATCTATATTCTATCTAGTAGGAAATAGGAAGCTACTTCACCTACCAGTACTAGGCTGCCACATCAGAACCTAGTATTCTCGAACATAATACCATGTAAAGTACCCGGATGACCGAGCTTTGCTCGTTTTTTTTTTAAATTACATTTATAAATTACATACTTATGAAACATAAATAATATTTTTTGATCTTATTGACAGAATAGAAAAAACTGAACTGATTATTTGAATAAAAAATCATGAGTGCAATTAGTTTTATTAAAAAGTTCGTATTTTTAAAAAATACTAAAAAAAAGGGCTTGAAATAATAGATTTTCTCACAAAAGAAGAGAACTTGAAAAAAAAAGTCGGACCAGAGACAGGACGCGAACCACGGAACTCCGATATCACGCCCGACCGATATCCCACCTGAGCTATTACGATCGTAACGCTATACGTCAAAATTTACCTTCTTATATTGTAGCAGTTATTTTATTGCCTGAAAACACGGACAAAAGGACATTTTCTAAAAATAAATCCTAGCTAGATCGATTTATTGCCCCCGAAACTCCCTGGACACTAAATTTTAGGAAAATCGTTGGAGCCGTTTCAGAGATTCGGTATAGGATACTAACAAAAACTAGTTTAGTAAGTTTATTAGTTTTGTAACTGTTGTTTAATATCTCCTAGCACAGAAGATATTAGTATTAGTAGTACTTACCACAAATGTCCACGCTAGCGCTATGTAGTAATAGTAAGGATGCTTTATGATCAAACGTCTTCCTTTATCTTTTAAAAGAACATTTCATCACAGACATTTGATGAAGCTTGATTACTATTTCACACAATGGTAAGAGGTGATGCCCAAGATAGTAAAACGCACTGAATGGCATATTTACTTTTGTCTGGACAAAAAAATTGTAATTAAATGAAAAGACAGATGCTGGAAATTTACTGCATTTCGTCGCTGTGCGCGTCAGATATTAAAGCCTTTGTAGTCGATATACCTTTGACAACAAATTTATAATTATATTTACAGTTCTATTGAAACCAATAAATAACGATATAGATTATAATGTTATTTAAGCTGACTTAATTTAACTAACATTGTAACAACGTGAGTTTTATTATTTTTGCTACGTCAGCATTCTTCTACATCATCATTACCATTACAGCCCTTCACAAGTCCACTGATGAACGTAGGTCTCCCCCAAGGTACGCCACAAAGCACGGTCCTGAGCCACCTGCATCCATCGACTTCCTGCATGTCTTACCAGGTCATCACTCCATCTAGTGGGGGGTCGCCCTACACTTCGCCTACCGGTACGAGGCTGCCACTCGAGAACCTTTCTTCCCCATCGGTTATCGGTTCTTCGAGCTATATGGCCGGCCCATTGCCACTTCAGCATACTAATCTGTTGGGCTATGTCGGTCACTCTGGTTCTACTGCGGATATCCTCATTTCTATATAAAAATAACAAAATAAATACAAAAAAGACATACATTCAAATTTTTAATATCATATTGAAGTCCTGAAGCGATGTGCAATCCAAAATATTCTTTTTAAGCTGGTAAAAAAGAATAGTTTGTATTGCACATCGCTTTAGTACTACAGTTAGCGTAGATTCTACGAGCACTTAACCCCACGTAGATTAGTGAGTACTTCCATAGTAAAAACAGAATAGTAGGATTACTGCCGCACCGCGCGAGTCAACTTGGGTATCTTTGAATTTCAATGTAACTTTGAATAGAACTTCACTAACAATTAAATATTTTTTACAGCTGTACCAGAGTATCCAAATAGAGAAGGTATCGTGTAGAGCTAAACAGTGGAATGTATAGACTATATTTAACAAAAAAACTGTACTTGTCAATGTCAGTTTGTATTTTAGCGCGTCTGCCAAAACAAGGTCTGTCTGCAACAAAGTTTATTAGTGAATTTAAATTACATTTTTTTAAAGATATCGTAACTGAAGAGGGTAAGTATTGTGTTTAATATTACTGGCACAGTTTTAACTTATCTTTTTGTCAATTAACATATAATTTACTAACCCTTTTACCCATATATTTGATAATCATTTGATACAGAAAAAAATAACAAATTTTTGGGTAACTTTGAACCATTCAATGATACCCTGGTAGTATTTTATTAGATGGAGTAACTTTGATGTGTTGCTATCAAATGTTAAAAAACATATGTATGAACATAATTGTTTTTTATTTAAAGGTACAATGCCGCGAAAATCCTTTAAAATTAAGCCTGGTGTTAGAAAATATGGAACTAAAAGCAATTATACTCCAGAAATTTTGGAAGAGGCACTTAATAAAATTCGGTCAGGTGCCATGTCTAGGATGGATGCTTCCAAAGATTATAATATACCACCTGTAACATTATATTATAAATTAAATAAGAAACATATCAAAAATATCGGAAGACCTTATTACATTTACCGCAGAAGAGAAGGAGAGCTTTCTGAATCATTTGTTACTGTTGAGTGATGTGGGCTTATCATTGAGTATGTTAGACTTCAGGATTATCGTCAGAGATCTAAATAAAAACAACAGGATTGTGCCGCAATTTAGAGACAATATGCCTGGTTATGAATGGGGAACATTATTTTTAGAAAGACACCCTTTACTGAAGGAGAAACTATCTCATGATATCCCGAGAAAAAGAGCTCAAGTTAATCGTGAGCAAGTTGAATAATTTTTTAATCATTTTTCCAAGGAGAGTGAAGGCGTCGCTCCACAAAATTTGTATAACATGGACGAGTCAGGGTTTCATGACGATCCCGGGAAAAAGAAATTGCTATTTCGTAGAGATTGCAAGCACCCTGATGTAATAAAAAACAGCTCTAAATTGTGTTTTACCATAGTCTTCTGTGGGAATGCAGCAGGTGAGCTCGTACCACCATTTTTTATTTTTAAAGGGGTAAAACTTTGGTCTGATTGGCTATATCAAGCCCCTGAAGGTTCCAGAATGGCAGTCTCAAAATCACGATGGATGGAGACAATAATTTTTGAAGATTGGTTAGAAAACCAATTCATTCCATTCGTGAAAAAATATGAGGAAAAAAAATATTAATGTGTGATAATTTAAGCGCGCACATATCTCCTAAAGCACTGAGCTTATGTGCTGAAAATAATTTTTCGTTCATTTGTTTAATCCCTAACTCGACACATCTTCTTCAACCCCTTGATGTAGGCTATTTTTCGACAGTAAAATCGGCATAGAGAAAAGTACTTAATGATTATCGTCAAACCTGCAGAGGCAAGAAAGTGTTGGCTCTGCCGAAGTCGTTATTTGCCCAGTTAATTAAAAAAAACTTTACAAAATGGAAATGCCAATTCATCTAAATATCTGCGAGCAGGATTTAAAAGTTGTGGTTTGTATCCATTGTCTCCAGATACTGTGTTAAACAAACTTCCAGCATATACCTCTACTGTGGACACAAGCGACACTATAGGCGAAAGTTTTATTAATTATATAGAAAATGTGAGGCAATCGGATTTAAATACAGTAACCAAAGGAAAGAAATTTCAATTACCTGTAGTAGCAGGGAAGAGTCGGTTGAAGAAGTGGAAAATTATTATAAAGAAAGGGGAAAAACAGCCAAAACGAAGACAGGAAATGAAGTAGAAACCAGCCAGTCTAAAAAACGTTGCAGGCCCATGGGATCAAAAAACAAGAAAAAGAAAAATCAAAGGGATCCTGCTCCTTCTGGAGAAGTCTTGTCAACAGAAAATGACAGTGAAAACAATGAGGTCGTTGATACTGTTGAGCATGGTGAAGAAGGTGATGGAAATGAACTTAAGTCACAAAACATTGGAGGACACGCAAAGTTAGTCGTTGAGGCTATGATACACAGACCACCTTCTCCAGAAATAGCTGAAGATTTATATATGCTTGACATAGGTGATAATCTATCTGTGCTTCAAGAACAAGAGGTTGAGCCACCAGTCATAACAATCCGAGGAGATTTTACAATTGGAGAGTCGGAAGAACAAATATTATGGGAAGATAAGGATTTGCCAATTGTAGAAGAATATGTTGTAGAACCTAGCGGTGACTTAACAGCCTCTACGTCACACAAGAGTGGACTAACCCGCAAGGAAGATAACACCGAAAAAAATGATTCTGTTAGAGATTTGGTGAAAGATGCTTATTGTATATTTAGTAATGAGGGGAGCAGGTTTCTAGGACAAATACGAAAAGTAAATTTGTCAACCGCGACTGTCATGGTTTCAGCTTTCCAAAAATCCTTTTTAGGAGGTTGGAAGTGGCCTTCAAAAGCCGAGATATTAAAAGTAAAGGTATCGGTAAGTATCGTAAAAGAACATCAAATCTCCAAGAAAGGTGGTATAACATACATAGAAGATGAAATTTTATTCATGGAGTGGGGAGAGTAAGATTTTTTGTAAGTCAAATATTAATGAGAAATGTCATCTTAATATACAAATTTTTGATCTCAAATGAAACCCAAAAAGCTCTAGTATTTTAATACAAATTTTATTTTATTAATTTAAGTCAATAAATACAGCTAAAAATGTATAAAACTTTTGTTTTTCTATCTTCCTTTTTGGTACATTTAGTTCGTATATGGCATCCCCAAGTGATATAAAAAAAATTGTACTGCAAACGACTGGCCATAGAGCATGATTTTATTTTCTTATTAAAAAACGCTAGTTAATGGTACCCAAGCTCGAAATAAGTCCAATATTATATGTTTTAGTCTTCAGAAACAAAAGAGTTCAAAGTTACCCAAAATTCAAGATAACTTTGAATGGTATTTCAATCGTCAAATTTAGTAAGAATTAAGCGTATTTTAATTAATCTGAATATTATAATACGTAAATAACATTAACAGAACACAGTTAACGTAATAAAATCATTAATCTCTCATATAATTTTTTTACTCTGTTTGTAAAAATCTTCAAAAACTGTTCAAAGTTACCCAAGTTGATGTAGGATGTAGACTTAAAGATACGGGGGCAATTACAAGGTTAGGAGTCGGACTGAGAATTCGTCACACTGGTAAGATATAATGTATCTATGTGTTTGTTAATTGAAAAATTAAAGTGACAAACGAACTTACAGTCCAACTAAATAGTAACAACTGCAACCTATGTACAGATGCGTTGTCACTTCTAAGGACTAGGACGGAATGCCTCACTGTCTATAATTTATACTGTATCTGTATACCCTTGAGACCGAAACACAGAAGCGCACGCACGGTTATCTGCCGGCAAAAATACTCCAGGGAGTGATACCTACGCAGACGTATTGGAAGCGGTCATACCACATAGTATTCTTGTTACTTTACTTACTTAAAACAAAAAACTTACTAAAAGAAGGGTCTGCAAGTACAGTTTAGCACATGATAAATTAGTACACTGATGGCAACTAACAAATTCTAGCTAAGCACAATAAGTACGTTAGAACGAAAGCGCGTATTCGTGATTTTGTGAGAATGCTTGGATACGACTACAGAGACCATGACATGACTAGAATACATAATTTGTAATTTATTCATAAACAATTATTGAGAAACGCACTAAGGCTTGATTAATAGCTGTTACAATTTGAATACATTTTTGTATTAAAAGAAGTAATAGTTACGTTGTCAAATTATTTCTAATTGATTAACCAATATCATACGTATTACACTCAAGATGCAGCTATATTATGGTTCTAGCACGAACGAGTCGGCTCGACCGGAGAAGGACCACGCTCTAACAGAATATCAGCATAAGATAGAAGTTCAATGATGCTGCTTTGTACTGTAAGCGTAGTGAACTGGAGAACCTTTTAAGAGGCATTCTATATTAGTCCTCAGGAGTGACAACACATCTGCATTTTGATTCTTAATCAAGGATAGATGTAGATATCCATTAGCTACTTACCATCAGATGGACTGCGTACTCGTTCTACCTAATCGCCCTTATTCACTTAAGAAGAACCATCATCACCAATCGTTTATCTATATCAAGATTTTGTATCGTTTATTGGCAAAGGAAAGGTAAGCCATACCATTGTGTTTTGATGATGTTTAATACTCTACTATAACTTTTACGCTTCTCCTTGTTATTGATGCCAAGATGGGCATTTGGAAGTAAGGGAATTTTTTGTCGTGCTTAAATATAATGTTAATACCGTCTACTGCAAGAAATACTTATTTATTAATTATTAATTATATTAATTTATTGTTGAGTGTATTTTTGTTTGACCTGTATTTATTTTTTTTGAAAAATCAAAAAATAACTCATGCATAGCATTTTTTGTAAATCACAAGTTGGTTATAACTTGTGTACATTTCGTTATTTATAATTTTAACTAAATCAACACAATATCGCAAGCTCAAGATAATAATTAGAACGTCGTTTAAATAGGAAAAAACTTCATCCCCAACTTTTTCTCGCTTTAGACGTCTTTTCCTTTCTTTAAATTGGAACCTGGAGTTCTGGAGTCTATTTAAAAGAAAAAGAATCAATAATTACAGTCTTAGTTCTTAACGTTCTCAAAGTAGGTTTTCAATATCCTCCTTGTTGAAATCGGATAAGATATCTGGTTTCTGATGATGTTAATGCCGCTAGCCTTTTGGCTTTTACAGGTTCATAGGCCTTTCTAGCCTAAAACCAAGGATAATATATAGAAATGTAAAAAAATCTAATAGTGGTTAGTTTGATTTAGAATTCTATAATAAAGTAACTAATCGATCAATGCTATATCCAGACCAGAACCCAGAAACCAGAGGATGCAGGACACACAGGTTGAACTTAATTCGAAATTTCGCTGATGTGTTGTGATGGTTTATTAACGATGATGAATTTGGAATAATAACTAAATAACTTTGGGCTTAATTTTAATCGTCGGATAAAAGTTAGTTCTTAGAATATAATACAACATAAACAAACTAAAAATCAGTTATACCTATTAATAAATTATTTCAAATGTTAGAGTTTTATATTCAGTGAGGTTACTTATACGATGCAAAACCTTTAACTAAAGATCAATAATTCAAGATAACATAAGTAAATAACATTTTCTGGTAGACATATTTGTTAATAACTTTAAAGGGAATGGGAATGGTCCCAAACAACAACTAACAAATAACAATACAGAAATATGGAATGAATGTAAAACAACAATTATTTCTTCCTTGTTATAAGTTTGCAATATTTTGAAGATCTTTCTTAACGAAATCTTTTTGGGTGAACAAATGATTATTTTATTGAAGTAAATTAACTTAAAATAATATTCGAATAGGTACATTGAATGGTTATTAAATATATTACACTTACCATCACGTGGAGTGTGTATATATATATATATATATATATATATATATATATATATATATATGTTATGTATATTTCCTTTAATCCTACTACAACAAATTTTTGAAAAATAAATTAATTAAATTTTCCATTACCTTGATTAAATTTGTTACAAAGAAGAAATGACGGGCCGTTTCAGTTCGTTCTCTTCGTTTGTAATCTGTTAATGGCCAATTTCCGGCATTTCAAGGAAAAAACTTTTTTCGAAGTAGTAAAGAAAATGACACCAAAAATTGTATATATGTAGACTTCTGTTGGGACCGGCCAAAAAGTAAGTTCTCAATTCGACTGTTTCGTTTATGTGTGTTACCTCATAACCTTTCTATGTGTAACAATTTTGATGATTCTTGTTTTATTTGAAAGCTCGAGCTTTTCAAGTACTCCAGAATGACGGAATTTTCTTATTTTATAATTGTTTTTAGGAAGACGCAGCTGCCCATTTTCTGGTTTGTTTCCCTCTGCCATGTTCTACATTTCAAACAAAAACCATCTTAATGATTGAAAAAAAGTAATGATAAAACAGTCCATATATTAGGTCCCAATGTTGGGCACACGCCTGCATTAATTTCTGAGAGTACTTACACGAAGAATATCACCACGCTGTACCAGTGTGTTGGGGGACATTAAGTGTCCTCAAAATTTATTTGATTTACCAAACACACACAACTTTTACAAAACTTCCTTCCTATGAGCTTCCCGAGAAATTGCGCAATTGAGTCACCAGCTTTCTTGCAGATCAAAGCATCAAGGTCGTAGCACATAGTGCGTGCTCCGATTACAAGCCCTTTAACGCTGGTGTTCCACAAGGCTGTGTGCTGTCAATAACGCTGTTTCTTCTGCACATCAATGATATGTTGCAAATCGGAATCATTGCTAAGCGGAAAACAGCACTGGTGATGCTTTATACACCGGCCGTGCTAATATTTCTCGTGAAAACGTCGCCGAGTCCTGTGTTAAAAAATTTGTGGCGGCTAAATCTAGTCCAGTTCCATCCCCAAAAGACACAAGTTTGTGTGTTTACCGCTAAATAAAATCCTTTCGTCGTATATCCCCTTTTCAAGGTACAAAGGTTTTCAAGGTACTTCCCTTGTTGCCTTCACTAGTATTGGCATTCTCGGCGTTGACATATCGAGTGACGTGCAGTTTCGTGGTCACTTGGAAGAGAAGGCTAAATTGGCCTCTAAAATACTTGGCGTGCTCAGCAGACCGGGACAGCATTTCATGCAAGCACACCACTGAAGTACTGTTCCCATCTCTTGGCTGAGGCTCTCCAGTGCCAGCTCCTTCCATTGGATCGCATCCAGCGCAGAGCCGTTCGAATCGTCGGCGACCGAGCTCTTTCCGATCGTATTGACCATCTGGCACTGCAAAGAGATGTTGCATCTCTTTGCGTATTATATCGCATTTACCGCGAGAAATGCTCTGAGGAAATTTTTGGAATAATTTCAGCCGCACAATTTCACCATCACACATCGCGACAAAACTCGCGATACCATGCATACTATCTGGATGACTAGCAGTCCACCACTTCAATTTAAAAGAAGTTTTCTTCCTCGTACAACTTCAAGAAAGGGGTATGAAAGTGAACGCAAGTAAGACGAAGGTTATGGTTTTTGAAAGAGAAGAAAGTAAAACGATTTGTGAAATAAGAATAGAAGGGGAGTTGATCGAGCAAGTAGACGAGTTTGTATATTTGGGCTGCGTATTTAGCAGGGATGGGAGATATGATAAGGATATAGAACGACGAGTGAATGCGGGAAATAGAGTAAATGGGGCCCTGCACTCTATTGTGAAGAGTCAAAATGTGTCGAAAAAGGCACGTATGGCAATTCACAATGCTGTGTTGGTCCCTACTTTAACATATGGTAGTGAAAGTTGGGTGTGGCAGAAGAAGCACGAGAGTAGAATGAACGCAGTAGAAATGCGGTCGTTAAGGAGTATGTTAGGGCTGAATCTTAATGACAGGGTAAGAAATTGTGTAATAAGAGAAGAGTGTGGTTTGCAAGATGATGTTGTGACCAGGATTAAGAAAGGAATGCTTCGGTGGTTTGGTCATGTGGAAAGAATGAATGAGGAAAGAGTGACAAAGAAAATTTATGTTGCAGAAGTGAATGGCAGAGTCGGAAAGGGACGTCCTAGGCGAAAATTTATCGACCAAATTGGCGATTTATTGAAAACGGGCCAAATTAGGAGTACCCTTAACCGACGAGCATGTATGCGGAGGTGTATGGATGTGAAGGAGGCGAGAGAGGTGTGTCAGGATCGTGCCAAATGGAAGTCTGTAGTCTCTGCCTACCCCTCTGGGTGACAGGCGTGAGTGTTTATGTATGTATGTATGTTTATGTACAACTTCCTTGTGGAGTCGACTACCACCAGAAATTTTCTTGACTGTTACGACTTAGGAACTTTCAAGAAAAAAGCCTACTCCTTTTAAAAATCGGTCACTCATCTGCAATTCTCCCGTTTTTTTTCTTTTTGTCCCTCTCCCATAAAAATAGTTCACTGAATGGCAAAATGCTACTATCATTTGTGCCTGCAGCCAACAGCAATTAAAAAATCTGGAGATGCATTGTCACCTCTGGGAACTATGATACTGCCTCATAGCCCGCAAGAACAGCGGTCAAAACATTTTGGAATCCAACCAGATGGACTCCTAGACAGAAAAAGAAACTTACTACATAATAAATATTTAGCAGTAGACTTTGATAGGCTCTAATATACGCATTTATATAAAAGTAGATAATATTCGCAATTTATTGTCCGTATAAATTATCCGTAACTGTGCCCTGAAAACGAATATTATGAATCCTCAAGGTACAAGCTTAGTATCGTCTATCACTTCGTCATAACAGCGTAAAATTGTTATTACAAAAGTTCTACCGTTTAGAGTCATTACGCCTTTATGTATCGGAATGAAATTTGAAATATTTCTTTGTTAATATCCTAGTTTTTTTTTCGTCACAAACTTATATTTGGATGTCTTTACAGTCAACTTGATGGTAACCATACAATCTATATAAATTATAGTATTCTATGATATACCGTATAAATTATAGTATTCTATATATATAATTAGATATAAATTTTTGGAGCAATCCGATTGAGCTGTGAATTGGCATATGTATAAATAACTTCCATGACAATGCAATCTAATGCTATCCCCAACGCCTATAAAAGCTTATTTAAAATATTTTTTTATTTTTATTTGGTAGTTAGTTATATTGATTATCATTTTATTTTTTATTATTATCGGATCATTAATATGAAGTGGCTCTGGTTTAGCCATATGGGTCGAAGAACTTGGCAAGCGAAGTGTAGATAAAACTCTTATTAACAGATTTTTAAAGGATATAGACATAGACTTCTATCCTCGATTACGAATCAAAATGCAGATGAGTTGACACCCGTGCGGACTAAGATCGAATGCTTCATTTCCAGTAAAAAGAGTCTCCTTCTTGACACTCACCATACGAAACACAGCAGCATTAAGCTACTAATTTACGCTGGTATTCTGTAAGAGCATGATAGTTCCCTGGTCGACGCGATCCATTCGTGCTACAACTATACTACTAATATAAGTACAGCATGGCTCTACCACGTATAGAGTGAGGACCAGGTAAGAGATAAAAATCGACTAAAATTTAAAGTGTTGCCAGAAAACAGATTAAATACATAGTGGCAACGTAGTTGCCGCTACCTTAAAAAGGGCGGATCTGAATAAAGATTAAAAAATAGTTTGCTATTTTATTAAAAATTTACTGAATTTTTACCATGATAGTTCTAAAATAAGCTACACCTTCCTGCTTTTTCCATTATCAGTAAGGTAGAATCTAGGAATGTGGCGTTATTATATAGACTATAGTTACATAGGTCAAAGACCATTTATTTTATCTATTTATTATTGCAAGTGGCTCGCGACCGTGCTTAGTGTCATTCCCTGGGGGGGGGGGGGAAATTACTTGTTAACTTCCTGATTACAAGATTGTGTAAGCGATTCCAAGAAAGGACGTTTGTGTACCGCATTTTAATAAAGTTAAATGAAAATAAATTTATAACACTTTTTGCTTAAAATGGAAAGCATTAAATTGTGGAGTATAGTTATGAAAACGAGAAATTCTTGAGTTAGAAGCCTTATTAAGAGCAAATCGACCATTAGAGCCGAGTCGACGATCAACCATTAGAATCTTTCACTTTTATCTCATTTCGTCTCGACTGTTTGCCTTATTTTTCTAGTCAACGATGTTTCCTAATCATAAGCAGGATATTCGTATTTATTTATATATTTTCTATCTAAAGATAGAAAATCTCTTGTGAACTCGTACGTCGACGCTTTGGTAAATCCTCAATTAAGAGACGGCTGGACTAAATAATCACTGCAAATATGAACCTTTAAAAAACCATTATGCCATTTACTCAACTGATTATTGGTTTATCAGGTATTCGCGACTAGAGTCGCGGCTGATAACAAGGAAGAAAGAAGCCAAAAATCATGGATACCGGGGCTATGGTTACCGGTACAACGGAATCACTGGTGCCAAGTCCAGTGAAAAACAGATTGCACGACCGAGCCGGAGACCTCAGTGGAGACTGGGCTCAGCGGCAGCTCACTAAGTGACGAAGATGACTGCATTTTACCGTCCGATTCAAACTCGATGGCTGAATAAAACTATTATTTACGGATTTTATCGCGTTTAATTACTTTAATTTGTTTTACTATCCCGACGTTTCGGGTGCTTTACAGCACTCATGGTCACTGAGATGTTTGACGTCCCAATATCATAGTTAGGCTGCCCGGCTACCTTCAGTTTTTGAATATTAATTTTTGATCCGATTTACGCAAAACGAGCTTATAGTATCATGAAGTCTTGCAGTGGTATGCTTGGGTTTGGCTTTAATTTTGTTAATTATAGGATCCCAAGCTGCTGGCAGCACCCATACATCTTCTCTATTGAAATTTGGATGTTTTTTAATTTCAATAGCCTCGCGTATCATCCTTGGTAGGAATCGGTGTTCTTTTGCGAGGATTTGTGGTTTATCAAATCGAATGTAATGGTGGGGACGATCTTGAACATGTTCGCAGACTGCAGACTTCCCGGAGCGTCGGTGCTTCACGTCAGCTATATATTCCTTCACGCGGGTTTTTATAAATCGTTTTGTTTGACCTATGTAAGAGAGACCACATTCACAATCTAGCTTGTACACACCTGCATCCTGGAGAGGAGTATTACATTTGATGGATGGTAAAAATTAATCTTCTTCGGCGGCTTGTAGTATGTTTTAATGGAAGCTCGCTTCAAGATGTAGCCAATCTTGTCTGTGACTCCTCTGATATATGATAGTACAGCAGACGCACGCTCGACTGTGGCTGGCTTCACTCGTTACTGTGACATAGGCGCGGGACCCGAAGCTTGTTGTCTTGCAATACTTTCTTGACGTGTTGAAGCTCGGCGGTCAAATGTATTCTTTCACAGATCCGTCGTGCTCTCTGAAACAAAGATTTAGCCACGGTAGCTAACTGTGAAGGATGATGGTGAAATTCACCATTTAGATATCGGTTGGTATGGGTCTTTTTCCTATACACAGTGTGACCAATAGTGTTATCAGGATTTCGGATGACTAAAACATCTAGGAAGGCTAAATAATTATTTGCCTCTAACTCCATTGTGAATTGTATTTTAGAGTTTATGAAGTTAAGGTGGTCTAAAAATGCAGTTACTTTGAAAAAATTGTGAAAGTGTCGTCTACATACCGCTTGTAGAACCTTGGATTTACAGAAGCAGTAAGAAGGGCTTTCTCCTCGTAGTCCTCCATGAATATATCGGCGACAATGGGAGACACAGGTGAGCCAATCGCCACACCATCTACTTGCTTGTAGAACTCCTCCTTCCACAATAGATAGCCAGATGTGAGGCAGTGTTCAAGTAATATTGCATATTCTTGAGGCATGTTATTTTCTTCCAGTTTCCTAGTTACAATTGAGATGCAGTCAACAATAGGTAGGCATGTAAATAGTGACTGAACATCAAAACTGACCATAGTTTCATTGTCAGCGAGATGTAGGTCTTTTATCTCACTCACAAAATGGTATGAATCCTTTGTGTGTGCTCTGGTATGTCCTCTCAGTGGTGATAGTATTTTTTCAAATGTCAAACATCCAAGTCAACGCCAGAACGATACACAACCGTTGACCATAGACTCAAACTGTAAACAACGCACGGTCAACGCAAAGTCGGGATAGTAAAAACAAATTAAAGTAATTAAACGCGATAAAATCCGTAAATAATAGTTTTATTCAATGTGTAGTGTTCGCGTAAATTTAAGAAATCATTACTCGATGGCTAAAGATGAGATCTGAGATCTGCTGGCAGGTTAATTTTTGGGCAGGGACCGGGAAGACACAATCAATGATAGCGTGCCCTTCGTCCCGAACTAGCCCAGTGCAGGCCAACCTCCACCACAGCGAAATTGCGTCGGCTCAATTACGCCAGTGATTTGAGGCACAAATAACGGCCATAGCCCTAATTCAGGAGCCATGGGATGGGGCTGGTAAAATAAAGGCCTAAATAACCTAAAAGGTAAGTTATTCTACAACTTTGAACACGACAAGCCTAGAGCATGTAATTATACTATCTCCTTGTCCTAGACATTCTTAACAATTGTAGTACGCCGCATTCCATGCCAGCATCACAATTTATACAAGCTCGCTAAAAAAAATTTTTAAGGAGCAGTATACATGGCAACACTGTATAAACCCGTCCGTCAATGCAATTTCATTACGTTTTTTGTGCGTGTGTAAAAATTAAATATGTTTAGTGTAAAATCAAATTTTTTGTATCCAAAACCTACTACAAATAAATTTATTACGTATCTGTGTGTTAATAATTGGATTATGTACTTGGGAAAGGAAGATATTCAAAATGGAGCCAACCGATCAAAGGTAAACAAAAATCCTATTGTTCGAGGTAGGTGCACGTGTATATAAAATAAATAAAGTTAAAACATTTATTAAATAATAAAATCAGATTCACTGTGCGCTTTTATTAACAAGTATGATAAATTACCGAACAAATTCACTATTAAATTTTAACTATTATAAATTTTTCACTATTAAAAATTTAATAACATAACCTCGTCACTCATATAATATGAAATAGTAAATAGGTAACCTATAAATGTGGGTTGACATACATTGTACAGAGACACGTTGACAAATTTTAAGTGATATATATTAATGTTTTTCTTACTTTCATTTACTTACGTTGGGCAGTCGCCATTATCAATCATTGGGCAAGATTATTCCCACTTTTGACATGCACGTAGTTTCGGACAGTATTGAAGAAATAGTTAAAGGATAATACTGAGACACACTATTGGCTTGAAACTGCGGGGAAAAATATCTAACATGAGTTATATAGATGCTATATACGGACCGTTATAACTATCACTTAGAATATATACATGTGTGTATACATGTATACTGAAATGCCATCAACATCTTGTTGGACAGGATTTTCTGGTATACATTATACGGTGCAGAGAGGTAATAGCAATTACTGTAGCCTTAAAATTGTTGGAAGAAATCACTGCAGGCTTTAAACTGTTACAGCTATCACATAGAGGATAGATACGGTTGACTTCAAACCTTAGAGCTATCACTTTGAGGTTGGACAGGTTTGAATTGACAAATAAAGCACTACCACTTGAAGGAAGACATTAAGATGGACTACGACTCGGAAGAAATCACTGCAGGCTTTAAACTGTTAGAGCTATCACATAGAGGATAGACACGGTTGACTATTCAAATCTTAGAGCGAACACTTTGAGGTTAGACAGATTTGAATTAAAAGCAATACCACTTGAAGGAAGACATTAAGATGGACTATGACTCGGAAGAAATCACTGCAGGCTTTAAACTGTTAGAGCTATCACATAGAGTATAGACACGGTTAACTATTCAGACCTTAGAGATATCACTTTGAGGTTAGACAGGTTTTGAATTAACATTAAAGCGCTATCACTATAAAGTAAAATATTGTGCGGTACTGAGATTTAGAAGCAATCAAAAAGTGGTATAATTTTTATTACAAAAGGGCTCAATATTATGAGTATAACATAATGAAAAACTTGTTACAAGTTATAGATGTAAAAGTACTAGAAAATCTCATAGGGGTTTGGCAAAAGAAGTCCAAAAATTGTCCACATGATCACTGGACATCAAGGTAACAAAATATATACCAATTACCAAGATACCAATAATTTAAAAATTGGAAATATTACAACTAAACTTTCTTTAGATATTAGAAAATCCTGATTATGGAAAGAAATAAGTGCTATAAATAATCTTAACTTATGGTTTTATTAAGGTTATGTAAACCTTTAACGTCCACAATAAATTGGCAGAACAAGTTAGAAATAATAACTGAATTCTGGGACAAAATTATCCGGTATGTAAGGGAGAGTCAGTTTACTAGTCCTTAACCTATTTTATTTTTTTTACGGGGGTAAATCCTCATGGACTGCCTCTGCCTGGGGAAAGGCGGAGGGGTGTGCCGAAATCTTACCGGCTAAAACCACCGCGGTGTCTCCTCGCGGGTGCGCACAACTGGCCGCGGGAATCCAAATTCTTCCGCAGCCCCACTCTAGTGCTGGCCCGGTCTGTACGGGCCTCGTCTCCTGCACGGGGTAGTGAGGTGTTCAACTACCCCCGTGTATCACCTCAGAGGCGCGCGCCGACACCCACGTGTGCCTCCGCCTCGGGTCGGGGCGGGGGCTTCCCCTAGTCCCTCGCCCCTCGACTCATTCATGGGGGCTGGAAAAGGGCGTTGTCCGCCCTTCTCCTGCGCCCGGTGCGCCTTCTGCGGCCAGGGAAGGGAGTCGAGATCTCCCTCTCCCGTTCCGCAGTTTCCTTCTGCGACATCACGTCCTCACAGAAGGACACCACTGCATCCCACGATTCTGAGCTACCGACCATCCTCCGCACTAAGGCCGACAGCGACAGATCGCCTCCTACTTCATTTGTGAGGACAAGTCCTTAAAATTGTTAATTCCCAAACAAATGGGATTTAATAGATGCATTTTTAAATCAAAAGACAGTATATTATTACATATTATTTTGTAGATACATAAAATAAAATAAAAAGCTACATAATATGACACCCCTCTATCAGGAATTTTGGGTGTTGATAGGCGTATGTGTAGCTGTGGGATTTTATAGACGGCAATGGATGGATGGATATTATGACATGAAAGTAAGAAAAAATGTGATATGAGAACTGTTTTACCTTGATATTGAATATCAAAAGGTTACAAGTTTAAATACACTTAATATATAAGTAAGCAAAAAGTAAGTAAAAAATAAGCATTTAAGCTGTTTAGGAAAATCTGAAAGATTGAATCAAACCTATTATTCAAATTATATCCCTTGTGATATATTTGGTTCCACAAGGTGCTAATGAAACCAGATTTGACAGATATGCAAAACAAAAACAGTGTTGTAAGCATCAGATTGAATTACAATAAATTTGTTAAATTATTAAAGAGTAATAAAAAGACAACAGATAGCCTGTAAAATTTTTCATGACTTAGATTACTTATTGTCAATTTTAAAAAATTAACAAAATATAATTAAAAAACTCAGTAAAGAAGGTGAACAATAAATTATTATTATTAATATTATAAAACGAATATAATGTAATTATTATTATATAATAATTAATATAATAAGTCGAGAAGATAATATAGAGAAATTTCTGCTGATAGGCATTTAAAAAAAATCTAGACCATGATAATTAAATGAAATTAAACACAGGCACATTGATGCATTTGAGCTTTATTATGTAACTTAATATAACCTAAGTTACAAGAAAGGAAGAAGTGTTAGCTTCATTAGGTTTTAAATAGAATGATGAGTTGTAAATGCATCAATGGCCTACAGCGGTACATAAAATATCAATCTGGTAAAATTAAAACTTACAAACTTCACTAATAAAACAGTGGTAAATTAAACAATTAAAAAGAAATTTAAAAATTATTATAGTAAAATATTTTCTTATTGTAAGATATTAAAAGGTTATGAAGAGTTAAAAATAAGTAATATGTAAAGGACTTAGTAAATATGGTAAGTAATAATTTAAAAAATAAGAAATAAAGATGGATTTATTCATTGAAATTAAGTATGGTATCATACCTACCATGTTATTATTATTATTACCTTCATATACTAAAACTAGGTATGGTAAACGCACAATAGAGTTATGCTGACAGCTGCGTACACTGATTACCAAAATATGTTAGCCACAAAAATAAAATTGTTGTAGTAAGAGGAAATTATGTAAAAATACTTAAGAACTTTATAAAAATTTTATGATATGAATAGTGACTATTTATATATTTGTGCGTAACCCATGGAGAGAAGCCAATGGAATGAGACAAACTTTGGGTCTTAGTCCTTCATTGAGAAGGAATTACATAGATATTATTGAATATGAAAGTAGTAGATACTTATAAATTTGGATATTGTATATATTTATTGTATATATAATAAATTTGGAATTGGAATACAATACAATACTTTAAGAAAAACAATATAGTTATAGTGAATAATAAACTTACTACAACTAAAGAATACTTATGGTATACAATTTTACACAGAGTTGATAAAACCCCTGCTTCGTATACTCGTATTAACAAGATAGAGAGGGTTCTATTCATTAATTATTGAGGATTCAATACTTTAAAATAAATAAAAATATGTAAATTAAACATAAATCTAAAATTGAGTCAAGTAAACAAAAAACAATCGGAGGAAGTCTTTCAAGTCTATTCAACAAAATCATAAAGCAGTGTCAAAAGCTAAAAATTTATCAAATTAGTAACGAGAAATAATAAAATTATTATATACTTAACAATGGGGTTCTGTAGACATGACCCAGACACCATGGCAGTTATATTAGATGGGGGGACGATTCTTCTTTTATGTATTTCCTCTAATGTCTATGATGTCAAAAAAAAAAACAATTGAGTCAATAAACCATAGGTTTTTGTTTTTTCCACATGGGCAGTAAATGTAAAAATTGAATTATTTATTTTGAATAAAATAACAAATTATTAATAACACTGCCTATATAATGATAATCATACTACTGTGTCATGTTACAGTCATCTCATAGACATCTCATACACATCATAGGTTACTACTATTAGTGAAGCATTTTGTAAAATATGGCACTCCAAGATTTACTCCAAAATTCATACTAAGAATTATAGTGAACTTTCCTATGTCAAATACTATAAATTATAAAATAATAAAATTATTAATTCTCTATCGTACCAAATTGTAGTAAGTGTAATGAAATTCCTTACTGGGCTTTTGTGCCTTTTACTTAGGTTTGAGTTATAAAAATAGGCTTAATAATTTTAGATTAGAACTAGTAACAAGCTGAGCTGTGATGAGTTACAGGTTATAATATACGTACATTGTCCTTCTATAAATATTACATTTATTCAAAGGGGAACTCAGATGTATAGTTAAGATATAGATAGAATGTCACTTCAACAGGATTTGTATGGGAAAAAATAAATGAGAAGGGGTTGAGGCTTTCTTGTGAATATTTTAATAGAAAACAGAACACAAGATAAATTGATACAATTGATACAAAATGATGACAAGTGATAAATTTTACCCACTTCGAATAGTATTTCTTAAGTATGTTAGTAAGTTATAAGATGTTAAATTAAAATTTATTATAAATTAAACTGGAATAGATATTGCAGATTGTTTTTTTATCAGTCATAATTCTTCTACAGGGCCACTTCTGCTGCAATCAAGCTGGCCTTATGTGTATAAGGAAATGTTATAAAATAAAGGTAATTTATTTTATGTTATTAATTTAAATTTATGATACATAGACAATATCTACAACATGTTTATAAAATAAGGAAAATTGCAAATTTCCATTTATTGTTATTATAAATTCGCAACCCTGTCTTCAAACATCTACAATTGTTAAGAATGTCTAGGACAAGGAGAGAGTATAATTAAATGGTTAAACGAACTTACCTTAAGTGAAGTTCAAACATAATTATACGAAGCTCCTTGTCCTTGACGGTACTCCCGGCCCAACCCTCCCTGGGATAGGGTTGCTCATCTAAGTCCTTGCTTAATGATTTCTTATATTTACGCGAACACTACACATTGAAATAATACTAGTTTTTACGGAATTTATCGCGTATATTTAACTTTTTAAATACAGACACTGCCTTACATCTGGCTACCTATTGTGGAAGGAGGAGTTCTACAAGCAAGTAGATGGTGTGGCGATGGGCTCACCTGCATCTCCCATTGTCGCCGACATATTCATGGAAGACTTTGAGGAGAAAGCCCTGCTTAGTTCTCCCATAAATCCAAGGTTCTATAAGCGGTACGTAGACGACACTTTCACAATTCCACCTTCAGATAAAGTAACTGCATTTTTAGACCATCTTAACTCTATAAATTCTAAAATTCAGTTCACAATGGAGTTAGAGGCAAACAATTCCTTAGCTTTTCTAGATGTGTTAGTAATTCGGAATCCTGATAACACCTTGAGCCATACTATGTATAGAAAAAAAGACCCATACAGATAGATATTTAAACGGTGATTCTCACCACCATCCTTCACAGTTAGCTACCGTGGGTAAATCTTTGTTTCAGAGAGCACGAGGGATCTGTGACAGTAAACACCTGGCTGCAGAGCTCCACCATGTCAAGCAAGTTTTGCATGACAACAAGCTTCGAGTCCCGCGCCTACGTCACAGTGAACGAGTGAAGCCGGCCACAGTCGAGCGTGTACCTGCTGTACTGCCATATGTTAGAGGAGTCACTGACAAGATTGGTTACATCTTGAAGCGCGCTTCCATCAAAACATACTTCAAGCCACTGAACAAGATTGGTCAGTTTTTACCATCGGTCAAGTGTAATGTCCCTCTGCAAGATGCCGGAGTGTACAAGCTTGATTGTGAATGTGGTCTCTCCTACATAGGACAAACTAAAAGATCAATTAAAACCCGCGTTAAAGAACATATAGCTGATGTGAAGAATCGACACTCCGGAAAGTCTGCAGTCTGTGAACACATACAGGATCGCCCCCGTCACTACATCAGATTTGATAGACCGCAGATCCTCGCTAAAGAACACCGATTCCTTCCAAGGATGATTCGCGAGGCTATTGAAATCAAAAAACATCCTAATTTCAATAGAGAAGATGGCTGGGTGCTACCATCTGCTTGGGATCCTATAATAAATAAAATTAAATCCCAACCCAAGCATACAACTGCAAGACTTCAAGATACCATAAGTTCATACTGCATAGATCGGAACAAAAGTTAAATTTTAATCTATGGTAACCGCGGTTAACTATGACATATGGACGTTGAACATCTCAGTCCTGCCCGTGACCATGAGTGCTGTAAAGCGTTGGAAACGTTGGGTATTTAAAAAGTTAAATATACGCGATAAATTCCATAAAAACTAGTATTATTTTAATTCCTTGCTTTAAACATAATGAAATTGCATTGACGGACGGGTTGATACAGTTTTGCCACGTATACTGCTCCTTAAAAATTTTTTTAGCGAGCTTGGATAAATTGTGATGCTGGCATGGAATGCGGCGTACTACAATTGTTAAGAATGTCTAGGACAAGGAGCTTCGTATAATTATGGTTTAACTTCACTTAAGGTAAGTTCGTTTAACCATTTAATTATACTACTAAAGATATATGTGCAAAATCATTCACAGATTTCTGTTCCTGAGACATGTATGCCGTAGCAATACAAAGTACACAGGAGGGAAGATAAGCCGTCGCCTCAGTCTACATGCCGGTGGAAGACACTCATGACCTCGCCAGGCTGGTGAATTTCTGCGAGAGAGCCGGACTGGAGGTTGTAACCGGGATGGATTCCAATTCGCATCATTCCCTTTGGAGAATTGAAAAACCCAATGAACGAGGTAGAATATTAATACAATGAACCATTTTAAACACAGGTTCTGAACCAACTTTCATAAATAAACGTTATTTCACAATAATCGAGCTTACACTTGCAACAGAAGAAGCAGTTAAGCTAATGATGGGATGGCATGTGTAGAAAGAGGCCTCACGCTCAGACCACAAATGGCTCTGCTGCGTACTATAGGTCGATATTCACGCTATACCACCATAGAGAAATCCCCGCAAGATGGATAAAACAAAATACCTTAATAGGCTGACGTCTTCGCTCTCGGATGTTCAGGGGACAAATACCATAGCAGATCAATCGCTCCTAGAAGAACAGGTAGCAGCTGTTACTAAAGCTATGATGGATAGCTACTATGAATCATGTCTAGAAATCACTCCAACAAGACATGCTGAGGTAAAGCAACCATGGTGGGGTAAATAACTGGATAAGAAACGTAAGAAGGTAAGAAAACCCCTAAACAGGGCCATGAATACCTCAATGGATGAGGACTGGTTAATGTACATGAAAGCTAACTCTGAATACAAAAAAATGTATCAGGTAATCCTAGTAAAACAGAACACGCCGAGATCCATCTCTCTAAAGAAACCCGACAGAAGCTACTCAACATAGTTGGATGAAACCTAACGCATCCTAATTGAAACCCACTTTCCAAGTTGCTGTGTAGTTCAAAAGGTAAACCGGCATGATACACTGACAGCAACAGAAGAAGACTGTAATTTAGCACAGAGAGTGGTGACGGTGAATAAAATCCATTGGGCCATTCCTAGTTTCCTCCCTTATGAGACAGCAGGATGGCATATTCCCTGCACTCCTAGAGTGGGGGGAAGGTAAGTGGTTGCTGCAGCCCATAGACATCTACATCTATCCTTGATTACAGTGCAAAATGCAGTTGCGTTGTCACCCGTGAGGACTAAGATGGAATGCCTCGATTCTTAATTGATAGAATCAGGGGTTACTTTGCCTAAATCTATTATAGTAAAGATATTATTAATTACTTCACAACAATCCACTTAATTAAATAAAATGATGTGTCTTCCCTAGTTTAAAGGGCACCTCCCGCCCTCGGAGAATTGCGTGCACTAATGACCGCTAAGTGAGCCGTCGTAGAGTGAACATCACCTGAAGATGCCTCGTGTAGAGGCGAAACACGTGTCGTATTATCGTCGATGGTGTATATTTCCTAAAAAAATTGGGAGTAGTGGGGCTGGGATTAGTGGTGACGGGATTAGTTCACGCAAATGAGGGAGGGCGGGAGGTGCTCTTCAAACTAGGGAAGACACATCCTTTTATTTAATTAAGCAGATTGTTGTAAAGTTACTATTAATATCTTTTTAATGCCTCGATTTCGGTTAAAAGGATCTCCGGTTCTCAACACTTACCATAGGACAAACAGCAACGTTAAGCTACTATATCACGCTGGTATTCTGTGAGAGCGTGGTTCTTCCCCGGTTGAGTCGACCCATTCGAGATACAACTATACTTTTAATATAACTGCAGCATGGCTCTATCACGTAGTCTCTCACCTGTCCTGTGGAATATTGTTATTAATGAACTCATCAGAAAATTAAATGCCATCATTTCTACACAGTAGGTTATGCAGATGACCTGACAATACTGTTCTCTGGAAAGACAGCAAGAATGGTTTACGACCTTATCCAAGCGGCTCTGTGTATAGTGGAGAAATGGTGCAGGGCATGTGACCTAATTGTTAATCCAAACAAGACGGTTCTAGTAATGTTCACAAAAAACAAACGCTGAATAACTATCATTTCCCAAGTCTTTTCAACACAAAACTCCAGCTATTCTCTGATATAAAGTACTTAGGTCTTACCTTGGACAGTAAACGCAACTGGAATAAACACATAGATAACAAAATTAACAAATCTAGAATAACTTCTTGGAAATTCAGAAACATCATTGGCAAACGATGAAGTTTGACGCCAAAAATTATATTGTGGCCGTACAAAACTGTAACTCGGCCCATGATCACATACGGCGCTCTAGTATGGTGGACAAAACTAATGAAGCCTTCACTAAAAAAAGCTTCAGCATTACCAGATATTGGCATGTATGGCTGCCACAGGCTACATTAGAACTACATCAACAGCAGCTTTAGAGGAGTTCATCTTCACTGGAGCTAACCACGCTTCATCTACACATACAACAAGAAGCAACTTTAGTTGCCATTAGACTCAAGAACCAAAATCTTTTAAGTAAGAATAGTTCCTTATACAGCTATAATTAATAGAATTTACTCAAAAATTCCTCTCTTACAAGCCAAGTACGATAAGATCCCCAAACAATTTGTAATCGATAAGAAGTATAAGATACAATTAAATGAAACCAACCAGCTGGAGGGATTATACCCAAAAGAGCTTAGAGCTTTCACGGATGGTTCTAAAACAAATGAAGGTTTAGGATCTGGAACTTTCTCTGAAGACCTTAATATCCACATATTTACACCGCTGGGTATCTATATCACAGTCATCCTGATCCGGAAAGTATGGGTATCATCCAAGCGGCCAGAGCAATAGATGCTAGGAAGGTAAAATACTTCTTAATCAGAATACCGACCGACAATATGGCGGTACTATAAGCTCTGAGTTGTAATGTGGTGAACTTGGGACCAATATATGAGTGCCAATAACGATTAAATGAGGTATGTAAGCACAAAGATGTGACTCTGCAATGGATTAAGGGACACAGTGGATCCAGAGGTTACGATGCAGTAGACGAAATGCCCAGAAGGGGTCGGCTTTGGCCACTATAGGCCTGTAACCAATAATACTAATCTCCTTTGGTTACGTTCGTTCACTGGCACGTAGAAACTTCAATAATTTACACGCTTAGCTTTGGAAAAATCTAGCTGACTGTAGACAAGCTAGGGAGGCCCTGCATGAAATAAACAATCGTCTAACTAAGGTTCTAGTGAGACTGAACAAGTCACAGATCAGGATAGTAATAAGTACTATCACAGGACATGACTCCTTTATCAAACATAGGTTAATAGAACGGCGGCTCATGTGTTGCTGACATGTCCGGAGGTCGCTGCATACAAGGCTCAACATCTCGGCACACCGGGATCACTTCCCGAAGTTGCTCGCAACATCAAATATGCATCAAATACGCGCTTAGACGTGGAGTTGAGTATTAGACGGAAAACAGCCCGACGTAAACTAAACTAAACTAAACAAGGAGGCTGCTTCTTTATCCAAAGGCTAAGTCTAGCTATTCAGGTAGAAATGTTGCCAGCATTTTTTGCACTATATTACGCAGGTATAAGAATATATTATTATAAAATATAGTCCTACACTATGTTAAACGTCACTTAATCGAGTGAAGACTTCATGAGGGAAACAGAGATCGATGGATATGCTAGCTCTGGGTTATATATAAAAAAGATGCTTTTCTGCGCCTGTGTCGCAAAATAAAAGGAAATTTGTTTATTTTTATAATAAGAAAACAAAATTTCGTCTGTGAAAATTATGTTTTTGATATATTTCTTTAAATTATGTTCCTTCTGATAGAAGAGAGCAGAAACTGCGAAACGTTTTTGTCGTTTTATAATATAGTCCCACAAGGATCATTTGGCACTTGCATGACATTGACATGAGGGCGTGGGTGTTCACTAACGGTTACCAGCTAAAAAAATCCTTTGTTTTATGGAATTCGTCTTAATTATGGAGTGTGGGGCTTGTCAGTATCCCAACTAATATTATAAATGCGAAAGTGAGTTTGCTTGTTTGTTTGTTACGCTTTCACGCCCTATCTACTGAACCGATCATCATGAAATTTTGCATACACGTTGGGAATGATGTTATGGCGAAAGATAGTTGGGTTATATAACTAGGTTGTAAAATGGTTTTTGCGGGCTCAGGCTTACCATAAGGCAGGCATTATGCTTAGTTGCTACCTTAGTAGCATAAATTAAAAGAAGGAAATATTTGGATGACAGAATTTATAACATGAAAACTATAATGCAATAGGAAACGAAATAAAAAACAATATTTCAAATTTTTTTACTATAATTATGTTCTGCATGAACTATGGCGAGAGGTTCAATGCTATTAAATTCTTCATCACTTTCATCTTGAGAATCGCCATCACTGCTTTCTTCACTCTCAGAGCATAATTCCACGATGAAAGGTGCATCCAAATATCCATCTTTACTTCTGTATTCTTCTTCAAGTTTCTTGACGTGGGCACAATGATTGCACCATTCTTCGGCGGAAATGGAATTAAAAGCTTCCTGTACCATTTCTGGCATTTGATTGGCTGGTTTGCCAATATTTACCTCAGCTACTTTGCGTTACATTGATACCCAGATCATTTCATTAGGATTGAGGTCAAAATGATACAGTGGTAAACGCGATATCTGAAAAAGAAAATAAGCAATTTTAAATAAACCCTTAGTCATTTATTTTAATAAAAAATAACAATTTATGAAGTCACTTTACTTGTAGATTTAGTATATAAGTCATGATTACCTTGTGACCCAGTACTTTTAAAATAGCATCAACAGCATACACTGGTTCGGGCTTATATCTATTGACAATTTCAAACAATTGTGGTCTTGTGTATTCTTCTGAATATTCAATATTGTTATTTTGTAACCACTCAATTATTTCTGGTTTTCTGGTAGTTGTGTTTGGGGGTTTTTTGATGCGTGTTTTGTGATATGGAGCGTTATCCATTATAATTAAACTGCGTTTTGTCAAATTGGGAGCTAACTTTTCTGCAACCCATTTTTTAAAATTTGTGTGATTCATATCATCATGGTAATCACCACTTTTTGTTTGTGACTTGAACACCAAACATGCATTCTCTACAAAACCTTCATTACCTCCGGCATGGACAATAATAAATCTTTGTCCTTTGGAGACAGGCTCTAATACTCCATCTGAAATCAGTCGTTTGTACATTAACAAATGCAAATAACACTAATTAACTAGACTATAAATATTATGAGATAGTTAACTAAACAATACCTTCATCATCATCTTGCCAACATTTACCAGCTGTATGACCGGAGTGAATATATGTCTCATCTAATAAATAACTGTAACTTCTTCATTACCTTATAGTCTGAATAATTCTATGTTACTCAAATAATTTCACTAATTAGAACATTAAATAGAATGTACCTACCATAAAAAAAGTTATATCGTTAAGTTCCATCAGTACTTTTCTATTGCTTTTAGTTTTTTTATATCGAAAACCAATCTTTTTTTATGTGCTGTCTGAGAATTTCTCTACTGCCAGTGAATCCAATCTCTTCTTTAAGTAGACGAAGCAACTTATTCACTGTTGGTATTTCTTTTTTTACAAGAATAAAACTCATGGATCTTTCGTCTAAGAACACCAATATCAAAATTGTCCATAACAATTTTATCCTTCCTTGTTTTTCTTTTCTTCCCCGGTGTTACTATTTTACTTGACGATTCTTTAGCTAATTTCCCTTCATTTGTAATTCGTGCAACTGTTCGTAAAGATATACCTGAAATCGTATTTATTTTTATCAATTTGAAGGAGAAAATATATCTCATAATAAGCCTACAAAATATGACCACTATCCTTGGTAAATAAAACGAGCAAACTAAGGATACTATGTATGGCATCACTTACCTGTAGCAGCTGCAACGCGCTCATTTACTCTTTCAAATGGAATAACAGGGGCGCTAGATTGCTTTTCCTTCATAAAAAATCTCTTCATATTTAACACCACCTCTCTAGTACCACTTCTTATCAACACTAAACTTGATCTGGTTATGTCTGGTGCATCGTTGTGAACGCGGCGGTGTCATTTTGCTCCGCGAATTTAATAATTTTTTCTTTATGTTAAGAACGTTTAAAATACTGAAACAAGTGATAATTAAGTGAACTTTAAATTTAACGTTGTGTAGAGTATTGTGTTTTAATCTTAAAATACCTATAAACTTTAAAATTGAAAGTAATTGTTAACGAATAATTAACCTACTGCCGCGCCGTTATAAACTGTGACTTATAATTTTGTTAATGTACCCGTAAAAAAAAAAAAAAAAACGACTTTGTTGCTGTGGATTTTTGGTTCGGGCATTTACTGCTGTGCCAAAATATAATTTATTTATCACGACAAGTATAACTAAAATTATATTATAAAATGGATCAAGATTTAATTGAATGGGGTTGTTGTTCTTTAGGGTTTGAAGATAATATTTACAAGCTTTGCAACACATGTAACAAGGCATATCATCTTAAATGTCTAACCAATGATGTCGACAATTTGAAAGCGATAAAGCATGCTACTGACTGGATCGGTCCATGTTGCATTAGACCTCTCCACGCGACTGGCAATAAGGATAACACACCAGTAAAATGTGACCCTAATATTACAGTACGAGCCTCCAAAAGACAGGCATTGTCATCCCCCCCGGAAATTGAAATTGAAGGCCCTGTAACACGTACAGAGGTGCGTAACATTATGGAGGAAATTATTCAAAAGCATATATCAGACCTTATGGTTCAGATGACCTAAAACGTGCGTTCCATTCTAGATACTGAACTTAAAACATTTCGGGAAGAAATTTGTAACATGAAGCAGAAAATGGATGATATGAATAGAAAATGTGAAGATATTCAAAATAAAAATACTAAGTCTCTGGAAGATACTAAGAGTCTGATTGAAACAAATGCCAAATTGCAGAGTACTATAAAATATCTTGAGACACGCATGAACAACCTTGAGCAGAACGCCCGCAGCAGCAACGTCGAAATTCAATGCTTGCCAGAGAAGAAGTCAGAAAATCTTTTCACGGTGTTCAACAACATTTGCAGTATAGTAAAGTGCGACATCAAAACTGAACAGATAAATCGAATAACAAGAATTGCCAAACTCAATCCGAATAATGATCGTCCTCGTTCGGTGATAGTTGAATTTAATAACACTAGAGTACGAGATAGCTTCTTAGCAGCCACAATCAAATTTAATAAAGCTAACCCGGATAACAAGTTGAACTCTAGTCACCTTGGTTTTAATGGTCCTAAGACTCCGGTATACGTAACAGAGCACTTGTCAGCTGCAAATAAGGAATTGCATTCGGCGGCGAGGAAGACTGCAAAGGAAAAAAGGGTTTAAATTTGTTTGGGTGAGAGGTGGACGTATATTTCTAAGAAAAAGTGAAAATTCAGGCTTTATTCAAATTAAAAATTTTGATTCATTATCAAAACTAGAGTAATTCGCTAATTGTTTCTATTAGTTAATATAAAGTTAAAATACAATGTCACCTGCTAATATTAATTCGCTTGTAATTTATTACCAGAATGTTAGAGGTCTTAGGACCAAAACACAAACATTTAATCGTAAGTTAGCAACTAGTGACTATGATGTAATAGTCTTAACAGAGACGTGGTTAAACAGCAGCGTATTGAGCTCCGAACTATTTGATAACCGTTACACAGTATTCAGAAGGGATAGAGAAACGTCAGGATTTCATGGTGGCAAGGATGGAGGTGGGGTTCTGGTTGCGGTCAAAAAAAGCTTATCTTCTGACTGTATAAATGAATGGAATAGTGCATGTGAAGATCTTTAGATTGTGATAAATCTGCCTTTTTCAGTAGTTAAAAAGATCGCACTTTGCGCCGTTTACCTCCCACCACCAATTCAACGTAGCGTGTTAGAACATTTTGTTAATAACTGTAATGCGGTTCTTGAGAATTTTGACGGACATCTATGTATTATTGGCGACTTTAATATGAGTAATATAGATTGGACGCAGGTTAATCACAATTCAAGCTACTGCACCACCAGTCTTTGTCAAACATTAATAGATTTTACTTTTGTTAATAATCTAAAACAAATTAACTATATAATTAACGCTAGAGATAAAATATTGGATCTAGTTCTTACAGATATTGATAACTGTACTGTGTCTTCTGCTTATGATGTTTTATCCAACATCGATCCACAACATCCACCTATATGCACTTATATCGCATCTGATGAAACAGAAAAACTAACGCCTAATATGAGTGTTCTTAAGTATAATTTTTATAAGGCTGATTATGAGGCAATAAATAAGTATCTTTTTAGTTTGGATTGGGACTCAATCTTCTCCCTATGCAATGACGTGAATAGGATGTTAGAAATATTCTATGATAAACGAAGTCATTAAAAAATTTGTTCCAATTAAAAATGTTAATTGCCTTAAACGTCACCCCCCATGGTTTAATAAAGTGCTGATTGCAAGACTAAAGGAAAAAAATAAACTTCGGCTTAAGTATAAAAAATATAGTAACCCTTTAGACGAAATTGAAC
This sequence comes from Parnassius apollo, assembly GCA_907164705.1. Taxonomy (NCBI): domain Eukaryota; kingdom Metazoa; phylum Arthropoda; class Insecta; order Lepidoptera; family Papilionidae; genus Parnassius; species Parnassius apollo. The sequence continues at coordinate 5,053,781 of CAJQZP010000987.1, forward strand.
TACAAATTTTAAGTCAAAGATGCGATAAGTTAGCTAAAGAGTGTTATAATAATTATATTGTTAACATAGAGAAAACGATTAGGCAAAATTCAAAATACTTTTGGTCATTTATCAAAAGCAAACGTGGAGGGTCTAGTGCCTATCCCAGGTCTGTCACAGATGGTATCACTATAGCAAACAATGGCCAAAGCATTTGTGAATTGTTTGCTGCAACTTATTCAAGGGTCTATGGTGATAATCCAAAAGAAGGACCCCATTCTGAAGTTGAAAGTCTTAGAATCATTGATAATGGGAGTTCATGTTTTTCCAGTCTTACCGTTGATCTCAATGTTATTGTTAATAAACTCAAAACTTTAGATATTACCAAAGGTACTGGTGCCGATGGATTAGCGCCAATATTTCTTAAAAATTGTACTGATAGTTTAGCTTTTCCTTTGTGTAAAATTATAAATGAGTCATTTATTACTGGAGTGTTTCCAGATCTGTGGAAGCTTGCAAAGGTAGTACCAGTCTTTAAATCAGGTGATATTGGTATTGTTTCGAATTATCGGCCAATCTCGATACTTTCTACATTAGCCAAGCTTCTTGAATCAATCGTTTGTCCTCATATTCAAACCTATTTCCGACAATTTATGACTGACTCTCAGCACGGTTTCGTGAAAAATAGATCAACTTTAACTAATCTTGTAACTTTTGTCGAAGATCTTGTAGATGCCATTGACAATAGAAATCAAGTTGATGTTATCTATACCGATTTTAGCAAGGCATTCGACAAAGTTTCACATTCAATTTTGCTAAGAAAATTAAGCTCCTATGGATTCACAGGAAAGATTTGGGATTGGTTTAAGTCCTATTTAAGTAACCGTTCCTTCTACGTAGTCTTGGATGGGTTTAACTCTGATACTTACGATATAACATCTGGTGTGCCGCAAGGATCACATCTTGGGCCCATACTTTTTAACATCTTTATTAACGATATAACTGATAGTTTTATTTACTCTAAACCTTATCTTTATGCAGACGATTTAAAGATTTCTCGTAAAATTGTTGATGATTCCGATGTAGTACTATTGCAATCTGATTTAAATAGGCTGTCACACTGGTGTAAAAATAACTCAATGAACCTAAATGTAAATAAATGTTTTCATATTAAATTTTGTCGAAACCGTAACTTTATAAGCTCGCATTATATAATAGATGATTCTACTTTAAGTGAAATAGATACTGTTTTAGACTTAGGGGTAGTGTTTGACCGCAAATTGACATTTATTCCACATTATGATCATATTGTCAAGAAAGCATCGAAAATGTTAGGATTTATTATTAGAAACGGTAAAATTTTTCGCAGTTATCAAACAAAAAAAAATATTATATAATGCCTTTATTCGTAGCACTCTTGAGTATTGTAGCGTAGTATGGAGACCGCACTATGCTACCCATTATCTGCGGCTAGAAAGGATACAGAAGAGATTTCTTTGGCACCTGGCGTTCTCTTCTGGAATGGGACGAAGGGGCTTCTCTTACTCTTACTCCCACAGGCTAAAACATTTTAACATGGACTCTCTTGAAAAACGCAGAGCTATTATCGACCTAACTTTTATTTTCAAAATTTTAAGAAGTCAAATAGACTGTCCCCAACTTCTAAGTTACATTAAATTTAGGGTGCCCAGGATACTTCCGCGAGCTCCCATTCTTCCACTTGCCCCACCATTTCGTAGGACTGTGCTTGGTAACAACTCTCCTGTAGCTAGGTTAAGTAAACTTTATAATGGGATCAGTAGCCGGACAGATATAAATTTTGTTTCCTCGTACAAGTTTCGCAAGTACTTGTTAGACACAATTTCAAATTAAGTTATTTTTATTCTGTATGTTTACTACACATAATATCTAAATCACTGGTTGTTTTGTTGTTCTGTTTTAAAATGTTTTAATTAATTTTTTTTCTTAACATAATATGTAAATTAACACTTTAATTATGGTTTAGCGGTGTTTACCTGTAAGTAATTGTGCAATTAGTATAAGACTTTATCATACATTTAGATTTAGTATGTTAAATTGTAACAATTGTAGGTAGACCTTTTTTTTAAATAAATAAATAAATAAAAGCAATAAATAACGGTATACAACAACGACTTGAGCCGGCTGTCTAAACTGACGTTTTACAAGATGGCGGCAATGACGGCGTTTACTTCCGATTATAGCCACGTGCCAAAAGATCCATGCAGCACTGTATTAAATAGTACAATAAACGCAGGTTATAACGTATTTACAGAATATATATAAAAGTATAACTTCTGTTTGTGAAATAGAACATGTACAAGCGATAAAATAACCGAGCCGTAATGAGATCGAAATACATTTCTCAAACTTTTTTCATATCATTTACTCAGTTCCGACACACATTAAGCTACCTACTAAAAGAGTGTACAATAAATAAAATAACACAGTTAAAACGATAATGTGTATTATCGCAAACCGGGGCTGACTCAAAGCGGCACCTGTTCACAGGCATACCGCATGTGACAGCCTCTAGGTATTATATATACACACCTACTATAACTATCATTAAAGGCCTTCTACACGATCGGGTCTAACCGCTGACCATCATATTCTTGGTCGGGTCAACCTGTTTTTGTTTTCGTTCTACACGGTCGTGTGGTTGACTCAACTTGTCAGTTCTCTACGGCATTTAAAGCGTATGAAATTAGCTAAATATGGCTCCTTGTCTTTCGAAGCAAAAAAATATCGGTGTGACAATAACTTTTTATGCTTGAGTGAAGAAAAACAACAAAAAAAAGTAACATAAACATAAACACTCACGCCTGTCACCCAGAGGGGTAGGCAGAGACTACAGACTTCCATTTAGCACGATCCTGACATACCTTTCTCGACTCTTCCACATCCATATACCTACGCATACATGCTCGTCGGTTAAGGGTACTCTTAATTTGGCCCATTTTTAGTATATCGCCAATTTGGTCGATAAACTTCCGCCTAGGACGTCCCTTTCCGACTCTTCCATTCACTTCTGCAACATATATTTGCTTTGTCAGTCTTTCCGCATTCATTCTTTCTACATGACCAAACCACCGCCGCACCAACTTTACCCCGCAACAACTGCTAACCGCGCGCTGAGGCGCTCTCGTCGGCCGACAGCTTTCCACACGGTCGGGGTCAACCAAAACCCGACGTGTCGTGAGAGATGCGCTCGCGACCAAGGCTGTCGGAAATCAACCAAAATATTGTTCAGACAATCGATGTCTACACTGTCCATTTTTCCATCAACTCAACCAAGGTCACGACGATTGGTGGTTGGTCCCGACCGTGTAGACTGCCTTTTACAGTGGTGTAGGTATAGAGTAATAAATTAACAGAGGTTGTCCGCAATGATTACTGAGGCGTCAAACAAGCCTTGAGATTATTAATTAATGTGATCATATATCTGTCATATGTCGTATAAGTCATATGGTACAAATAATATTACCGCGGTACAAGACACAAAACCTTTATATTGTGAGTTGTCGAGTAATTGAGTAGATAAATTCTAACTCTTTTTTTAACAGTTTCATGGTGCAGTGGATTGGCATTGAGATGCGGCGCTGGTTTGAATCCCAGGCGGAACTTCTGATATTAATTTTTTTTTACATATTACTCCAAATAATAAATTTTTGCATTGTACATTATTATTCTTGTAACTAAACTGTCAGTTATGTAATTATTCAAGTCATTCTTAATAATAATTTAAAAATAAACACGATGAAATCGGTACAATTTATATTCTTTGCATACATTATCGCGAAGATTTAAAAAGAATTGTAAAAAAATATAAAATTTTATTACAAAAAACAGTTCACAATTACTATCGATTTTAAAATACAATCAGTCGGGCTACAGATGCATTGGCCCCTCTGAGGACCAAGATATAATTTCACAACCTACAAATATATATATTTATATATATATATATATATATATATATATATATATATATATATATATATATATATTAAATTAATATAAAATAAGTAATAAATAGCGTATTACGGTGTGATCGAATTTTAACGGCTCTATATTGAATATATAGTGCGGTACACTGTTTAATTGCTGATAGTGATTAATTATTTTTATTTCAAAAATATCCTTTTTATCTATGTTTCTACTATCAGAAGTGGCATAATTTGTACTGATATTAAAAATATAATTTTTATGAAAATACCTACTAATATAGTTTCTATCACATTTGATTGAAAATCCACTCGTAGTTTAGGGGAGATTTGTGCCCCAAATTATGCAGATTATCACCTAACTTTAACTAACTTTTATTTTAATTAAAAGTATGACTTCTGTTTGTGAAATAGAACATGTACAAGCGATAAAATAACCGAGCCGTAATGAGATCGAAATACATTTCTCAAACTTTTTTCATATCTTTTACTCAGTTCCGACACAACACGACGAAGTAAAATATTGCGTAGGACCTTGCTACGAAAAAACTATTAGAATTCTTGTCATGCGCAATGTCCACTATCATCATTGCTGTTTACAATTACAGTATTTATTGGCGATCTAACCCGCCTTCGCTTATGTAAAACTTGTAAATGCGGTGTTATTTAGAGTTAAGATAATCATCAAAAACATTTAATTTATCATTTGACAATTTCATAGTTATCATCATTACAGCCTCTCGAAGTCTACTTTTCAACCGACTTCAAAAAAGGAGGAGGTTCTCAATTTGACAGTTTTTTAATGTATGTTACCTCAGAACTTTTTCTAGGTGAACCGATTAAGATAATTCTTTTAAGCTATTGCATAGCTTCTATCGCGGGCCTTGAGCGCGGGGACCGAATCCAGAAATTCCGTAACGAAAAAAAACCTCACGCTCCCCACTCCGACGGGCACGGAGGTGTGGCGTTAAAAGCCGTGCATCGTCTAACGTCGTTTCAGTTCGGCAGACTTCGGTACTCGGCAGACTTCGGCACTCGGCAGACTTCGGCACTCGGCAGACTTCGGCACGGTGTTTGTGTGCGTGCGACTAGACGTATGCGTGTACACTAGCTGCTAACTCAATGATAAAAATTCCTGAATAGCTTACATGTATTGTAAGATATTAAAAATATTTTAAACAATATTAACTTCTCATTTATTCAATAAGAGAAAAAAAATTGTTTTCTTATCGGTCACCACGCTCAAAAAGTGTAACTTGATTTAATATCAAAGACTTAAATATATAAATAATAAATAAATAATTATAATTGCATAAGTTGATAAAAAATGCTATGCAATAGCTTCACCGCGGCAGTCACCGAGTGCCACACGTATTTTTTTATTTTAAAGCTAGTGCTTTTCATGTAGTCCCCTATAATATGATCAAGATCTGACCAGTAGCTTTTGGGTTATCCTTAATAATGTGTATTTAACTCAATTCGCCTACATTGATAGTATTTCTCATTTTATTTGCATTGAATTCGTTTGTACAAAATTTTTAATTTTATCACTTGCTTAAATATGTATCCACATAGATTATCTAAAAAGGGAATATTTGTCATAGGGTAAACAGTGGCTCAACGACAAATTATTGGCATTTTGCAATTTTAATTTGTATATCAACAATGTTTTATTTTTATATATCCTAGCAATACAAATATTGCTAGGATATACAATTTCTTACACTAACACCACATGTTTATATTTAAATCGCCAACTACGTTCCCATAACGACTGTTTTAAAGATGTGTTTAGACAAGTCCGTTAAAATTTAATAATTTTTTTTTTTGCTAAATTTTAACGTTGAGACAAAATAGTGATTTTAGGTAAGTTTTTATGCAAGTTTTTACATAATTTTATCAATTTAGGATATTAAACGTTTTTTTATCGTTGTGAAATAAATGCTTTCGCTTTTTCATTGGTGCCAATGACTACACTTTAATTTGTTTGACAAAATAATGATTGGCATATATGCCAATCATTATACTCTCTGACATCAATCTTTCTTTTGTCCTTATGTAATATATTCCTAACATGGCCAATTGCTGTATCGTTTGTGTAGTGCCAATGATTATGACTTATTCTTTCATACTTTAGATGGATGAATAATAAATTTGAAGAATCAAAAAGGATCAATTTCATAATATTTTAATGTAAAATAAAAAAAATGTAAAATATCAGTGCCATAGGTTTCTATTCCGTTCACCTGTTACACCCCATTTTTTCCAGACGGTAAAAAATCATCCAGTATAACTTTTAAGTAGTTCCGCTAGTGCCAATGATTATAATTGTGAGTGCTATTCACTTTGCTAAAGTTACAATTATTGTAGTAACATTCAATAGAGAAAAGTTTAATTAGTTTGTTAAATTAATTAAACATTTCTTTTTAAACTTAATGCCTCATTTTATGTATGGCCATGTAAACTAAAATTGAGTCGAGAATTAATTACATACAAGTAGAAGTAAAATCCGTCAGCGCAGATATGTTAGAATACTCTGCACCATAGAATGCATCCTTTTCACAATGAACGATCCATGTATTCCCAGAGTGCAGGTATAATAAGTCTATGATGCAGAGTATTCTAACATATATGCACTGCCGGAGAGGCGGCCAATTTAGTTGATAACGAAAAGAAGATACATGATCATATTTACGAAGACCATAAAAATGTATCTGATGCAGTTGTTAAGCAGATGATCTAATGTATTAAGATGATGTTGAGACAGGTTTGGGCAACACTTATTGACATAATCAATAATTGGTAGAATAAGTGACTGGACAAGTTAAATCTTAGTATTGGTGGGAAGAAAGTGTTTTAAACGATATAGAGATCACAAAGTTCATGTAGTTTTGCGACTCGCCTAAAGTACATATACAGGAGGGAGGCAGGAGGATATATCATGCATATTATGTACCAATATTGAGCACATGTCCGCATTCATTTCTGAGAGGATTTACACGAATAACTTTACCGCGCTAAACCAGTGTGTTTTTGGACATTAAATGACCTGAAAACATTTTTGATTTCTTAAACATGCAGCTTTTTCTATACATTAGATATTTATTTTCTTATATTATAAGAGGGAATGTATGGACAATGTAACAAACAGTTCAGACAGGCAAAAGATATGCACTGCAAATACTCGGACTATGTCCTCACTGGAATCGATGAAATACGCACACAACTGTCAGCGGCGGTGTAAGAATATCCAGTACCCGATATTGTCTCGTGAATGTCATGAAGGGTGACAAAGGGTAATCAAACAGGAGACGTGCTGCAGCAGTTTCCGGATAAATACACAAAATAATAAAAAATGCGGTTGACAATCCGCCTGCTGATCGTGGCAACTAAAGAATATATACTTTACACCATATGACAGAAGGAGACCGAAGGGGGACCCCCTTCGGTATCCTTATATATAGGGTAATTTTTTTTAAATAAACATGATTGGCGAACGAATTTATAATACACCGAATGGTAAAAGGCTACTGTAGTCCATAGATACATATAGCCAACTTCAAACAAAAAAGCTAGAGATGCATTGTCACTTCCGGGCTCTCTAGCTCAGTGCACACACTGCTATTTGGCGGTTATTATAGGTAAGAGAGTGAAAGCCACCCTGATGGATTCCTGGACACAAAAAGAATACTACCACCTAATAAATGTTTAACAGTAGACTTTGATAGGCTTTAATAAATGCATTTATTTATTAGTAGATGATATACGCAATTTATCGTTCATATAAATTATTCGTAATTGTTGTCTTGACAACGAACACGATTTATTCTCATAGTAATATCGTCTATCCCTTCGTGATAAAAGGACGTATATTTCGTATTACAAGAGTTTTATTGTTTGGAGTAGTAACGGTTTTATGTATCGGAATCAAATTTGAAATATTTCTTTATTATCTATATCCTAGTTTTTTCCACAAGCTTTTAATCGGGAATCTTTCTGTTTCAAAATTTGTAATCAATCGTTGAAATACTTTCAGCCATCAGATTGAGCTGTAACGTGGCATATTTATTTTAATTCGATGACAATATAACCTGATAATTTACCCGAGCAACGCCTTTGAAACCTTGTTTGAAAATATTTTTTTTATATTTTATTTAGTTTATTGATTATTTTATTTGTGTTTTCTTATTTTTAATAAATATATAAAAATTTAATTAAAAACTTTTTAACAATGCACTTTATTAAACTTTATATCTATTATTTAAATAAACGTAACGTAAAATTCATAACATCTTGAGCCAATTCTAATTTGGAAATTATGGTAAAAAATTATAATTCTCAAATGGTAGAAACATTTCAATTTAATAAAGTTTGTATAGTTATGTTGCTTTTATCCCTATTATTAAATAACTAAATTAATCATTTAGTTTCAATCAAATGATTTTAATTAATCATTAAAATGAAGTAAGTTAAGTAGTAATGGGATGGTCATATAGCTCGAAGAACTAGTACCTGACGGGCAAGAAACTTTCTCGAGTAGCAAGCAGTACCTGTAAGCGAAGTGTAGGGCGAACGTGACAAGTGTTCGCACATGGAGTTAGGACTTGGTAAGAAATGCAGAAAGTCAATGGATGCAAATAACGAAGGACCGTGTGACCAATCTACGTTCAGCGGTGAACTGGAGCATATTTTCACAGTTCCTTATGAACTTCCTGAGTACAAGAAAGTGATTCCTTAGTTTTAAGTTTGTGTACTGCATTTTTTAATAAAATGAGGTGAAAATGAACTTATAATATATTTTCCTTAAAATGGAAAACATGAAATAGTGAAGTGGAGTATATAACTCAAGAGTTTCTCGTTATGAAAACGAGAAACTCTTGAGTTATAAGCCTTATTCAGAAGTAAATCGGCCGTTAAAGTCGACGAGTTTCACTTTCATCTTATTTCGTCTCGACTTTCTGCCTTATTTTTCTAGTTAACGATGTTTCCTAATGACAAACAGGATATTTGTAAACATTTATATATTTTATTACTAAAGAAAGAAAATCTCTTGTGAACTCGTGCGTAGGCAATTTGTTCCTTCCTATTATGCTGAAGACATCTGCTCCGGAGTTGACACCGGTTTTAACGCGTCTTTTCCGTCTCCTCTCCCTCTCGAAATCATGGAAGACAGCCTTCGTGCACCCGATCCCTATAAAGGTAACCGCTCCGATCCGTCCTACTAATAGGCCTATCGCCATCACCTGCTTGTTCTCTAAAATAATGCAATCCATTATTAACCCCTCTTCTTAAAATACGCCTGAACTGAATAATTACTACAATTGAGAATCTTTAAAATATCAATATGCCATTTATTGTACTAACTATTAGTTCTCATCTATTTAGGAAGAAATGTTAGCAGCATTCTTGACTATACTGCGCAAGGATAGGAATATATTCCTATGAAATATAGTCCTACTTTATGTTCTAAGTTCTAACCCCACATATTCGAGAGAAAACTTGATGAAGTAAGCAGCGGTCGATGGATATGCTAGCTCAAGATAATATTTTGTGACAATAGTATAAAATGAAGATGCTTTTCTGCGCTCGGGTTACAAAATGAAAAGATATTTCTTGATTTTTTATCAGATGGGAATGCAATTTCGTTTGTGAAAATTATGTTTTTAAAGTACTATTGCTTTAAGTTCCTTCTGATTAGAGCAGAAACAGCGAAACGTTTTTGTCGTTTTATATTATTAAATAGTTCAATAAAAGCAGATTATAAAGTATTTACGAAATAGACCAATAAGCTACTAAAAGAGTTTACAAGTAATAAAAGAACGCTAAGTAAAAACGGTCATGTGTATGGCAAACAAACAAATAATTGCAAACGAACTGAAACAGAAGCGACCTGAAATTATTAATTCATGTCATCATAATATATCTGACACGTGTCGTATAAGTCATATGGTACAAGAAACAAAACCGTTATATTGGGTCACGTAATTGAGTATATAAATTTTACCTTTGTTCTATTTTGACGGCTCCATGGCGCAGTGGATTGGCATTGAACTGCGGCGCTGGTTTGAATCCCGCGCGGAACAAGAATTTGTATGGCCTACAAATATTTTTCGCCGATCGCGACGTTCGTGCAATTAATGTATGTAAACCCTCTCTACAAAACAGGAGCAAAACCTATGTGTAACGATTAACTTTTCTTAAAAAAAGTTTCAAAAACTTATTCTTCTAAATTTTAATAAATGGGAAATTATTAAAATTTTGCCTAGTTTTTTTTTTAATGAATAGGATGACAAACAAGCACACACCCCACGTGATGTTAAGTGAATGCTGTGGCCCATAGACGTCTATATTAATCCTCGATTAAGTATCAAAATGCAGATGCGTTGTCATCAGTAAGGACTAAGATGGAATGCCTCGTTTCCAGTAAAAAAGACTCTCGGTAGAAAACAGCAGCTGAGGCTATTTTACGTTAGTACTCTGTGAGAGCGTGCTCCTGCCCCGTTCGAGCCGAGCCATTCGTGCTACAACTATAATAAAGTTGCAAAGTGACTGGTTACAACGTAAAAAAGTTTGTGTTAGAAGGTAGGTGAGTTCTTCTTTGAAAATTATTTATAAGTTCAAATTCGACGTAATAATTTTAAGTATTTAGTTAAGTATTTTAAACTTTTTGCAATATACGAAGTTACTTTATTTATAAATGTAAGGTTGGATGTAATTTAAAGATTATTTCGAAAATAAAATTAATCTATATTAATCGATTTCCATGAGTTTTGTTTGTATTGATTGAAGTGATCTTTGTTTTAATTTTCTTTAATTAATTTTCTATTTTTAAATATGTTTCAGGAAGAAATCCCCCATCTAATGTGAAATTTTCTTCAAATTTATATAAGTTATTAAATTGTTACTGTTACTATGTAGACGACACTAGTGAGTAGAACTAGTCACGTTGCGCGTGTGCTAATATTGCTACGTCCATTCAATAGAGTCAAGTAATTGAAATGTATGTATGATAATTTAATTTTTAGATTTTAAATTCTTTATTACAGTTATGTTTAATTTTTGAAATGAAAACTTCAAAATAATATGAATTTCCATTTTTGAGATAATTGAATGAGAATGATCAATTAATTCACAAACCAGTAAACAGTAAAACTCACCAAGCTTCCATGTTATTACCGTATGCTATAATGTAACTACTTAATCAAGCGAGTAATTGCAATTCATACACAATAATTATCAGTTCACGCCCTATGAATAGGACGGTAATTGCTCACATTACAGATTCACAAATTAATTGGTGGCGCAGATAGCGTAATGTCTGTCAGAGGAGGCTCAATTACGATTTGATACGATGGAATACGAGTGATTGCAATAATATCCTACGTTATTACCACTATTTGCTTTTCATTCCATCTCTATTAACAAATAGCTACCACATGACCTATTTAAAAACATAAAACTTAGAGTATAGGGACTAATTACTTAGTACGAGAGGAACTTACTTTCCACTTGATGGTGAGCAGCTGCTGCACTCCATTGACTCTTTCGATTGACTTCAAATAGAGACGGTTTAATTTTATTGTTATTATTATAAAACTGAAATGACAAAGGAACTTACTTTCCACTTGATGGTGAGCAGCTGCTGCAGTCCATTGACTCCTTCGATTGACTTCAAATAGAGACGGTTTAATTTTATTGTTATTATTATAAAACTGAAATGACAAAGGAACTTACTTTCCAGATGATGGTCAGCAGCTGCTGCACTCCATTGACTCCTTCGATTGACTTCAAATAGAGACGGTTTAATTTTATTGTTATTATTATAAAACTGAAATGACAAAGGAACTTACTTTCCACTTGATGGTGAGCAGCTGCTGCACTCCATTGACTCCTTCGATTGACTTCAAATAGAGACGGTTTAATTTTATTGTTATTATTATAAAACTGAAATGACAAAGGAACTTACTTTCCACTTGATGGTGAGCAGCTGCTGCAGTCCATTGACTCCTTCGATTGACTTCAAATAGAGACGGTTTAATTTTATTGTTATTATTATAAAACTGAAATGACAAAGGAACTTACTTTCCACTTGATGGTGAGCAGCTGCTGCAGTCCATTGACTCCTTCGATTGACTTCAAATAGAGACGGTTTAATTTTATTGTTATTATTATAAAACTGAAATGACAAAGGAACTTACTTTCCACTTGATGGTGAGCAGCTGCTGCAGTCCATTGACTCCTTCGATTGACTTCAAATAGAGACGGTTTAATTTTATTGTTATTATTATAAAACTGAAATGACAAAGGAACTTACTTTCCACCTGATGGTGAGCAGCTGCTGCAGTCCATTGACTCCTTCGATTGACTTCAAATAGAGACGGTTTAATTTTATTGTTATTATTATAAAACTGAAATGACAAAGGAACTTACTTTCCACTTGATGGTGAGCAGCTGCCGCAGTCCATTGACTCCTTCGATTGACTTCAAATAGAGACGGTTTAATTTTATTGTTATTATTATAAAACTGAAATGACAAAGGAACTTACTTTCCACTTGATGGTGAGCAGCTGCTGCAGTCCATTGACTCCTTCGATTGACTTCAAATAGAGACGGTTTAATTTTATTGTTATTATTATAAAACTGAAATGACAAAGGAACTTACTTTCCACTTGATGGTGAGCAGCTGCTGCAGTCCATTGACTCTTTCGATTTACTTCAAATAGAGACGGTTTAATTTTATTGTTATTATTATAAAACTGAAATGACAAAGGAACTTACTTTCCACTTGATGGTGAGCAGCTGCTGCAGTCCATTGACTCCTTCGATTGACTTCAATAGAGACGGTTTAATTTTATTGTTATTATTATAAAACTGAAATGACAAAGGAACTTACTTTCCACTTGATGGTGAGCAGCTGCTGCAGTCCATTGACTCCTTCGATTGACTTCAAATAGAGACGGTTTCATTTTATTGTTATTATTATAAAACTGAAATGACAAAGGAACTTACTTTCCACTTGATGGTGAGCAGCTGCTGCAGTCCATTGACACCTCCTTCGATTGACTTCAAATAGAGACGGTTTAATTTTATTGTTATTATTATAAAACTGAAATGACAAAGGAACTTACTTTCCACTTGATGGTGAGCAGCTGCTGCAGTCCATTGACTCCTTCGATCGACTTCAAAATAGAGACGGTTTAATTTTATTGTTATTATTATAAAACTGAAATGACAAAGGAACTTACTTTCCACTTGATGGTGAGCAGCTGCTGCAGTCCATTGACTCCTTCGATTGACTTCAAATAGAGACGGTTTCATTTTAATGTTATTATTATAAAACTGAAATGACAAAGGAACTTACTTTCCACTTGATGGTGAGCAGCTGCTGCAGTCCATTGACTCCTTCGATTGACTTCAAATAGAGACGGTTTCAATTTTATTGTTATTATTATAAAACTGAAATGACAAAGGAACTTACTTTCCACTTGATGGTGAGCAGCTGCTGCAGTCCATTGACTCCTTCGATTGACTTCAAATAGAGACGGTTTAATTTTATTGTTATTATTATAAAACTGAAATGACAAAGGAACTTACTTTCCACTTGATGGTGAGCAGCTGCTGCAGTCCATTGACTCCTTCGATTGACTTCAAATAGAGACGGTTTAATTTTATTGTTATTATTATAAAACTGAAATGACAAAGGAACTTACTTTCCACTTGATGGTGAGCAGCTGCTGCAGTCCATTGACTCCTTCGATTGACTTCAAATAGAGACGGTTTAATTTTATTGTTATTATTATAAAACTGAAATGACAAAGGAACTTACTTTCCACTTGATGGTGAGCAGCTGCTGCAGTCCATTGACTCCTTCGATTTACTTCAAATAGAGACGGTTTCATTTTATTGTTATTATTATAAAACTGAAATGACAAAGGAACTTACTTTCCACTTGATGGTGAGCAGCTGCTGCAGTCCATTGACTCCTTCGATTGACTTCAAATAGAGACGGTTTAATTTTATTGTTATTATTATAAAACTGAAATGACAAAGGAACTTACTTTCCACTTGATGGTGAGCAGCTGCTGCAGTCCATTGACTCCTTCGGATTGACTTCAAATAGAGACGGTTTAATTTTATTGTTATTATTATAAAACTGAAATGACAAAGGAACTTACTTTCCACTTGATGGTGAGCAGCTGCTGCAGTCCATTGACTCCTTCGATTGACTTCAAATAGAGACGGTTTAATTTTATTGTTATTATTATAAAACTGAAATGACAAAGGAACTTACTTTCCACTTGATGGTGAGCAGCTGCTGCAGTCCATTGACTCCTTCGATTGACTTCAAATAGAGACGGTTTAATTTTATTGTTATTATTATAAAACTGAAATGACAAAGGAACTTACTTTCCACTTGATGGTGAGCAGCTGCTGCAGTCCATTGACACCTTCAATCGACTTCAAATCTACGGATGCTGTGATTCAAAATATTCTGCTTTAAGGAAAATAATATTTGTATTTGTGCCTGCAGTCAGTACTTGCTGATTGACGAACTAGGTTCTTGGTGATTGACTGATAAGATAATATGTATCTCGTATCCGAAATTCACATGCCTTTAAAGATGAGCAACATGTTTTTATAAAATTGTAGGACAAGTGAGCTTACAGTCCACCTGATGCTGAAATGATGGAATGAAAAACAAATAAGTGCTGTACCACATGGACACCATATAGGAATGAAACTAAGTCTATTAGATAGATGGTAATAGGACTCCTAAATATTTATAAATTATTCTGTATCTCTTATAGCTCAACCGTTGTCTCAAGTTTCGTGATACGTAAACAATCCAGTTATTTTATATTTCAGGTTTTTACTTATTTATCATGCGCTGGCGATTAATACTCGAATATGTGACTCATCATCTTCATCGTTACAGCATAGACTAAGGAGTAAGGACCAGAGGGGAAGCTTCCTAACAACGTCTAAAATGTATACCTATTTGGATAGGGTTATCACCCGTTGAATTTGAAAAATTTAAGGAATATTATATACAATATTATATAGTATAAAACAGCATTTGAATTCATTGTAATTTAAATTAATATGACGGGATATTCTGCTGGTACGGAGTGTCCAGAAAAAATTATTTCAAAATTTCCACAGTCAACAAGATCAGGCTCGCATTCTAGCTATTTCGACTAAGGAATCAGTTACTGGTTACATGCTTTACCAGTACCATCAAGTAATCTCGGCATATTGCTTGATGGGGAAAGCTTGCGAATTGCCGTAGGAATCCGCCTAGGAGTGGTAATTAGTCAACCTCACCAGTGCCCCTGTGGTAGCAGCGTCGATGAGTTTGAGCTCCACGGACTTTCATGCAAGAAAAGTGCAGGTAGGTTTTCCCTTCACGGTTCTTTGAACGAAGTCATCCGAAGGGCTCTTGTCTCCATAAATATCCCACGGTTTTAGAGCCTTGCAGGATATTTAGAGACGATGGCAAGAGGCCCGACGGTATGACTTTTGTCCCTTGGGAGAGAGGTAAAGCCCTAGTGTGGGATGCTACTTGCGTTGACACTTTGGCGGCCTGTCATCTCAAGAGTACCTCTTTTAGAGTCGGGGCGGCATCAGAGGCAGCCGAATTTAGTAAATGGCGCAAATATGAGTCTTTGAGAAATGACTAAATATTTGTGCCATTTGCTGTTGAGACTTCATTCTGTGAGGTCCAAGTGCAGTGAAGTTCCTAAAAGAACTGGTCTGTTCGTCGTCTAACTGGTCATCGCTGCTGGTGACAAGAGGGCTGGTTCTTTCCTCGTTCGAAGGCTAAATATAGCTATTCAGTGAGGAAACGCAGCCAGCAATTTTGGTATTATACAACGGGGAGCAGAATTTTTTGACTATTTAAATTTTTAGTTTTAGTTTTTCTATTTATGGTTTCTTTTTTTGTATTATGTATAATTAGTATTAATTGTAAATATTATAATTTTTATTATTATTTTTAGTTAAGTTTCTATATTGTCTAAAAACTACATAAAATAAATGATATACATAATTATACAAAAATATAACAACATGTATATTTATTATAACTTAAATTGAAATAATTAATAAAAAACTAATTCTCAGAGTACCTATTGGGTCTTATGGAATCTTGCTGCAGGGTAAAGCGGCGGGTGTTGAGAAAATACGTGCAATTTACAATTGAAAACCGCACGAATCCCTTCGCGAGAATTTTAAGGAAATTGGTATTCTCACAGAAGCTTCATATTATACATTTCTATCAATATCATGTTCGTATAATTTCGGCGCAAACCGGTTTGTACCCCGACGAGGCGTCGGTGAACCTGTCGGTGAGAGCTCACGCACACATCGATGCGCTATGTGTGAGTGTAGTCGCAGCAAGCCGCTTGTATGTAGCTTCCCCTCTGGTCGGTTTCTTTACTCATGTGGATAAACCCGTCACGAATTCATTACAAAACTTAAGCCTTTTCAAGAAACGAAAACAAACAAACGGGCCGAGCCAATAGCTCCCATAAATTTTTTAATCACCTATAATACGTAATAATAATACTACGTAAAAAATAAATAATACGTATATTTTGTTGTATACTATCGTAATTACAAATCATAATTTGTCGATTTTAAGAAGCGAATACATCTCAATAATTTTTCTACGAATTGTGAGTATTCACAATTATCTGTTTTATATTTAAGATGCAGGCCAAGCCAGGAAGGGGCTTAAGTCCGGTAGTGCATTTGAGATTAGCTGTTAGGATGATGGTAATAAGTCAAGCATTTATTTATTTACTCACAGTGTATGCACCAGTTTGTCAATACATATTACAGTTTAATTACTAATGCACGGTAACAACATACAATTTAACTTGAAATTTAAAACAATCATAAAACCAGTACTAAAGTCCTAACAATTTTAACATAATGAAAATTAATAATTACCTAATAAAAATTTAAATATACGACACCTACAAAAATATTATAATTATTTTTCCTATAAATTTTCCCCCCTCAATTTTGTGTGGTTTTTCACGCCACATTTAAGATGCAATTGAGATAGCTTATATAATATTGACAGCATTGTTAATAAATTAATTTGAGAGTAGCCAGACCTCTTACAATTTAGTTCCACGTAAACCATAGCTATTGAGTTAAGGCAGAAAAATGTGGCACAGGTGTTATTTTTTCCTACACTACCATACGATGAAACCACCATAATTCAATTACATACAATTACAGCTGGTTTTGTTGGAAAAATACTTTTCCCATTTTAAGAATTGTAACTTTAACAATAGTCCGTCAACAACAAACATAAAGGGGCTTAGGCTCGGTACTGACTGAACAAAGCCGTGTAGTACAACAGAAACTATGTACATTGAAGTTGGTAGTTAAGCTTACTTTAATACAAAAGTAATATGTCCTAGAACTTTAATATGAAATATATCTGCGTATTTATAATTTTATATCAGGAGTAAGAC
The DNA here is from genome assembly GCA_907164705.1 of Parnassius apollo. Lineage (NCBI taxonomy): Eukaryota > Metazoa > Arthropoda > Insecta > Lepidoptera > Papilionidae > Parnassius > Parnassius apollo. Next base: position 5,071,215 of record CAJQZP010000987.1, read on the forward strand.
GAGACTTTTTATTTGTTGATATTTTAAAGCTTAAAGTTAAAGTTACAGCCTATATATGTGCCACTGTTGGGCACAGGCCTCCTCTCATTTCTGAGTGGTTTTTAGGGCAAGGAAGTGTCCGCCATGCTGCCACAATGCGTGTTGGCGAATTTCACATTTTTGCGAAATATTGCTTTTTTCTTATGTCTCACACATGCAGGTTTCCTACGATATTTTCCTTCACCGCTGAGCACGTGGTCAATCGGCAGTTAAAATTGCAATTAACTATTTCATTGGTGTCGGCAGGAATCGAATCCGGGATGCTCGCGTACTGTGAAATTTACAGCAAGCGCTAACCATCTGAGCTAACACAGCTCTAATTCTTGTTTAGTGGGAATTAATCAACATGATATGATATACCTAATTTAACATTTATCCATTGTACTTTATACTCCATCCTTATTTGATTCATCATCGTCATTCCTTCACAAGTCCACTGCTGAAGATAGGCCGCCCCCAAAGAATGCAACAAAGCACACCATTCTTGTTTTAATTTATCTTTGTAAATATATATCAATCAAGCCAAAACGCGTGTCATATTATGGTTAGTGTGTCCTACTGTTGAGAGTGGTGATATTTGGATGAGTGGTGACGGGGATAATGGATGCAATTGAAGGAGAACGGGAGGTGCTCTTCAAAAGAGGTAAGAAACAGCATTTTTATATTATGCGTATCCTTTATAATTAATTTTATTATCTTTAATCCATCTAAGTATATACAAAAAAATATTCATTTCTCCTGTTGTAACAATTATCGTGCGTGTTGGCCGTAAACATCGGTAAACGCTTTTCACACAAAATAGAACAGGCTGCTGATGTTAAATTACATGTTCCGCCAGAAGTGAGTACGTTTGTAGGATTTGGGCAAGAACGCGAAAAGTAGTACACTGCTTCAAAATTGAGCTTTAATATTTTTTTGATAGAATTTCCTTGAATTTTTCACTTAATATTATCTCCAATAATTCCTTTTTTCCGAAAATCGTAAAAGTTTTCTCCTAAAGTGGTTATTTTGTGAGAAATTTGCAAATTTCTTAAAGTAGGTTAAAATATTAATCCTGTTCGTTACCGCTGGTTTTTGGTTCATTAGTATAGTTAAAACTTAAATTGTATGCAAATATTATTTATTGAATTAAAGAAAACATGATTTTTTTATTTATAAAATGTATTTTCAGGTTGATAACTTAGAAATACACGAGATTAATCTACTTTTCCTGTCCTCTACGTTACTAAAGGTGTAAAATGTATCCAAAAGTTTTTCATAAAATTCACAAAATTAGCGGTTCTGATATTTAACTATTTTAATTTATAGTATTTTGATGAACTACGTTATTTCCTAAAATAATGTGTGTACATATTTTAAACCTTCTCAAATAAAGTCAACATTTTTAGCAACATTTGCTTAGGGTACAGTCTCGTAACAGGACATGCTAACAACGAACAGGACCCTGTAAGGTTGAGTTCACATGCCGCTTAATATTAGGATACACTTTGGGGTGGGTGGGATCTACCTCCTAGCGGTCCACCCTGGGCAACGTCAACACAATTTGTGATGGCGGTTAAAGATCCCAAAGGCAGTGGTAGGCCCTGAAAGGGGCCGCCTGGCTCGCGACCACCATCCCACCGGAGTCCGGCGCCAAGCAGCTCTGCTGTATTCTGTCGGTGTGCGGGAGTATCAGTGCCTTCTGGGCAAGCTTGCTCCATCGCAGATCCCATCTCTGCTCTAGGGCAAGATTGGGGTCAAGAGCAAGCCCATATAAAACAAAAAAATAAATAAAAAACTTTTTAAATATTTAGTATGAGATCGTTACATATAATCAATTATTTTAGTTTTAAACTAGAACTTATGAATAAAAAACGTTTAGGTAACTCGTAGAAATAAACATGGATCGATAATATTATTTTTTATTTATTTATTCTAATTCAAAAATTTACTGCCCCGTCATGCAATTTCAAAGGAGATGTATAAAATCATGTATTCGATCCATGTTTCAGTAACAAAGTTTTTATTAAAAATAAATTATAACTGCTTTTTTTAGTATACATCGAAGCTAAAACTTAATTCTATCAATATGTGACTTGTAATATTTTGTACCTATTTGCTAATAAACATGTATTATCTTCATTAAACTACTATTTTTGGTGATAACGAGATAGCTCTAAATCACAATAAGCTCAGACTATTAAAGTAATATGTTCAGTCTCAGATTTATGATGTCTTAAACATTAAAACAAATAATCATTTGGACTCGATGAAAAAGACATGAATCATTTGTCTACAAAATAAACTTATCTTAAAGTCGTAGTGTGTACATAATAAAAAATAAAAAACAAAATATAAGGGCATAGTAAAGCTCTTCGAGTAGAAAAATTGCCAAATCACTTACATAAGGCAATTATCGCAAATATAATCTTTGGTGACTTCTCCCGTGGCACAGGCCAAACAAAATCGGTTACAACAAGATATACATTTAGTAATGCAATTCGAGAGGAGAGGACCATTGCAACTGTAACATGTAAATGCGCGTTTCACAATCATTTTTAATCCTTTTGATTGTTTCGGTAATCTCGTTTGTTCGGTTTTAGATTTTAAGTCAACAGAAACATTACTCAAAATAGAAACTGTACATTTTCGCAAGCTTTTTGAAGTGCATGGTTTGCTGTTATTTTTCGAGTTTATTTCTTCTTCAATACTTTTCTTCACTTTTTGGTTGCGAAACACATAACACGCTGCTGCTAGACCTTTTTTTAGGCTTATAAGTAAGTTTCATCTCCAAAGGATGAATGGTTAGGTCGACAATACATGGGATCTTCCTCATAGTACTTAAATTCTCTTTAAATGAATCGGCTTGGCTAACTGCATTTGTCTGTGTGTAATCCGCGGGATGTGTAGGGGAAATATGTGGACGTTCCATTACAGTTGTTTCCTCTACAATAATCTCATCATTGGTGGTATTTTGGTCCAACATTTGAATGTCATTTACCAAGTCAGTTTTGAAAACATTCGGCTTATTATCAGCTGTAGAATTTGTGTATGAAATGTTCAGATAATCCATCACTGTTGACTCTTTAACGCTCATCTTATCTTTTGCAGTCTTTGTGTTGTCCACGACTTCAATAACAATGTCACCATTGTTTTGCGTTTTGACCTTTCCGACAGAAAGGAAGTCCACGTCATCCATCGCTGAATCGCCTTGGCTAATATTGGGCTTACCAGTGTTTCCGTTTGAACAACTATTTACCTCGTCCATCGATGAGTTGGCTTTGATAGTATTTGGTTTCGAAGAATCTCCAATGAAAGAAAAGTCCTCGTCCACATTTTCAAGCGCTGAGTTAGTTTGGTTTGGCTTTGTGAGATCACCAATTGATGAAAAGTTTACATCATTCATCGCTGACAGTTCCTCAAGGTTTATCTCAACATCCACATTCATTAAATCTGATGGTTCAATATCATCTAATGTATCAGCTGCTTCAATGCCTCTATTTTCTGTCGTAGGACATTCGAATTTGTGGATTTTTGGTTCGTAACATGAACATAAACCCCTTTGTGACCCACAAAAACATCCCAAGTCTCTGTAAGTAATAGTTCCAGGTTGTTGTGTTGCAATCTGATGTAATTGCATTGTTCCAACTACAATTGATAGCTTTTGAGGCAAAAGAGCAGCAATTTCGTCAATATCTTTCTCAGAGATATACCAAATCTTAATTGTGCACAGAGAGTCCTTTAAAACTTCAAAAGCGTCCGAAGCATTTGAAATATCTCTTCCGAAACAAACATTCCTGTCTAAAACTCTTTTCACTGTGCCTCCTATACCATCCGCCACGCCCTTACCGTGCCCACTTTCAAAAAATGACCACGTACAATGGTCCAAATTCAGTTTTTGCCTAAAAACGCTGAGCAGATAGAAATTGTTTTTTTGGCGATACTGTGAAGTAGGGCCATCGGAATAGAAGTGAAAAACAGTAACTTGAGGCTGATGTTCTTTAATGTACTCAAGCACAGGTTTTCAATGGGCCCAGATTGCTTGTGGTTGGTGAACGGTGCTTGGCGACACAGTGCAGAATGATTGGGATGTGTCTTTGAAGTAGATCATGCCGGTATGTAGCGAAATCTGACATTTAGACCCACCAAAGTGCAAACTCTGAATCTCTGAGCTTAGTTTTGATTCGTAGTTCTGAGAAAAGTCACAAATGACTAAAGCTTCATTTTCTTTCAAGTACGTAACGCCCTCCTGATATTTTTCTTGTTGGTGGTGTACATTGTAATGGTGTTTTTTTGAATAATTTTAAGTCCGCCTTAAATATGCGTAATAGTTCACGCAATGTGCTTGTGATTTTGACTTTTTCTGTTTTTATGCAAACACAAGTCTTCTTTTCAGTCCCGTCCTTTTTCAAATATTCATGTCGTTTTCGCTCCCACTGAGTCCAAGTAACCATTTCGTCTAAATACATACCGGGTTCAAAGTTAAGAGGCTTATTTTTGCATGTTCTGCATTTTCCATGCATGCACAAGGGAGATTTTAGGTCACAGGATAGTTCTTGGAGTACATCTTTTATGTGTCGGTGTTCAGTTAAGCCACTCTTTCTCAAAGCTTTAAATTTCAGTTGGATATTATCGTGTTTAACGCAGAGGCAAGTGTCACGTGATGCAAGATGAGGAGCCAATACAAAAAATGGTTTATATTTACGGAAAGTTGTTAATTTGTACCTCCCACCTTCACTCCTATATTTAACGTATAAGTTATTCAATGTGTCCAACAAATACCGGATTTGACGCTTTTCTTTGTTTTTGGATCGACATTCCTTCTTGCCAGCGGTGCAACGGCTAACATCGTCTCTGATGAAAAAATTTTCAATTTCAGTTATTCTGCCTTTAGATGTTGTTTTCTTCTTGTACTTGGTTCTTCCTGATAAACCCATTAATTTAGCTACGAAAGTTTTTACTTCAGCGTTTTCTACTATCCCTTTCAGTACTCTCTTTTCTGCTTGTTTCTTGCAATTCTTATACGTCTTTTTTTAAAGCAGCTTCTAAAATTTCTTCGCGCGCTTTCATATTATCGATAGTGAGTTTCAGGTTTTTAATTATAGTTTCACTGGCATTTTTTTGTCTATACAATCTTTTTTTCAACCTCTCTTTTATTCTTTGCAGTGATTGTTCGTTTTTTTGAGATTGTTCAATTTTTTTTAATAATATGTAACACTTTTTTTTCATGTATTTCAATTTTGACTTTAAACTCGAATCTGACTCTCGACTTTTTCTGCTGAGCGAATTTTCCCTGAATGATACTCCATCCCTATCAATGTTTTCGTTGTCTTTATCTTGGTTCTCATTACTTTTGTTTATTTTTTTTTCTTTGCCTCTTTTTTTGATCTCGCCATTGTTTTCTTATTTTATCTTTATCGGCATCATCGAGTTGTGATATTTTCTTTCTTTTAGTTTTTATGCGTTGTAGGTCTTTTTTCTTCTGTTGTTCATATTTTTGGGGATTATCTTTAATTTTTTGGCGATAACGGCGCATTTTTTCAGCTGCAGTGAGCACCATATTGAAATCTGAAATTCCATTAAGTACAATTATTTACCTGTTGAATTGATACCTAAATTATATTTCTTACATACATGTATTATTATTTTTTTTTTCAGGAAAAATGAGCCAACAACAAACAAGCCTAACAAAAAATTCAGTAACTTTCTCTATAGAACTACAATAAAACAAAAATTAGTATCTGGAATAGCACACTTTTTCTAGCTATTTTGACTCCAAAACAAAAATAGTAGACCGATTTTGATGAAATTCTATTTGACCAATCCAGAATATAATAAATCTTAAATAAAAAATGATTTTCGAAATAACTATATAAATGAAGGTGTTCAGAGGTACCTAAAAACAATAAATAAAATAATAGAAAAAAAATCAAGTTTACACCATGTAAACCTTGCTTTACGTGATCCTGTTCGTGACTTTCAAGTCCGGCCTATTACGGCCGGTACGTTACCACCGCGATGGTAACGGACATGAGGTAACGGAATCGAGTACTTCTTATACAAAACTATAAAATTTCTACAATTGCTGATATTTATCACACATTTTTTCACATTATAGTAATCTTAAATAGTTCATGTAAGTTTTAGACATAAAATATGCGTTGGAAACACGTTATAACACCAAAAAACAAATTAATTTACTCACCGGACAGTGCCCGTAAAAACACAACCTCTCAAAAACGCCGAAAATGAAACAGCTGTTTGAATAAAATGGCTGATTTAACCATAGACATCTTTTTTTTCTTTTTTCGGTCTCATTATGATGTTGCCGTTTAAATAAAAAAAATAAATACCACATTGAACAAAAAAACTATAAATTTAAACGAAAATGCGGTAACGGTACCTGGACATGTCCGGTAGGTTCATATGCCGGGGACAAATTTAAAAATTACTTATTTAGTAGAAATTCTAGCTTTGGCAGCACAATTAACTTAAAAAATAATTAAAATTCCGCCAAATTTCAAATATGTAACTAAAGGTTTGCCAGTGAAATAACTTTTTTTTTCACAAAACGCTGTTAAAAATGCCGGTTTTTTTTAAGGGACAGTACTATACAACAAAATCACGATTTTTTAAACTTAAATTTTTACAATTCAGTATAATTTCATGCGTAAAATTTTAATAAATATGACATGCCTATTTCATCTAAAATAAACTAATATGGTAATGATTCTTGTAAAACTTATCAAAGTCACACAGCAGTACGATATAACCTGGGGACATGTAGAAAAGTCCAATGTACATCTTTTCGCGTTCTTGCCCATTTACCTATTTATTTTAATTTGGCTGCGGACTGCAGTGACGACTATTGCAAATTCACTACAAGTTAATATGTTGACCTAATGTTATTGAGATTAAGTTTAAACTCTAAAAGTATTCCAAATTAGTTATTGTTAATATCATTCAAATTTTTCACAATTTTCTGACTTTGTACATAATGTTTCACGCTACAAACAGATAAACAGTTCCAGTTGCGATCTATATGTCAGTGGGGCTAGCATGGGCAGGAGAGAAAAATGTTTATCCCGATTAAATATCCACTGAGAAGAGATAAAATTATCTTGTACTAATACCTGAGCACGGCAAGAGGGCAAATGAGAAGTATATCTCCGTTTGATATAACGAGTAGACAGACGTACATCCCCCCGTCCGTAGCGTGGGGCCAAATGAAAAATAAAATATTATGCTTTTTTGAGATATTAAACAGATAATATACTAGTTCACTGTACATGGGTTTAAGTTTATCTTCAAATCACTATAATATAAAAAGATGTCTCGAGCCTACTGCAACTACATTTTGGTATTAGAAATTGAAATAACAAGAGAGAAAATTACATCGGCGATCGATACGTGATCAGAGTATTTAATCCGTTGGAATTACCCGACAACGAATTTTTACGTCGATTTCGGATGCTCAAAGATTGCGTTTTGTTTTTGTGTAAAGAACTCTATGTGGCTTCAAAGCCTATTAATTATGTGGATGAACTACTAGTCCATATTAAATTAAGCATCTTTTACAAACACCTTGTGCAAAAACATCGTATACTCGTATTTGCAATCAATACATGTGGCTAACTTATCTTAATATGTTTTTTTAGGTACCTTTCACCTATCAGTCTCTTGGCAGATGCTAGTTACCAGAGAGGTACACGTCAAGACCATTTAATGTAGGTTGCTGAAACAACAAATAATCAGCAAATACTTTAGTTAGCCTTTTGTGTATGTAAGTACAACAGGTTTCAGTGCGTCTACTTCTTGCTTTTTATTTTTGACAAATACCGAAGTGGATGTCATTTCTATACATACAACAAGCTAGGCAAAACGTGGCTAGAGAATTCTAGAGCATGGTCTGCTAGATATTCTTGTGGGCTATTGACTAAACCCATGTTGATATATTATTTCGCCCACTATTCCTGACTGAGGTTCAGTACAAGGAAAGGGCGTTCTACAATAAATGTTCAACTAGTAACGATGAACAAGTCCCAGTGTTTTCAAAAATCTTAATATTTTTTAATATTAATTTAAAATATTATTATTAGTATTTTATTCATCTATCATCTTCCCTTTCCCCCAGAAAGAAGCGTTACGTTTGAGCTAGAAATATGTGCCACAATAGTCTTATGTCCCGCTTAAAGATCCTACAACCTTTCGGATTGTAGGCCGCCACTTAACCATTGAGCTACTGAGACTCAACAGCACAATGGCGTGATTGAATATTATAGCTTGTAGATTTTGAGTGCAGCAGCATTAACATAATGAACAATATCCAAGGCGAGTCTATGATCGGGTTATATTGAAAAATTCCAAAGTCAAATTCAGAAATAGAATGTCTGTATTATAGTAGAATCGGTTTATACTATCTTTTAGATATAATGTTTTAAATTAAAGTTTTCAAACTTAGTTAAGCTACGATTAAAAATATTAAATTAGTAAATATACTATTAGTTCTTTAGCAAAGCTTGTTAAATATATAATATATAAAGCTAATCCAGCTGTATTATAAGCTAAACTGCGTCATCATCACCGCCTCCCCTCAACTGCGTGCCCTATCCCCGTCACCAAAATCCCAGCACCAATACTCCCATCACAACACTAGGAAAGACACACCACCAAAGATCTTAATGGTCAACGAGTCTACTTCACCTGAGGATATCTCGTTTAGAGGCGAAACATGTGTCGTATTATCGATGATGGTGTGTTTTTCCTAATGTAGTAGTTGTAGAAGTAGTGGTACTGATATTAATGGTAACCAAGATAGTGCACATAATCGAGAGGGGGAGGTGTCCTTCAAACTAGGTGTCACATCATTTTATTTTATTACACGGATGTTAGCGAGTTAGTTTTTAGCATATTCCTTTCCCATTCCCATTAACTATATAATATGAACATGTCGATTGTTTAACTTTTTTTCGGACAGGGAATCTCTTGTTGTAAAAGATTTCCGAAAAGTTAATTATTTATTTGTATTAATTAATAAAAAACTTTTTTATATAATTAATATAAACTAAAAAAAATACAACCTCTAGCTGGGATAGTGCATCAGTAAAAGAACGAAAACCTTATTTATGGATTAAACGCTAACAGAGCAGCAGTAAAAGCTGAAATTAAAATGTTAAGATAAATCATTCAAAGAGGCAGAAGGCGTGCCAGGTCGGCTATAACCAGCGCCGCAGGGATAAATAATTGTCACTTTAGCTTAGCTTCCGTATTTTATCTACAGTTTTTAACCGATGCTTTGAGCGTCATAAAACTGCTTTATGTCCCTTTACGAACTCGTAAACAATAATGTGGAGACATATCACTAAAGATGGTACCTAAATTTGGTGGAAATATTTTCACATTTAACCTCCGTAGACATGCAAACCAATTTACAAAATTGATATTAAAACATTTGATAACATTAAATAATTATATTTTCCATTTAATAAAAAATCAAATTAAATTTTAAACTATTATGACATTTATATCAAAAGCTATCAGTCATTATGTCTATCGTATAAAAGCTGCAAAACATTTCAATTATTTCAACACATAGGTTAATGGAACTTAGATCTAGAGTGTGAGACCTTCTGCCTTAGACTATATATAGCACACCGCTGATGAACAAGATCCTTTTCGATTGTAGGGAGGAAGGTTATTAGTTGTTCCGCCAAAACATTTCAACTAAAACAACAATAAAATCAACATTACATCTAACATACATTGGACTCAACGATATTTTAAAATTCTCTCAGGAAAAAGAGAGGGTATGGGCAAAATTCCAACTGAGAGCTTTACTTAGACTGTCACTTTAATTTTTAATGACATAAAGTTCTTGATCATGCTAAACCAAACTTAATCTACTAGTTGTTGTGAGTTTACTCCTTACCTAATTATTAAAGGTAACAATTAGAGACAGAAAGAAAAAATGTTAAATGAATACTACGTTTGTCTGCAACTAGACTTATGTGGTCAAATCAACACAAGATGAAGGATCAAAGAGTTTTTTGATGATTGGTTTAAAGTGCATCAACTTCCAAGTCTTTTCTGTGTAATTCAGAGCATTTTAAATTATAAATATTTCAAAAGCAAATATTTATATGATTGAGAAAAAATAAATAACGAGTTAAGGGGCTTTATGATACCAGATTCCTTCCTTGTTTCCAGCAAAGTCCATATGGCAAGCCCATATGGACTTTGCTGGAAACAAACAAATTTTTGACCATCAATTGACGACATGAAGTCAATCAAAAATAAACCTAATATGCCGTGTAGTGTTATATGGATTAATTTAACAAACACTTTGGCTTTAGCTTTATAACCTAAAAGGAATGGAATATTAAAATAAAACATATGGAAAATCTTAATATTTAATGTTATCAAATGTGATTTTATAATTTTTTTGCATGTATACGAGGATTAAATGTGAGAATATTTCCACTTAATTTAGGTACCATCTATAATGCAAATAAATGACATGATTTACGTCCTATCCTTTGGCACAAGGCTCCTCACATTAATTTTGAGGAGATATCACATCTTCTAAAAATATATTTGTTTGACATGCAGGTTCCGCGATTTTTTCCTTCATAATAAATCGGTGCTTAAAATTCTAATTAACGATTTCATTGGTGCCTGAGGGAATCAAACCTTGGTTGTGCGCGTATTGTAAAATGTCCTGCGAACACTTAACCTCTGATCTTCCACTCTAAATCACTTGAAAGTAATCGTATTTTGTTCTCCTAAAATCTAAAACACACCAGTTCAATTGTATCATTGATACGTCCTTGCGTAACAATATAAAAGATGATATTTATCACTGGAATATTACAAAAGAACGTTTTTTCTATGACGTCCGAACCATCGATCATAATATAAATACTTAAACGGGAAACCGACCACCGAGAAAAATTGCTCATTTGTTCAAAGCAAGCATTCGAATTGGGTATCCTCACGACATTTTTAAATGAACAATTCATCACTACAGCCTTTAGAAGTCCCCTGCTGAACATAGGCCTCCACCATAGTTTACCTCACAGAAGCACAGATGCCAAGCCTGCCAGGTGAATTGGCAATAACAGTTATTTGTATAATTTTGAGTTGTTTTCAGAAATATGCCGCTGCCCGTCTTCTGTTTCACTTTTCTCTGGCGCTTCTTACAACATCTACGAGATGCCTTGGGATAGCGGATCCTCTAATATAATTCCACCTCCACTTCGACTTTTTTTTCATACACATCTACATCTATCCTCGATTACGAATGAAAATGCAGATGCGTTGTCACCTCTGAGGACTAAGATGGAATGCCTCCTTTACAGTAAGAAGAGTCTCCGGTTCTTTACACTCGCCATATAAAACTAAGCAGCATTAAGCTTCTATTTTACGGTGGTATTCTGTGAGAGCGTAGTCCTTTCCCGGTCAAGCCGACCCATTCGTGCTACAACTATATTGCGAATATGGCTGCAACATAATGATTTCTAATATTTACGCGAACACTACACATTGAAATAATACTAGTTTTTACGAAATTTATCGCGTATATTTAACTTTTTAAATACCCGACGTTTCGAGGGCTTTACAGCACCCATGGTCACGGGGGGACTGAGATGTTCAACGTCCAGATGTCATAGATAACCGCGGTTACCATAGATTAAAATTTAACTTTTGTTCCAATCTACACAGTATGAACCTTTGACTTTGACGTTGAACATCTCAGTCCCCCCCGTGACCATGGGTACTGTAAAGCGCTCGAAACGGGTATTTACAAAGTTAAATATACGCGATAAATTCCGTAAAAACTAGTATTATAGCTGCAACATGGTCTCTGCCACGTATAATTTACTTTAGAAACTAAAGGCTTAACTTACTTTAAAGGAATAATAACGATACTCTTTATTGGTATTCAGTAAGTAAACGCCACCAGTTCATGACATTAACAGCTGTACCGAGTAACCTTTGGCGAGAATAGAAACAACCGCTGATATTAAGTAATATGAAATGTATCTTAACTGTAATTGTATTCATTACAAAATAAATATATCTGTTGTAATCACTTTTTCAATTACCAGTACATAATAATTTAATTTCTTTACGAAAAAACTACACATCGAACGTAACTATTTTAACGGATTTTATCGCGTTTATTTTTAATTATTTTTAATGCCCTACATTTCGGCTCGTCGTGTCGAATATACAACTTATTTTTTTAAGACGGTCAAAAATAGATACTAATAGTAAGCCTTATTACTAAGTCCTTTTAAAAGGTACATCTTACATGGACTTGTTGCGCGATTCCTACTTGAGCTTTACAATATTTTTCGTTAGATTTAGAATTTCATCTAGAAATTTAAACATAAGTGCTCTCTCTGTATTCGACCAAAATAAAAATAGAAAGCAGGAAAGAAAATACAATGTGTAGTATACAGAATTTTCCACACAATATTACTCTACTCACAAAAGATTCATGTGAAGTCGTATCGGAGATTACGTACGGTAATGTTAGTATGTACTCCCTCGTATATCGTTTCAACAAATGATTTCGTGATACAATGACCTTAATATCATATGTTTAATATAATATTATCAAAATTTTCGATCAAAATCTTAATGGCTTCACCCGTGCTTTGTTATGTGTCTGAAGTAACACGGGTCTTACAATCCAACTGATGGTAAATAACTTCTGCAGCCAACGACACTTGACACTTCTGAAAACTAAGGTGTAATTCCTCACAGCATGTAATTATATTGGATCTTTACACCTTTCAGACCGAAGCATAGCAGTGCAGCTACTGATACCTGCCTGACTGACTCCTAGAAATAAAAAGAGCCCTACAGTGTACTAGTATTTACAGTAAAAAAATAAGATTTGTTTCTCAGGAGTAAGTATAATATTTTTATTTGAATAAAAATATTATATTTATTCATTTATTTGTTTATGTTTGTTCTGCTGATGATCAAGGTAATAAGAATTTGAAGCAAATCAGTCGTCAAATCACTGCAATCAAATTATGTACGTGGTTATAGAAACAAAAGTAAACGGGGGCTAATAACGTTACGCACACCAAATGTCGCTAGATGGCGCTGATTTTTTCAGATTTTTTGTACGTAAGTTATTTTTAAAATAAAATTTTATCTCAGTTTCTAAAGTTTTATATCAATACACAAAACAATGCGTCAGTGGTTTGCACTCTAATATTTTTTATTTTTTCTACTTTTAGGAATATGCATCGCTTGGTTTATTCACTTTTAATCTAATTAATATAAAATATAACTAATCTTACGGAGAGAACAATTAAAACTTATTTTTTCATAATAAATTTACTTCCCCGCTATGATATCCGTCAAATATTTCACCTCATTTCAAACTGGCGCCGCCCAAGTGGTATAAAAAGTCGATGCTCTCATTGAAAACAAATCAAAAGTTTAATACACAAAATACAAAACATTTATTTTTCATAATATTATTTATAAAATGTTAAATGTTATACGAACACATTTTCTTCATTTGCAATATCAAAAAAATAAAAACTTAAATTATAAATTAAAAAAATTCCACAATTTGGAAGCATTATTATAGCGTTAAACGATTCATGATGAATTAATAAACCTTACTGACCAGAAATGTCAACACAGTTTTACATTCTCAACCGTTGAACAATATACAACAGCCATCGAAACTTATCATACAGCTAAAAAACACCCAATACATGCCACTACACATACTGATATAAATTACAATTTATAAACCTTAGACTTGATAGGATTAAATAAATTCAAGATACTTAGAACGATGCCTTTTGTATAAATTATAAATCGTTTATTATATCCTTGAAAATGATTTCTAAAAATAATTAGGTTAAAAGATTCAAGCCCTCGATAAAATTATAAGTAACATTCCTCATCACTTCTCTTTTTGTGGTAATCTTTCGATGGTAATTTCCTTAATTTTTTATGGCACAATAAAGATTATCAAGGCAAAAATACCCATATATTTGACTTCATTATCATTAAATTTTATGATAAATAAATATGTTTTCTTTATTTTGATACGTTACTGATGTCACACGTGAGAACTAAATTGGAATGTTTCGTTTCCAGTAAAAAATCTCCGGTACTCTCTATTCACCATACGAAACACAGCAGCGTTAAGCTGCTATTTTACGCTGGAATTCTGTAAGTGTGGTCCTTCCTGGTTGGCCGATCCATTTGTGCTACAACTATACCAGTAATATAACTGCAGCATGGCTCTACCATATTTAAAAATTATATATTTTTATTAATTATATATTGCAAAAAAACGCTTGTAAGTTGAAATATCTATACAAACATACGCATAAAATGTCAAGTCCTTTCTTTGAATCGCCGTAATCGATTATTAGAGTATAGATTAAAAGTAACAACCCTCGATTGTTGCAAAACATGACTATACATAAACAACACGTAACATGAATCGATTCCTGTCATTTTTAATATAGGTAATGTTTTATCCCAAAATTAATTAAAACTACGTAAATTACAGTCACACTAAATCCGTACAGTCAAACAAACTGAAATAGAACGTAACTTAAGGCAATAAGACTTTTAAGAGTGAAGTTTTATTTGTATTGTTACTAATTCCGTAATTCAATAAAAATAAAGAAAAATGAACTTTATTTCAAGCACGTTAAAGTCTTTGCATTCGTGGATTTGTACTGTGACCACAACATTCTTCCGGAATTAGTATAACTAATTTGATAAATAATCAGTGCATAAAAATGTTTAACTAAAAATTCAGTGTATGTATTATGATTATAACATAATATACTACTTGGGGTGTCTGAAGGTGTGCGTTAATTACGTTACATATATACTAATTTTCACATCATGGCATCACTAATGTAATGTAATAAACTTTGACAAGTCAGTTTTAGAGATAAATATTAAGACCACCATTTCAAAAAAGAATTTTTTCATTTCCTTAACTTTAATATCACCTTATTACAAAAATATAGATACCTACATTTAGTAATTCGAACTAAATCAACAAAAGTTCTGGAGCACTGAATAAGATAAAGAAGGTTATGTCGCCGGCACAGTTTTGCGTTAAAATAAAATTCCAAAATTAAAGCTCATGTTGCCATATCGACAAAAATACTGTTAATTAGTTATTAAATTTTCATCCAGAAGATAACATATTTTTTTTGTTTTTTTTTTTGTTTTGACTTTGTACTGTGTTCTGGTGCCTTGTGTATGTCAAAAATAAATATTTTTTCTTTTTTCTTTCATATTATTCCTAAAAACGTCACACTGTCCGTGTTAATCGTAATCTTTTTTTGTAATAGAAATACACTGTTTGAAATTAAAAAACAAAACTCTTTTTTATTTGTTATATTAAAAATTGAGTAATACAACCCTAATATAAATGTAACTGAAATTTTATGGACAGAAAAAGATTGTTTAACCAAACGTACACAACAATTTATAGAAAGTTTGCGTTTAATACAATATAACTTCTCCCCTAGCTCGAAATCATTCAGAGATCCTCCTGGGTATGCTGAGTATCAAGTTAGTCAGCATTTCTTGCGGTAACCGGCCCTATCCTCGAATATCTTCCATGATATAAAGTACTGTCTGGGGCATTGGCTGACGGTTCCAAACAGCTCGCTTAATAGCGATAAATGCGTGTTTCACTGGGCTTCAGCTACGCGAGCCTGCAGGCCAGTCTGATGTATCAGTGTGATGTCGTATTTTCAAAGAGCAGCGTGGATTTTTGTAGCGTTAAAAATGCTACAAAAATGGCTTGAATTTTGTACAAAAGTTTTGTATTTATACGCACAGCTCAATCTGCTGCACGTAGAAGCGTGAAATCGAGACAATAATTTCCTTTTATTACGTCGGCATCCAATAAGATACTCGTAGGTTTTGGAAAATTTAAACATATAGAGATTTAAGTATGGAACTCCATCTTTAAAAAGGTTTTTTTGCTGGCGATTTTCATATTTGTGTGAAGAAAAGTTATTAAATTATTTTTTTTAACTTGAAATTTAGCACGCCTGTTTATTAGATTAACATAATACGTTTTTCTTATTTTCCATAAATCTTAGATTAAAGATTTAAAGAAGAGAGTACAAGTTTGCGTGAAAAAGAATGGTATTTATAAACATGGTGGTGGAGAAATTCGTAAAAGAAAATTAAAATAAAAATACATATTTTAGAAATTTACAAAAAAATGTCCCTATTTATTCCGTAAAAGATTGAAAATTATTATAGAAAACCGCAAAGTTGTCCATTTATCATTATGTATAGTATTATTGCAATTATCAACTAGATGGCGTTAGCGCTGAATTAAAAGAAGGTTTTGTTACCACCACAGGATATATTTTTTTAAATATACTATTTCAGTATTTGAGTAAGTGTGTGAGTATTTTGAGCGCTACATACTTAATTTTTTTCCTTTATTTCAAAATTAGTCATGAATAATATCCTTTAGGCGGAATTTCGGTTGTGGCGGGATATCTCAAAAGAGACTAGCCATTTATGCAGGACCTTGAGATATTATGTATTAACATTCGCGTATAGTTAAATATTATTTTATAATACGTACGCAAAGACCAAGCAAAGGCTTATATTATGCTTTAATGATGCAGAACAAGATCACGAGTGCGGGCGCAAGCTTAGGTGCGTTTTCTATTCACGCTCATAGTTCGATAACGACACAAACATAGAGAGATCGGATGCAAAACTAACGGCTTTACATGCTTTCTGAAGCTCAGTGATGAAACACTGCTACAATTCTGACTCCGGGCTGCTACTGAGAATTTCTTGATCAGTTGAGTTTTCTAAACTCAACTGATTTTGGGCCCGATAACATCTATTTCTTAAAAGTCAAAAGTCTTTCCGTGGTTGAGTTTATTTTTATTTTACATTTTTTTGCGGGATCACACATAATATACGAGATCGTAGATACCTAATTTCATTCATTTTGTTAGGGTAATTAGGTACTTAACTTTAGGTAGCTATTGGATTGTAGTTTTCATTTCAAATATTTTTAATATTAATGGCAATATGATTCCTCGTATCATAGTACCAATAATTGGTGATGGAGTTTGCTTATTTAGGGCACTATCTTATCTATTGTATGGGAACAAAGTGTTACAAATTGTGGATTATTGCCGTCAGTTAGTAATTTATTTTTAAATGCCAACGAAACACAAGCGTTTAATTTGCCTAATTCGTTTCTTGGTTTGTTTGTGGTTCCGTCTATTTGTTCGTTCGTTAGTTAATCTGAGTAACTACTAGATTAATGATTTGATCCAGAATCGTGTCTTTCTAGATCTTCCCGACAGTTAAAGGTACTAATTAATAATCACGAATCAACAGAAATTTTAATGATCTTCTAATAATCAAAATAAAAACACATTTTTTTTTTCAAAAAAATCGTTTATATAATTATTTATTGTAGGCGTAGAGGAAATTCATATAAATGATCATGATCAATTTATTATTACAATAGAATAGATTAGATTAGAATGATTTTAATAAATATAGGCACATGTTCAGCAGTTCAGTAAGTAGACTGTAATGACGATGATGATTTATAATTACTTTTAAAGTCATTCATAACGCTTACAATTTATGAGGGAAAATTCTCTGTCTTGGGAAGAATCAGCAAAAACACCATCGAAATATTTCCTACAAAATAACACTTTACAATAAAACAAGCTTATTTTATTATTCTTACAAAAGTCATTTAAGATACTGGTTGTAGGAGGAGGATTACTTCATTAGCAGGGGTTATTATCATTACAATTTAATAATTTTCATTCACTTGTATCTACAAAGGAACCTACTAAATATCAAAGATAACATTTCTACAATAACGTCGAACGCAGTTACGTAGATAATTCATCAAAATTTCTAAAGTGAAGATCTTTAGTATAATATTTTGTGTTTATCGGCATAGCAATATTTCAACAATAATTTTTGTATCAAGTCGGATATGAGTAATTAGATATTAAGTTCCCTGTGAGATTTTATCCATAATTGATGGCATAGTTCGAGATACCGTTGACGCCTTTTTCACTTTTAATGAGACTTTTCACACAGTTTGTCATATATTAAGATAGCTTTCATATTTTCCGACCTGACTAATAAAATTTTTGTGACAATGCGAGTTTCATAGCTCACATGAGTAAATGAACAGGCTCCGTTGATCCGATCTCAATGCTCCGATGACCCGAGAGGCTGACGGGGATAAGCCCATTCGCAGAGACGACTACGGGAATAATTTCAGCCGGCCGACCACCCCACATGTCGGTCACCTCGTGAGCCAGGTCCAGATATTTTGTTCGCTTATCTGTTTCGGTTTTCACGAGGTTCTCGTCATACGGAATGGTAATGTCGACCAAAAATATCCTTGACTGTGCCCGGTGTATCAGCACAATATCAGGCTTATTCGCAAGAATAGTCCTGTCCGTGATGATGGCCCGGTCCCAGTAGAACCTCGCGCGGTCATTTTCGAGCACGGCTTCCGGCAAGTACTTGTAATACGGCAATTTCCGGTCCACGAGACCGTATTTCAGAGCGAGCTCCTGGTGTAGAATTCTGGTTACTAGGTTGTGCCTGTGCAAGTACTCAGAGTTAGAAAGCGCCGAACAACCGGAGATGACACGCCTAAGCGACTCACCGGGATGGCCACAAGCTCGACTGACATCGACGGTGCCATCCTTTAGGATGTATCTCCAATTGTTGTTGGTCTTAATAACCTGATCCTGTATTGCACAGACAAAATCCTCGGTTTCCCCGAAGAGGTCACCGAAACGTAGCTAGTTGAGGGAGGCGATTGTATCTACGAAGGGGTCATGTAGAGCCCTGTAGTACCTCCCGTGGAGCTCCTTCTCCTTCTATACGGTCTTCCGGTCGGAAATACTAAGCACTGCTAGGTCCTGGCGTTACTCGTTGGCTAAGGATGTAAGCGTAAGAGGGGTAAGCCCTTTATCACTAGAAATGACGTCATTATAGAATGGATCATCCGATCTCGCCAGGAAGTAATGACGGAGGCTGCACAATTCGCGATTATGTATGTTGTGTGCGCTCAGAAAACCACGCCTGCCATGCTTTCGCGCCAAGTACAGCCTCATTACCGAGGATCTCAGACGATGCATCCTATGGGAAGTCATGGTAGTGCGGACTTTTCTATCTAGGGCGTTAAGTTCGATCTGAGTCCACCTGAGTATGCCAAAGGTATACATGAGGACAGGCATGATCCAGCCGTTATATGCGCGTGTCTTATTCACACCGGACAAAAGGCTGTTAAGCACTTTGGTCAAGCGTGCATAAAACACGTCGCAAACTCACTGTTTCATATCAGCCTCATCGATACCGATGTTCTGTGACATACCCAGGTATCGGTATGTTTCAGCTTCGGAAAGGTTTTAAGTCGACGGGCGTAGACAAGTCTATGCCCTCAGAGTTAGCAACCCTTCCCCTTTCAACATGGAGGACCGCACACTTATCCGTTCCCAGCTCCATCTCAATGGAATTGCTAAATTCACAAGTGATGTTTAGCAATTCCATAAGATGGGAGCGACTGGAGGCGAATAACTTGAGGTCATCCATATAGACAAGGTGGGTCACTTTTGTCCCTCCTTTCCGTAGCTGAAATCCCCTCCCGGAGCCCACCAGTAAGGCACTGAGAGGGTTCAGAGAGAGGAAAGGACTCAGACAATCGCCCTGGAAGATACCCGTTCTTATCCTTATGTGGTTCTCCGCAGCCATCATCCGCTCGCCCAGATGACAAATAATCGTACTCCACTGCCCCATAAACTGCTTGATGAAGTCTCTAACTGTACAGTCAGTCTTGTACAGCTCGAGGACTATTATTATTATTATTTGGGTATCTATATAGTTTTCTCATCTGGTTGGGTTCTATAAATATATAATTATAAATTAAAATAAGAAGATAAATATACATAAATATAATTAAAATAAAATAAATACAAAAATACATAAATAAATAAAAGCCCAACCAGATGGAAGCCCTCGGCAGGGGAGACCAAACGGCCGAGGGTTAGGAGGAAAGGGAAAGAAACCGGCGGACGATGCGGGCGGTATCGAGGAGCACCGCCTTCTGCATTTGAGCCCGGAGCGGTCCGTCACGGAGTCCCGGTCCTCAGATGACCCGAGAGGCTGACTGGGTTTAGCCCATTCGCAGAGACGACTACAGGAATAATTTCGGCTGGCATACCACCCCACATGTCGGTCATCTCGTGAGCCAGGTCCAGATATTTTGTTCGTTTATCTGTTTCGGCTTTCACGAGGTTCTCATCATACGGAATGGTAATGTCGACCAAAAATATCCTTGACTGTGCCCGGTCCATCAGCACAATATCAGGCTTATTCGCAAGAATAGTCCTGTCCGTGAAGATGGTCCGGTCCCGGTAGAGCCTGGTGCGGTCATTTTCGAGCACGGCTTCCGGCAAGTACTTGTAATACTGCAATTTCTGGTCCACGAGACCGTATTTTAGAGCGAGCTCCTGGTGTAGAATTCTGGCTACTAGGTTGTGCCTGTGCAAGTACTCAGAGTTAGAAAGCGCCGAACAACCGGAGATGACATGCCTAATTGACTCCCCTGGATGGCGACAAGCTCGACAGACGTCGACAGTGCCACTATCCTGTATTGCATAGACAAAACCCTCGGTTTCCCCGAAGAGGTCACCGAAACGTAGCCAGTTGAGGGAGGCGGCTGTATCTACGTGAGGCTCATCATCATTACATTATTATTATTATTATTTGGGGTATCTATATAGTTTTATCATCTGGTTGGGTTATATAAATATATAATTATAAATTAAAATGAAACGATAAATATACATAAGTATCAATAAAATAAAATAAATACAAAAATACATAAATAAATAAAAGCCCAACCAGATGGAAGCCGAAACGGCCGAGGGTTAGGAGGAAAGGGAAAGAAATCGTCGGACGATGCGGGCGGTATCGAGGAGCACCGCCTTTTGCATTTGAGCCCGGAGCGGTCCGTCACGGAGTCCCAGTCGCCTCAGATGACCCGAGAGGCTGACTGGGATTAGCCCATTCGCAGAGATGACCACAGGAATAATTTCGGCCGGCAGACCACCCCGCATATCGGTCACCTCGTGAGCCAGGTCCAGTTATTATTATTATTATTATTATCATCATCTTTACAGCCCTTTAGAAGTCCACAGCTGAAAATAGGCCTCTCCCAAGAAATGCCAAACCCACGGTTCTGAGTCATCTGTAAAACCTATTTTATATAACTAAATGTATGAATTACCAACAGGTTCAAGTTTTCCATAGTCAATACTATTCAGCATTCTGGATGTAAACACAACCATCGCTTTATATTTCGACGGGTTTACTGTAATAATAAACATGTGCTACCAACCACGGATAGCATCTGTGTTCATGTTCGGTTTCCTCATATTAGTATTGACATCATCGGTACTAGACTATACATTTAGCTGAAGATCATACAAATAGTCAAAAATATATTGGAGGTAATATACAGTGTTGCGGCGTAACAGCTTCAATCTAACGCAGCAGCAGACTTTTATGTGGCAGAGGCATGCTGCAGCTGTATTGTGGTTGCAGCACGAATGCGTCGGCTCGACGGGGTGGGACCACGCCCTCAGAGCATAAAATAGCAGCTTAATGCTGCTGTGTTTCGTATAGTGAGTGTAGAAAACCGGAGACCCTTTTTACTGGAAACCAGGCATTCCATCTCAATCCTCAAGGCTGGCATCGTATCTGCATTTTGATTTTTAATTGAAGGTGAATGTAGATGTTTATGGGCTACAGTATTCACTTACCATCACGTGGACTGTGTGCTCGTTTGTCACCCTTATTCTATTTCAAAAACACAGCTTCCCTAAACTAAGCAACTGTTGACGATTCCGACAATAGGATGACCAACATTCTTAAGCTGGGTATGAGAATCTGAGATAAATAAAAATGCATAAGATATCCCATGAATTTTTATTTATCTCGTATCATGTCCTGGTCGACTATGTCAAAAGCATTTAAAAGTCAACTAGCGCCACCACTGTAACTTTTCGTTTACCCTTTAATATTTATATAGTAAACACTTGCTTAAAACAGTATCTTTTTGCAGTAAAGTTATACGAGAAAATATTAATTTAAATATAAAAAAGAACTAAAAAACACTTGCAAAATTGCATATTCAAGTAAAGTGAGCGTCCAATCCGGATTTGACAAGGGTAGCTTTAATGCTTCATCGTTATTGTCAGATACTGTCAGATAGCTATTAACTATGTAAGGACGTTTTACCTTCTTTATAGGAGAGGTTGCAAACGAACATATGGCTCACCTGATGGTAAGTGACTACTGAATTGTAGGTGCGTTGCCGGCCTTTTAGAAAGAAGTATTTTTTTTTTTCTATTAGGTCCTTAATTCATATCGATCCGAAAAAATCGCCGGTGTTAAATTATAAACTACCAATAATGTACTATTAAATAAATATCGCAATTATAATGATGATAAGTATCTCACTAATAAGTAGAATTTTTTTATTTATCACAAACTCATTCATTGGTTTAGTGGCCGAAACCACCGATCATGAAGTCCGGGGTTTAAATCTCAGGTCGGGTCAAAATTGGACATTGAGCCTTTCTTCATTAAATCTTCAGAAACGGAGTAGAGTCAGGAAAAGGCGGTGTTTTTATGTATGTGTAGGAGCTAATTGATATTTGATATATTAAGAGTAATGAGTAATATACATGAGAAGCAAGACACCCAGGTTTTTTGCATCGAATTTTTGGGAATAAAATAAGAAATATAATTTACCGATTTTTAACACATTGCATTGAAAGCACCAATGTATTACAGATGTGTCTTGTAATGTGTTTATATCATAAATCACGTATAATAAAATCATACCGTGCTAAGATACCTATAACGCATCTATGTAAAATTAAATGATTTAACTGATTATCACACTAAAATAAAAACTATGATATTTAGCAAATAACGGGTAGGAATTATATTAAGACTAGGGTCGATGCAGATGCAAAGGTAAAACCTTTTGCTAGCATTATAAACGGAACGAAGTAAAAGTCTAAAGTCATTACCTTTATTTCAACAAATGATTCAATCAAAAGGTGTGACATTGTGCTGATGTAAATTAATCAGCTCATATAGTCAATTCAAATTAATCATCTCATATTTTCATCAATTCGCAAATTTTTTGGAGCTCCGCTCGTATAGCAAAAGAAAAAAAGATTTTTATTGTATACAAACCTTGTCTGCGTTGAGCTACAAATATTGCCGAAAAAATTATGTAAATTGGCCTACGGGTTACGGACATAGATTTTAAAGAATCATTTTCTTGCGCTATGGAAGCTCCGCTCCAACAACCCAAAATCGAATAATTTAAATTTTCTATCTCACGACACCGTAAACTTTAAAACAGCCTGTATATATAGCATACAATGATGAATTAATCATTGTACCTGATAAAAAGTTGCAAACGGTTTAAGTTATAAGAATCTCAAAATTATTACTACATACTATTACGATAAATTAGTAAACCAACCAATAGTTATTTAATTACTCGTACACAACAAAAACATCCACGCTTGTTACACAGAGAGGTAGGCAAAAACTACGGACTTCCATTGGGCAAAATCCTGACACACCTCTCTCGTCTTTCGGTTTGCAAGATGGTATTGTGTTATGCTTCGGTGGTTTGGTCATGCAAAATTAGCAAGAAAAGACGGTAGAGTCGGGAAGGGACGCCATAGACGAAAGTTTATCGACCAAATTGGCGATCCTTAACCGACGAGCGTTTATGCATAGATAAACTTTATATATATATATATATATATATATATATATATATATATATATATATATATATATATATATAGATCGATTTCTTTACTTCTTAATTAACAGTCTAGGCAATACTCCTCTGCAATGCCATGCCCGTTGATATAACCAACTGGCTATGTACACCTATTTTTAAACAATTGTTTCGCCAACATCTAAATGAAAACGCAATCTGATCTTTGTTATTATTTTGTTTTGTGTATTATATATTATGTTATTTGCAAATCTGTATATAATATTCATTTTTCTATATTTACACATAAGGTTTTCATGGAACTTCTTACGCTTCGAGGTTGGAAATAACATTTATGTTTATACAATTCAATATTGACTATTATTATTTTAAGAAGTTAATGTTTACGACTTTTTCGTAGAAACCTTTTCATCGCAAACTCATCAAAGAAGCGCTATAAACTCAGAAGATACTGATGTATCTGATTTAGTTCCAAAAATGATCCTTTTGAGGTCACTATTTGAAGTTGTATACATATATAGCTACTTTTTGTAAAATTGATCTGTAAGCTATTTTGTATGATTTTTTAATTTTCTCTAGCACTTGCATTGTTTTGGGTGAAATCTGTGTCTTTTGGTAGTCTTCTAGGCAAGAGTAAACAGGCTTTTGTTACGCTAAAATAATGCAAGTCCACCATCCAGGGTCTTATCACCGCTTAGCCACGACTGGAATTGTAGTCAAGCGCTGGCTAAAAACAAGAGAAACATATGGAAGGAAGCTCGTGCTTATGTAATGAGACGTTTGTAGTTTGATAAAACAGCAGAATTATCTGCTACTGTATGTACAGCTAATTTATCCATATAACGACCATGACAACTTTTTAAAATATTTTTAAAGCGATAAATAAAAACAACTGTTTAGGCCAACTGAACAATCGCCAATTGATATTATTCGCCTTCGTAATAACTGTAGCTTAAGATTTACGACCACATGTATTAGCGAAACGATGTTCGAGACAAGGGTCCAAAAATCAATAACACGCAGAATAAAAAACGTAGAGTTTAAAAAAGCTATGTGGGTTAGTATACCATGCTATTGTAACTCTGGAAAGAGATACGTAGGACCCTCAATAAGTTTTGGAATATACAAAAAGTATTCTAGATACTATTAATATATATTTTACATGTTTTTAAAATATTCTCCATCATGCTCTATACAAAGTTCCATTCGCCTAAACCAACTCTGAAAACACTTCTCTCAACTCAACTCTGAAATCTCTTTTTTGTAGGCAGCCACGGCTTTTTCGGCGCTTGATAATACTTGCCATTTATTTTTTATTTGACTCTTGGGTACAAAAAGAAATTACAAGAAGCTAAATCACGGCTCTAGGGTGGGTGACTAAGAGTTTCAACACCAGATTCCTCAATAAATGCTTTTGTTCTAAGGGAGGCGTTATCGTGATGTAGCATGATTCCCCGAAGCCCGGTCTTTGGTTTTCTCTCCCGCACAGCTTGAAAAGCTTTGGGTAATGCAACTGTAGTATACCATTCAAAGTTGAATAACCTACAATTTTCCAGCATTGACGTTGACAAATGTTGGCTCCGCGAAAAACACTAGCCACCATTTTTTGCCGATTCGCAAGGTCGTTGAGATTTGTCGGTAACTGTCCTTCTAAGTAGACCCATACCGATGATTGCCTTTTATTTTCCTGATCATATTGATAGATTCATGTCTCGTCAACAGTAACGATTTCTGAAACTTGTCTAGATGCCCTGTTTTTAAAACATTTCATGGCACCAATCCGCACGAGTCTGTTTTTCGCTTTCGAAGAGCAAACGAGGGATCTATCGACAACATAGCTTCCTCACTCCAAGATATTGATGTAGGATGGTATGAATGTTCCCTGAACTAATGCCTACAGTATTGTGCGTTTATGTGATTCGTAGGTCTTCTCGCACCAACATTTCAGTAGTCCATATATTTTCTGCCGTTACTGCTGTTTGGCCCCGGTTCTTTGGTTATCTTTTAGGTTAATTTTACCCCTTTTGAATTCAGCAAACCACCTAAGTAGCGCGTGATGAAGCTGAGTCCCCTAATGCTGATTGTGACTGTTGTAAAATTAATTGTTCGGTTAAACAAAATTTAAAATCATAATACGAGTAGATCATAGCACGCAAATGTCCACGGTAAGATCCATCGTTTTAAATGAAAAGCGCAGGAAGCCGTTGCAGGAAAATTAATAGAACTTTGTTTTTTTTTAATATTGAGCAATTGACTTATGAGTTCTATTTTTAAATAAATTTTCTTTTTAGAAACATATAACGTGGGTGCGTTCCATTTTTAAACTTCAAGCATCTCAAAACTTATTGAGTGACCTACGTATGACTCTTTTTATTTATAATAACATGCCTATACTCTACGGTACATAGTACTATTATTTATTCTGTGTCTACCGCCTATTTATGAATAAATGTAATAAGATCTAATTTTGATACAATAATTAGTTTTACGTCCTCCTTTAAATCTATTATAAAAAAATAAAAAATCAATATTAATAATCTTTTGATCTTGTCAACGTTTAAGGACATTGCAACTGTATTTTATGTCAAAATAACATTGAGTTATGTACTACGTACTAGAGGCGACACTGCATTCAGCTACTCTGTTTCACAGAACTGCGGTGCATACACCGCACTTTAATCAGTCACTAGCTTGCTACATATTTATTTATCTATGTCAGTCACTCGCTAGGCGCTTATAGAGTTATCACGTGTTGTATTATTTAAAAAAATCTCTTGATAATAATATGCCGTCGTGTGTACATATTGCACAAATAATTCAAGAAATGTCAGTAAAAACCAAGGAATTACTGTTCATCGGTTAATAAGATACTTAATCAATAAAAAAGTATTATGTTATTAATAATAAAACAAATTATTCCTAAGACGCTATCTCGTGTCAGGGAATATAGATTATGAAATTAATTAAATTCTATGGGTACTTAAGTATAGGACGAATATATTATTATTCACATTTTTTGTAGAAACATATCTAAGTTATTATAATTTGGCAAAATTTTTTATGTTTAAATCTGCTTATTATTCTTTTATTTTATTTTTAGGTTTCCACATCAAAGTTAAAGTTGGTAAAAATTCGTCCATTTTTAACTCTCGCGTGCCCAGCATTTATGAACGACTTTTATTTTAATTTAAATAAATATATTTGTAATTTAAATGTTATGTTAATATGTTTCGTTAAAGATACATTGAGTATGTTTTTATATTTAAATATTCAGATAAAAATATAATTAAAATGTAATTGTGATATAATATCATGTAATATTATATTAAATAAGCAAATATAATCTACAAAATAAATGACGACATTTTTCTCGATATAATTTACCTATTTAACAATACAATCTACTATTACCTACGGGTCATTCTACCTATGTTTATTCTATGATAAAAAAAACAACCGCACGAACACAGAGTAGCGTACATTTTTTGTTTGAGACAGCTGTTCTAGTACGTAAGTACATATTACATCTTAAATATATTCAAACACAGCTCAGATGATTACCTTCTGATTTCTTTAAAGACGACTACAATTTTGTTAATTGGTATTGTAATTTTGAATTTTATTTTTGCTTGATTATAGACCTACTGAAGTTCAAAATTATGTGTCTTATCTTGATAAAGAAATTATAATGTTAATCTCTTATTAAACTACGTTAATTTTGAATTTATTTATTCATTATAACCTATCAAAAGATCATTGCTGTATATAGATTATGAGGCAATCAGAAGGGCTACCTATTGATTGCCTCATCAGATAGCCATCACAGTTTTATATAATTTGCTGGTGTTTCATCTACCTTTCCCCCCTATATCGCCACTTCCATCTTCAACAAAATGCTCTTACAAAAACTTTATTTTGGAAAAATAAAATATAAAAAACAATAAAATTAACAAAACACTAACTTAGCACTTATATGAGTGTATAAAACAATATTAAGGCAATCAGATTACATTCAGTCGGAGTATTTAACTAAAGCCACTTAAATAAAGCCTTTATTCATAATCCTAAACGTAAGAAGACTCACCGGACAGTTATAATGATCGAAAGCCAAAATTCGACCCTCTTCACATAGCTAAATTACACTGCGTCACATTACTAGTTCTCATTTATTCATTGCTAAATTATGGATCTAATTGAATATCATTATTAACTTGTTAGAGTAGAATAACTTTTATTGAATATAGATTATTAAGTTATAAAATCGGTAGATACGAGATTATTCGTATCACATGATAACTTCTTACATGTTATATATTAATACCAAGCTTCGTAAAGATTCTTTTTTTATAGGAAAAGAGTGACAAGCAAGCACATAGTCTACCTGATGGTAAGTGGTTGCTGTGGCCCATAGACATCTACATCTATCTTCGTTTGCGGATCAAAATTAAGATACGTTGTCAGCCTTGAGGACTAATATGGAATGTCTCTTTGCCAGCAAAAAGAGTCTGCGGTTCTCTACACTCACCATACGAAACACAGCAGCATTAAGCTGCTATTTGACGCTGGTATTCTGTGAGAGCGTGGTCCTTCCCCGGTCGAGCCAACCCATTCGTGCTACAACTATACAATTTATACTGCTGCAGCATGGCTCTACTACGATTCTTGTTTAGCCGTGACATAAGTACAAGATCGGATTATCAGAAGATGTTGCGCATACGCTACACAAGGCATAAAGATTTAAACATCAACGAAGCATTGAATGTATTTGAATTTATAATAAGCATTGAATTTATTTAATGAAAAAATTATAGCAATATCTGACTTTCATAATACAGCAAATTTAATTAATATTAATTTAATTAATTTATTTAATAATTTAATTTTTATTCAATATAAGTTACATGTTGTAACAACGTATACATTGCCCCAAGAATGAATTACTGAGTCTATGGAGTTGAGAAACTGGTATCACTAGCTTGTGCTTGTTCCTAGTGTTTACAGAGTGTGTATGACTTTTTTAAACTATCTATGTTCCTGTGAACATACATTAGATTTTCGCAGATATACTGAGAGGCCAAAGTTAATATATATATATATATATATATATATATATATATATATATATATATATATATATATATATATAAATATATTTTAAATTAATATTTCTAATCTTTCTCGATACATATGGTGTTTTATGTATATAAACTACCTCCAAGATACAAAAGATAAATCCTAGTGTCGAGGTAACGTTTACAGGAAAAAACCGGCCAAGAGCGTGTCGGGCCACGCTCAGTGTAGGGTTCCGTAGTTTCCCGTCCGTCACAATAAGTGTTCCCACTTATGAGTTTGTACAAAAACTGTTGTTTCCATCCAAGTTCAAAATGATTTTCCTAGAAAGTCCTTATAAAGTACTACTTTATATTTTCTAACTTAGTATTAACCGACGAGCATGCATCGTAGATAGAGGCGAACAGGATCGTGTAAGAAATAAATACGTTTATATGGTTCAAAAGAGGGGCACTTTTATGAAAAACCTTTAAATACCTTTCCAACAATATATCACACGTTAGGGTTGAAATTAAAAAAAAAATCACTTCCCACTTTACATATAGGGTGGGGGCTACCCTAATAAAACATTTTTTTCCAATTTTTATTTTACCACTTTGTCGGCGTGATTGATACACATATTGGTACCAAATTTCAGTCTTTCTAGTGCTAACGGTCACAGAGATTAAGCGAGGACGGACAGACGGACAGACAGAAATGGCGAAACTATAAGGGAAGGAAGGGAAGGAAACTATATCCTAGTTGACTACGAAACCCTAAAAACGAAGACGAGGCGACGATTTTATTTATTTTTAATACTTAAAATTTAATGAAATTATGATTAAATAAATAAATAATTTTCGGAAACCTAATAGCAAATGATTCATTTATTAATCATTGAAATGTTATTGATAAAATAAATTCATGAATCTTAAAATAAAATTGATTAAATAAAAATGGTGATAAAATCAATGTAGCTTTTGCAGGTATTGCTTTCATCTCCTGTGCGGGTAAAAAAACACTCTAATTATACGAGTCATTTCGAGAGACAGGTAAAGAAGGGAATTCAACTTCAAAAGTTTACTTTCATGCATTTCTAATAAGGGTCATTTCAAATGATACTTAAAACTGGTTTTATGTGTTGGTTAATATTTAGGAAAGAAATACTTGAAATTTTTACGTGGAAGAGCCATGCTGCAGCAATATTATAATTGTAGCCCGAATGGGTCAGCTCCACCGGGGAAGGACCACGGTCTCACATGATACTAGCGTAAAATAGCAGCTCAATGTTGTGTTTCGTATGGTGAGTGTAGAGAACCGGAGCATCTGGATAGATTTAGATGTCTGTGGGCAGCAACCACTTACAATCAGATGGACTGTGTGCTCGTTTGTCACATTATCCTATAAGAAAGTCGATTTCTTATAATTTAATCGTGCAAGTTTTTGAATCATCATCATCATTACAGCCACTTAAGTCCACTACTGAACATCCTCCTCCACAGACTACCGCAAAGCATGGTCCTGAGCCACTTTCCTTGACATAAGTTTTTCATTTATTCTTCTTGTTCTAAGTTTATAATTAGTACCTATAATTAAGTCAGTGTTAATTATATTTATTGCTAGTTTTTGTCTTTTTCAAAAAATAATTAAATTACCAAATAAATTACAAGGTGTTTTTATATACATCCAATGTTTGATAGAAAAGCATACCTTTAGGTAAACTTTAAAATCAAAACCCAATTTTAAAACCTTTAACTTTAAAATAAGTTAAGTTCTAATTGATTATATTTATTCGAGTTTATAATGTATGTAAGGAATAAATGAAGATAAATAAATAAATAAAATTCCCGTTTATGACAGGTCTGATTTATATTACATGGCTGAAATAAAGTACTTCTTATTAGGTACGTAAAACCAAATATATGCACTTCATACATTTCGTATATCTATTTACAGCCCCATTAATATTCACTATTCATTTATAATTCTTTAATAAAAACATTACCCCCACACTAGGATTTTCTCCTGTATCGCAGAGGCAGTTTACAAACATAAATTGCACAAGGACACACATCCAGATCCATAACAATTATTTGTAGGCCGTACAAATACTTGTTCTGTGCGAGATTCAAACACGCGCCCCCCGGCAAAAGCGACTCATTGCTAAGCCACTGCTCCGTCGTCTAAAATAAAATAAATTCGTCCGCACATTGGCCTGCACCGAAGCAAACTGAACGACCTTCCAACGTGTGGATGCCACCACAAACTCGTGGCCAATATCTACGCCACGTGTAGAGCCGCCGTAAGGGGTATTACGTAGCAATTCTTCCATTTCTATTCTGCTAATTACGCAAAAAAATACAAAACGGCAAAGATAAATGACAGAAGATAATGAAATGAAAATTACTAAAATTTCCATAGTATGTGATTTTTACTTATAAACCTGTCGTCGTGAGAACTCTAATTAAGAGCAACGAGAACAAAGGTAAGGTACTGAAGCAGGCCGTTTTTTAATTTGCATTTGAATGTACGTCAGGAACCGTGTCGTCGGCAAAAGGTACTCTGAGATTTATGTACAGTTAAAAGCGAAAAACTATACCGTGTTACAATTTTATAACGTTTTAGCAACGTACTTAATGTTTATTATATCTAAAATATATATAGTACTAAATAAAGTTTTTTTAAACTAATTAAGCCAATGATGAACTATTATCCTACTTAGTGGTAAGTAGTGATATAAAACGCACTTAGTTCAAAGATAACCTGTTCAGTCTTGTCTTAAAGTTACTCACATTGCAATCGAATGGAAAGACAGACGCTGGCGAGGTGTTCCGCTCCTTTGCTGTACGCATGACGAACGATGAAGCGAACCGTTTAGTTCGAATGTGTCGAAATCAATCTTAGACTTGAAAACATTTAAAATAATTTCAATTGTAGAACTTAAATTTAACTTTATTAAATTACAAAATATATTATGAGAGGGTTTCCTTTTCCTGTTCCTTTATTTTTATAAAAATAGGTCATTTATTCGATAGTTGATTATAAATAATATATAACTTACTCACTCACTTACTACAGCTTATTCAAGCCCAGGAGTGGACATAAACCTTCCCCGCAGATTACCACAATGAAAGAAAGAAAGAAAGAAATGCATTTTATTCCAGTTTAAGCATGCAGCATAACAAGTAAAAAGTAATTAAATGCCAAAATATAAATATAACTAAATTAAAAGTCGTGAATAGCCGTGGTAGCTCAGATGGTTAACGCTCGCTGTAAATATAACAGAACGCGAGTAACCCGGGTTAGATCCCCGCCGGCACCAATGAAATTGTTAATTGCAATTTTAAGTAACGATTTACCACGTGCTCGGCGGTGAAGGAAAACATCGTAAGGAAACCTGCATGTCTGAGGAATAAGAAAAAAAAATATTTCGAAGGAAATATAATGTCAAATGGCTTAGCAAGATCCTTCGTTATGCCGAAAATATTGCAGCATTAATTTTGAAATAAATAAATGGTAAAGTTGAGGATTAATGTTAATGATTATGTTAGACGAAAACACGATTTCGTAAAATTTTCTCGATAGAAAAAAATTCAAAGTTACCTCCAAAATAAACAATAAACCGCTGTTATTCATAAAATACTTTAAATAAGATCATGAAACTTTGCATACTAACTGAACTAACTATAAAGCAGTGCTTATGTTATTTACTTTTTTTAAAATACCATTATTTTCACTGTAAAAAGAAATTACCTAAACTATCGGCGTCTTGAGCTTGAATCCTGTCGCCCCGTTAGTATCGCTTAGGCTTTTGAAGGGAGAAGTTGTGTCGCTTACGATCAGAATATACATTAACAAAGCAACAGGACGACGTAAAATTAAATTGGGAAATAACCGTTATAAAAATAAGAAGCGGCTGGCTTGGCGTTAAGAAACAGGCATAAATATGATAAACCTAATGAAATAAGTGTCTAACGACCTTTCTACTTACAGTATTAGTGATTACAAACATATCGGTACATAGCATACGACGCGCGGGCAAGTGGGGACGAAATTAGAATTTGAGCTGACTTACTCTATCCTCTTAAAGATTTATCCTAAGTTGTTATACCTAGATTCTACGTCTTAACCAACATTTATTTTTCATTGAGTAGTAGTAATTTATATTTGTTTTTAAAACTATTAACTGTTGTAAGGCTACATAAAGGACTTCCTCTGAATGCAGTAGAGCGGCTAAAAGAATATGCTAATTTTTGTTCAACTGATCTGAGATAATGTGTATTATTGTGACCAATCAAGCTTATTGTACAGATATAATGGTTCTTTGTTTTTTACAATACCGAACAAAAGAGTGGCAAAGTGAAGTCGTCTCCGGAGGTCCATTTTTAATATGTTAGAGCAAAAACACGCGGAGGCGTTTTGCACTCGTTGTATAATTTGTTTGGTACGAGCTAGAAGTCGCGGTCCTATGAGAGAATCAGCATAGTTAAATTTTGATAGAACAAGGGACTCGGATAAATTAACACGCAGAGTCAGGTTTAGGTAATTGCGAATTCGATAAAGTACAATGCACGGTCATCTGCATACATCGACTAAGTAATATATTTATTGAAAGCAATGTTTTGCCCAACAACCACTGGTTCGGAAAATAATCCTGTCCTGGGAAGAAACAATAAGAAACCCAGCTGGATTTTAGAGAATTCTAAGTTATAAATTCTAGTCGGTTCCATAATTGGAAAATTAAGATAAAAGACCATCGGCGAGTTTTATATTTGCTTAACTTCAAATGCTTATGTACTTGTTGTATTGTGAACTACAATGTATTTATTTTCTCAGATTTTTGTATCGATATTTAAAAAAATGAAATTCATTGACAGACTTTCAAACTCGAGTCCAATTACAATGTGTGTGTCTTTGAGAGTGAAAAGACTTTTGTTTACCTAAAGGGCGCATTGCCATCTTCGCCTACACTACTAATTATTATACTATGGTGTTATTACTTATAGTAGTCGATCCAGCGATCGATGATGATGATTTATTTTTAAAACTAGCTTTTTTAAAACTATTATAAGCCAATGCTTATAATAGTTTAAGAAAAAACTTAGATTCAATTTATTTTTGTTACAATTAAGAATGAATTTATTTGCATGGAGTTGCCTGGGCAGACTGTTGCCGACGCTTGTGCGAGATACTTGAGCTCAGTTTTTAATACGATTTTACAAGCTTCGTGCGCATGTGTCTGTCTATGTAACGGAATATTTTAATGTTATTTTCATAATTGTTAATGCTATTTAGTTCAGGAGACAGAGCTCCTTAGTACATAGACAAATATTTTGTAATCGGTTGGTTGTATACGTTATTTTATATTATTTTTTATTTTAATTTTTACCAACTTGCAGACTGCCGATTAACTTGAAAATTTGCAGTCGTTGTATGGACCAATTACCGTACAATAACTTAATCACCGGGGATTACCATGATAAAATAAAATAATTATCGGGATCATCACAGCTCATGATCAATGCATGTTTTTTTGGGTCTTTTAAACTCTTATACTTTAGTCAACTTGATGTCACGCCCAGATACTGTTGAGAGTCAAAAGATTTTATATGACTTTTTATCATTAAAATTAAGGATCATTGTAATTCGCCCCTAAGTCTAAAATATGTAAAATTATTTTTTTATGGTTGATACGGAAACAGTTTAGGACTCCTCTGACAATTAGTAGTATAGCAGGCACACTCACGACTGTGGCTGATTCCACTCGGTCACTGTACGGTATTGACGGAGACGCGGGTCCTGAGACTTGACGGATAGTAGAAACTGACTTGTAGTATGTTCTTATGGAAGCCAGCTTAAAAATATAGCCAATATTATATGTAACTTCTCTGACATATGGTAGTAGCACAAGAAGAAAATTCTAATGAACAGCTACGTGGCGCAGTGGCTTAGCAATGAATTACAGCGCTAAGAGCCGCGGGTTCGAATCTCGCGCGGAACAAGCATTTGTATGGCCTAAAAATAATTGTTCCGGTTCTGAATGTTTACCCTTGCGAAATTTCCGTATGTAAGCTGCTCCAACGATACAGAACAAAATCCGAGTGTAGTAGTTACATCCTTCTCTTACAATAGACACGAGACTATAATTATGGGGCAGTGGACATTCTTTTACCACCACTTATTACATATTCTAGTTCAATAATCTTTTAAACGTTACATTTTCGCGTTAAAGAGGGTAAATGATTTAAACATAGACTAGAAAATATTTTTTCTTTTATTTAAATTAAAGCAAGGAACTAAATTGTTATGAACATTTATGTA
This sequence comes from Parnassius apollo, assembly GCA_907164705.1. Taxonomy (NCBI): domain Eukaryota; kingdom Metazoa; phylum Arthropoda; class Insecta; order Lepidoptera; family Papilionidae; genus Parnassius; species Parnassius apollo. The sequence goes on from CAJQZP010000987.1 coordinate 5,106,481, forward strand.
CCTTGCACTATCACGTGCAATAATTAAATAAGGAATATTTTTACTTAAAACCAGGCTTTTCCAAAGGAAACGACTGAAGTTGTCTTCCTGAGATTTCTGTAAATAAAACATCGAGACAGTATAACGCTACAAGTGCACGAATACAAATTAACTAACAGAAAATAACCGCTCATTTTTTATCATTACCTTCAAGTGATGAAGTTTGTAAATGATGCATGTCACGTACACTGACCGCGCATCAAGTTTTTATGCACTTTTTAGTGTGGTGATAGGTTATAATTACATAAAAGGTAATGATTACGTTTATTCGTCCCTAGCTAAATCGGAGACGTTTTTTACTGGAAACGAGGCATTCCACATTAGACCTTACTGGTGACAACGCATCTGCATTTTGATTCGTAATCGAGGATATATGTAGATGTATATGGCCCTGTGGGCCATAAACTTACCATCAGGTGGACTGTGTGCTCGTTTATCACCCTTATCACATAAAAAATAAATCATCACTCCATTTCATTCATATACTCAAAAGAATAGTCTAACCAAAAGGCTGAGTGAATAATGTGATGTGAAAGATGATAAAAATCTTTAGCCGATAGATGGCAGTGATAGCACATCTTTCTTTCTTAGCTATATTACGGCTGTAGCTCTAATGTGTCAACTTCACCATGAAGGTCATGTTCACGCGGTATACCAGCGTGAAATAGCAGCTTAATGCTGCTCTTACCATCTGGTGGCTCATTCTGTAAAAGAAAGTCAAATAAATCTTAAAAATATCACATCAAAATATTCAAACGTATAAGCAATTCATTTGTATCATTGCACAATCTTTGCCTTTACGGAAGAATGAACAAATGGGAACCATAATATGGTTGGCGCCCACGAAAATCTGTAAAGATGGAAGTATTGCAGGTTTTTAATCTCGGATTCAGTAGTTTGATGTTATAATCACTTAGGGACCTTCAAAGAACGAGCTTACTCCTATTTAAAAGGCCGACAATGCAGCATTTGCACCTCTGATGTTGCAGTTATTCTTAGGCGACGGTCGACACTGAAAATATTGTTATACATGTTACATAGTATACATGCTCGTTTGACCCCACTTTTTAAAAAAAACGTATCCATATTGTTCGTTATATTTAATTCCCACAGTCAATACGCTATATAAAAAAATATTATTTACATTTAATAACTCTTTAATGAACCTATTCGAAAAAATATTTAAAAGGAAATTTCCTCCTTCAAATTCTTATTAAACTTTAGTAAAGTTAATTTACTTCTTCTTCGTTAAGAAAGCGATAATTATTGAGTAATATTAAATAACAGCTAAACCTTTTTATAGCAAAGTAACCCTGCATAAATTAATATTGAAACAGTTCATAATTATGTAACCTTTGGAAGTAATAGCATGAAAGATCATGCCTTCAAGATATTGCAAACTTATAACAAGAAAGAATTAATTCTTGTTTTATATTTATTCTATATTTTGTATGTTAGTTATTGTTTGGGAACATTCCTTTCGAAGTTACTAACTAATAAGTCTACAAGAAAATGTTATTTACTTTGTTATCAGGGTCCGAATTTTCGATCTTTATTTGTATGTTATCCATCATATAAATTTCTAGCCGATACCCGCTCGCTTCGCTGAGCGCACGATAATAGATGATAATAACGATCATCTACGTTATTACCGTCTATTATTTTTAAAATATTTTAAGGGACATGTATCCGTACTTATTGAGTGTCTACACTGCTAAATGAGGAACTATACTAGATTTCAAGTCAATCGGTCGTATAGCTTTAGAGGTATCGTGATGAGTCAGTACGAGCTATATCCTTCTATCTCACATCATATCATCTCTATACGCTCATCAAAGTTTATTGAAAGTACATGTAATATAATTAGACACGATCAAGACACATTGGTATGGATCTTTCATACTTTCAATGCGATACAAAGTCGTAATATATATAAACTATAAAATGTAGCTTTTTGGTTCTTACCACAAAACGATTGGTGATGATGTATTTTCTTAAATGCTGCCATTGACATGACAATTTTTTACAAATAATAAGGGCGATAAACGATTACGCAATCCACCTGATGTTAAGAGGCCCATAGTCATCTACATCGGTCCTTGATTAAGAATCAAAATGCAGATGCGTCCCATGTCTTTGATAATACATCCTAACTTACTTTTCATGACTATTATAAGATATTTATTGGCATTAAAGTATAGTGTGAATTAAAATAATGGTACCAAAAAGCAATGAAAATAAATTCATAATATGAAATTGTTTTACTCTTTTTACTTATTTGAAGTTAACTTTGAAAAAGAAAATTAAATTAAATGTATTTTATTTCTATGTGTGGAAACAAAACTTCGTTTATCAAATGTATTTTTTAATCTAACCTTATAACCTAAGATTTCAAAATAACTCACATGATCACGGGGCGATCGTAATGACAAAGAATTTGAAGCTGTTATTTTAACATACACTACAATTTTATGCCAATAAATTCTTTATAACAGTCATAAAAAGTATGTTAGGATGTAAATTAAAAGATACGGGGGCAATAACAATGTGTTTGTTAATTGAAAAGTTAAACTGGCAAACGAACTTACAGTCCAACTGAATGGTAACAACTGCAGTCTATGTGCACCGACGATCAATTTGAAACAAAGGGAGCTGCAGATGCGTTATCACTTCAAAGGACTATGATGGAATACCTCACGGCCTGTAATTTATATTCGCGCTCAATACCGTTTAGACCAGAGCACGGCAATTTTCCGGCATGAATAGTCAAAGTGATACCGGCGCAGACGGTCTGGAAGGAGTCTTAGCTCTTAGTATTGTTGTTATTTAAATTATTTTTTTATTTATTTAATATTCTTTATTGCACACCATATATAAAAAAATTACTAATTATATATACAAAAGAAGTATGCAATGGGCGGTCTTATTGCTGATAGCAATTTCTTCCAGACAACCAGTGAATGGACAGGATTACACAAAAATTACAAGGGTAGGGCACACTGGTATGATAAAAAAAAAGAATACACATTTCATATATATATACATATATATATATACACATATATATATATATATATATATATATATATATATATATATATATATATATAACAAAACATACATAGACTACAAACATATATACATACAAAAATATATATTTAATTATTTAACTAAATGCAATCAATATACTACGTAATATACATTATATTATATTATATTATATTATATTATATTATATTATATTATGACACCTTCACGACTTACGTCGGTTTTAATAAATACCCCGTCCTGCATCCCACAGAAAAAAGGTATTTATATATCCCCATTAATGTGTTTTAATTTAATATAATGTTTTAGTTTTGTATAGTACTTTTTTCCAATATTGAGATGTAATTTAATGAAAATTATTACGCAAATTAAAAGAGTCATTCAAGATGTATTTTCTGTATTTTGTTCGTCTTTTCTCATTCTTTTCCTCCCTCGTCCTCGTTTTTGTCGAGAATTTAGTGACTGTTGTACATTCGGATTATAATTTGTGTTAGATGAGTTCGGTGCATTTAATGATATGTCTGTTATGCCTAATGATTGTTGCATGGTTTGCATGTGTTGTTCTTGGATGTTTAGTGAACGTTGTATATTCGATGTGTTTGTGGTGTTTATTGTATCCGTTGTGCTTGGTGACTGCTGCGTGTTTGATGACTGTTGGGTGATCTGTATATGTAGATGGTCCGGTTGATTATGTACAAATACGGTATCCCCTAGAACTTTAGTGAGTATAGTTGATGTGTGAATAGCTGCTTGTTTTTGAAGGATACTAATGTTAATATGACTATCTAATTTATCTATGTATTTCCTAATACTTTTAGCTACCACTCCCGTTGCTCCTATTACTATGGGAATGACAGTTGCTTGTGTATTCCACAAACGACTAACTTCAGTTTTTAGTAGGTGGTATTTGCTTAATTTTTCAATTTCCTTAGGTCCTATATTGTAGTCTGATGGTACAGTTATATCAATTAAGAATGTTTTATTACTTGTTTTATCAACATATATCAAATCAGGCCTGTTATGTGTTACAGAAATATCAGTTTGGACGGGCATTTCCCACATGATTTTAGCAAACTCATTTTCCTTAATTTGTGGTCGGATGAGGGTTTCTTGCCACCAGAGGTTAGAAACTTCCATTTTGTTCTTTTTAGCCAGACACCAATAGACGTACTGGACAAGGTTATCATGTCGCTTTACGTAATATGTCCCTACTAGTTTGTCACATCCTGATATTATGTGTTGTGTGGTTTCATCTTTATAGGAACACAGACGACATTTTCCATCTACTGGCTCATTTAATATGTCGCGTTGATGTTGCCGCGTATTAATGGACTGGTCTTGTATTGCAAATATTGATGACTCTGTACTTGGAGATACCTGTTGCCTTTTAAGCCATTGATATGAAAGTTCTATGTCTATATTGGCCTGATCTAAAACTTTTTTAAGAAATTGTCCATGTAAGGGCTTTGTTCGCCACAGTTCATTGTGTCGTTTAACTATTGCCATCTTAATCTCTTTATCTGTATATGTATTTTCTTGTGTTAAGTGTAATTCTCTTTCTATCTCTTGTGCTTCTTTTATTATTGAATATTTATCTCTATGTATATCGTGTTACATTATTATTTTAATTAGATAATCGCTTTCTGTTTTCAGATATTGTTTATATTTTACTATCTGTGCTTTATACATGTACTCTATATTTATCAGACCTCTTCCTCCTTGTGTTACAGGTAAGTATAGCCTTTCTATTTCTGCTTTTTGCTGATGTACCTTTTTAATTGATAGCAATTTCCTTGTTTTTATATCTATTTTCTTAAGATCATTATTTTTATAATTTATTATGCCAAATGAGTAAAGTAAAACCGGGACTGCGTATGTATTAATACCTTTTATCAAATATCGTGAGTTAAGGTGGGTGTTTAGTAGTTTCTTGATTCTTTTAAAATATTCTTTAGTTATTTGATCTCTTATGATGCTGTGTTCTATCTTTCCTGATTCATGTATTCCTAAATATTTATATTTATCTCCTATTGCAAGTTGCTCAAAAGTTTCCCCGCTTAAAAGAATATGACCTTCTCCTATTGCATTGCTTCTATACCCAGAACTCAGGTGTATTGTTTTGCATTTGTCTATTCCAAATCGCATTCCTATGTCACTTGTAAATACTTCCACACTATCCAACAGTACTTTCAAATTACTCTTATTGTTTGCATAAACTTTAAGGTCATCCATGTAGAGTAGGTGATTGATCCAGAAACTGTCTTTGAGCTTATATCCTTTAAGTTGTATTTATTAAGTATACAGGAAATTGGGTTAATTGCTAAGCAGAACAACAATGGTGAGAGTGAGTCACCCTGGAAAATTCCACGCCTAACATAAATCGGTTCCGTGGTAACCGAATCATGTGATCCACGGGCTGTCATGATCACCCTCCATAGTGGCATAGCCAAATGAAGGAATCTTTTAATCATTAGTGGACATTTATAAACATCAAGCACTTTAAGAATCCATTCGTGAGATATACTGTCGAAGGCTTTTTTGATAGTCAATCCATGCCATACTCAGGTTTTTTTGAGCTTGATGTGCATCCTCCAATATGGCCTTATTAACCATTAGATGGTCTTTACATCCCCTGGCACCACGGCGACATCCCCTTTGCTCTACGGCCATTATATTATTCTTATCGCAATGACTATACAAAACGTTGGCCAATATGGAAGTAAGTAATTTGTACATACTAGGTAAACATGCTATTGGTCTCCAGTTCTTTGGGTTTTCGGTATTTTCATTTTTGGGTATTAATGTAACTTGTCCCGTAACGAACCATTCTTCCATTATTTCTGTACCTGAAACTATCTTAGTGAATAATGAAGCTATGTATTTATGAACACTGGTTAGGTATTTTAAATAATAATTTTGTATTTTATCCATTCCAGGTGATTTCCAATTTAACAGTTTTCTGATAGCAAATTTTACTTGGTCTTCTGTTATCTCTTGTGTATCTTCTCTGTGTATTTCACTTGACAGCATTTCTACTTCTTTTATCCAATTAGCATTCAAATTGTACTGCGTTTGGTTTGATAAAATTGAGTTCCAAAATACTTCCACTTCTTCTTTACTCGGTATTTTGATGTCTTTGTTGTTACTACACCCTAAACTTCTGTAGAATCTATGCTCGCTTTCATTAAAAAATCTATTCTGAGCTTTTCTAGTGTTAATGTCTTCGTATCTCTTTATTCTACCTGCTAAAGCTTTAACTTTTTGCCTAATAGTTTCTGTTATATTATTGTGATCATTATCATTCCGAATGCTGTATTTGGTATATAATTTTTCTTTTATTTTCATCATCCTGCGCGTTTTGATTCCCTTTTCAATTTCTATTAATTGTCCTAGTTCCTTCCTAAATATATCTATTTTAGTTTGTATTCTTTTTTTCCATGGTGGATCACATTTTGGTTTTATAATATTATTAGTGATATAAGGTTTTTGATTGTTGTTTAATATAAGAGTTTTAGCCGCGGCGTATATTATATTATTTATCTCGCGCAGACTATTATTAGTAATTAAAAGATTAGGTAAATAATTATTTAATGTGTGTAGATTTTCTAAGAAACGCCTATTGATTTTAGCTTTAGGTAGAAATACTCGATCTTCAAGTCTGGTTTCATTAGTTTCCGCTAATATTTGAAGGAAGTGCAAGATTAATGGATCTTGATCCTCGTTTACCACTATATTACTTGTCATCTGATCTATTGTTTCAGCTAGTTCAATGGTATGTTGTAAATTTTGTTCCGTAATGTGTGTGAGTGTAGGTTGTGTATCTTGTACTCCAATGACGTTTGAATTTGAGTTATCTACGGGTGTGATACCTTCTGCATCTTTTCGTATTCTGTTTAGTAATTCTTGTGATAGTACATTTTGCTTAATGATCCTTCGTGCTTGATTTGATAAAGTGTTTCCGTTAAACTTATGAATTTTAGGGTTATTCGGGTTTCTTTCTGTGAAAAGTTTCTGTAACCTGTCTATGTATCCTGGTCCAATTGATCTTGCTTTAAAGTAACAAAACATTAATTCTTGAAGTTCTTCTGTTGACCACTTTCTTCTTCTATCATCATGCTCTGTATTATTTATGGTCATTGAAGATGAGCCGGCAGAGCTTGTAGGTAAGTCCGTACTCTGCAAAGCATCACCCATACCCATCCCTTCCCGTTGATCGGCTGTAATATTTTCGGGTTCCCCGACTCTCGCCCGCCTGCTCAGCAGAGAGCCGCTGACGGCCCGTACGCTGTCACGTCCAGCGTCAGCTCCAGACGTGCCCCGACGCTCACCCTCGGGTAGCGGCCCTATAATAGTACTACGTAATTGTCTCTCCATCATTGAAGGTATCTAGAGCTCCGTTGGTCATTGGTTAAGTTAATTAAAAGTCCAATGTCCGGCCCTCACGTGGCATAGATGGTCATGCGCGGACGTGGAGTTAGATTTGCGAGGGCCATATTATATTATATTATATTATATTATATTATATTATATTATATTATATTATATTATATTATATTATATTATATTATATTATATTATATTATATTATATTATATTATATTATATTATATTATATTATATTATATTATATTAGTGGAGTGGTAGATTGTACTCTTCGGACTTCTGTACAATCCGCCGCAGTGTATGTATGTGGTCTATGTGGTCCTTTTCGGAAACCGGCTTGTTCGGGAGGCTAGAAGTCGTTGAGTCTGCGTGCGAGACGATTCGTACTGACTCTCAAAAACAGCATGTAGACGCGGATCAGAAGGGAAATCTGTCTGTAGTTTCATCCTCGTCTAGGACTTTACCGTTTTTAAGGTGCAGGATAGCCGTTCTAATCTCGTTAAGACTGACGTCCGGAATATCATTGGAATAGTGTCGGATAAGACTTCCTTTTGGATCGTTATTCAAACTTGCGTATGCCTCCAACGATGATGTGTACAGCTGCCCATAGAACCTCTCAATCTCAATCGAAATCTCAGTTGTCCTTGGAACAATGCTTCCACACTCAGTGTTCAGCTTTGATAGTTGACTCTTTCTGGTACATTACAGATCTTTGGCAAAGACTTTGGAGCCCTGGTTTCGCACGAGCGCTACTTCAATACAAGTAGTATTAACATTGCGTGCCACTGCATGCATTTGGAGATCTGTCTGTTCAATGGCTTGTATGCTGTCAAATCTGTTGAAGACTGTGATTTAATTTCCCATCTAATAGCCGTGAGATTAAGAGTGTGCTCGGAGAGTTTTTGTGTAAAAAAAGCAAAGTAGGTCATTAGTAGAACATAAATATTGAAACTAACTCACACTAAACATATAGCGCTAATTTTAGAAAATGTTCAATAGAGGAACCTTTCTGACGTTTTAATGAAACTTCGGTTATGATAAATTCTCGTTGCTAATAGGATCAGATCCAAACGCTTAGGATCGCAACACGGCTAATTAAGCAAAAGATAATATCTAAAGCGCTCTTTTTCGACCTTCTTTTGTGTACATTGAGATATATTTACTTATTTTATATTATTAATATTATAGCAAAGATTCCAGATGTTGTTTTGTATTTTAAGAACTCGAGAATAAAAAAAATATTTGGTTTGTTTGATTAATATTGATTTTTAAGTTTGGCGACCAAATATTAAAATTTAATTAAAAAGTAGTTTTATTGGAAAACTATAAATACGATTTATTTTTTGATGAAAAAAGCTAGTTATCGGAGAAAAAAGGATCGCCTCTTTGCAGCGAAGGCCGCGCCACCATTTGATTGAAATGATGAACCATTATAAATGAAATGTCCATACAGCGCGTACTGTACACATATTGCGGGGTTTCACTTGCCAACTCATTCAGCGAGCGGCAGAGTCGCAGTGAACAATGCCCTCGATGGGTGGCTCAGTTAGATCACTACGCCGCGCCGGCGAGCTTCGCGGCGCTACGAAGTCAGAGTTGAACTAATTTAATGCTTCCAAAACAGCTATAATTTTGAGAATATCCATGGCGTCAAACACAAACACTCCTCTCAGAACACTGATATATACTACCGTACCTTCCCTTCCTAGAGTTTCTAAGCACTTCGCAGCTAATACGCTATAGTTCGCCGCTCACTCGATCCGATAGTTTGCCTCTCACTCGAACCGATACGCCGCTCATAGGCAAAGGCAAACAATCAGCCGCTCACTGTGAGCCTAATGGGGACGCGACCTTAGTGACGAGTTATTACAGTAATTTATTTTTATTAATAAATTTGAATAACATTGTTACAATTTACAATTAATTTATTACAAACATAAAAAATTGAAACCAAATGTTCATTTATTACATATTAAAAAAAAACTTAAATAAGAAGCTTATTGAAGTTTTTAAGTGTTCGCGATAGCAATCTTCTCTGCATTCTTTTCGTAAGTGTATGCTAATGTGTCGGCTTACTAAATAAATTTAATTAAATGTTGAACTTTCACGTTTATTCATACTATAGAGTAAATTATCATTATGATTATCACATCCCAAGTCCACTGCTGGACAAAATCGTCCCCATGGAATGCCATCAAATACGATCCTGAGTCTAAAAATAAAATTATTTAGGGACTTAAATTTGAAATTTAGTTGGTAAAGACCAACTAAGTTTCAAATTTAAGTCCCTAATAAACTAAGTTTCAAATAAAGGCCGCCAAAAATTTACATACAAAACTCATAGAACTTCACTAAGTTAAGTCAACTTTCATAAAAAATTCGTCCTTAACAAACTATAACCTAAATTACTATAGAAGTCAAGGCCCTCCGGGTTAACTTTGACATCGGGACGTCAGTCACCTCAGTCCCCCGTGACCATGGGGGCTGGAAAGCACCCAAAACGTCGGGTATTAAAAATAACATAAATAAACGCGATAAAGTCCGTAAAAGTAGTTTGAATCAATGTGTAGTGTTCGCGTAAATATAAGAAATCATTATATAGAAGCCAAACTTATGAACTAGCTTTTACCGCGGACGTACGCGTTCGTACGTGTAAAGCTTTAACAAAGCGTAAGCGTATTTTAAGAAATATTAAGCTCCATAATAAATTAGCGTAATAAAAACCTCGTTTGGGCACATTTCTGGCAAAAAAGCAACAATACGAACAGATCGCCCGCACCAGACGGACATTTATCATATCTATCTCAAAGTTGGAACAAACCGTAGTCTCTAAGGTAACACGAATTAAAACACATTATTATTTAAAAATAACTAAAAGAATTTACTTTTATTGCTTTTTGTTCCAATATGACTATACGTAGGTACGATTAAAAATTGCCGCGGTGCAAATATTCCTTTATTTCTTGCCCTGTTTCTTAGTTTACGGTCCCCTTGCAAAATATGCCTATCCTAGTATTAAAGATTACATAAATTTATTGAATACACTATTTATACGGATTTTATCGCGTTAATTAACTTATTTTTGATTCCCGACGTTCCAAGTGCTTTACAGCACCCATGATTGATTATGGGGACTGGGATGTTTGACGCCCCAATGTTATAGTTGACCCGGCTTCCTTCAGTTTTTGAATATTAATTTTTGGTCCGATCTACGCAGAACGAGCTTAGAGTATCTTGAAGTCTTGCAGGTTTGAATTTAATTTTGTTGATTGTAGGATCCCAAGCAGATGGCAACACCTAAAACTCCCTATAAATAGTTTTGTTAAATATCCCACTATTAGGTTTTCATCGCTGCACTGGAAGACGTTTTCAAGCCAGCCCTGTGGACTGAAAAGGATACGTCAATGGCGAGTACACCACTCACCTTTGATTTACCTACGATATAGGCTTTGTTTTGCTGGAGGACCCAAACATTATGCTCAATGAAATGTGACAATGAATGTCTTAAAATGAACATGGATATAAAACAAAGATCATGTCACGATCAATGGAAGCACTAAACTCGAAGATGTTGACGAGTGTGTTTACTTGGGACAAATAGTCCGACAACTTTGACCGAGAGATCAATCAGCGTATTCAACTCAGCTAGCTTTTTGGGGGCTGCGACACATTTTCTCGTCACCTTAAAACTTGAAAACAAGATTGTACAACCAGTGCATATTGCTAGTGATGACTTAAAACCACAGACGAGTATATAATATTTAAGCACTTGTTTGCCGCTTATTAATATGAATGAAGGTTTGTAAAATATTTTATGAAACAAATTATTTCCTAAAGTTTATTTTATGTTGCAATTTCTTCAGACTTCAAATTTATTTACGAGATTCCCGGTTAATATTCCTTATGTTTTATTGCGATCAAATTTGTCAATAAGGATTTTAACGGCGTTTTGATGTGGTGTTTATTTTGACTTAAATTCGCAAAGACAAGAAAAAATAGTATAATGAACATTATTTTTTGTAATCTAAATTTATTATTAATATTTTTCATTTTTGAATTGGGTTTTAAATTTAAGTTTTAAAGTAGAAAAATAAGTGTTATTTTTATTTTGTAATAAAAACCTTTAATATACCCCGGTTTTTGGATTTGTTTGTATGTTCGATTTATTTAACTAAATCCAAATAAAGTGTTATATTACATTAACAAATATTTTTCGAATCAAATGAATTACAGTTATATTCCTTATCGATTAAATCTATTTGCTTTTTGAAAATTCAGCTACTGAAAATACACATTTTTACTAACTATCTACTTGTAAACTTATTAAGTTCTTTTTATACTCACATTGATTTCTACGTACATACGAGTAGACCTCTATCAAGCAAACCTGTAATACAAGAGCTGAGATTAACTTTTAATAAAATTATGTTAGTCATTTGTATATATATCGCAGCCAACTAGCTTAATCAACAGTCCACAACACTACAACAACTAGAGGCCTGAATGATATTCAGCCTAATGCCTAATGCTAGGCTATTCGTACTATAGGGTTAAACAACGCCTTTCATGCCAAGTTATGCACTATGCGTTATATTACATTACTCCAGCCGCACCCTAACCCGCTGTCGCTAATATTACAAGATAGTTGCAATGGTGTATTAGATGCAGCGGCTGAATATCATTCAGGCCCCTAGTTAAACATAAAAAGACTAAGCTGTTAATTAAACGGCTAACTAAGCTAGTTGGTTGCGAGAGCTTGTTCTATTTTTCATTAAACTTTGAAAAACACCATCAAATTTCTTGCTTGCCGACGCTATATTGACAGTTTGGAGAGTTTCAGCTCTAGGTGGCTGAAAGTGGCACTAAATTATAAACAACAGGTTAGGCAAGTAATGAAACGTCATCGATCCAAGTAAGTTGCCTAGCTGTTTGATCAAATTGCTGAATATCCGCTAGCTGAACGGCGCCGTTTAGTAAAGAGGCTAGGCTGTTTATTGAAAGGCTAACTAAGGTCGTTGGCTGCGAATGTGTTTCCGCCATCTCGAGTCTCATCTATATCATTATAACGATACAGGGAAGTTTAGCATGGCCTCAGCGCAAGGATGACACGCAAATTCGTGAAGCGTTAAGGTTTTGTACCGTGTAGTGTAATAATATCCACTACCCCATATAATCCCGTGAGTGTGAGAGTGAATATTCAAGTTTAGACATCCTTCGTTACAAGATAAATAAAATATATAATGTTCAAATATTTTACTTTTCTTATGAATATTCAATTTTTTTATTCTTTTATTCTGTGTGTGTGTGTATGTTGTAAATTTACAAATATATACCTGTGCACAACCTACCGGACATTTAACAATGTGTTGGCGGTGTACGAACAATCATTACCCTATATCATCCCGTGGCTGCCGTAAGAGGCGACAGAGGAAATCAAATCAGGAGATGGACAGCGGCGTCTTCCTCATAACGACTAAAATAAAAAACAAATAAAAAAATCGGTCGTCAATATTTTTTTTCTTATTTCTCAGACATGCAGGTTTCCTTACGATGTTTTTCTTCACCGGCGAGCACGTGGTAAATCAGTACTTAAAATTGCAATTAACAATTTCATTGGTGCCGGCGGGGATCGAACCCGGTTTGCTAGCGTATTGCGAAATTTACAGCGAGCGCTAAACATCTGAGTTACCACGGCTCATGCATTATATAATATGTACAGAAACTAATTATGTACAAAATTAGGATAAAGAAATATTAAAATTTCGTCAACTGCTTGAAGAAGGGATGGCACTGCACACAAATTTATGTCTTACAGTGATAATTGTCGTAAATTTAATCTTCTCACGTTAGAGGAACGCCGTGAGATCTTAGACATGGGTTTTGTGTTCGAATACAAATATCCTTTAAAGTACCCCGACGTAGGACTATACATACACTTTTATTCGGTGTTCCCTTACATCATACTAATTATGGCAAGAATTGTGTCTTCACCAGAATGGTTAGAATTTTAATAGTAAATTTTCTCATATTTCAAAAATAAAATAATTATTTTTAAGCGAAAGGTAGTACAGGCTTTGACAGGAGTAGACAATTAACCCTTATTGTTTTTGTTGGTAGCCTCTGTAGTGTTGTAAATCCGTAGTAACATCTCAAGTTATATGTCTTCAATTCGCTAATTGACATAAAAATAATTTAATATAATGTATGTATGTGAACGTGTACATGAGTGTATTGTATGTATGTATATTTATTTAAATGTTAGTATATGTATATACTTGCCTATATGTATAAGTGTTTAATTATAATGTGGTTATAATATATATATGTGCTTACATATGTTAGTACTAGCTTGCCAGGCAGACGTTGTTCTGTCCCTTTCAACGACCCCTTGCCATGTCTAATTAAAAATCCTTAAATTTGCAAAAAAACATGTGGGTCACTCATGGGCAAAAAACACCCTATCTCTCAATTTGAGCTAAACTGAACACAGGCTGCAAATTTGATTAAAATCGGTTAAATAGTTTAGGAGTCCATCGCGGACAAACAACGTGACACCTAATTTATATATATTAAGATTATCCCATTGAAGCATAAATAATTTCCTAGGTCAGCCATGACAAACTTTTTAAATTAAGTATTGTTTTTGATCAAAGGTTTTGTTATTTCTTTTTTATACTACAATATTTTGTTTTTTATTTTGCCAACGCACACCTACGGTTGCCAACGCACTTACCAAGTGGCCAACTATCGCAAATATCTTCCCAATGAGGCAATATATGGGAGAGGCCTACGCTCAGCTCTGTAATAGACTGTAACAGTGCGGTACGGTACACTCCTTAAAGGTGTTAAAACAAATAGAGTATTATAAATATTCCTTAAAGTACCTAACTGTAAGTTGCATCACACAACAGCTGCAACTTTAAAAGGTTTTTGGAGTAATTCACTGTAAGTGCAAAAATTTCCCGTTGGTGCAGAAATCTTTGCCAATAATTATGCTTGCATTATATAAAGTAAAGTAAAGTAAAGTTACAGCCTATATACGTCCCACTGCTGGGCACAGGCCTCCTCTCATTTCTGAGAAGGTTTTAGGGCAAGGAAATGTCCGCCGCGCTGCTCCAATGCGTGTTGGCGAACTTCACATGTCTTCGAAATATTTTCTTTCTTATTTCTTAGACATGCAGGTTTCCTCACGATGTTTTTCTTCACCGGCGAGCACGTGGTAAATCAGTACTTAAAATTGCAATTAACAATTTCATTGGTGCCGGCGGGGATCGAACCCGGTTTGCTAGCGTATTGCGAAATTTACAGCGAGCGCTAAACATCTGAGCTACCACGGCTCATGCATTATATAATATGTACAGAAACTAATTATGTACAAAATTAGGATAAAGAAATATTAAAATTTCGTCAACTGCTTGAAGAAGGGATGGCACTGCACACACATTTATGTCTTACAGTGATAATTGTCGTAAATTTAATCTTCTCACGTTAGAGAAACGCCGTGAGATCTTAGACATGGGTTTTGTGTTCGAATACCGAAATATCCTTTAAAGTACCCCGACGTAGGACTATACATACACCTTTATTCGGTGTTCCCTTACATCATACTAATTATGGCAAGAATTGTGTCCTCACCGGAATGGTTAGAATTAATAGTAAATTTTCTCATATTTCAAAAATACCGATAATTAAAAAATTATTTAATCGAAAGGTAGTACAGGCTTTGACAGGAGTAGACAATTAACCCTTATTGTTTATGTTGGTAGCCTCTGTAGTGTTGTAAATCCGTAGTAACATCTCAAGTTATATGTCTTCAATTCGCTAATTGACATAAAAATAATTTAATATAATGTATGTATGTGAACGTGTACATGAGTGTATTGTATGTATGTAATTATTTATTTAAATGTTAGTATATGTATATACTTGCCTATATGTATAAGTGTTTAATTATAATGTGGTTATAATATATATATGTGCTTACATATGTTAGTACTAGCTTGCCAGGGAGACGTTGTTCTGCCCCTTTCAACGACCCCTTGCCATGTCTAATTAAAAATCCTTAAATTTGCAAAAAAACATGTGGGTCACTCATGGGCAAAAAACACCCTATCTCTCAATTTGAGCTAAACTGAACACAGGGTGCAAATTTGATTAAAATCGGTTAAATAGTTTAGGAGTCCATCGCGGACAAACAACGTGACACCTAATTTATATATATTAAGATTATCCCATTGAAGCATAAATAATTTCCTAGGTCAGCCATGACAAACTTTTTAAATTAAGTATTGTTTTTGATCAAAGGTTTTGTTATTTCTTTTTTATACTACAATATTTTTACTACCATCACTCTACCACGAATGATATTTGAATAATAACATAACTTAGCGAAATAATGAATTATCCTTAGTTAACTTTGTTTTCAGTTTTGTAATTCATTTACTGTCATTGTAGTATTATTGTACTTTATCACCTACATAATATGTCAATGTTTAGGATTAAATGGAGGATGTTTCATCATCATCATCATTATCATCATTACAGTCCTTCATAAGTCCACTGCCGAATACATCATTCTCTGCATGTTTTACCAGGCCGTCACTCCATCTAGTGGGGGGTGCCCTACCATACGTCTATAGTTATATATATATATATATATATATATATACAACATTTTTCGTATTACTGCACTGGACCATTCAGGCTTCCCCGACGGAAGATTTCCACCATGATCGCGCTGCTAAAGGTAAAAATCTTCCGCGCTCATATTGGTGTATCTGCAGATTTTACATGATCTTGAAGTACATACTCATTCATTCTTTCTACATGTACTATCCACGGAAGCATTTCTTTCTTAATTCTCACAACATCTTGAAAACCTCATTTTTTCTTATCACTCCATTTCTCACTCTGTTATTTAGAGTCTCTTCTAACATATTCCTAATGACCGCATTTCTACAGCATTAATCTACTGCACAATTCTATGTTAATGAAGTTTTGTGTGACTAACATAGGATTGTGCATTTACTCTTATATTTTATGTACAGAAATTTTCCTACTTTTCTGATTTCACACATCGTTTTACCTTCTTTTTAAAATAAAGTGATGGAATGATGATGGATTTTCTTTTTGTCAGTCTCTAAATATTCTTAAAATATCGTCTGACATGCAGTTTATCTTCCCCGAAAATGCGGTAAATGTATAATTAAAATAAGAACAATAATTCTGTAGTACCGGCAAAGCCAACTGGAGTCGCTGGTGTTCGTGTCGTTAGATTGGTTTTAGTTGTGACAGTGAAATAGGCTATATAATATTTGTGTGTTGCATCTTGCAATACGAAAATGAGGGTAGCTTTTTTTCAGTATTTTTTAAAACAGCCGGGTTTTTTTTAATTCATTTGTTTAACAATTAAACTGGTAGAAATTAATCTTCTTTAGAAAATGTCTCTAGTTAATATTGATTTTTCGTACACAATTCAACTAGATTCTTTTCTTTCTATTTTAAATAAATGTTTTCTTATCTTACTAGTAATATCGAAGACTTTCATACGAAGACAATTTAGGTAAAAGATTTTTGTACTGTAATCTGTAAAATACTGTAATTCATCATTTCACAATATCAAATCACATCAAAATGATGAACTGAATTGAATTTAACATTATTGTAGGATTATACGAGTATACAGGGCCGAATTACTGAACAAGCAACTTTAAAACTTTGAAGTGGTTTGCCATTCTCATTAAACATTCTTACTTTCGAAAACCGAAACTCTGCATTTTATGTTGAAAAAACAATGGCCTATAAAGTTTTAACTTGATGCCTCATTCAAATTAGATATTTGACCGACACTAAAGTTCCATAACTGCTATCTTTTTTCCCTTTTCTTCATTTAAAAGTGTCCCATTGTAGTGAGGCTATGCTATAATCGTCACGCTTTGCGACCGGATTGAGAATTGCAGTTAGACGTTTCGTACCTCTGATGATGCTTCCGACGCCAATCTTGGTATTATACGTCTGGCGGAAAAAGATCGTTTTATCGCTATTCAATCACAAGTCCTAAGGTCGTTTTGATCTATCCATAGTCATGGGATGAACGGCTGATTCTCACTGCTGAACTGAGGCCTCCTCCATGGTATCCCACAAATCACTTTCCTGACCCACGTGCATCGATCTTCTGCATTTCAGACCAGGTCGTTACTCCATCTAGTCTAGCTGTCCCTAAACTTAAAAGTAAAAATTAAATGTAATAATAAGCTACCAACGGACAACATAATACGTAATATTTTTGATTTAGCAATGAACGTGAACGTAAGGAACGTAACAAAAGCAATTATATTAATTTCATGCATATCTGAGTAGTAGTAAACAACATTCGGAACGTAGGAAGTGGCCGGCATCTCCATCCGGTGTGCGGAAATATAGAGCACCCTTATTGCCTGTTTGCGGTTGGAAATTTGCATGAATAATTATAGCCTCCTGTAAGTTTCATTTGTATTGCTTTATATATGGAGTATTTTTGTTAACTGATGTTTTCCGCGATCGTCGTGTCTTTTTCCCCGTGATTGATTGGATACATAGAAATATATATGAGATACATTGAGTTCAATTTTTTCGATAATTGTCCACACATATAAATAAAACTTAAATGTCTGTCTGTTACATCAAAATAACTCCCATTTTTTGAGCGGAGGTTTATCTGCATGCCATTAAAAAATGATTTTTAAAGTGCTACCAGTTTGGGTTGACCACAGGAGTAGAGCAACACGGACTGTCTACCAGCGGACTGGAAAGTAGTAGCACGGTAATATTATCTATACAGTATTGTAACTCGGCCGTATCTTTCAAATAAATGCCTACAGCCGTGCGGCACGTAAACATGTGATAGGGTTACCTGCCTCCAGCATTTTTACATTTGCCTACTTTGTGTTTACATTTAGTTTTATAATTGTAAATATACTTATTATATAAAAAAATAAAATAGATACTTTGTGAATTGAATAGGAAGTGTTCAATAAAAATGCGTGTCGTTTTTTGATTGGTAGATTTAATTAAAAAACCGTGTTTATGTTTGAATAACAAATCCGTTAAATAAATTTGCAACCGAAAAATATTTGCACCTCGGCTGAGACTTACGAAATGCTTTATTATTAGATTTTTAAATATAAAAA
Organism: Parnassius apollo; assembly: GCA_907164705.1. Taxonomy (NCBI): domain Eukaryota; kingdom Metazoa; phylum Arthropoda; class Insecta; order Lepidoptera; family Papilionidae; genus Parnassius; species Parnassius apollo. Next base: position 5,125,119 of record CAJQZP010000987.1, read on the forward strand.
ATCCGCTTTCTAATATAAAGCTAAAAAATAATATAAATTAAAAATTGTTTTGGGAAACATGGACAACGTGGAGAAAAGGAATATCTTTTAATTGGTTATAGATACCTGCAGCTACTTTACAATTTATATGTTTGTTTTTAAATGAAGTTCAGATTTATTATTTCTTTATTTCTATTCTATTATTTATTTCCTCCATTTTTTATATATTTCACAAAATTATCACTGCCGCACAGTCTCGACTGTCTGCATGCCGAGCGCATGCCGAGATCGAGGCGCGTAGGCATAGCTCTCGCTTCGTCCGTTTGTATGAAGTTGGAATACTGTATAGATAAAATTACCGTGGTAGTAGCGTTTTGCGGTGGCAAAACTGCGCACACAAAAGCAACCTACACACATAAGAATGAAAACAATAACAACTATCAATTTCACACACATATTGATACGTTGTAACCTTAGACGTACATTACACGCTCATACAGGCTGTCAATTTCACAACAATCACGGTTATGATTGACGAAAAACTTACCATGTAATGCACGACGTGTGTGTTTGACGCCTGCATGAGCGCGTTATGTAGTAGATCGGTCGAGCAACTGATCCGGGTTTATACCCGAGTCGTCGCTGTCACCAAGCAATAGTGTTCTATTCTAATTCTTCTAAATCTAGTTCTTTACATTACATGCTCATGCAGGCGTCAATCAATTCCATTAATCATGGTTGATAAAAAACGGATGGTGACTGTCGAACATTAATCACAACTCTATTGCTACTATTGCTTGGTGACAGCGACGACTCGGGTATAAACTCGGATCAGTTGCTCGACCGATCTACATATTGTATGAAGGTCATTAGCTTGTGTTAGTAAACAAATTTAAAACAACACGATGTTATTATTATAATTTTAAATTTCAGAAGAAGTAAATATCAATAATGTGGTTGAAAATTACTTATTTGCGATGGTAACGCCAACTGTTTCTAAATTTGTCGTGGAATATCTCTGTTTGCAGCACAAAAAAACTATACGCTATATCCGATATATTATAGTCATATTTCGAATTGTCTATACATCGGATATAGCGTATGTAACCACATCACGATTGAAATTGGAACAGGGAACAGGGAACGGGGGACGTTTCTAAAATAAAGCAATCGGCATTAGTCAAAAATCTTACGATAACTACTTGACTAGTCGAAGCGATGGATTTCTTTCGTGTACGCAACAGGTCACATGAAATGCTATTTAGCGTAATCACTTTTTCATTTTCTATCAATTTGTCCTAAGAAAAACAGAACAATAATACCTATATACATGTTTTTTATAGGATAGGTGACAAAAGAGCTCCCAGCCCACCTGATGGTAAGTGGATGCTGTGGCCCATAGACATCTACATCTATCGACGATAACCTGCGAATCAAAATGCAGATCCGTTGTCACCCGTGAGGACTAAGATGGAATGCCTCATTTCCAGTAAAAAGGATCTCCCATTTTCTACACTCACTATACGAAACACAGCAGCGTTAAGCTGCTATTTTACGCTGGTATTCTGTGAGAGCGTGGTCCTTCCCCGGTCGAGCCGACCCATTCGTGCTACAACCATAACATAGCTGCAGCGTGGCTCTACCACGTATAATATATGTGGTAACTGCGGCAAATCTTAGCCCACTGCTAAACGTAGTTTTCCCTCCACCTAAGGAATGCCACAAAGTATGGTGCTGAGCCACCTGCAACCTCAAACACCAACAACTCTTACCATTGATGGTCCAACCAACTAACGATGGTCATCATCCCATCTAGTGTGGTGGTCGCCTACACTACGCTTATCGGTACGGTTGTTGCTCGAGAACATTATCCGTCCATCGGTAGAAGTTCTAATTCCTGATCCGTTGTCCTGGTTTCATTGCGGACATCCCTAAGTCAATCACCCAAAGATGTTTGTCGCGTCCAAAGTCCAAAACATGTATTCAGTGATGTCATATGGTTACTACCTTATAAGAAAGCTTAAGGTCACTCAGAAAGCTATGAAGAGGGCTATGCTCGGATGTTTTTCTGCGCGATGTCTTGTCTATTTTCTATAAATTTATTAATTTAAAGCCTTTATTTTCAAACCTCAAATTTGAATCCGTTTAAAAATTATAATTTCTTCGTTTGAAAGTGGGATATTAGAGAAAGGTTTCGATTCAAATGAAAGAACAAAAAAATTCAATCCGTATTTGACAATGGTTGTCCTGAAGTTAAAGCTATCAATCAGCATTACTGTCAGATATGTAACTTGCTTTTTACTAAAATATTGAACTTCTGCATTGAGCTATTATGTACTACGTAAGTACATATTACTTCAATGAACTTCTGTAAGATTTTGAGACAGTAATAACTTGTAAATTTAAAATTCTAAATGTGAGCTAAAATTTTCAACCGTAATGGTTCAATTAATTATGGTGCTTGGAATATGCTATTCGCTTGCTATAAAACATAATCCTTCTCTCTATTTCGTCAAATATAGGAAATTATAGAAATATCTTATGGTTTTGAATAGGGGATGGTATAACCATCTTGTTTACACTAAACGTAGCCCTGAGTCGTGACTGGGAGTAAACTTAAAGGTGAGAGGATCTCTGATTCTTCATTCGTTTTAATTAGTTATTTTATTAAATATAACAAGTGTAATATAACTAGTGTGATACACTTATGATGATAAGTGTTTTTTTGCGGCCCATAGACATCGACGTCGATTACAAATCAAAATGCAGATGCGTTGTTACCTATGAGAACTAAGATGGAATAAAATGCCACATTCAAGAAAAAAGGGACCTTGGTTCTCTACATTCAATAACATGACAAGCAAAATTTGCAAGACAACATGCTTCAGGTCCCGCGGCTAAGTGACGTCGGCCACAGTCGAGCGTGTACCTGCTGTACTGCCATATGTCAGAAGAGTCACTGACAAGATTGGCTTAATCTTGTAGCGCGCTTCCGTTAAAACATACATCAGGCTGCCGAAGAAGATTGGTTAGTTTTTACCATCAGTCAAGTGTAACGTCCCTCTGTAAGATGCAGTCAATTGGTATTCCGTGAGAGCATGGTCCTTCTTCGATCGAGCCGACTCATTCGCGCTACAACCATAAAATAGGTACAGCGTGGCTTTTGCACGTAAATTATTGGTAGTATCTGTGTAAAGAGTTACCTGCTGCAAGAATTATAAAAATAATTGTCCACGTATGCGGTTTATAGTAGTCAGTCTACCGTTTGTTTGTTTTTAAACCTTGAATATAGAGAAAACAACTCGTTACGAAGGCATTAAGCAAAATAGTTGGATAGCCAATACATTGCCTATTCCGCTACGGGATCGTGTAGCTCTTAAGCAAAGCGTACGGTGGCCGCATTCAATATGGATGAGTTCGTTAGCGTGGGTATATTTGCTTGTACGTTAAACGAGATATCGCATCGTTAGTTTTATAAATAATTTACATATTATAGCCAAAAAAGTGCTGCCTGACTTGATTTCTTTTCTTTAATTTTTTTATTGAATAATGGCAAAAAAGCTTGCGGCTTACCCTATGAATATTCTTTAGAATAGTAGTGAGGCGTATTCATTGTAACAGGGAAAAACAATAAATTTCAATAATAACAGATTGGAACTGTTGTGTCCAAACCTTAAAAACTGTTGATGTATAACGAGTGACCAATGTTCGAAAACATGGCCAAAATGGTCGCATCGAAGCATTTCTATGTTATTGCTAACGGAATTTATCAAAGATGAAAAGAACTAGAACCTGTTACACCTGTTCTTGTAAAATATCTCTCTTCTCATGCGAATACGCAAATATTATATAAATAACCTCACATTAACAGAACTATCCACGCAAAGTAGGGGCGGGTCGCTAGTATTAAAATAAGAGTGGGTTAGTTTGTGTTCATTTACCATAAGCCTGTGAGAAAATAAAGCCTGTTCAGCTTTAAGTACTCACTGCAGGCAAACAGAAGCTTTATGATTATTGCACAGCGTGCCGCAGCTACGGGACTGTGCGACATTTACATTTTCTAGAGACGCTTACGTGTATTTTTATTTGTACGTATATTTTTAAGATTTATCATTGCTGTGACAATAATTATAATTGTGACTAATACTATTCAGCGGTGATGTTAACCTTGTAGAGGCGGTAGAAGCGGTGACTGAGGGTAACTGAAGCAGGACATGGGCAGCAGCATCACACTGATAACAACTCAAAGTAATACAAACTGCCGTCAAGCGATACGATTTTGGCAAAATTCCCCTATGAGTAAGACTCTACGAGTGAGACCTGTGTGTATAGCAGTTAATGTTTATAGTCTTTAATAGTTGGATAAGCACGAGGCTTTATTATCTATTCAATAACTAAAAAGTTAATGTAACAATGAAGTTAGTTCATTTTAAGTTAGTAGAATAGGCCAAATAGCAGTGCTCGCACTACTATGTTGTGGTCTGAAGGTTATTAAAGCCAGTATAATTGCGGGCGGTGAGGTTTTCCATGCTAGTACTCAGCACATCTGTAGCATTCTTTGTTGGAGTTGACTGCTGATGTCAACCTCAGTAATTTACTTCAAGACTCGGTAAGTTCATTCTACGCAGATCAGACCATAATTCACAATTAAAAAGCTGAAGGTACTCCGGATTAACACTGACATCAGGACGTCAGTCACCTCAGTTCCCCGTGACCATGGGTGCTGGCAAGCACCCGAAACGTTGAGAAAATCAAAAATAAAATAAATTAAAAGAGATAAAATCCGTAAAAGTAGTTTTTTAGTTCGTGCAAATATAAGAAATCATTAAATTTTAATATAGTTCCAAAAGTAGCTAATTAAAATTGTACGATGTAGTAGTATTTATATGAAGCGAGCCGCCACGGTTTCGCACGGGTAGTACTAAGTATCCGCGGCCGGATGACCTGTGGTGTCCTCGGGGGCGCTGTGGTGAGCATGGGAAACGCGCCGTGCGCCCACCGAGCTTTATGTAGCGGCGTAGCGCTTCTTGATTTGTTTTACATTCAAATATTTTGAACAACATCGAAAAGAACTGGTACCCACTTCTTATGTACTATTTTTCATGTATTTTTATGTTGTTTGAGCATAACTTCTTTGTTTTGAGAATGGATTTTCATAATTCTCTTTTTACAAAATATATTATAAAATAAGTTCAGGCATAGTCTCATATTAATTTTAAGAAAAAAGTCCATATTCACTACATATTCCTACGGCGCCACTTCACGAAAAAATAGTTTAACCTACCAACATATGTACTTATAGTTAATTTATAATGGTTTTTTAACAAAAAATAATTTTAATACAAAACACATGAATTTTAAGCTTACCACTCCTGCTAAAAAAACTTTAGTAATTCTAAAATGTTTAAAAATTAAAAAGTGGTTGAATTTTCAAAATCATTACATGATTCCCGCTTTATTTACGTAACGCAATTATAATCATGTCCACAAAATAAAGTCGTTTGAAACGGCGAGCTAGTGATTGGTGTCAGATAAAGGAAAGTTATGCGGGATTCCCTCGCGTCAAGTTAATGGTGCGTCAAGTTCTCAAGTTGACAAAATCTTCACGCTTCAATGGCGTATCGTATAACGCCTGACATAAATCCTTCGATAATACAAGTATAAAATTTTCTCGAGGAATGTGTACATAAAAAGCAATAAATATATCTTTGGATCGTTAGTTCGAAGAACAAATATGAAATTATGGTGCTTAAATTTTATCAGACCATTAGTGCACGTGCTAAGCGTTTGATCGCGCTTCAGGCCGCAGGTTCGATTCCTGCACAGAACTGATGTTTGTATATCCTAGAAAATTTAATGGATCCGGGTCTCGATTTGTGTCCATGTGACATTTATGTATGTAAACCACTTCAATACAGAGGGAACTCTACGGTATGCACCGTTTATACAAAAACCTGGCGATCCGCCCCTGCTTCGCACAGGTGATTTCTGGACCTCGATAAAAGCACCACCTCGGGTCGGTCGGTGATGGTAAGGAACCCATCAAACGCACAAAAAAATCACCATAGTCGTTTTAAAAAGTTGAAAATAAAAGTTTAAAAGGTTCAAAAAATTTTAGCGAAACTAACAGAAAACAATTTTATATACAGAAATAACTTAATAAGACAAAACTTAAAACAAAGCAGAAGAAAAATGTGACAGTGTTAGGATTCGGAACCTCTCTAAATAAAAGCATTTAGATATAGACATTGTGACAATTTTCAAACCTCCTAACCTCCTAAGCCCCAGCGGTGACAACGAATCTGCATTTTTAATCTAGATCGAAGATAGGTATAAATAATGACCACAGTATCCATTTCCCATCAGGTAAACGGTAATCTCGTATGTGACTCTTATTCTTTAAAAAGTAATCGATATTGTTGGTACGAAGCTCATTTAGATGGAAACCTATTCACTATCGTGAGTTTCTCATAAACAGTGACCGCAATATAGTAAAACTGGATATTTTAATATTTATACTTAACTGACAATGATATTAATGCAAGAAAGTTGGGGTTCCTTGGATGGTCTTCATGCAATGTTTATAGGGAAACAGGCAAAATACTAGTTTGTATCAAAACGAATTTCCGGTTAAAATTAGAGATTTTTTGAGTGTTGTCATCATCATCATCACTGCCTACTATCTGAGTCCACTGCTAAATATAGGCCTTCCCATTAATTGCCCCATAGCTGCCATTGCAGTTAACTTATTTTTTAATTTGCTATGTTACCCATGGGATATTCTTATACCGCCATTACACGATACACTGTACGGTTCTTCTTTTATGTTTTTATTTTATTATACAAAGGCTCTTTAAATGTATCCTTTTCAGGTAAATTATCGTTAAATATTTTTGCAACGTTCGGTTGAAAAGTCGTAAAATGTAAATGTAAAATGTAAATTACCTATAGCTATTTCAAGAATTTACGATTGATAACAGTCATTTTTGCCATACATCCATTCTGCCGTTTCTCTCTAAAGTTATAAAAGTTCGTTTTCATAAGCAAATCTCTACGTTCACCTTGAACCATAACCAACAGAGTCCATACCAGTCCGGGTTTCATCCAGGACTACCACTGCTTTTGTAACATACATTGAAGACATAAGAAGGGGTATTGCTGTAAAAAAGAGAATGTTCTAATATTTTAACACAATTACTCATGATATGTATCCTTCTATCCATCAAATCCCATTTTAATTCGAAGCCTAAGATTGTTTTTTTTTTTTTTGAAAAACGATACCCCACACTAAGATTTTCTCATGCATCATGGAGGCAGTTTACAAACATAAATTGCACAAGGACAGACATCCAGACTCAGAACAATTATTTGTAGGCCATACAAATACTTGTTCCGTGCGGGATTCGAACATAACAGCCACTCATTCCTAAGCCACTGCGCCATGGAGTCGTCATTTAATTGTGTTTAAAATATTGTTAATATTTTTAATGACTCCTAAGTAATGTTTTATTTATACGTATGTATTCAATTATATATTTATATATATTTCTTTATTATTTTTATTGTTGGGTCGACAGGTAGGGAATGCCTTTAGGCATAAGTCCGCCTTTGTATCCTCTTTATTCTAAAGGAACTCAATAAATGTTTTTAAATAAAATAAAACTAAAATAAAACATCCTGTAAGGTTTATTTTGTCGTCCTTTCGTTATTCTTAACTTTCTTTTTTACCTTTACATTTTGAAAGAGATATTGTTTTTACGCCTTGTTAATTACTCTCTTCCTTTCAGTTTATTAAATCTTATATATTATTATAATATGATCGTCATGTGAGGTTTGAAGAGGTAAGTGTTTAAATTGTTAAACTAAACAAATAAGTAATTTAATAATTAAAGACTACTTAATAATAATTTCATTGGCAACATTTGTGTAAAAGTTTGACAGTGCAAGATTTCTTATATTTATCCGAACATTATACATTAAATAAAACTGCTTTTACCGATTTTATCGCGGTAATTTCCCTTAATTTAATATCCGACATTTCGGGTGCTTTCCAGCAGCAAAGTTCACAGGGGAATGAGGTGATTAGCATCCCGATGTCAGAATTAACCCGAAGTACCTACAGCTTTTTGATTATTACATTTGGTCCGATCTATGCAGAATTAACTTACTGTTTTTTTTTCTGTAGGAGAGGCTGAAAACGAGAATGTGGCTCACTTGATGGTAAGTACCGTCGCCCACGAACAACTGCAACACCAAGGGAATTGCAGGTGCGTTGCTGGCCTTTAAAAAGAAGAAAGCTATTTTGTTGTAGGTCCCTAAGACGACCGCAAAAATCTCTGGTGGTGGTCGATTCCACAAGAAAGTTGTTAAAATGTTGTTGCGATAAAGAAGCTTCTTATAAATGGCACAGTGGTGGACTTCCAGTCATCCAAATAGTATGGATGCTGTCGCGAGTTTGTCTCAATGTGCGTTGATGAAATTGTGCGGCTGATCTTATTCCAAACAATTCCTCCGAGCTCTCCCTGTGATAAATGCGATTAAGCACGCAAAAAGATGCAACATCTCTTCACAGTGTCAGTGAGTCAAGCCGATAGGGAAGAGCTCAGTAGGCAACGATTCGAACGCCTCTGCGCTGGATGCAATCACATGGAAGGAGCTGGAACTGGGAAGCCCCAGCCTTAAGATGGGAACAGTATTTAATACTATGTGGTACTAATACCGGCATGAAATAGTGTCCCACTCCGTTCATCACGCCAAGCTTTTTCTGATACTGGTCAACAAGAGGAGTGCCTTGAAACTGAGGAATTACAACGATGGGGTTCTATATAGCGGTAAACACGCAAATTTGTGTCATTTGAGGATTGTTGGATGCTTGGCGGTCCACCACTGTACGTTTCACAAGGAGTTTTTTTCCACGTACAACCTCTCTGTGGAATAGTTTACCACCGGCGATTTTTCCGGACCGATACGACCTGGGGACGAAACCCTTTCTAAAGGGCCGGCAACGCACCCGCAATTCTCCTGGTGTTGCGGTTGATCATCTAAGTACACTTAACATCAGGTGAGCCACATGCTCGTTTGCCCCTTCTTCTATAAAAAAAATTGAACTGGACTAGATTTATTCGCCTTTTAGTCCGAGACTTGGTTCATAATGTCTCGACATCAGACATGAGTATTGTGCCGATACTCGGCGACTGTTTTCCAAGAAACATTTACATGGCTGCTGTATAAATCATCACCAGTGCTATCGTCCGCATAGCAACAAATGTTACCGGTTAGCAACATATCATTGATATGCAGAAGAAACAGCGTGGGTGGCACGCATCCTTGAGGAACACCAGCGTTAATCGAAACATGCATCTGCTACTATGACCTTGATGGGAACTACGCCTAAGGAGTAGGAGTACAGAACAAAACGCGTTAAAACCGGTGTCAATTTCGGATCTCACGTCTTCAGCACAAAAGAAGGGACGCTAGCAGACCTACTCGACTTGTTGATAGAGAAAAGTTCTCTGCGCAATGAGCGCTGGTTAAACAGCACATCCTACATAGAGCGCTCACACTGCGGGATGGTCGTCGGTCGTCCCCCCGTCGTCAATTGTCAATTTGGACGCAAAGAGAGTGCCCAGCAGATCGGCTTTGTCCTTTGCGACATGGGCCAGTGAGTTGTTCTCCCTATGCAGAGATGGGAGAGATTTCGTTGGACAGCCTTGGCAAGAAATCAGAATCCAGGTGTTCCCGAAGGAAGTCGAACTAGTTTCTAACCAATTCTGTCAATGTGCTCTGACTATGCCTTGGCAATGATACTGTTGAAGGACCTGGAAGCGGAATTCTACTACTTTTTAAGAGCGCTGGTATTTGCGTCCCGAGACGGCGATGCATCAGCCCAGCCACGGTAGCACTCCTGTTTATGGCGTGATGCAGAAGCGACCAAACCGTGGCTTGATTCTGCTTCCGATAGGTATCACAGATGATGGAATAATATATTCCATTCCCTATTGCATCACATCGGCGACAGAATCAACAACAACGCTGAGATCATCCGGCGACAAGCAAACCCGACCCTAAGAGTAGGATGCAAAAAAGCTCGCAGCCCACCCCAATTGGCTAATCTAGGATTACACTTGAGGGATGGTAATAACTGACTAATCTTCTTTGGCGGTTTGTAGAACGTTCTAATTAGAAACTCGCTTCAATATGTAGCCAATCCTGTCTGTGACACCTCTAACATATGGTGTCACAGAAATCGTAATAATAAGACAATAGCAATTAATTAGCGCTTGATTACTTTCAAAACCGAGGTCTCCACATCTCACTATATTAAAAACGTGCGCAATGCACAATGATATCTAATGTTTCACATTACATTGCTTGGCGAGCTTTTCAACTTCGCGTGCGTCGCGTATTATGGTATAACAAAAGCAGCAATGGTAATTGTACAATACGAAAAGTAACAAATGAAGTTTACAAAGGTAAATATCATAGAAAAGTATTCATTTAGATGTAAATAAGTTAAAACAATGATAATTAGTAAATAATCAACTTACCGATGAAATGTTATGCGTTTATTATATTAGTTGTATTACACGTCCTTGATGAGTTTTTACAACTGATTATGCTGCAATTCACCATTATACATTTATAATAACATAAATAATTCACGTACGACTTTCCCCGTGCAACTTAATCACAAAATTCAATAATAGCGGCGACAAGGTCACGCATCTATGCGACTTCTATTGTCTACGATTTCTGTGTATGGTGTACAACAAGCACTCAATCGACTGTGGTCGGCTTCACTCGGTTACTATGATGTAGGCGCGGAACCCGAAGCTTGTTGCCGTGCAAAACCTGCTTGAAGTGCTAAAGCCCGGCGGCCAGGTGTTTGCTATCACAGATCCTTAGATTTGGCCACGGCACAGATAACCTCCGGCCACGGTAACTAATTGTGAATCATGATGCTGAGATTCACCATTTAAATATCGATTTGTATGGGTCTTTTTTCTATACAGTGTAGTGTAGAGTGACCAATGGTTTTGTTAGAATTTTGAATGACAAACACATCTAGGAAGGCTAAGGAATGGCAAATAATGCCTCTAACTCCATTGTGAATTAAATTTTAAATATTTTGGGATTAAGATGTTCTAAAAATGCAGTTGCTTTGTCAGATCGTAAAATTGTGAAAGTATCGTCTACGTGCCGCATGTAGAACCCAGAGGAAAAATGTTTTTTTTTTTATATGATTGGGTGACTAACGAGATAGACATATTATATCTATCCGCAAATACGATTCAAAATGCAGATGCGTTGTCACCCGTGAGGACTAAGATGGAATGCCTCGTTTGCAGTAAAAAGGGTCTCTGGTTTTCTACATTCCCCATATGAAACACTGCAGCATTAAGCTACTATTTTAAGCTGGTATTCCTTAAGAATGTGATACTTCCTCGGCGACCCGACTCTCTAGCCGACCCTTTCCTGCTACAACTATACTACTAATATAACTGCAGCATGGCTCTACCACATATAAATAATAATAATATGCAGTTACTATTTATACGTGGTAATATAATAATAATATGCAGTTTTACTCAAACATTGTCTTACATTGAGGAAAGAAGAGTTTTACAAGTAAGTAGATGGCGTTGTGAGGGGCTCTTAAAGCCTTTCTTCTAAAGCCTTCCTTACTATACCATTAACTCCAAGGTTTTACAGCTGAGTATTGCTGTGTTTGTAGTTGTAGAGTATTTCTACTGGTAACAAGACATTTCATCTTAGTAAAAACGAAGGAAGATGCAGGCATCTATGGGCCATAGCAATCGTGCAACCAGTGCATCAATATATTTTCTGTGATGTCAGTGCTGTTAGCCGGTTGTCAGCGAGCTATACAGTTGTAATGAGAGGGTCATATCAGAGAGATCGTTAATAATATTCTGAATTTTAAGTCAAATTTTAATTATTATTATTCTGAGATTATTTGATATGTTAGTAAAGTTAAAGTTTCAGCCTATGTACGTCCCACTGCTGGGCACGGGCCTCCTCTCATTTAGAGGGTTTTGGTCAACGATATTTATCCATCGCACTGGGAATTAGTCATAAACAGATTATATTATCAAAACTCACATACGTAACGCGCAAACAACGCGGGTCCGGCGAAGCCGACGAGAACTACGAAATAATCTCTTGTAGTAGCAGTGAATATTATTGCCGTCGGATTAGCGAATATTAAATTAGGAAAGGCTATTCAACCGATCGAATGTAATGAAGAATTTGTTGAATCAATGGAAAGCAATACTTTGTTTAAATTAGAATTTACTATTACAATTTTTTGCTCTCAACCAGCATTTATACAATCAGTTTAGGTATGCTTAAGAACAATTTGAGAAAGGATAAGGAAAGCACACATTTTTGTTATATAATGATAAGTATATCCACAGTTTTTTTTTTTAATTTAATAACAAATATATGAAAATATGTGCTTGCCTACCACTTGCATATCTGATAATGGAATCATCAGGAACGCTGTGCCTGCGGGTATGAATATATATGAAGGTGAGGTCCACGACTGCTCTCTAAAGCAGGATCTTTATAATGCCGTATAGCGGCGGCGTAAGAAAAACAACTACCCCATATGGCTCGTGTAAATTTAATTTTAAATATTCAAATTACTATATTTAAGTTCAAAAAAAATTATCATAGATACATTCTTTATGGACCGATATTAAAGGTTCAAAGCACAACACATTACATTCATAATTTGCTCAATTGAATAAAAAATCCAAAACCGTGTCGATTTTAAAACCTTATTTTAAAGCTTATTTTAATTAATTTTAAAGCACGAAATTATATTGAAATGGCATGCACTTAAAAATAGTCGTATAATAAAGTGGTTTTGATGGATAATTTTATAAAAGTTAATAGTTATATTAACAATTAAAAATTAAAATAGTAAACGATTCACGCGAAGACGCCTCGCGCTTAATGAAAAATAAAATAAACTTTTATTAACAATGTCAAATGAATTGGCCTCTCCCAAAAAATGCCACAAAGCACGACCCTGGTCACTCTTAAATAGATAAAAATATTGATGTATCATAAACAATTTAAAAATAATCGATCGTTAATTAGTAAATGGATATAAGATTTGTATAATGTTTTTGTATAATGTTGTCCAGCCTGGTTCAGCCTGGTTCATATACACACTGGTACATAAAAAATGTATAGAGGAACAGTAATTACTTAACGCGCATTGACTGAGCATATGCGAATTGATTTTATTTCCACGCAAGTCATAGACATACATCTAGATATTAGTCATGCATACTTTGTTCTGTTAATATCGATTATTTTTTCAATTTACAAAGGTGTAAAATGTCAGTTTGATTATGTGATTTCTTTTTCAGAGAGATGGAACAAATTCAACATAACTTTGAAGCTGATGTACCTGAAAATTCCATTTTTAACACTAGATCTTCTAGCATTAAAAGTCGATCGATGATATTATGGAAGATTGTAATTTTCTATGTCTCGATTATTATGTTATCTCCTTTGCCTAGAACTATATAGTTATGAAGAGAAATCTGTATAATTTACTAGGTTGATCAAAAAGTTGGAATAGGACACTTATCAAAGAGTTATAGAAATACGTTATTTTTTGCCAAACTTAAATTCTTCAGTAGTGAAGGCCAGAAATAACTAAATTAAAAACTATACCCATTTTTCAAAACTCACATTTGGCGGGAATTTGATTCGATTGCAAAATGGACATTCAAGGTGTCTGCGTCCGCTTGAACACTACTCATCCCTGCCTCGATCGAGGACTTCCGTCAGATCACCCGGCTATTCACAGCCGAAAGGGTCTCATACCACACGTACGCTCTCCCTGAAGAGCGCAAAGTTAGGGCCGTCATCAGAGGCGTCCCATTCGAATTCTCTAACGAGGAAATCCTCGAGGACCTTAAGTCCCAAGGTTTCCCCGTAGAAGCAGTGCATAAAATGCACAATAGAACGGGCAAGAGATACAACCTTGCCCTAGTAATCCTGTCCAACGTGCCGGAGGCTAAAGCCATCTTCCGGCAGGTGCGCACAGTGTGCGGCCTGTCAAGGGTGAAGGTAGAGCCCCTACTACATAGGCCCGGCTTCCCGGCGCAGTGCCACCGCTGCCAACTTTATGGTCACGCGGCGGCCAACTGCTCCGCCCCACCCAGGTGCGTGAAGTGCCTGGAACCTCACAACACAAAAGAGTGTCCCCGACCCAAAGACGCCGAATCCCCGCCCGCCTGTGTCCTGTGCAACCAGACAGGACACCCGGCGAACTACAAGGGTTGCCCACGCGCACCTCAACCTCGCCCCAATAGGAAAGCTCCACCGCCGGTGAATGACCGATCTTTTCCGGCCCTCCAACAACGGCCCCGTCAGGGCCCTTCTCAGCCTATCCAGGGCTTCCCTCGACCCTCTCAGGGTCCCCATAGGCCCCCCTCAGGGTCCCCCTAGGCCCCCTCAGGGCATAATTCGGCCCCCCTCCGGGCTTCTCCAAGCCAATGCAGCCTCCAGTCTTTCCCTGGGGGCCCAAAAAAGGCAGACCCACCGCGGACAACCTCGTACGCTCATGAAGCAGAGCCCACAATCGACGACTACAACACGCTATATTCCGCTATTAGGAATATCGACGTTAGGGAAATAACAGTAGTATCACGCAAACTGCGCGCGGCCAAGTCCCTCCAAGAACGTCTCCTCGTTCTTGCGGAACACAATAACCTTTTGTTAGCGTTGTAAGTTAGGTTAACTTAATTAACTTAACTTCAATGACTGAGCGAATTAACTTACCTAGATCTCATGGTCGTATCAAACCTAAGGGTTTATCGCTTGTATCATTTAATATTCGCGGCTTGCGAAATAACCTCCCAGAGCTCAAGCTCTTTCTTCGGAATCGTGAAGTCGATTTCCTCCTCCTACAGGAAACTAATCTCAAAGCTAAGGACACTAGAGGCCTTTCTATTAAAAACTTCTCTCTTCTTCGTAACGACAGACCCGACCGCCGAGGCGGCGGAACGGCCATCTATTACAAGAAGACACTTCATTGCTCGCCCATTTCTACTCCGCAGCTTACCAACATGGAAGCCACGGTATGCAGGCTAGCTATGACTGGACATCAGTCCATCCTCATAGCCTCCTGTTACATTCCTTAAGGAACCTATCCCCTCAAAAAGGATTTTGAGGCCATTTTATCTTTAGGCAATTCAGTCATTATGTTTGGAGATTTTAACTCCAAACATACTGAATGGACATGCCGCACTACGTCCCCTAGTGGCAAGATACTGCTCGATATCACGCAGTCTCTTGATATTACCGTCCATAGTCCTCTCGGTGTTACTCACTTTCCCGATAACACCGATCACGCCCCCGATGTGTTAGATTTTGCGTTACTCCAAGGAGTTTCTCTCAACCTCGGAGCAATCGAGACACTAGACGATCTAGGATCAGATCACCGACCGGTCTCCCTCATTCTTGGCCATCAGCCACCTTCCCCCAACACACACGAAAACCTTCACTAACTGGAAGGGATTCAAGGAGTCCCTAGCTAAAGCTTTGGACTCACAGGACTCTACCATCTCCCTACCGTCGGACTTAGATAGTCCCGAAAAAATCGACACCGCGGTCGACTCACTCTCCACCCTTATTAAATCCTCCCTTAAGGAGAATGAAAGGGTCGTCCCGGTTGCTAACAATAGTGGGCTTCCCCTACATATTAGCAACCTGTTAAAAGCCAAAAAAGCTGCTTTCCGGAGAGCAGCAAAATATCCCACCCCCGAATATAGGCGCGCGGCCAATCGTCTTCAACGAGAACTCCGCTTCCGCCTCTCTGTATTTCGAGACCTCGAAAAGAGTAAGCTCATGGAGAATATCTCTCCATCTCACACAGCGTACTATCAGATGGCTAGAGCCCTCCGCATAGACGCTATCACCCACACTCCCCCTCTCTCCCGTCCCGACGGCACGGTCGCCTTCGAGGACGAGGAAAAGGCTGAGTGCTTTGCGGATAGCATTGCCGCTCAATGCTCCCCTAGTTCTCAACCTGTCGACCCCTCACACGTCCAGGCAGTGGAGGATGAGGTCCGCCGCCGGAACTCACCCCCCACGGCCTCCGAACCTATCTCTGTGTCCAATGATGAGATTTCATCTCTCATCAAAGGACTTAAGCCCAAAAAGGCTCCGGGCGCGGATGGCATCTCCAACCAAGCCCTTAAACACTTTCCCGAGCAGGTGTTAACCTTTTTATCTATTATCTTCAACGCCTGCTTCAATCTTAGTTATTTTCCCACTACGTGGAAAGAGGCAACTGTGATTGGAATTCCCAAGCCAGGTAAGCCTCTCAACCTCCCCTCCAGCCATCGCCCCATTAGCCTCCTCAAGGCAATGGGCAAGCTCTTCGAAAGAGTCATTCAAACGCGTATGAGGCACTTTCTGTTTCCCACAGACGGCGACCCTCTCATCATCCCCCACCAATTCGGCTTCCGAGCCAAACACTCATGTCCCCAACAAGTTCACCGCATTGTGGAATATATCCTCAGCGGTTTCTATCTTCGTCGTCATAAGACCATCGCGGTCTTTTTCGATATAGCCAAAGCTTTCGATAGAGTCTGGCACACAGGCCTCATCTACAAGCTCTATAAAATAGGTCTCCCCGATCGTCTAGTTCGTCTCGTGGCCTCCTATTTAAAACATCGTACCTTTCGTTTCAGACACGAAGGCACGCTTTCTTCACAGCGAACTATCAAGGCTGGTGTCCCTCAGGGCTCAGTACTTGCTCCTCTGCTGTACATCCTGTTCACCAACGACATTCCCATCCCGTCGAAAGGTGTTCAACTCTCCCCTCTTTGCAGATGACACTGCCATCTACTGCAAAGGTGTCTCACTACCCCTTATACGGAACAAGATCCAAAAGTCAGTTGATGACCTAGGAGCTTGGTTCAAAAAATGGCGCATCGATGTGAACCCGGAGAAGAGCTCCGCCGTCCACTTCGATTATAAACGACGCCGTCTCAAAAACACTCCACCAATACGTATGCTAGGGACCCCTGTCCCCTGGCATACGTCCGCCAAATATTTAGGTGTCACTCTAGACACAGGGCTCACTTTCAAGCCCCACGTCAAAAGAGTAACCCGTCACGCACGGTTTTATCTGAGTAGGCTCAACAGTATGTTGGGCCGACACAGTAAAATGTCGCTTCGAAACAAGCGTACCTTCTACAAGGTATGTATACGACCAGTCATGTCCTACGCGGGCCCCGTCTTTGCCCACGCAAACCCTAACATTTTAAATGAACTCCAAATAGTTCAGAACCTCTTCTGTCGTCGAGCTGCGAACGCACCGTGGTACGTCCGCAATGCCGACCTTCATCGGGACTTAGAGCTCCCAACAATTCAACAATTTCTTAAAAAACTCTCTGAGAACTTCTTCAAAGCCTCAGAGTCGCACCCAAACCATTTAATTCGTGAGGCAGCTTCTTATGCAGCCCCACCCCCCTCTCGCTATCGTGTCCGCAGGCCGAGAAACTCTCTCTCGGACCCGCCTAATAAACTTTCAAACGACCTGAACTGTCTCCTGGCGGCTCAGGCCAACTCTAATTAAATAAAATTTTTGTAATATCTAACATTAATTTGCCTTCGTAGGCACTCCCTCAGCGGCACTTAGCCGCCTGCGCCCTCTTTTCCCAAAAGAGGGTCGCTCATGATAAGGCACAATAGAGCTTAATCAGCCGGTTGCCTGTCCCCAAAGGCGGTTTTTAGAGGGTATCACTTAGGGTCCCCGGTAGGACAGTGAGCCCCTCATAACCACGATAGACCGGCTATCGTGGTATGCGTAATGCATTTTCCGCCTCCCTACGTATAGGGTAGCCCTTTAATTGCTTCGGGCGCAAAAAAAAAAAAAATTGAACACTAATGGCCGCTGTATTCTGGGATGCGGACTGTCTAATAATGATCGAATATTTAAGTAAAGTATAGACAATAACCGGAGACTATTAAGCATCATTAATGAAAAAACTATGCGAAACATTAAAGAATAAAAGTCGTGGAAAATTGCGCGCTGGAGTGTTTTTTTATCATGATTATGCCTCTGCCCATCGATCAGATATTGCAGGAGCCGCCGTGTAAAATGCTTGGTTTCAGTTGATGCAACACCCACCATATTCTCTACCAGATTTAAGAAAAAAAACAAATTGAATTTATAGATGAAAAATCTATCTCACGTAGTGTCAACTACCTAAGGAATTGCGCAGGCCCAGCAGCAGATACAGCAGCAAAAGTAGTTAGAGCTTAGTATAGAGCCTTGTGGACTGCTCATTAAAAAACCTATCCTTTTATTAGAGCTACGCCGGACGGAGATTTTATTTATAATTTTTAAATGCCAGAAATTTTATTAAGAATGTTTAGTAAACCCTAGGCTTCCACGTGGTATGCCGATTCAATAACTTTTATTACAAGGTAAAGAAAAAATGTGAAGCTTTCATCACAATGTTCTGATTTTTTTTATTAAATTACTGTATTTGTGTTTGTATAAATACTATCTGTGAACAATCTACCAGACGTGTAGTGGCTTTGTACGAATAACCAATCACCATATAATTGCACCTCCAATAAAATAGGGTTACAACTCGAAAAACCTTAATGTTTAGAAAGCGAAAATAAACACATGCATTCATTATACAGTCTTTATTCTTGTAAATATTGGTATTATGTGCTACAAATTACATAAAATGGAATAGTTTACGAAGATATAGTTGAATAACATAAGCTGTATTTTAAATTTCCTGAAAAATAACCTAAAAATTTCCAATTGTAACAGTATTTTAGATAAGTATTTGAACTTCTACCAACAAAAATCAGACAATTCTTTAAACTTTTTTCGTCTTAATAAGTACCCTATCAAAATAAGAAAAGGCACATCAATTTTATTTATTAGTGTTTTGATATGTAGTAAATGTTAGTTGAATTTTTCAAAAAATAAATACACAAATCGTTTGTAAATATCAAAACTGAGCTTTGAAATACTTACTAATACAATGTATAAATCTTTTAGATTATTTGTACATCTTTGCGTGGCAATAAATATTTAGGGTTGGCTATAGACATCCGGTACTTGATTTTGATAATGTTTTTAGTCTAGGAGGCTTGTTAGGGTTAAGCTTGAATCTATTACACTGTTTTTGGGTTTCAGAAATGCCTTTTGAATTAATTACGATAAAAATAAATTTCACTAAAAATTGCAATAACGAAACGCAAATATGGCAATTTGTTTTTTAATACAGATAAACTCATAAAAAATTTAATCACTCGGACCCAGACAATCCATTTGTGGCTGGAGACTGGACTTATATACAACAAATTGAGTCGCAGTGGAGAGCAGTGAAGGGGTTTTTCAGAAAACAAAATTATAACAATTCACATTACATTATTTCAATTACCACTATCATAGCAGATTTTAGGGCAACCAGACTTTATAGATAAGATTGATCGAATCGGTTCTAAAACCGAATTAGCAAACCCCAACTCCACGTAGTCTTGTCTGCCCTACTCCTAGATTGTTTTTGTAAAGCCGTAGGCACGGAGGGAGAGCAGCCCCCGCTCGCTGTAGTAAATCGCAGGCGTGCCTGCATCGAATCGAGCATGGGTGCCTGTGATTTTCTACGCAAGGGCGAAGGGGCTGCACTTCCTGCAGTGCCGAAGCCGTTGCGGATGTAACTATGCGTCAATATTCCTGTATAAAAAAGTGAGGTTATGATTTACAAAAAAAATTATTATTCATAAACTATACATTTCCGCAATGGGGGGAAGGGAAGGGATGGTTCCCACGACCCCCCTCCCCTCTCCCCCTCCCCCTGCCCCCTCCCAACATCGTACGGCTGTTGCAGAAGTTACTTTTTGTCTATATTCCTGTATAAAAAAAGTGAGGTTATAAATTTACAAAAAAAAAATTATTACTCATAAACCATACATTTCCGCAACGGGGGAATGGTAATGGGGGCTTCTCATGACCCCCTCACCTCCCCCCCTCCCCCTCCCAACACCGTACGCGAGTACCGGACGTCTATAGTTTAACCAATTTTGGATAATCAAGTAAATAAAAATACTAATTATTGTTGATCAATTATTTATTTTATTAAAGAGCGACTACGGATTGTTCTTTGTGGGTTGCCTTGTGCTTTTATGGCTGTAATGGTCATGATGATGAGGATGAAATATTTTGTAATCCGTCCATATGGGATACGATTTCAGTTACACTATCGCTACTAGGTTAACTAAGGTCACTTTGTTTAAATAAAATATTAAGCCAAGTGAGGCCTTAATTCGATAATTTACTACTCGTCACTTAAAAACTTAATCTAACAACTATGCAAGTATATTCATGTTTAATCTTACCCACATATTTAAGTCATTTCATCACAGATAACAGTAGTAGAGATTGAACTAATCGACTGACAAGTTTTTTATCCTTTCTTAATAGAAAGAAAGGGGAGATAAGAAAAGGGAGGAGAAAAATTTCTTACCATTTATTTTTTCTTAATAGAAACGCTATCCACGCTAGAATTTTCTTCTGTATCGTAAAGTTAGTTTAAAAACATATTTTTTTCAAAGACAAACATCCAGAAACGTAATAATTATTTGCGGTAATAACCTTAAAAATAAATTTGCAGACGTTATATCTAATTAATCTTTAATATAATGGGTTTCTGCAAAGTAACACCCGATTCTATTAATTAATTATTTGTAGACCATACAAATACTTGTCCCATACGTGACGAAAATCCGCAGCCCTCAGCGCCGCAAGGCGTGTGTAAAATTTACTTTTAAACTTTCTACAATTGCGTACATACATACATTGGTCATGGCAATATTTATCGGGAAAATGATTTTGCGACTAAACCATGACTGGGTTCGACCTCCGATAGCTATCGCAGATGATGGAATAAAAAGTTACATTCCCTATAGCACCACATCAGCGACGGAATCAGCAACAAGGCTGGGATCATCCGGCGAGAAGAAAACAAGTCTCCAAGGATGTGAAGCAAAAAAAGATGGCAGCCCGTTCCAATACAGTACGCAACCACGATGGGAGCGTGAGCGTACTCCGTACTCCGGATCAGACAATGGTTCGAGGAGCCAAAAGGGGCATCGACGGACACCTGATATCCATCCGGATGAGAGGTCAGCAGAAGGTCCAACAGGGAAGGCACATAATCTTCCACATCTGCGATCCGCGTGAGCGAGGTAACCAGTTAAGTGATGGCCTGAAATACAGGTTACTCAACCTAGTTCAGGCAGGTAGCTAATATTATAAACGTGACTTTTCAATTTTTTTTGTAGATTCTACTCGTACATTATTGAGCTACACATAGTTTTATATTTAATATTGCTTGTTATTTTTAATCAAATTAATTGTTACTTTATTTAATTGTAATCATAATTGTTCCTGTATATAACCATGTGAAATTGGAAATGAAATAAAAATTATTATTATAATATTATTATTATATGCCAAAGCTGCCCGCATAATCGAGAACCAAGAAACGACGAGCGCCAAGCCATTCAGCGTGGTGGGCGTTAAAATCATTGAGCATCACGGTCTCTGCGAATGGGACCTGTTGTGGCACGGAGTCTGCAGCCATCTGGACATGGTCGATAAGTCGGTCTGTGTCGGCATTACCGCTATGGACCCTATAGACCCACCCGTATTTGATCGCGTTTAATCATGGCTGCGGTGCGAACAACTCTATCTTGTTCTAAGGGTATTGTAAGAGATGATTATGGAAAAACTACAAAGATGAGATCTTTCTGAAATTTTTCATAGATCTTCGATAAATGATTCAATACCCGTCTAAAAGAGTACTTTATGGCGGGAGGTATGCATGTGTGAGTGTAATCCGTGAAGCAGGCAATAAAAATAGGTCAGAATCGCACAAATTTAAATTTCGTATTCTCAGCTTACCTCTATGGGTGTGTATTTATGTTTTGTTATCAAAATATCCGTTAAAATAAAAACAACTTGTTTGCACCCCTTAGTTTCGTATTTAAGAATCCGGAGTACAAAGAAGAGGAAGAGGAAAAGAAAAAAAATAATTATTTGAAGTTTACGTTCGACCTACTTTTGCATGAAATATTGACAGATATTTTGGTTCTGAGCTTAAACTGGGACAGTAGTATACATTGTTTGTGAAACGTTTACAAAGCTGGGCACTTCATTGATTTTTTTATTTTAAAATCACAACGTTATAATTAGTATCAGTTCAGTTATGCATTGTAAAATAAAAATATTTTAAGCTTGAAGTAAGCAATTCTTGTGTAATTTATGCCTCGTTCTCCAGTTCATTTACTTTGTTTAGTAATCTTGTCTTGACGCAAATAAAGACGCCAGTTTATAAGTTTATTAAATTTCGCTGCGGAGATTACTCGAGGACTTTTATGCTGGTAACAAATGTATAACGGTTTAAATAAATAGTACGCTAAACTATAAAGAAAAATTCTTAGTGAAATTTATTTTTTACTTTACCACTTGGGTCGAAAAATGCCCAACAAAGACCAGCAAGAAACCCAGCGGGACTTTATTATTTTTGAATAAATTTTTCAATATGAATATTCAATATATAATAAATACTATTTAGAAAATTTATTTAAAAAGAAGCTTAGGAGCAACTACCTCATTGCCAGAGTAAGCCCTGTTGTTAACCATGTATTCATTTATATTTTAGTAACCCATTTTATACAGTTTTTGTTTAATTAAATATTTAAACTTGGTAACAGTGAGACTTTGTTGTAATTTCTATAATGAATTATTTACTCTGTAGAGTCGATAAACTGATATCACTTGATTTTTATCCAATGAGAATACTGAAAGGTTTTCCTATCTATCGCCTTTACGCCCAGCAAGTGCACTCATGTGTTAAAACGGGGTTAATTAATATTATCCACCACATCAAGTCATTTTAATGTTATTGGATTCAGTTTTAATTTTGTTGCTTAAATTTAAAGCCCTAGCTGTAAAACATACTTTAATCTAGAATATATTTCTATATTCTTCTAGAATATATTTTTACAAACTCTCTAAATATAACACTATGGTTATATTATTTTTCATTAGAAGCTCGTATAACTTTCGCCTACTTTTATAAATTCCTACTGTATGTGTTCATTCCACTTTATTTTATTATTTCTACCTTTTTTAGACGTACCTATAACACTTACTTCTAAATTTATATAGGATTTCATGTAGTACTCCAATATTCTTCTACACATGTATTAAATTTATAGTTACCAAACGATAGTTTACTTATAATGTACCTATCACACGTATATTTCAATACGCTCTGAGTAGATTAAGAGAAAATACTTAAAGGGGTTAAGTCCACCCCTAGTAGAACTTTTTTTAAAGGTAAATATAATAAATAACACGCAAATAAATAGAGCTTGTATTTTAAAGATAGTTTTACACTAAAAAAGTTCAATATAAACAAGTTCAATATAAATAAGTTATTGGGTCGATAATATTCACCAAATGTTGTGATGCTGGATGATCTTATTCCTCGGCGCATGGATGAGTTACCTAAGCGCCTTCCGAACAGGGGTGTTCTGGACCTATACCATTCTCCTCTGCGTATCCGTATGAAAATATCATGCCAATATAATTTGTTTACATTTTAAACAAACCATATCAACTATTGAATCGTTGTGTGGCCATGACCGTGTAGTATCGGGGTAATATTATCCACCACTCCATATAGTACCGTGGGTGCCGTTAGCAGCGACAGAGGGAAACTAGAATACGGACAACAAAGTTTAAAAGCAACTAAGATTATAAATCACGTTACCCAAACCCCCACCAAGCGGCAATTAAATTAAGAGGCAAGCTATAGCGACGCCTCTGTCCACAGTAGACTTTTGATAGGCTGCAATGGGAAAATGAATGAATTGAATCGGCTAATATATTCCGTAGGATTTTCTAAATCGAATGGATTGTCGTCCATCAAGCTTCTGCTATGTAATTCGTGTCATTAAATTTCAATAAACACTTTTAGGATTGAATAGGTTTTCAGTTGTTGTCGTGTTTTTCTATATCTAAAGTTTTTGTAACTTCTTATTTGATTATTGCATATACTCGAAACATTACCATGTACATTTTTCCACAATGGTGAGCGCACTATTAATACTTCAACTCAGACTTAGATCAAATATTATTTTTAAATCGAATCAAATAGAAATATTATCTTCCATATAGGAAGGTTTTTAAATTGGTCCAATTTACTATAGTTCACGATATCTCTCCTCGTTTCAAGGCCTCTTTGTCTGTATGTAGAAGCCCGCCGTAGAGAACCTGCGTAAGAGAATACACTGCCTCATTCCTGAGGTCCTTATTGTAATAATTTACAGATTAATATGGAAAAAACTAAAATGATCCAATTTCAGACATATTGGAGAAAACTATTGAATATTAATGTTAAATATAATGATAAGATCATCGATCAAGTAGCAAGTACTAAATTTCTGGGCATAATGCTGGGTCAAAATTACGACTGGAAAACACATGTCGATTACGTTTGTGACAAACTCGACAGATTTGCCTACGCAATAAAGATATTACGAGTCACGGTATCAACTGATGCTGCTTTATGTACATATCACGGATATGTTTCGTCAGTACTATCATATGGTCTTTTATTGTGGGGAAATTCAGTAGATACAATAAAATTATTTAGAGTACAAAAAAATGTGTGCGTGCAATCTATGGAGCAGGGTATAAGGATAGCTGTAAGCCCTTGTTTAAAAAGTACAATATCTTAACATTAACATGCTTGTACATTAGAGAAATATGCATATTTGTAAAACAACATCCTGAACACTTTGAAAGGCAAATACATCTATTTATATATACATCTGAACGAAATGTAGCTCCTAGAAATAAACATAAATTATACTTACCTCAATGCAGGCTCAAATTGTATGAAAGGAACTCTTACGTAAATGCTATAAAGGTGTATCACAAAATACCCAACGACTTTAAAGAGCTACCTTTAACCATGTTTAAAAAAAAGTTGATACAATGGTTAAAAGAAAAATTTTTTTACGACCTAAATGAATTATGTCTTTTTGTGTAAAATAAATCCGAAGTCTGTAATATTGATATATATCTAATAATTAATTAATTACAAACAAAATGAAAGTATGGACATTAACAATTAAGTACAATCATTAAACAATGTGACATTTTAATTGAATTCCCACTTGTTGTTAATTTTTTTTTTGCATGTATACTTATAAAATATTTGCACACCATATAAAGTGGTAGAATGTAAATGGGCCATTATACATAATTTAAGATCGTAATTTATTGTACATATACATTCTGCGACACAGGAATACGAAACAGAAGATGGGCAAACGTGGTAGAGCCATGCTGCAGCTATATTGTGGTAGCAGCACGAATGGATCGGCTAGACCGGGGTAGGACCACGCTCTCACAGAATAGTAACGTGAAATAGCAGCTTAATGGTGCTGTGTTTCGTATGGTGAGTGTAGAGAAACGGAGATTATTTTTACTAGAAACGAGGCATTCCATCTCAGCCCTCAGGGCTGACAACACATCTGCATTTTGATTTTTAATTAAAGATACATATAGATGTCTACGGGCTATAGCTTTACATCAGGTGGACTGAGTGCTGGTTTGTCAATTTATACTGTAAAAAAATATAAAATTCTAAAAGACCACCGTTGTCAACCCACCACCCAAGTGATTTGTGAACTATGACAAATAACCCCCGATAAGTTCATATATGTATGTAGGTACGTATAAACCTTACCTTGGTGGTTAATATCCACCTCGCAAAACACAAGAAATACGGTGACATCCTAGTAGAACTATTCTCATTCGGTAATCAGTTATTAATAACTTTGACAAAAACTTAAGGGGAAAAGTTTTTATCAGAGTCGGTCCACCAATATTTTGCTAGGAATTATTTAACTGAAGAAATACGAAACAAATCGACTTTTATGATTGATAATAATGAGAAATATTGTTAGCGTAAAGATGTAAAGGTGTTTCTTTTTTTCTGTTACATATCTTTTCTTCATTTTCTCGATTTTTGATTTTTTTCCACTTTACAGATTTTAGAGCGAAAGAGAGAACAATTTTTACGAGAAAGGCCGTTAATATCAAAGAAAAGCGTTTCTTTATGTAAACTAAAGTGATAAGCGACCTAATAGTTCAACTGATGTTAAGTAACTACTGCAAGCTGCAGCCCATAGACACTTGCAGTCAAGACAACTTTAAAAAAGAAGGCTTGCCACTTATTGCTATGAAATTTGTCGCGGAAATTGTTTAAATACAATATTTTGTTAATACTGAATTGACTTCCTGTAAGTTTTACCTGATCACGCTCCATTTCTCAAAAAATATTTCAAGGGTTTTCTTTTTCAGTTAATCTTGTCGGGACAAGATAGTTTAGCTTCTAACCTCTTGCCACAGCACGCAAGCCGCCTTGCCTAGGTTCGATCTCCGACAGCTCAAATGAATGTAAATTACAATTTTAAATACTGATGTGCTACTTGCTCGGCGGTGGAGAAAACGTCATAAGGAAATTAGTTCATCTGAAGAAGAAAATATTTCAAGGACACGTGAAAACCATCTACATGCACTGGTGCAGCGTGTAGGACTTATTAACTAAACGTCCACTCTTCACTACACTGTTAAGAAAGAAATACAACAACTTATTTGTCGTCCAATAAATCTTTTCGCGGAACAGAAATTTCTTTTTCTGCTAGCACAACTCTAGTTTTAGCAGTGACTAAATACTCTTTCATACATCGTTGCCTTTTGAAAATGCTTGTGAAAATTCAAACCATACGTTAAAATCAATGTCTTTTCAGTAAGATCTCTGAAAATCGAAATACATTCTTTCAAAATATTTGGTGCCATGCTATTATCCCATGTCAGTTCGGATTTTCTCCGTGTCCCTCTTGAAAATAAGAGAAAAAGTGTGCCCAATTTTTAATTCACTTCGCAAATTAAAAAAATAATTGAAAAGGCTTGTACGCAGTATTACTTATGTATAAACACAGAGATATTAGGGTTCAACACGGGCACTTTTACTTTTATTAGTGATGTGTTCGGGACCTGCAGCTGGCTGGATCACCGCATTACTACTCAATCGGCAAAGCAGGCAATGGTCGGACCACTTTCCGCTTATTATAAATTGCGACTTAAAATTACTAACCCCTAAAATATTACCTAAAATTATGAATCCAAATAAAGATATATTATGGGGTGAAAGAAGTGTTGAACAAATCTCTATTTGTACCAGTGAGTGTCATAAGAGGCTGAGGTTGATTGACTTTCCTTCGGATTGTGTGAGCTGTGCTGATTATGCTTGTAATGACTGTGGCCACTGGTATACTCTAGACACGTTTTACGCCAACATTGTGACCGCCCTTCGTGACGCAGCGGTGGTAAGCCCCGACTTACCACCGCTGCGTGCCTTACCAAGCTCGAAAGTGGGGGGAGTGGCTCGCGCATAGTGGGTTGGAACAAGCACGTCGGCGCTGCTTATGGGGAGGCTAGGTGTTACATGAATTGGTGATCTGCGAAAAGCCAAAGTCGGGTCCTATTCACCGAGAAATGTGCGAAAGCAGGCGAGTTTTCAAGTGCAAATTAAGTGGTGCCAAGACCACCAATAACAGATAAAAATGGATTGGAGAGTTCATTTTTATTCAAAGGCTAACTTTGAGGGCTTCTGGAAAAACACTAGTAAAGTTAATGTACGGCCTGGCCTTCCTGTGAGCGTTGATTGCGTAAACGACCTCAAGAACATTGCAAATGTCTTTAGGGACCACTTTTCTGTGAAATCGAAACTGGGCCTGGCTGGGGGGGTATCAATAGTAACATGAGTAGTTACGTGAAGACGCGTTTTCGGCAAACGATGTTTCAAAAGCCATAAAAAGTATTAAGAGGTAAGTCACCGGGACATGACGGTCTTAGTATCGAGCACATGCAGTACACCGGGCCACATATCACGAGGGTAATGGCTATGTTTTATTCACTGTGCGTGGGCCATTCTTACTTACCAGTTGATTTTATGTGGACAGTTGTGGTGCCAGTAGTGAAAAATAAAACTGATGATCTTACCGACAAAAGTAACTACAGACCAATCTCCCTTGCCACTGTCATAGCAAAGGTGTTTGACGGGTTACTTAATGCACAGTTAAATACAGTTAAATAAACACGTAAAGCTGAATGATGACCAGTTCAGGTTTGGACCGCAGCTGTCGACTGCAAGCGCAATATTTTGTTTTAAGCATACAGTTAAATGTTATACAAACCGCAAGACGCCTGTATATGCCTGCTTCCGCGACTTATCAAGGGCTTTTGATATAGTCCACTACGACCGTTTATGGGATAAGCTGAGAAGCTTTAACTTATCTGAGGAACTCATGAGCGTGTTCCAGTACTGGCTTTCACACCAATCTAACAGCGTACGTTGTGCGGGAGCAGTGTCGGATCCGTATTGGCTGGAATGTGGTGTCAGGTAGGGCGGATTAACATCTCCAACACTTTTTAATTTGTATATGATTTGATCGTCACTCTCAGCAGCCAGCGCGTCGGCTGCTATATCGACGGCATATGTGTTAACAATCTGAGTTACGCTGACGATATGATTTTGCTGAGTGCGTCGATCTGTGGCTTAAGAAAACTGATACGCATTTGTGAGGGGTATGCGAGTGGACACGGTCTAAAGTACAATGTGAAGAAAAGTCAATGCATGGTTTTTAAGGCAGGTACCAAGTGTCCCCAGGATTTGCCTCCGGTGTTAGTGAATAGGATTCCCCTAGAAATTGTCAACCAATTTAAGTACCTGTGACACATAATAACTAATGACCTCAAGGATAATGATGAGCGGGAGCGGAGAGCGTTGTTCATTAGAGATAGAGAGCTAACATAAACTTACACTATTTAGAACAAAAAATTACACTATTTAGAACTTGCTGTACGTCACTCTATTCATCCAGCCTGTGGGCAGACTATAATAAACGAAGTTACAATGATCTCCACGTCCTGTACAATAACGCTTTCAGGGTGGTTTCGGGGCTGCCCCGCTTCTGCAGTGCCTCTGGCATATTTGCGGAGGCGCGCACTGCCTGTTTTCACGCGACCATGCGTAAGCGGTGGGCGTCACTGGTGCGCAAAGTGCGGGCCAGCTCCAATATTATTCTGAAAATGACAGGAGACAGATTGAACTGTCCTATCCTCTGGCATTGCTGCGACAAATATGTCTCAGTAATTGTGGGAGTGAGAAGATACTAAATAATAATTATGTGTTAGTTATTATTGTGTTAGTTATTGTATTTTAATGACATATTATTATTATTTGATATCAATTAATCAATGTTTTTAAATCAATGAATTTTAATGATATATATCTTATGTTATCTGAAATAAATTAATAATAATAATTAAAAAAATTACAAATTAAAAGCATTTTTTAGATATTTTTTCATAGATTAACGGTGACAAAGTACACAGTCTACGTGATCGTAGGTGGATGCTGTAGCCCATAGACATCTACATAATATATCTTCTATTAAAGAATCTAAACGCAAATTTGTTGATGCCCCTGAATACTAAAATTTCGAGTAGCATTCATCTAAATAACTGCAAATATAAAAACTCAGGACCTGAGCTGATACAGCGGACAGATGTGTCGTAATTGCACTGAAAATATTTTACGATGCAAACATTTTGTTAATTTTCGCTCTTACAATTTTTATTACGTCTCGATATATAGAGAAAAACTTACAAAATTATGTAAAAAGTTTTTATTTATTTTCTTTTTCGTGCAATATTTCGGTATTTGAATAATTTCTTTTTTATATATTTCTTAATTCACTTTATTATTAAATATTTGTATTATAAGTGGTGCTTGCGTGTTCTCATAAGTGACAACGCATCTGCATTTCGATTCGTAATCGAGGATAGATGTAGATATCTATGGGCCACAGTAACCACTTACCATCAGGTGGACTGTGTGCTCGTTTGTCACCCTATCCTATCAAAAAAAATATTTAAAATAATCAATCATTGAAAACCATTTATTTTATGAGTGAGTACTCGTACAGATAAAATATAGCTTCGATCACTCAAATTATAACACACAATTTTTTTACAAATACGTATTCATGTCTTTATGATATTCAAGTAAGCTTTTAAGCTAAGGGCGTTTATTATGATTTTACAGACAGATATTTCAATTTTGTTTATAAATATTATGTATAAAACTAGGACATTGACAGTAGTTACGTATTTCTAAATATTCCTGAAAGAAAGTTCTTTACAATTTCACTAGGATCTTAAAACTAAAATTGCATGTTACAGAAGGTTACTACTCTGAGAAAAATAACACAAAATACGTTGATCGCAAAGGACGCGAAGTAAAGGCAGCCTCTACTGTGACTGAATAATTAAGTGCAGGGATTGAAAAGCAATATTATTGTAATGTAAGGCACATTCAAGCAACATTACGGAATTATTTATTCATTTGCGTTATTATTATCAGAAATCCTCAAGAAATACGGAATAGACCAACAAGGAAAGATAGACTGAGCGCTGCTTTCGAACGACGCTGAAACCAAGCCAATACCATGCTCAAATTATAGTAAGAACACATTTTTATGCACACGTATGCACCTCAAATCATTTGCAACCAGTAACATGGTTGGAATATGTGTACGCACTTTTACGGGCTGTTAAAAAAAAACAATAGATTTGCACGTGAGTCAGTGTTAAGAAGGTTAGCATGGTTTCTGCGTCACTCACTCGAATTTTATACAGCGCTCCGTCCATTTTTCTATGTTTGTTTGAGCCTCCCACTTACTACAAATTAATAAATTATCCACATTAACAGCCAACATGCTGTGCGCTCCTGAGTTCCTGAGTCTATACAATAAGACTACGTCTGAGTGAAGCACATTTACGACCGTGAAGCGTTGCATCGCAGGCATATATACTATTTAACGGCCGCCTCTGAGATTATTTTACAGCGTGTGTTTATTATACGCTGCACGTTCGTCACTCAGTTTCAACACTAAGGGTTGATACACTAGCTTGGTCGCGTAGCCGCCTGCGCGGCATATTGTGATCTTAAGATGGTCTTAACTCTATAAATTCTAAAATAGAGTTCACAATGGAGTTAGAGGTAAACAATTCTTTAGCTTTTATAGATGTATTAGTAATTTGAGATCCTGATAATACCTTGAGCCACACTGTATATAAAAAAGACACATACAGACAGATATTTAAACGGTGGTTCTCACCACCATCATTCATAGTTAGCTGCCGTGGGTAAATTTTTCTTTCAGAGATAACGAGAGATCTGTGTTATTTATTTGATCTATTGGACATGAATCCTTCAATTTATTTGACCTTTCGGCTTGTATTATTACTATTATTTTAAACTGTAATTTGTAAATTAGCATGTTGACATTTAGGGCATACTCTAAGCCAGCATGTACACTATTTCTAAAATATAAAAACATGTCAAGCAAGTTTTGCATGACAACAAGCTTCTGGTCCCGCGCCTATGTCACAGTGAACGACCGTATACCTGTTGTACTGACATATGTCAGAGGAGTCACTGACAAGATTGACTACATCTTGAAGCGCGCTTCCATTATAACATACTTCAAGCCGCCGAGGAAGATTGGTCAGTTTTTACCATCAGTCAAATGTAATGTCCCTCTACAAAATGCAGGTGTATACACGCTTGATTGTGAATGTGGTCTCTCTTACATAGGAGAAATTAAAAGATCAATTAGAACCCGCGTTAAAGAACATAAAGCTGAACAGGGTCGCCCCCGTCACTACATCAGATTTGATGGACCACAAATCCTCGCTAAAGAACACCGATTCCAATAGAGAAGAGGGTGGGTGCTACATTCTCTTTGAGATCCTGTAATTAATAAAATTAAATCCCAACCCAAGCATACAACTGTAAGTCTTCAAGATACTATAAGTTCATACTGCATAGATCGGAACAAAAATTAATAATTTTAATATGTGGTAACCGCGGTTAACTATGACATCTGAACATTGAACATATCAGTCCCCCCTCCCCACCGTGACCATGGGTGCTGTAAAGTGCTCGAAACGCCGGGCATTTAAAAAAGTTTTTATACGCGATAAAATCCGTAAAAACCTGTATTATTTAAATGTATAGTGTTCGAGTAAATATAATAAATCATTATTGAATGTATCCTTTAATGGGTGGCTGCGAGGTACGCAATACTCACGTGTAAGCTCACTTGCGGTTTGCCACACAGAACAATACTACTCTCTCGAAAAAGGATTAGTGTGTATAGTCAAGATGGCAGCCAGCGGCAATGCGAACCGCCTTTGGTTGAACCGCTGCGGTAACAATATTAAAATAATACAGTATAATATTTTTTTTTTCAATTTTATTTATAATACTTATTGCAAGACAACTTTTAGTAATGCCTGGTTCAGAAAATACTTTTATCTTGGTATTATAATATATATAATGATAAGTATGTATATAATAATAAGACTGCCTTGTTGGTCTAGTGGTTGTAGTAGTGCGACTACTGATCATGAGGTCCTGGGTTCGAATCCCGAGTCGGGCCAAAATATCAATTATTGAGTTTTTCCGTCAAGAAATTCTCAGTAACTGCCCGGAGTCCGGAAGTTGGCAGTGTCTGAACCCCGTGCCTCGGAAAGTACGTAAAGCCGTTGGCCCTGAGCCTGATCTTTCTCCCGGTCGTGTCGGTTTACCGTCCAATCGAGAGAGTGCACCTGTGCTTGCGCATACACTTGGGCACTATAATCCTTTCCTGCGCCGATGGCTAGCCTCCGTTGAGGCAGGCCGCCGTGGCCAAAATTCAGCCTGGAGAACATTATTATTATTATTATTTAATTGATATTTTAGCCCATAAATTAAACAAATACACAAGCAACTTGTAGCTCGGGTAGGTAGCTAAAGATAGATCGTTATGAAAAACACTCGTCATTGTACCAAATGTCCTGGGCGGTGCCCACTCGAGCTGTATGAGATCCTACCGCCACACCTCAGTCTCCGGCAAAAGCACTCACCTATACTTAATATATGGTTAGTCATACGTTAAAAGTAAAGATAGTAAAGTTACAGAGTGTGTACATCCCACTGCTTGGCACAGGCCTCCTCTCATTTCTGAGAGAATATAATTAAGCATAAACTCTTATGCCTGTTACTCAAAGGGGTATGCAGACTTCGTACTGACGAATGACTGTTAGTAATCCCCAAATTTTGTATGTGGTTTATTTTAAATTAAAAAGATAATACATGTTTAAATGTACAAAGCGATATCTTCTAGTGCAGAAAAATAGGACAAAGTTAGAAGTCGAATTCGTAAGTCAAAAGAAGTTGATGCGACGAAAATACTTCCAAAAACTTCAGCCATTAGTACGTAAGGGAGATATTATTTTGATAAAATTTATTTGTTTACTACAGCTTAACTGCTAATTTAGAATAATAATAGGTACATCAATTAGTTCACTCACAGTATTCGTTATGTGATATTATGAAAAATAGAAATGAAAATATCATGTGTAAGGTACAAAAAAGTGCACAAAAAAGTAAAATAAAAAAATGCATAAATTATTTTCCATAAAAACTTTTTAATCAATTAAATTAAAGCATGTTCATAATATAACTCTAAATAGTACTCAATTCTGATCGACTAAAACAGACGCATCATATATGATGTGTGTTATCAGATATGATAACACGGTGTAAATGGTTTTGTGGCAATATTGTCATTTGTTCTCGATATACGCTACATTTGTTCTCAAATACGAAAGTTAGCATTTGGCTCTTTTAAAAAAGTAGGGTCGGTGTATCGAAATTTTTACTTTCAATATCTGACACAAAGTTTTGGGCGGCTCAAATCTACCCTCGAGCGTTCAACCTCGGGCAATGGCGTTACTGGCTACTTTAGCGTGTGGTGACCGCCGAAGAACGAATCATGCGGTGGAAGGCCTCGTAAGGGACCGCCTGGTTTGCAATCACTTTCCCGTCGTAGTCAGGCACGAAGCAGCTCACTTAATTCCACCTGTGAGCGTAAGAACCACGTTTAGGGGACAGAAGGGCTATCAGTTGCGCCGCTCAAATATTTTATGGACTAGATGGTAGCGGAATTCAAGGCAAGGTCTTTCCGTTGGCGGACCGCAAGTATCTGGGTGCCCAAACAACGCGCTGGCCACGTGCCAAAACTGCCCCACCAACCCGCGAAAAATCCCGAAATGCTCCACCGTGACAGTTGTCGAT
This sequence comes from Parnassius apollo, assembly GCA_907164705.1. Taxonomy (NCBI): domain Eukaryota; kingdom Metazoa; phylum Arthropoda; class Insecta; order Lepidoptera; family Papilionidae; genus Parnassius; species Parnassius apollo. The sequence goes on from CAJQZP010000987.1 coordinate 5,159,453, forward strand.
TGGATAGGAGGATCCGGTGGCCATTTAGAGGGGCTCGGGCGTCCCCATAACATTCAAATGAGTTTCCCATTAGTTGGTTAAGCTCTAGAGTCTTCAGTTGGTATATAGAGCGAGGTCTCGATTTCTCAGCTGTTTCCCTTCCGAAAAACACCTACATAACTTGAAAAAAGTTAAGAAGAATATAACAAATCAATAGCGGCACTTCCTCCCGCTTAACACGTCAGCCACCAAGCGGTCGAATTCGACCGCGGCGCTATTCCGTCAAAATTTGAGCGGTCGAATTCGACCGCGCACACCCACTGCACTTTAAACCATTAAAACTTATAATTTAGAGACTACTTTTCTATGAAAAAGTTTAACATTATAGAATCAATATGAAATTTTCTATCCTATGGTGCAGTAAAAAGTCAAGTTATCTTATGGATAATTATTTATAATCTACGTTAATTTCGTACGCCATTTTCGCGTGAATGTTATTGTGCTGATTTTTGGATTTTTCATGTTTTTTTAATGTTTTATTATAGTATTTTATTATAAAATTGTAATGAAAGTTTTTGTGTGAATATAATTTACATTTTTACTTTAATAATTTCGAGTAATATATATTGAAATCATTTTGATTTTCACGCTGCCAACTTCGCTTGGTATGTTTAGTTTTTGTTATCAAAATACAACAGTATTTTTGTAATGAAGTAAAACCTGACTTTTGCATAGAAATTTATTTTTAGACTTTATAATGCTAAGCTTCTTCATAGAAAAGTAGTCTCTAAATATAACTTTTAATGGTTTTACGTGATGCGGGTGAGTGCGGTTGCATGCGACAGCTCGGGATTTGCCGGGCGCATGCTACTGCATCGGATTTTTATGAGGATCGAAGGATTAAAGTACACCTTATTAACATGAGAGACTTGCACACTGAAGCCGCAGCAATTCTTCTTAATGGAGATGCAGATAGCAACTCCGTCTGATGTGGGGTACTTCAACTACCGAGGTTACAGGTTTGAACATAAGTTCAATCAGCATGCTGAGGTCTGTGTGTACATCTGCTGTCTGTGTTGCTATGAAGTATCTTTGCTATGTGGCTTTTGGTGGACTCCGGTCTATAGACAACCCTCTATGCCTGTGTTTATCGATTAAACAGCGAACCAAGAGATGAGCAAGCTCATTGAACACCTGTTAGAGATTGTAGATAAAACCCATCAACAGTATTCGTCTGCCGAATTAGTTTTTCTCGTGGACTTTAACACTTACCACAAGGAATGATAATGTTCCAATGAGAGAAGAGAGAGAATGAGATAAAACCGACCATGCTGAGAGAGAGGTGCGCAAACTTGCATTTTCGCTAGATCTCAATGAGCTGGTCCATGCGGCAATGCGAGCACCAAATGTAGCCAGACATACGTTCAATTGCTTGAACCTTCTGCTAACAACAGACCCAGATAGGCACTTGGTATCTGTCTCAGCTCCAATGAGATCATATGATCACTGATATGATCATATAATATTAAGAATTTTATGAATGATAATAACCCCTGGGAAGGATGATCGCTACCAAGCTATTTCTATTGCGTCTTGTGTTGTTAATTGTAAACACGATTGTAAGCTATTATTTAAAAAAAAAATAGTCCCGCTGGGTTTCTTGCTGGTTCTTCCCAGTACAGAGGTTTTTTTGCGAACCAGTGGTAAATGGAAAAATTGACTTTCAATAAGTATTCTTTATAATCTACATTGAATAAAAAATTTCTGTTTCTGTTTCTACTTACTGGTGAAATCCTTATCGATCATCTCTTCCCGGATGACTGTTCAGCGGGCACAAAGACAGTATGACAATACGAGTCCGAAGACTGGGATAAGATGTGGATTTTTTTGCATCATATCCGTGGCGGCAAGTATGATTTTCTACGGGTGAGCCCTCCTACTCTACCGATGCGGTTGCGGACGTGAAACCGGAGGGAATGGTATATTTTATTCCATTCCCGAGATCCGGCTCGGTTACAAGGCCCTGGTATAATGCAGACTGAGCTCGTGCTGAAGCCCAAAAATAATCCGCTTACCAGACCTGAGTTCTAGCTTGCGATCGCAAAGCTAAGGCTTGTGGGGTTCATGTGAAGAAGAGAGCTTTTAATTCTTCTGCCAAGTCCTACAAGCAGGTTATCCGCAGGGCACGATTCGACCATATCAGTTGTATAGGGGTCAGACTTGCTTCATACCCTTCTGGTAGTAAGCAATATTGGTCCCTTTTAAAGGCCGTCAAATCCAACTTGTTCCGTCCCTCATTGCCACCTATGCAGAAACTTGATGGAACACAGGCTCACTCCGCGACTGAGAAAACAAATTTATTTGCGAGCAATTCTCGTCTAGATGCTTGCTCTAAACAACCGCCAACCCTGCCTCGGTGTGATTATTCGATGCCGAAAGTCACTATCCATATAACAGAGGTACATATTTTCGTTGCATGAACTAGACGTGAACAAGGCCAAAGGACCTGATGGTATTCCTGCAAGGGTACTTAAGCATTGTGAGCCTGAGTTGTCTCCTGTTCTGACGTGCCCGTACCGCCTCTCTCTTAAAACTCGAACAGTGCTAAAAACTTGGAAGCTTCCCAATGTGCAATCAGTACCGAAGAAGGGGTACCGATCCCTGTAACTATAATGTATCTAATATATAACTGTGCTCGTTTTATTGGACTATTCTAGGCCATTTGATACAATAAACACGGCATTAGTTTTATCTACAATGGCATATTACTGTTTTGATCTTGAGATAAGGTTCAGCAGCTATTTCGGTCGGTCAGGGCGGTCACAACAAATAATATTACTGAAAAAAGAAAATGGCCAAAACTACCTATCATCTCCTGAGCGTATTTACAAGACTCGAATGCGTCAAAGATGATGTTTTTACATTGTGGTAAACAAAACCAATAGAAAAAATAAATTATTTAAACCCAAAATTATATATAGAAGGATCTATTTTAGAAAGGGTGGAAAGGACCCATAATCTAGGAGTTATAATTAGCTCTAATCGAAGTATACATTGCTGGTGTTGTTAGGAACTGCTTCTATCGGTTAAAAATCTTGTACTGGTCACGAGAATATCTGAGTATCGAACTACGTATGAGGTTATTTGAAGCACTTGTATTATCAAACTTAAATATCTGACACCATCTACGGTGTATGTTGGCGCGAACCGCACATGTACGCAAATGTTTTGATGTGCCACCAACAGGTCCTGTAAGCCCATTCCTTACTGATAATAACATCCTTAAGATGGCCGCAGGATGCAAACTCTACTTTGCTTGTGCTCTATTCGGTGTTTTGAAAACAAAAAATCCAAAGTGTCTGTACTCTAAACTAGACCGGTGTCGAGAACACTACAAGTATTTCACGCGTGTTTCCTCTTGCATATTATGTGTCCCTCGACATAGTCCCTCAGCCTTCAGAGGTAGTTACAAATATACAGCCACCCACTGCTGGAATAATATACCATATATATATTCAAAATTAGAAAAATATAGACAAATATGTAAAAATATATACAGATAATAAGATTAGATAAAGATTTTTCTCGTAATGTAACGCTAAGTTCACTTGATGCTTCATTTCTTTATAATAAGCTTTATGGCTTAGTGACTGCCAAGAACGAAACATATTATGTACTTCATCACTTAATCTCATCATACATTTATGTTGTTTGTTATTATCCACGTACAAGGTTCTTAAGCACTATCGATATAAATAAGTGTACCTAAGTAAAATAATTGTATAATGCAAAAGGTAAATGTTTCATTTACGCTTTCAATACACTGAATATCTTTCCATGGAATTAGCTGAAGATCGTGTTCGAAATATTCTAGGAGAATATCATTTAGAGGTCGATATACTACAGATCAGATTCAGATTAATCTTAATTAGATTTCGATATCTTTATTAGATGTTTTATCTTTATAGATCTAATCGAATGAAACTGTGAGAGCTTCACCGTTCTTTTCGATGGCCTCGCTCCAAAATCCGTGACTTACGCAAGAAGATCCCCAGTGAAACGTCCCCAGCGGAGGGCAAATTAGTGATCACTGTAGAGGCCATTTGTTTCAAGATATATCAGCAGCTTATTATTCAGTACACATTCCATAACGTTACAAAATATGGAGGTGATGACGATTGGTTGATAGTTACAGGGATCGGTACCCCTTCTTCGGTACTGATTGCACATTGGGAAGCTTCCAAGTTTTTAGCACTGTTCGAGTTTTAAGAGAGAGGCGGTACGGGCACGTCAGAACAGGAGACAACTCAGGCTCACAATGCTTAAGTACCCTTGCAGGAATACCATCAGGTCCTTTGGCCTTGTTCACGTTTAGTTTATGCAAAGAAAATATGTACCTCTGTTATATGGATAGTGACTTTCGCACCGGCATCGAATATTCACATCAAGGCAAGGTTGGCAGTTGTTTAGAGCCAGCATCTAGACGATAATTGTTCGCAAATAAATTTGTTTTCTCAGTCGCGGAGTGAGCCTGTGTTCCACCAAGTTTCTGCATA